>CAWUFW010000313.1:0-1200000 GCA_963921515.1 Calotriton arnoldi | reverse complement strand
TCGTTTACATTTGCCTGTCTCGCGGTCGCTTTCACTTTCGGGCCGTGCTTGTTTCTTTCAGTCGCTCCACTTCGAGCTCCGTTGCGGTATGTTATTTGTCTTTGCGTGTTGTGCAAACCTTTACCAAGCCTCGGCGATGCTTTTCTTTAAAGCCGAGTTGTAAAGGAGGTAGGTTACACTGGTGCGGTGGCACATCATTCGGCTGCCACTTTTATTATGCTCAAAAGAGTGAATTTGGACGACAAAGGACAAAATAAAATACAAGCCAGCGCAGTCCAAAATCCTGTCCGCACCCATCAATGTAATATCATCCGGACATCTTTGCCTGCTGTGCGTGCATTCTTTGTGTCGGCTCCGCAGCAGCCCTTTCTCGTTTTGCAGAAGAATAACAAATCTTTTGCAATTGACCACGCGCTGCTAAAATCAGACGAGTTCTGCGTAGACTGCTAAGCACCGTGTGTTGCGGACTGCAATCACTCAGCACCAGGTATGCGATTCCTCAGGTGCGCCTACAGTGACTGCTAAATCAGTGTGCGCGTAATGCGATTCTCCACATGAGTGTAGAAATGCGGGGCATCCTTGACTAAAATATGTTTTCAGCAATCATGTATTCACAGGCCCTGAAAGGGATCCTGAGCGATGAAAAGTTGAGTGATTGTCAAGATCAAGTTCGTACTTCAGAATGTTATTTTTGGTGTCTTTTGCCTCTGCTGATTATTACTAATGCTTGCAAATTCTAGAATTCTCTAATGAAGCATACTCCAGTTTTTCTCTCCTCTCTTTCAATGGCATGTCCCTTCCTCTTTCTCCCTCTTCCTCATTCAGAAAGCAAGTTCAAAATCTGGTGGCCATCTCCACCTTTCATCTTTCTCAGGTTAATAAATTGTGTACTGTTAAACAGGGTAATAATCACACTTGTTTTTATATATATTTGAATGGTGCAGCAGGTGCAATGGCACCGGGCCAAAAAGTTGTCAGAACTCCTCTAAACACCTAATATTGCTATATTTTACTACCAAACGGGCAGTCATATTGCAGTTACCTTGCAGTTGAAAGAGGCTTTATTTAGATGGTGCAGCAGGTGTAGTGACACTGGGGCCCAAAGCTCTAGGAGCCCCTCTAACCACCAACTATTGCAATATTTTACTACTAAACAGGCAGTCACAAGTGCTCTACAACATAGCTTAAACACATTAACAAAGCCAATAGCTCTGGCAAAACACTTATAAGGTCCCAAAGGCGAGATCTATTGGCTATGCCAATGCTTGTTACATTTTCCAGATGGCTAGACAATCTATGCAGGCAAAAGATGTCTAAGAGAGCACTCACTAGTGTTCAACCTAAGCACACCATGAACAGCTTGGAATTCAGCTCAGAGGTGGAAAGTGAAATTCGGGGAGTACAGATTCAAGTAAAGATATCCCCACAGTTGTGGAAGAGATCAGTTTTTACGATTAGACAGGACTCTCAACCTCAGGCCGCGCATAAATGGAGGCAGACTTTCAAAAGTTGGAAGAAAAGGAAAGAACCAACGAGGCAGAGTCCAAACAAATTCAAAAATGCAAACAGAGCAGACAGCTCAGGAAATAAAGCACACTAACTTTAGAACTATTGAGAACTTGTCGAACATTCAGCTAACACAAGAGGAGGAAGAGGTTTTATCTCTAGTGCTCACATGTTGCGCACCCACCAGATTTAACTACGGTCAAACTCAAATAGATTTTTTCAAATTCATCCGCAAGTTGAAACTTAGAAAATACTTTCTCAACATACAACTGGTAAATGACGTGCATGCCAGTAATCAATCTAGAGGTACAACCAGTGTTCAGATATCCGACCTCAGATTTATGCAAGAGCTTGATCAACTTGAAAGAAAAATCCACTGAGAAGGGGGATGATCTCTGAACAAGAGTTGATTGAGATGCAGGGACTAGACATTTCAAGGCCAAATCGTCTTTTGTACCTTTAATGCCAAGAAGCTCAGTTGACATCTTTTCAGGAGTTAGTGGTTCCAGACCTTAAAAATTTGTCGTGCAAGGCTCACCAAATGGGAGGTGAAGGTAACCCTAGTAATCAAGTCAAATATCGCAAGCTCATGGAAATACTCAAAGTCCGACAAAGGGGGAAATATTGTCCTTTTGGCCATGTACAAAACTGAAGCGTTACGACAATTGAGTGATTCAAACTGTTATGGTAAGATGACGAAATCTGACACGTGTGAAGTACAGGTGTCATACTCAAATGAGCTCTCCAGGTGGTGGGGATGGGTTTAATTACTCAAGATGAATATAAGTTTTTGAAAGTCGATTCGCCTGTTACACCCATTTTGTACCTCATACCCAAAGTTCACAAAAGCACCAGTGACCCACCAGGCAGGTCAATTATATCCGCTATTGGGGGAATATTTAAAAACAAATCAAGGTATGTAGATTTTTTTTCTACAGGAACATGTCCAAAATCTTCTATCCTACATATAGGACACCAGGGATTTCATGCATAGAATATATGATGAAGCATGGGAAGACACCTTTATCCTGATAACAATAGATGTAACATCCCTGTATACAAGTATTTCCCACAATGACAGCCTGAGGGCCAATCAACACTTTTTGGGAGTTAGATCGGTGCAGGCCTAAAAAAAAAAAAAAAAAAAATATCGACTCGCCCACTTGCGAGTAAAATGTTATCAGATCAAGCTATTTCTAGCACCTACTAGTCCCATCTGGCAGTGAATTTAGGCTGGAAAGGAGCAAGTGTTCTGTTCATTCACAAAGTGAATGAGCAATAAAGATGAATTTAAATCTTGTTTTTATCTTGACATTTGCAGTCTGCTCAAGAAAAGAGGTAAAAGGTCAGTTTGTCTTTTTACTAACTGCTGCTTGGAAAATGGAGTTTATTTTTCTCTCTCTTATTAGAGTTAGAGGTTTTTGTCAAGTGAGCTGTCTGAAGATGTCGGTTAATTTTCTCTAACACATAACATTTAAATATATAGCCTGTTAATTAATATTACAAATATTTCAAAATATATCAGGAATTATGAAAGCAAATTTTTTTGTAATTAAGATGTGTAATGCAAACAAAGCGTTAAATAGGAGCAAAACAAACCAGAAAACTTTACTTGGTGATATGCAAATTACACATATTTGCAGAAACTCTATTTCCAAACATTATCGTTTGTACATTATATAGTTTTATCAGTAAAACCGCATGTCAGTGGAAAAGTCTGTGTCCATTTCAATGTAAAATCTGCTGATTACAAATGACAGTGTGCTACCACTTTATGCTTTAATTATGTATTTATTAAAAGTGATTGTTTTTAAACATGATTTGAGAAACGTTCCTGCCCCCGCCCTGATGACAATGCTGTTAAAGAACTAAGAGGCAAGTCAGGGGTCATGTGTATCCTGGGGCTAGACTTGCATTATATATGGAAAAAATGTTTAGTCTATTAAATCAAACAAAAGAGTTTTTCATACAGCAGACATGCTGAACTCGCACATTTACAGGTGCTCTCATATGTGATAATGAAGAAAATGGCAGCTCAACTAATTAAAATAGTTGCCCAAGTTCACATCATTTGAAACCAGTATATGGGTCAAGAGCATTACAAATAGGTTGAGTAGATTAAGTCCCTACACCTGCAGGTCTAGTAACATTTTTATGATTTTGAGAGGCCTGCGGTGTTCCTATACCAACACACAAAAATGTTATTAGACCTGACGTATTAGAGTCTGCATAGCAACTTTTTTCTATGTGATAAAGTGATTTATCGCCAGGTGAGAGGGATAGCAATGGCCACCTGCTTCACCACAAGTTATGCTAATCTGCATATGGGCTGGTGCGAGGTGCAGGTGCTCGCACAACATTTTGCCACTGAATGGTCCGACAACGTTGTCCTCTTGACACGTTTTATCGATAACCTTTTCGTTATCCGGAGGGGGACACCCACCTCCGACAAACCGTTCACTGACAAACTCAACGACAACAGCTTAAATCTGCAATTTACTACCACTATAAGTAAAGAGGAGGTCCACTTTTTGGACTGAACTGTCTTTGTGAAACATATAGAAAGCCCAGGGCTGGGAATTCCACATTGCATGCCCATAGTTTCCACCCCAGTAAGTTGAAACATAGCACTCCTTATGCTGAGAATCTTAAGGATGAGATGCAATTACAGTTATGGCAATCACTTGACAGAAGTTCAGGATGAGTTGCAAAATAGATTCTTAGCACAAGGGTACAGCCAAGTGGTAGTTGAAACTGCTGAAGACACATCAAATCAAAACAAGCATTTGCAATGCAATCGGTCTCACCTTTGGGACCTTATATGTATTTAGCTATGCAACACATTAGCCTGGGTGCTGAAACATCTGTTCTTTAACATGGATGGAAAGTAAGCACCAAACTGCGCGACACTCCAGGTATGGGAACACATGGAGAGAAATATGGCCTTTCATCGGGAAATGGTATAGTCCAAAGCTCTGTTTTTAATATAAAATCAGGGCCTTCGGTGGTCATATCACTGAAAATACAAGATTTGAAAAAAATATTGTCTACAGGTGCGCGTGGAAGACAATTTCTATGGACTGGAATCTAGAGAATGCTAAAGTGATTCTGGTATTTTACTGACCTCTGCTGGTCGTTTTCTATCAAGAAAGTTAAATAGAGGCAGTTGCGAGAAAAATTAAAAAAAGAAAGTCCCTCAGCAGAAAGCAATTCTGGTATTTTACTGACCTCTACTGGTCGTTTTCTATCAAGACAGTTACATAGAGGCAGTTGAACAAGTAGAAAGCAATTCTGGTATTTTATGACCTCTACTGGTCGTTTTCTATCAAGACAGTTAAATAGAGGCAGTTGAAAAGAAAAGTCCCTAAGCGGAAGCAGTCAAGTCCTAGGGCTGATCTCCAGAGCCCACAAAGTACATACACATATAAGTATATACTAAAGTATATACAAAAGGTCTCGAATGCTCGAGCTAAAGAATGTGAACTCCTTTTGTTATGAAGAAAGGCCCCTGCTCCATTGGCTGAACCACAAATGAGGATGATCACAGTATATAACACTGAACATCATGCAGTGAGAAAGATCCTCACACAACATTGGCATCTAGTTAAGAGCGATCCCACATTAGGGCACACATTGTACAACAATCCACTATTGACTTTTCGCTGTGCAAAATCTATGCAGCAGGAGTTGGTGGCGAGTATCCCTGAGATGTCAGCTACTGACCTGAAACCCAGGCTTTAAACGCTGTCACAATTGCAAAGCTTGCAGTCATGGGGTTAATACTAAGGAAGTCACATCTCCATTGGCAAATAGTACATACAAGATACGCTGAGCATTTCATTGCAAAAGCCAATATGTTGTACATTGTAATACATATACATGACCAGAAATGTATGTAGGGAGGACAATTCTTAAGGTACATTTGACAATCCTACAACACACTAGGGCCATAAAGAATCTGGAACAGTCTTACCCTGTGGCTAGCCACTTCCAGGAAGCACACAACAATGCTGCTAAACTTCCTTATTTTGCGATCGACAGTGTGCCCGTCAATATTCGGGGTGGGAACCGGGAGTTTCAAACTAAGGAGACTTGAATCCAGGTAGATACACTAAACAGTAAGATACCCACAGGACTAAACACAGAAGAAGAATTATACGTACACCTGTAAAGAGTAGCCTGCAGCATATATCTTCTATCAAATTTACCACCAGTAGACATTCATTTTTTGAATTATCACTTATTTGTTTGCAATTTTCTTTTTTTTTTAATTTTCCTTGTTAAGATTATAGCACAAGTGCCAGGGCCATCCGGTGATGAAACTCGATCATTGTGCTACTGACTATGAGGTTAATTATGTTTTATTTGAGAGATCAAATTTCATTCACGAAACGATGATTTACATGGTCACAGTATGTTTCCTTTCTAAACATTTAATCTTGCTTTGTTGTGAAATGTAGGAAAATGGTGCAGATATAGTTTTAGTAGATAAGTGTGGTGTGTTATAATAAATGGTGCCCACTGGGGCATATTTGTACCGCAGTACCAAGTTACCCAACTTTTCATCCTATACCCACTAGGGTTTGATGTCTTATGTAGTCACAACTATTACCACAAACGCACTTACCTTGAATTCAATGAATTCTTAAGTCACTTTATTGATTTACATTGATATTTACAATTACTGTATGATTGTATCCATGTCCCCGAGTCATTGATTAATTTTTGTACCTCATAACTTCAGATCAATATTTTTCTGGCAAGTGAAACCAATGTGTCAAAATGTGACCATGTACACTGAATTTCAAATGATTGATTTGAAGAAAGTTTTGCTTGAAATTTGACACTTATGTTTTTCACTGATGAATTTAATGAACTGAATTGCATGTAATTGCTAATTTATTTGATTTCCATATATATTTCTTACACTTGTCATATTTTGGAGACATGGGTGCAACACGATATGTTTTCTGCTAGTTTTTCTTCCATTTTAGTTGGCATCACCTACGTCACGCTATATAAGGGATGATGAAAATGGCGTCTATGTTTGTGAAAAAAGCCGCTTACACAGCCGAAACGCGTAATGGTCAAATTGCCAATAAAAGCATGAACTCTGAATCCAGCATGTATCGGTGACAGTTTTTGTCTATATGAGCAGTCTATTTGGAGATAGATAGATATATATATATACACTTGAAGATGGAGGATCACAAGAAAACAACAGCCAGCCAGGGCAAAAATCTGGATCACAGGATACACACACACACATATATACATACACACACACTATTCGTGTCATGGATACCATTCCCCCCTTATTCTCAGCTACAAAAAGGGACGTGGGGAAAAAGGTGCAGTTGTATACAATAGGCTTCTAAACCAATTATTTAACCAATCAGAAGACCTCACCAATAACATTAAACTGCAAGTGCTTCAACTGATTCCTATATAATACCGAACCACACTGGCTCTTAATAGTAACATTTTCATAATTGTATTTTGATATCACAAATTGTAGTAAAGTATTGCTACTGTAATCCATTCCTATGCCTCAAGTGAATGTTTTTATATCATGATCTGCTATATTATCTTTTCACTATTAGGAAGTACATCAATAAAGTTACATTGATGTTGAAATATTTTATTGTATTGTAATTGCATTTTTATAGCGCTTACAACCCCTGACGAGGCGTCGAAGCGCTTTTTTGACGAGTAGCACGCTACTCCGGACTCATAAAGGATTAGTGTTGAATTAGTATAGTGAAATATGAAAGTAATTTGAGTGGTGGATATTAGTCAGTTATTTGGATTGAGAGGATAGCGGAGGGATAGAAGAGGGAAAAGGTTTGCATTATATAGCACTTGTTATCCCTGAAGGGGTGTTGAAGTGCTTTTTTGGCGAGAAGCATGCTACTCCGGAACCCATAAAGGATTAGTGTTGAATTAGTATAGTGAAATATGAAATTTGAGAAGTGGACATGTTAGTCTGTTATTTTGATTGAAAAGGATAGTGGAGGGATAGAAGAGTGAAGGATTTAGACCTTTTTTTTGTTTTGGAGGTCACAGCAGTAGGAGGAGGCTTGGGATGAGTAAAAAGGGATGTGGAG
Source organism: Calotriton arnoldi (assembly GCA_963921515.1). Classification (NCBI taxonomy): domain Eukaryota; kingdom Metazoa; phylum Chordata; class Amphibia; order Caudata; family Salamandridae; genus Calotriton; species Calotriton arnoldi. The sequence continues at coordinate 1,192,387 of CAWUFW010000313.1, read as the reverse complement.
GGGAAGAGTCAGAGGGAAGAGTTTAGAAAGTACATGCATGCTCCATTTACTGAAGCACTACATTCATTGCTGTCAATAAAATTAAAGTGATCATCCTTCATGTACCACAAAAAGTGCATGCATGCGGTTTCCTAATGCACTACATTCGTTGCTGTTAATAAAGTTAAAGTGCTCATGCTTCAAGTATTTTCAAAGGATCATGATCAAGTTTCTATGCTTAAATCAACATAGTGTGCCCACAGCAGATTCAAATAAAGCGCTAATGCTTTTCACAATCATTTAATTAATCCATTAAGGTTAAAAAGCAGCCTGCAATGAATAATGCATTTTTAACAAAATGAAAGTTCCTGTGCTTCCAATAATAAATAGATACTAGTACCTCGGTCTCTGCCATTTAAGAAGAATTTAATTGCTTATATGCACCCACCAAGAAAGAAAGAAAGCAAGAAAGCAAGAAAGAAAGAAAGAAAGAACTGCATGGGTGTTTATTCGTAAGGAGGTTCCACTTTATGTGGACTCCTTGACCATCTCAGATATCAAAAGATATTAGGACACGATACCTCAACCACATTCTCATAGTGGCATGCTTCATCATTGGTGCCTTCTCATCGTAGTAAGATACTACTACCCGGGTGGGCTTACATTTTGCAGGGAATTTGTTAAAAAAATCTTATATCCGGATAGAAACAGGGATCCGAGTTAGTCTAAAAATACCTCGGGTATACCATAGAGATTTCTCTTTTGTTATGAGGGTACCTTGGGTATGGTTAAAAAGACATGCTTGCGGATGTTTCCTGAAATACAATTTTCTCTACGCTGTGGTCCTGGGGGGGTAAGACCATTTTGGACATGGCACTTCACCCTTGCCAAATGTGAAACTACCATGGAGTGCCCCAACAACCAAGCAGACATGATAGAGAAAAATCTGAATAAGTGTTGTGACTATAGTGTAGTGCCCCCCATAACCAAGCTGATATGATAGAGAAAAACCCTGATAAGGGTAATTAATTCAAGCTTGAGGATTGGTCAGAGAGCTTTAGGCCTCCTTATTTTCGTGAATGAAATATTACACTAACAAGACAGGGATCCCCCTTTACAGCTCTGAAGAAGGCCGGTGACCCACATAAGTGAATAAGACAACCGAAACATGTCGGCAGAAAAATAATGAATGTATGAAACACTGCATTTCATAGGACCACTGCTTATTCCCAAAAAGGTTTATGTAACTTTTCCATTTTTTTTAAACCCATCCTGTTTTCCATGAAGGGAAAAAAGTATGCTTTATTTAGAAGCAATCACAGACCTGGTAATCTGCTGACCCCAGGAGGCTACCAACCTTGTGGTGGTGGTCAATCGTAGTTGGTCGCAATTTGTGACCTACCTGATGAATATTGAGAACGTAGGTCGAACTGTGACCCACTACGATTCTGTATTTTGTGAACAGACCTAATAGTACATTGGTCGGTTCGCAAAATCAATCAGAAACTATTTGGTAAAAAGCCCTTTATCTCATATCGATCAAAGACAGTGTTCAAGAGTGAAAGTAAGCAATTAACGCTGATGTCACTGCTCTGTAATCATCTGCATTTCCCTCATAAGATCTCCTTACCTACGGTGAGCAGTTGAGTACTGCAGAGTGTAATGTTCAGCAAAGCTCAAGGCAAGTTACAGGTTTGGATGCCCTGGAGAAAGCCAGACAAAATCTCCTTCAGGAATGAAGTATGATGGGGGCAGTATGCCTCAGACACATTCCAATGTTATTGATTAGGACTGCTACGTTCTAATAAAATTGCCAATTTCAGCAGATTAAGCATAAAACAATCTCAAAACATGTTAATATTGTTGACAACCAGTTTTGTACTTTCAAAGAGAGAATTGCCCTTTCCAAAGGAAAAATCAGACCTTGTGGGGATCCAAGAGCTTGACAGCATGGGCAAAAGGTCTAGTGGTGGCACCAGCAGGCAGATTCAAATAGGTTCTCGGCGTCACAAACCAATCCTTATAAGGCTGTAGAGAGGAGACACCGAACCAGAATCTGCAAATTTATTGTCTAGGCATTAAATGGGCAAAGCACTGCGAGTCACCACTCCAAACGAGATAAGTGAGTTTTGGGCACCAGGTGGGATCCTAATTCAACACTGAGGGTGAGTGGGGACTGCTTCTACAGTACCCTCAGTCAAAACCGCAAGCCTCAAACTATTCTGTTAGGAATTTTTGGAACAGCCTGTACATGGGACTGGTAAGGAATTAGGAGCGACTGACCTCATACATGTTTATAAGTACTTATTGCAGCCTCACCCCATCTGGTACTACCTTAATAGAGTAGGTGTAGGGCACTTCTTGGTAAAAAAGCAAACACAAGGAGATGATGGACGGAGCACTGAAACTTTTCAGACACTCACCCTCAGTCACAGATCTGGATTGAATCCATCATCGTTCTTTAGCTCACTTCGCCACCCCAGTTCAGACCCAGCTATATGCAACTGGATTCAAGCTAGCCTGGCTGATGAGGGGTGTTAGCCTGAAACCGGTCCCAGGATGCTTATTTCCGGTTCAGGGAAGACATGGCTTGGCAGTTCGGGCTGGAATGTTCCCCTGAGGCACAGGGCCAAGACTGATTTGCAAATAGCTGGGTCTGAACTGAGGGGGCGAAGCGAGTTAAAGAACGATGATGGATTCAACCCAGATCTGTGACTGGGGGCGAGTGTCTGAAAAGTTTCAGCGCTGCGTCCATCATCTCCTTGTGTTTGCTTTGGGCACTTCTTGGTAGACACAACCATGTAGGGACGAACATGCAACAACGTGCAAGGTTTAGTCCAACACGATATAAAACTGTAGATATCTCTTTCCTGTCCACCGATAGCGTAGGAGGGCCCATTCAAGGCTCCAACTTCTCTAAGAGAAAAAAACTAGCTTCTTGTCGATACTCTAAGCTTTCAGGATGGCAAGGAGCTGGCACATTAATATGAATAACTTGTAATATCTTACATTGGGAATTCTGCCAGTTTGTTGTAATAATCATCTAGCAATAGTTAAGAAAGCTCTAACTACTCTTGAAGTAATTTCGCTTTATTTACTCTCTCAAGTTTGTATGTAAAAGACAAAAAAATAAAATACTGCTTTTTTTTATTATTTTCCCTGTTTTTAAAGGTCTCAGTGCTGCCAAGTACCATTCATCTAGGTTTTTTTTAAAAACATTTTATTAAGCTTTTCCCATCGTATACAATTAAGATATAGTTAGTACATCCATGTGTCCGTTATATACCTTCACAGTAATGCAACTGTATTCTTCATGTGACAACAAATGTAATTTTACAGTACTAATGTGAACCAAAATCTTATCTAATTTACATTCGCAATACACATTTGAGACGGCAATATTCTACATAATACTTAACCTTTGTACATCTGGATGAGAACACACATCTTATAGTGTATCATTTAATTGTCCGTTATCTAACCTAACTAAACTAACCTTTTACCATACAAACTTTACTCCCCCTCCCTCCCAGTTCAGCCTCGTTATCAGTCTATGCATGTACAGCTGGCATTTTTTCTCAAGTCATTCCTCCATGTTTTCTTAACTGCGGCTAACGATTTCACCGTATTGAATATCAATGCATCCTGTATATATTCTTGTTATGTATATTTCCCTTCCGTACAACTACAGATCTCATCTAGGGTTATATTAAAGCATTTTGTATCTTTTTTTCCCTGATCACTGCGGGGACTTGAGATTGTCACGCAATCAGAACTAGCTGTGAGATTGTCACGCAATTAGAACTAGCTGTGTGGTCGATATGTGATACAGAACCTTTTAATTTCTGAAGATATTGTACAGCTCTCAGTTTGGGAATATTGTGTTTTTAGTTTCTGAGATTGAGGTGCTACTCACCTTGTAAGGCTGACCCTACCAGAGCAGAGACATCTTAAGGATTTTAGGGGCCCTAGGCCAAACATATTTTGTGGGCCCCTCTTTGGAACAGCTTTGAATTTATGATCTTTCATGCTTTCTTCGGCCAGGTCACTGACAGTGCACAGGCACACTTATCTAAATTCTAAATGTGTTTATATCTAATATTGCGGGATAGTGACATGTGTTTTCAATATTGTAACACATCAGCAGATCACTAATATTACTGCAAATAATCTCTGTGACACTCTCCCATTTCTTATATGTGAGATCCTGTTTTAATCTAAAATAAACTTTTTTATGGATGTTGCTTGAAACATAAACCCATTTCTCTGCAAAATGTAATAGACTCTGCACATCACGCACATTAAAAATAAATTAAAAGAAACGATATTTAAAACAATCTGTTTAAGAATTATTCAAGGTCATCAGGGGAAGACTCTCTACAGAACAGAACTGGCTGTATCAGGGGGCCCAGTGAAAGGCTGGGGCCCTGGGTCAGAGCCCACTTTGCCCATGCTTTAAAACGTCTCAGCATCAGAGTCTCCTGCCGCTCTTATTGGATGGACTGTATTTTTTGGATGTACTGATGTACTTATTGGATGTACTGATGCATGCAGTCAACCCTCTGGTCTGACGCAGAGCCACAGCAGCTTAGTCTAGTAGGGATGCGCACAGAGACAGAGTGGACAAAGAGCTTGAGAACTCCACCACCCACCAATTTCCTGCCATCGAGCAACATATGTAGAACAGAGACTGACACCCAACCCAGGCTGCAACTCGATGCAAATCCGGCCTGGGACCTCGGCAGGAGTCTCCTTTGTGAGCCCTGTTGCTGTGCCATGGCAGTGGCACATATTTGCCTGCCAGTACCATCGCTCACTGTTGTTTGCGCTATCTTCAGCCTTGGCTCAAAACCTCGAAGGTGGAGTGCCCCACTGACAGCAGAGGACAAAGACTGGCAGGGGTTACACACCAACACCCATGCTCGCCCTTACCTACAGCTGCCCAGATAGATCAAGTGCCTTACAGCCCTGCGTGTACGGACCAACAAACATTTCGGACACTTTGCAGTTAGCATGAATCAACAATTCAGAAAGTCAGTCACAGTTCCTTGGAAAATTGGACTGCCTCTCTAAACGTCACACTTAGTAATGCTGGCAATGCAATAGGTCTTGCATTTGCGAACGTTCGAGCTATTGGCACTGTAAATGACAATGCCTTTTATTTACACGTTTTGAAAACCTGCAAGCGGTGCGTAAACACGCACTTTGTACTTATAGTCCTTGCTTACGAGAAGCAAGGCTGGCAGTAAAAGAGGAGCAGTTACTGCCAGCTTTGCTTCTCATAAGCAACAACTATAAGTACAAAGTGCATGTTTACGCACCGCTTGCAGGTTTTCAAAACACAAATAAAAGGCATTGTCATTTACAATACCAATAGCTCAAACTCACACAAATGCGAGACCTATTGCATTGCAAATGCTTGTTGAGTTCTGAGAAGGAGGTGGCAGCAGACATAGAAAGGCAGGGACCGTGACGCCAGGCCGTGCGTTTCAAAAGCAGGAGGAAGGAAGAGGCAACTGCAGCCAAAACCGAGCTTGGTTTTTAAATGTATAGCAAATGTGGCAAGATAAGAGCAAGATTTACAGTCCTGTTAACAACAGAGCTCTGTAAACCACAATCACTGGCCTTAAGGGCTCCAGCTTAAAGAAAGAAATAGTGCTTGCAAGCTCTGAGTAACAACACATGTAAAAGGGACAGTCCTTGAAAATGGGCGGAGCTTTTAAAGCCCATATCCTGAATACAGCATGTCTCACAGAGACACTGCAAGCGCTGCTTAGGCAAGACCTAAAAACACTTAGGAGGCATGGATGTTTCTTTTCCACCAAACGATGCTGTTTGTGTAAATTCTTTTATAACTTATACACGTATCCATAATTAAATTTTCTCTACACTTGGAATATCTCTCTCATGTTTTCCAGTACAATGTTTGACAAGGCAATACACTGCAGGTTTTTTCTTTACTTCAAGAATTTATAGTGCTAATTTCATTTTAAAATTGCTAATACTACAAGGCTCAGAATGCAAAGGAACTCCATGGTCTGGATTTCCTACTCAGATATAAAACTGGGAAGCCAAAGACCTCTGAAATAAGTGACTGTATTAAATAATGTCTTGTAGTGCTAGAGGCACACTTATGTTTTGAAAGCATGTGATGACATTTCAATACCATTGTTTTAATTGACTTTTGGTGTTTTACTTTATCCTAGCCTGAATGTACGATATTATTTTTCCTGCATGTGGCTTCCTTGCCCTTTTGTATCTCTTTGTAGTTTTAGAGTGGGAGCTGTCACAGAGTTGAACAGCCTTGCCAGGAACAGAACGTGTGGGATGTGCATTTGAAAGAAAGAGAGAGGTGTGGAATGTACTTCTTGGTCTCGAAGTGGTGTTATAAGCAGTGGTGCTCAAATGTACATTATGTTCTACAATGGGAGATGAAGTGTGCAGTGCTATAGGCAGTGGTGCACAAATGTGCATTGTGTTGTACATTGGAAAGTATAATGAAGTTCTTACTATTGGCTTTGACATGCCCTCACGCCATCTAGGATTCTGACTGTCAGCTAGCTTGAGTTTTTGCGTGCACAGGCAGGCCCCCAGATTACTCAAGTTGTTTAGGTTATTCACGTTCAAGGTTGTTTTGTTGACTGTACTGCCGGAGACTTTCGTAAGCTTCGTTAAGATAAAGGCTGGAGCACATGTGAGAGTGCAGAAGAAACGTGAACTCTTTTGCCTTTGGAATGCGTGCATGGAAAGTGGCCAATTCCAGTAACTTTCCTTGGCGCAAGGGAGGGCCTCTCGGAACCTTCTAGTGTGTTTTGAGATTATAAAGCTCGGGTTTGTTGACTTGGAAACTGGGATTTGAGCCTGAACGACAGAAGCGTCTACAGTGCAGCAGCCCCCAGTTTTGCTGAGTCTCTTGACCCCGGCTGTGAATCCCCCAGGCTGGAGTGGGCCAAGATGAAGTTTGCAGCCGGTGATGTAGCTTGTTTTTGATTATTGCCATTGTGATGTGAGCGTCTGTGTGCACATTCGAGTCTCCAGTGGCTATAATCATCTGAGGTGTTTTGAGTATTGACTTTCTGATGTGTGGGTGTCCGTGTGCACATCAAGTCTTCAGTGATTGTAATCATCTGATGTATTTAGTTTATAGATCTTTCTGATTTCTTGCAGGATGTCCAGCATAATCTGTTTGTGTTTCATTCCATATTATTATCTTCTTGTGTTTCATTTTATTATCTGCTTGCATTTTATTTCATGTATATTCCATGCATTGCATATATATATATATATATATATATATATATATATATATATATATATATATATATATATATATTTCACTAAAAAAACCATAGGTTTTAGGGACAGTTATAGTTAGTTGGACATTGCACTCGTACAAAACCCGTGAAATTCCCCCGTTATAGTTAGTTCAGCTAACTATAACTCGCGCCTCCCGCAATGCACTGCTGATGACGTCACATATTACATCACTCATGACATGGTCAGTGACATCACTGATGACATCATCCAGTGACTGTGTGTTTCTGTAAAGTTTAAATATGTTTAATATATATAGGAAAGGCGTATTGAAGAATGAGTGGGTTTATAAATGTCTGAATGGATGATTTAGTAGGTGCGTGACGGACTCTATAAGTGAGTGATTAAACATGTCTTACTGAATGCATGGGTTAGTGACTAAACTGTGTGAATGTCTGTATCCGTCTGTCTGTTGGTGTGTAAGCGGCTGCATGGGTTTGTGAATAGCTACGAGTGTCTACATGGGTTATTGATTGGTTGTGTGAGTATCTGTATGGGTGCCTGAGTGTTTGTGTGGGTGGGGTGTGTGTGACTCTGTGAATAGATGTGTGAGTGGGTGATTCACTGGGTGCATGGTTTCAAGAGTGCATCTGTGATGGACTGTATGGGTGGGTGTGTGTGTATGGGTGTGTTAGTGAGTGAATGTATATCTCAGTGGTACAAATGTGAGTAACTACATATGTGAAAGGCAGTATATATGTGTGTTGGAGTATATAAATGGCTATAAGTGAGAGTGTGTGATTGTGAGAGTGGCTGTATGGATGAGTGTGTACTTGTATCAGTGATTGTATAAGAGCGTAAGAATGTGCTAGTATTTGCATGAGTAAGTGAGCTGGTGTGTGTATAACTGTATAGGTGAGTAAATGGCAGTGTGATTAATTATTTGCATGACTGACTAGGTGTGGGAGTACCTCTATGGATGAGTGTGGTGTGTGAGTGTCTATATAGGTGTATGAGTGCATATGATAGTCCTGTACTGAGTGACCGTAAGTATGAGTGACTGTACGGGTGAGTGAGTGGATGTGTGTGTAGACCTAAGAATCAGTGAGTGGGTATGTAGTTATTGGTGTTGGAGTGTCTATGGTTTTGCGAATGGCAGTCTGTAATTTAGAGTGGGTGTATCAAAGGTTATATTAGGGTGTGAGGAGGTGCATCAGATTATCACGTGGATGATGTCATCAGTGATGTCATTTGAGATGTCATCAGTGATGTCATGAGTAATGTCACTGACCATGTCATGAGTGATGTAATATGTGACGTCATCAGCAGTGCATTGTGGGGCAGCGAGTTATAGTTAGCTGAACTAACTATAACGGGGAATTTCACGGGTTTTGTACAAGTGCAATGTCCAACTAACTATAACTGTCCCTAAAACCTATGGTTTTTTCAGTGAATTTGTAAGGTTTTTTAAATGCTAATTTCTAACTATAACGTGCCTGAAACCTATGGTTTTTTTCAGTGAATTTCAAAGGTTTTGTAAATGACAATTTTTAAATGTATTAATTGTTATATTTATTTTTTTGATACTGATTTAATACATTTTTTTAATCTATTTATTTTTAGATATTTTATTTTTTAAATTACATTGTAATTACATTATACATTACAAAATATACTTTCTCAGAATGAATTACTTTAGTTTAAATACTTTGCAAATAGGCAATAGACTTTTAAGTACAGTAGTTACAGTTGTTGCAATGGGCAACACAATTTCAAACACAATGCAACATTGAGCTCAATGTGAATTTCTAGTTAAATGCAATTAGTTACTTTATGGATTACTTTTCTAACCACAGGACTGGATCCTAGATTCAGTCCTGCGACATCTCCTGTAAACAGTTGAGTAAAAGCGTTTTGGTTACAGTAGTGATTTTTAAGGAATATTATTGTATTTTAAAAGTTGACACTTAGGATAACATTGGTGATTCTATGTGAAAAAGTTTCGATGGGAGGAAAATCACTTAGCAGGTAAGTAGTGTTATCGTTACTTTTTCTTACTCAGTGGTGGATCCTGGATCCAGCACTGGTGCATCTCCTGTAAACAGTTGAAAGAATGCGTTTAAGTCATACAGGCGATTTTTAAGGAATATTTGTAGTTTGTGAAAATCGACACTTTGAAACTTTTCTGCTGAAAACCAGACAATGGATTCCTATGGAAGGAAATACAAGTTACTGGTAATTACGGTTAAAATTACTTTTCAGGATCAGTACTCGGCTCAAAGATGCAGCACTGAGGTCTCTCCTGATAACAGGTGAGTAAATCGGAATTCGTAGTTCGGCTGATTTTAGAGGAATATTATAAAGTTCCAAAACTCCACACTTAGAAGAATTTCCAAGTGAAACCAGTCAATGTTAGCCTATGGAAGGAAATTCAAGTTACTGGTAACAGCCAGAGAGCTGCGTTGCAGAGAGGTGTTCAGAGGCCACGCCCCTTTTTACAACACTCTGCAACGCAGCTCCGTGGCGCTTACTGGAGGTACCTGGTGGGCTAGTTGGCCCCCAGGGACCCTCAGGATTGAAGAGGAATTAATTCCTCAACTTAAAACACGCCACGGGGCCTGTTTGCACACATGTCACCTGAAGCCCCGCCCCCTCCCTTCACCACTGTGCAAACGCGCCGCGTGGTGCGTTTTAAGTTGGGGGATTAACTCCCCTTGAATCCTGAGGGTCCCTGGTGTCCAAGTAGCCCACCATGTACCTCCAAAAAGCGCCACAGAGCTGCGTTGCAGAGCGGTGTAAAAATGGGCGTGGCCTGGACCACCTCTCTGCAACCCAGCCCTGTGGCGCTTACTGGAGGTACCTGGTGGGCTAGTTGGCCCCCAGGGACCCCCAGTCTTGAAGGGGAATTCATTTCCCAACTTAAAACGCACCACAGGGCGCGTTTGCAGAGTGTTGCTGGAAGGGGGCGGGGCCTCAGCACGATCGCGTGTTTTTGTTTTTGGAAGGGGGGCTGTGTGGCCCCCTTCTTTACTTTTTGGGCCCTGGGGACCCCATCCCCCAGGGCCTGACCCCTTTTAATGTAAAAAAAAAAAAAAAAAATGAACGGGAAGGGGGCCGCGTGGGCCCCCTGCCGTGGCCAATTCCGGCCCCGGGGACCCCATCCCCCAGGGCATGGCCAGATTTTCTTTTTTTTTTATGGAGGGGGGCTGCGTGGCCCCCCTCCTGAGGCCTCTACTGGCCCTGGGGACCCCATCCCCCCGGGGCCGGCATTTATTTATTTTTAATTTTTTTTCATTTTTTTTTCCATTTTGGGGAGTGGGGCCGCGTGGCCCCCCTCCCGGGCCACTTGTAGCCCCGGGGACCCCATCCCCCGGGGCTGGCCCTCTCCGTTGGGGACTGTGGGGGGGTCCCCAATCCCCCCACGGTCCCGCCAGCTCCCCGCGTCCTGCGGGAGCCGGCATTGCTTTCCACATGGGGAGCTGCTAACATGTAGCTCCCCGTGTGGAAAGCAATTTGCTTTGAATTTTGGAAGAGAGAGCAGGTTTCCCTGCTGTCTCTTCCAAAATCCAAGCAGTTTGCTATGACAGGACGGGAGCCGCGAGGCTCCCGTCCTGTCATAGCAAACTACAGTGTCTCGGGGTAGGCACCCCGGGACACTGCAGGAGCCGGCCCTGGGGGGGTGGTCCCCAGGGCCACCACAGGCTCCAGGAGGGGGGCTGCGCGGCCCCCTCCCAACATTGGCAAAGCCCCAGGGAGGTGGTGGTCCGCTGGGCTCGGGTGTCCGTAACGGACCCCCATATTTAAAGATTTAGTGCCCCGGGGAGGTGGCGGTCCCCAGGGCGTGTGGGGGGGCTGGAGCCCCCCCACACAACTAAGAATTTTAAAAAAAGAAGCCCCGGGGGGGGGGGGTGGCGGTCCCCGGGGCAAAATAGCCTCGAAGCGCGGGAGACCGCGCTTCGATATTTTTTTTTTTTTAATGCTTTTTTCTGCCCTGGGGGTCCTTGTGGGACCCCCTGAGCACACCTAGGGGGTCAGGGTGTTTCTACCCTGCCCCCTTTGTGCGTTTTGCGCACTTGTTTCTTCTGCCTCGGTTCTACCGAGGGACAAAATGGCTGCCAACACTTCCTGATTTGGAGTGTTGACAGCCAATTAGCATGCAGCTCATGATCGGGACGGTGCGCGCAGGGTGCGCGGATCCGACGCGGCCATAGATATACATGTGATTTTACTTGTGATTTTCTAGGGAACTACTGAATGGATTTACACCATTTAAGCAAAAGGCACGAGTCTGAACCAAGGGCTACCTCTTTGCCAAATTTGGTGTAATTCCGTTCAGCAGTTCGGGATGTACGGTTCCTATGGAAAAACACGTTTTGGGATCCCCCTTTTTTCTCGGCCCCCGCTTGACGAATCACCCCGAGACTTTCAGGATAGAAGCGGACCGGAGCGCCCCAACAAGTTGGAAAATTTCGTCAACCGGTGCCAACGTTATTTCAAATAGAATGTTGCGGATTTCCTATGGAAAATAGGGGACGGACGGGCACACACGGGCACACACACACACACACACACACACACACACACACACACACACACACACACACACACACACACACACACACACACACACACACACACACACACACACACACACACACACACACACACACACACACACACACACACACACACACACACACACACACACACACACACACACACACACACACCTTTCTGTTAGAGAGGGTTGCATGAATAAAACCCCAAGCCTTATTCTGAATACAGTCTTTGATGTGTCTCCTTTTATAAAAGTTAAATCCTTTTCCAGGTGGTGTTTTGTGTTGTTTTTATTGCTTCGTCGTGTTAAAGCCTCCGTGTGGGAGGGCGGTATTCTCTATTATCTGGGAGTGCGAAGCAATACAGGTCTAGGTTTCATTTATCAGACAGTGATTCAGTCATTTTACTAGAGGGAACAGATCAGTTTAAAGAGACTCACTGGGATGAACTCTTATACTGCAGATGTCTCCTATTATCTACAGGGTGTGAGCATGAATTCTAAAAAAGGACCACATCCGCCTTCCATCATGGCTGATAAAGGTGAGGGTCGATAATTTGGGTAATATCGACATTTGTTGCTTGCAGAACTTAGTAATGCGAAATAAGAATAACAGCAATTGATTACAACAAAATTATTTTCTAAAGGATAGATGATAGCTACATGCAGAGCCATGCTGCGGTGGACATAGCTGTTATTTACTGTACCAGCTGCGAGATTTATTTGAAAAAATTTGAGGCTTTGTTAAGTGAAATCTAAGGTAGGCTGCCTCACACACAGCAGAAAACACTTTATTATGCATGTAGTATGCAACACCAGCATGTGTTGTTAGAATGACTGACACAAAATGGACTTTTTACTGTTACTAAAAAGAAAGCAGCACAGTACTTTGCAGGCTTCAAAAAATCATAAAAATCTTACTAGACCTGCAGGTCTAGTGACTTAAACAATTTACTCAACATAATTGTAATGCTCTGGACCCATAAACTGGTCTCAAATGATGTGATCATGGGCAAATGTTTTAATTCACTGAGCCGCTGTTTTCTTCATGATCACATATGAGAGCACCTTCAAATATGCGAGTTCTGCATATCTGCTGTACAAAAAACACTTTTGTTTGATTTAATAGACTAGACTTTGTTACATATATAATACAAATCTAGCCCCATATAGGACACACATGGCCCCTGACTTGGCTCTTAGTTCATCAACAGCATTGTCATCAGGGTGGGGGCAGAATGTTTCACAAATCATGTTTAAAAACTATCACTTTTAATAAATACATAAAGCATGAGGTTGTAGCACACTGTCATTTGCAATCAGCAGATTTTAAGCTGAAATGGCCACAAACATTCCCACTAACATGTGGTTTTAATGATAAAATTATATAGTGTACAATGTTTGGAAATCAAGTTTCTGCAAATATGTGCCATTTGTACATCACCAAGTAAAGTGTTCTGAATTGTTTTGCTCCTATTTAAATCTTTGTTTGCATCACACTTCTTAATTACAAAAGAAAATGTGCTTTTGTAATTCCTGACATTTTGAAATAGTTGTATTATTCACTTACAGGCTATTTAAATGCTTTGTGTTAGAAAAAAACTGACATCTTTAGACAGCTCACATGACAAAAACCAATAGCTGTAGTAAGAGAAAGAAAAATAAACTTTATTTCCAAACAGCAATTAGTAAAAAGACAAACTGACATTTAACCTCTTTCCTTGAATAGACAGCAAACGTGTTGAGATAAAAACACAATTTAATGGCATCTTTATTGCTCATTTGTGGAGTCCCCCCCAAGGATCCTTCCTCAGCCCAACCCTTTTCAACATGTACATTGCACCCCTTGCCCACGTCATAAGAGTCCATGACATCAACATCGTCTCCCACGCCGATTACACATAGCTCATCCTCTCCCGCATCAACAAAATCACCACCACCAGGACTAACTTCACCGCCTGAATGACCAACGTGGTCAACTGGATGAGGGAGAACTGCCTAAAAGTCAAATACAAAACGGAGATCCTGATCTTTGGAAATAAAAGCTCGCCATGGGACTCCTCCTGGTAGCCAGCCAAACAGGGACCCACGCCTACCCTCACAGACAACACCAGAAACCTCAGGTACCATCCTAGATGACAAACACACAATGAATAAACAGGGGAACACAGTGACCTCGTCCTGCTACCTCATTCTCAGAATGCTGCAGAAGATCTTCAAATGGCTCCCAACGGACACAAGACACACTGTCCCCATGCCCTTATAACCAGCAGACTAGCCAATGGCAAACCGCACTAGATCGTCATCTCCAACCAGCATACTCAGACTACAGACCATCTAAAACACCACCACAGACAAATCCTAGAGGTCCCCAGAAGCGCCCGCATTACTCCCTACCTTGCAGAACTACACTGGCTACCCATACAGAAACGATTCGCCATTCAAGCTGCTCATCCACGCCTACAAAGCACTCCACAATACTGGACCTCAATGACCAACTTCAACTCTACCATCCAACCAGAGAGTTTTGCTCAGCCTAACTCGCCCTTGCATGTGTCCCTTGCATCTGCAGAAGCAAGTCAGGAGGGTGCTCTTTCTCCTACCACAAAACTATCAAAAAAGGCTTGGGTCCTATCACTACCTGGCCTGGACCACTCTAGTATCAGAAACAAACAAATGACCAGATAGGATCTTCAACAATTACTAAACTGTACCTAAACAAATAATTTTAAGTACATGTGATTTATTTCACATTCATTTCAAATATTTTTCACAATTTTTGAAAAAACATTACATCATGTCATAGAAAGACACCAACTTTTTCAGTGTGACACAAATACAAAAACCATAAATTACATACAAATCCAAAAAACATAAATAATTAAGCAAACATCAATGTGACGATATATACAACATAAACACCATGAATACTATCGTTGTCCTCCTAAAATTTAGAGGACACCAGTCCATATGTGAGACGAAGAAAACAGGCGGACTATACACATTTAAAAAAATCCTGCCTGTATACAAGGCTGAAGAAAGCAAATTAATCAGCAAGCTAGTTGGCTTCAGCCGCAATGCTAACGCGTTTCAAACCCTTCTGTGTTCTAGGTTATCCTCAGGGCGTGGACTGAGATGTCTTAGCTAAAAACAATGTGAAAAATATAAAACGTGGTGTCATTAAAATTTAAAGGGACCTCTGCATGTAGTTACATGTATGCATGAATTGTGCAACAGAATGAAGTACCTGGTCTTAAAAGAGGCTCCCATGTAGTGTATTAAATTCCATGGTATAGCCGGTCTTTGGCATTAATCAAGCTGTGAAAGGTAAACACAAAGTATAGGTATAAGCGAAACTGGAAAGATTTTTATCACAGTAGATGTCAGGTTTGGAAGCAGTTAGATCCTACCTTCTGTCACGGGTTGTGCGCAGAGTCTATATATCTCTGTACGAATGTTGTCGTTGTGGACTTTAGCGATTCAAAAGTCTTTATCCTGATAGAAACAAGACATGTCCCAAGTCAGTTTTTAATAAAATATGGGACACTTCATATTATTTAAACACTGATGTCATGTGCAGCATTGCTCTGTCTCGAACGCCTCCCATGATAAGAAATGCCTCTTTTCGGGACAACTGGATGGACGAGTCCCCGTTCTATTTGAAGGTCTTATTACTGCCAATATTGTCCATTTAAAATCTTTTTGAGTATGATTCATGTCCCGAAAAGAGGCATTGCTTATCATGAAATTTGATTCTGCAATCCGTGGCCTCAATGACCTATCGGAAATCGGCCATTTATAAATGAACTACAGTTCCCAGAATTCACTGGTGTTGACACCCCAGTCCATAGTTTACTGCCGGCATTTTCAAAATACCGTTGACGTGGGACGTCCGGTTCCTTGGAGTTTTACTCTGCCGAAGACACGCTGTCAAACTGGAGCCATTGCGAAGTTGGAGCATATTGCAGGCAAGTCTCTTGCGCTGGAACGCGGAGAAGCGGTTAAGCGCTAACAAAAATGAGAGGTCCTTCTTAGTAAACGGACGAGTTGAATTGTGGAAATAGTCATTCAAATCCATGCGCTTCCCCAATTCTAATCCTTTGGGAGGCGTTCGAGACAGAGCAATGCTGCACATGACATCAGTGTTTAAATAATACGAAGTGTCCCATATTTTATTAAAAACTGACTTAGGACAGGTCTTGTTTCTATCAGGATAAAGACTTTTGAAATCGCTAAAGTCCACACCGACAACATTCGTACAGAGATATATAGACTCTGCGCACAACCCGTGACAGAAGGTAGGATCTAACTGCTTCCAAACCTGACATCTACTGTGATAAAAATCTTTCCAGTTTCGCTTATACCTATACTTTGTGTTTACCTTTCACAGCTTGATTAATGCCAAAGACCGGCTATACCATGGAATTTAATACACTACATGGGAGCCTCTTTTAAGACCAGGTACTTCATTCTGTTGCACAATTCATGCATACATGTAACTACATGCAGGGGGTCCCTTTAAATTTTAATGACACCACGTTTTTATATTTTTCACATTGTTTTTAGCTAAGACATCTCCAGTCCACGCCCTGAGGATAACCCTAGAACACAGAAGGGTTTGAAACGCGTTGGCATTGCGGCTGAAGCCAACTAGCTTGCTGATTAATTTGCTTTCTTCAGCCTTGTATACAGGCAGGATTTTTTTTTAAATGTGTATAGTCCGCCTGTTTTCTTCGTCTCACATATGGACTGGTGTCCTCTAAATTTTAGGAGGACAACGATAGTATTCATGGTGTTTATGTTGTATATATCGTCACATTGATGTTTGCTTAATTCTTTATGTTTTTTGGATTTGTATGTAATTTATGGTTTTTGTATTTGTGTCACGCTGAAAAAGTTGGTGTGTCTTTCTATGACGATGTCATGTTTTTTCAAAAATTGTGAAAAATATTTGAAATGAATGTGAAATAAATCACATGTACTTAAAATTATTTGTTTAGGTACAGTTTAGTAATTGTTGAAGATCCTATCTGGTCATTTGTTTGTTTCTTTCTCCTACCACAGCAGGACCGCCCCTTCCCTACTCAACTTCTGCAAGATACTGAAAGCCTGGCTGTTCAAATATGAGCTCAGCCTGACCTACGTTCCTGCAACAGCGCTTGAGTACCCTCACGGGTGAAGTAGCGCCATACAAGTTGACCTAAGATAATATAGCATTACTAAATCAGCAGTGCACAGACAATGGGTTCCATGCACACACTAAGCACAGCATTAACACACTTAGACGACATTGCAAGCACAAACAACTGGGACAGGCCCTAGATATAGAAGTAGGACTATATGTTGTCACTCATGGCTATAGAGGGACTTTAGTGACAGTATTCACTGACAGAAAGACTACACAGACAATGATCAGATGCTCTGCATTTTGTTCCACATTACAACATTTTGTCTAGCTTATTGAAATGAGAAAGGCTATTGCAAGTTGTTTTACGTCACATGAGTACATCACTATCTGATTTACTCTGAATCCTGGAACATGCAGTCTTTCATTATATTGATTAAAAATAAAGCCATAAGTGCCCGAAAGTAAGTGATTAAACCTGGGCTGGATAGGCAAACAGAGATATTTCTGAGGTGCGTCAGTTGGGATATAAACATAAATCAGACATTTGAGTTCTTTTAATTACTTATAAGCATATCACAAAAGAAAACACATCCATGGCCCCTTTTTCGGTATCAGCATAAGTAATTAATTGTATAAAGGATGCTTAACACAAAAACATACATTGTTTTAAGATTAAATAACACCTCTACCTCCCCTATCACCCGTGATGTGATGGTGCACAGAGAAGGCTCTAGAGACTGGGTTTTGGCTGAGAAAACATCTACGCTCCTTCACTCCTCTTAAATACTGCTGTTTTACATAATAAGACGAGGCTGTGCATGTGTAGGGTTAACGTCTGTCTACACTGTGATTGTTTAAGATAGGTTTGGTGAAAATTTGAACATGCACATTAGTTAAAATGGGCACACTCACATTTCCACCAAGACTCTCTTGCTGGATCACAAGAATGAGAAGTTAGCTATACTGCTGCACTGGGTCGAATCATGATGCAACACAGCAGTATTAAAGAGGAGAGAGGCACTCTGTGGCATGTTTTTAATCTATTAAAATGTGCCGGTGAAGTCCTCCAAAAACAAGGACTGTCCCTGGAAATCCGGGATGTCTGATTATCCTATTTCCACGTAGACACTCGAATCTGCTGCTCCAGGTTCAATGCTACAGTGCATGGTTTTAAGCGCAAACTCAATAGAAATACAAGACGTGCTGTACCCTCAAAATGCTATTCGCAATCAACCCATGAATGCAGAGCAGCTGGTAACCTTTCGGTACTGCTTACACACCACTAAGCATACCCACCGAGATAATAATTACTACACATGTTGTAAGCGCTGCAGGTCCAGACCATCAGCAGCCTAATCTCCTTAACAACTAGATTTGGCCGGCCCCTCCCTCACACCCTCCTTCTCCGGCTTAAGCCGCCCTAACACAACTCACCGATGCACTGCCCCACCGGGGTACTAAACGGGTTCCCCAGCAGAAACTCCATCTTGATGACAACAAACACCAGCAGCGACTCACCCACTCTGCGCTGACATGGGCAGTGCCAGCATCCGCTTGCCCGAGTCGCCGATTGGTTCTACCCGGCGGTCCGACAGTTTCATTGGATGTTCAACACGTCAATAAATGCATCTTCAAATAGCTAACGTATATGATTCGTCAAACAACTTGCCAGTCAGCTTCTCAAAGCCTAAAAAATCTAGAGGTAGGCAAAAGTGATGCTTCCAGTTCAACGACGTCACAGTCTTGACTGCCAACAATAATAGACATTAAAAACGGACAAACATACCCTTCACAGAACTCTCCCCCCCGACCATTTTCACACTGTGTGCTTTATTGATAAAGTAAAAACTGCATACAAACGCATATCATTGTGATAAAATTCATGTCGTTTTCTTTTTGATAATGTAAAAATATCTATCACATAGACATTAAAAAGTATAAATTGCTAACGATTTTTATACTGTGTATGTTCGCAAACACTTTGACACTCCCAATAAAAGAGATTAAAAGGATTTAATAATTAAATATTTTAAATATTCATGTTTGCACGAAAGAAATACATTGTTTCAATTTATTTTGGTTTTCCCTAAGAAAAACAACACCACGAAAAGTTGGCCGACGGAAAAATTTAGTACTGCCCTACAATTAATATCTTTACTTATATGCATAGAATTCTCTAACACAATTGTAGAGTAGGTCAAATGGATTCAACAATCTGCACAAGTGGACAGAAAAAGCTATCCTTAATTTCAACTTTCCCGTAACGCTCAATTTTTGATACCGGTAACACTTTGAAGATGTCCGCGAAATTTGTAGAGTGTGTTGAAATGGTCCAACTCATACCGTCACGTGACCAGTTGCCTTGGTGACTAGCAGACTCTTACGGGTTGCGAGACAGTGTAAACGCCGAGGAAGCGTCAGACTCCGAAACTGGAACAGGTTGGCACACACTTTTTTTCATATTTTTTTTAATTCAAAGATTAATCTATAAAAAGAAAAAAGAGTAGGAGCCTGACCTAATGCAGAAGGAGAAACGACGTAATGCTCTCTGATTTTATTACAATTGTGGTGAAATAAAAGCGTGCACAGATTAAGTAAATGGTCAGCAAACGACATACAAATTGCAAAATTTAAACAAGATGAACATTTGATCCAGAAAGCGTCATACAGAAGCGTCACATTGAGATGTACTTGGCAGAATTTTATTTATAGTGTTTTGATGTAACGCATTTTCTAGCTTTGTACAGTATAAACTCGATAATAACTGTGTCCGAAAGGAGGGTGCCACCTATGGGGAATTCGTTTTTGTCAACCTTATCCATATAATCCACGTTTGTGTGTTCGTAGCTATATTTTCATTGTGGTGTCTTATACTGAAAGTATTTGTCGTTGCAAAGACGATCCAATAATGAGCATGATTCACACAAACAGTTAATGTAACCATGTCTGTCTGCTCCCCTGGCGGGAAACTCAACCGTTTATTAGCTACTATGACGTCATGACTTGACCTCTAATAACTTATCTATGAAAGTTAATTGTACGGCTAATTAAAAACATACAAATACATAAAACAAATACAAGAATAAAAATAACAATAATTACAAATAAGCAATACAAAGTGTGAAAAATAAAAATGGCCCTAATCACAGTCAGCGATGTAGTAAAGTTCATAAGTTGGTGTGGCAGTATTGTCAACCTGATCCTGTATTACAGAAAGCAAGAGCGGGTTATTACTGACAGGTGCCAACTGCATGTCTTCTACACATTATTTACTAGTTGTCACACTAACATATCTATATGATGACAATAAAAGTCAATTATACCAGATTGTGAAGGTAAATGCCTCAGCCCTTAATTTAAAAACATCCACGTGGGACTACCCTTAAAGAAAGTAAAATCTCATAAATCAAGGGGGCGGAGGTTGGATTCTCTGTCTCAAACTGTAGGACCGGTTTGGGGTTGTTCTTTTTTCCAGTGGCCACATTATGCTGTGCTCCCGATAAAGCTTTTGTGTACAGTCATGCTTCTCACAGCCGGTAGGACTAAGGCAGTCTTCAACTTGAAGTACCAACAACAGCTGCACAAGAGGCCTGAGGTTTCTGCACCTGGCTGTCATCAGTCCAACTGAAGACATAATCATGAACAGAGTGACAGCCAAAAGGGTAGGGCAGACTTAGACATTTCCTCACCTCACACAAGAGAAGCTGCAGTCCCACACTAGACCCCCTACCATCCTCCAATGACAGAGCTCACAAAGACTCATCAGCAGCACTTTGATATCAAAAGGCCTCATGAAATTTCTAAAGGTAGACTTGTATCCAACGTCATCCTCACTTCAGTGTCTGGATCTCTTTCCTGTAGCCACAGAAATGCATGCAATATACATCCACTGTCTGTGATAATAGTCCTTACCAAAGCCATGGGCATCCAAAATGAATCCCACTGGCCCCATTACTCAGGCTTAGTCACAGACGTACTCAGGTTTACTATAGCTACACGTGTTACACTTAATGCGTTATAACCAAGTCAGGGACAGTAGTCCTCACATAGTCATGGACATAGATCTCCATGCAGTTGGGTACTCTAGGCAGGGAACACTCCCGTATACCATGCAAATTAACTGCCTATCCCAACTCATCATAACGTCTTCAGCAGAGCTTGTTTGAATGATGTCAACTCGTGCATATTTTGTGTAGCCATCTAAACTTGCCAAGAATTGGCACCCATCGGGAAGGCTTCTAAAGATTGAATTGGCACACACCAATGAGCCTGTCAGAGAGTCCACAATGACGACAGGAGCTGGAGGGTCAGGGGTGCAGGAGGCTTTGACAAACAGCATACTCTCCCACTAGTGCTTCTAATTGGCAAACCATATTTTGCTCCTGAAGCAACTTCTCATTTTCACTTCCCATGGTGTCCGTCATGAGCCAGCTAGAAGACCTAGCTAGAAGAGTGGCAGGGATCATCACCCTAGATCCCTCAACAAGAGATAAATGTTTACTAGCAATCAGCGTGATTGATCATGGACCACATGTCTCTAGTTCCTGTCACATACCTCTGCAACTGCCAGTTGCAGGCAGACTAGATCGGGTTTCTGTTCTGATATGATCTCTTTAAGTGGCATAAAGAAAGGTCTCAAATCGATCACTCGCACATATTCTTCTTTTTTCGAAACATTTATTTTATTGTCAATTTTAATACATAATTACATAAAAAAGACAAACGACACTCGATGCACTATGCAACTATTTTGTTCCAGCCTAGATGCAGATAGAGTATAAAAAAAAATGTAAACACATTTTATTGTTTTCAATTGCAACCAGGTTCCTGGTACCAAATAAGACAAATAGACATTCAAATGTCGACAAATCTCAACAAGCTGAAAGTGCATACAACATCCCACCCAGCAGAGCCCAGGATTCCCGGACAATCCCAACAATCAATAGGAATACTACAAGGTTGGAAACATTATTATTTCAATCACAGCACCATCGTGCGCATCCAGGTTCCCTTGGTCGATGTGTTGCGGACCCCCCTATAAGGAACAACAGGAAAGTAGCCCGATGTGATATGTCCAATCAAATGCATGTGTTCTCACTTTGATGACTCCTGGTCGCAGCTATGTTTTCCCACAGAACTTTAGTAAATTCAGCCGTAAATCCGTAATCCTAGCACATTTTAGTACATAGAAGATAACTGTATGACCCATACCTATCCAACTTGTACTCTAATGAAAGATCCATCATACCCTAACATATCCCACCCCTTTGACGCCGAGTATCCTTGGAAGTGTGACTACCACTGAGTCCCTAAGTCCCTAAAATAAAGGGGGGTGGTTGGTGAGGGGGGGGGGGGGGATTTACCCAGATTTACTGGATTCTGAGAGTCTGAGGTAGAAAAAAGAGGGGGGTGAAGAAAGAGGGTGATGGTGAGGGACCAAAACAATATGAAACAGAAGAAGGCCAAGAAGTGAAGTAGGGAAAACGGGGTAATGGGGAGAGGGGATACGGGGACATGTGAATGATTTGTTACAAATATTTATCTATCCCATCTGAGGTGTACATTTTTCTACAAAGGGTTGCCATATCCTGTTAAACATAGCTGCCTGATTTAAGTGTCTTATAGAATTCCCTTATGTTGTGGTAGACAGAAGAGATTTTCAATCCATTTATTCTGGATGGTACCATGTCCAACCCCCAGTGTCTCAAAGTGGAAACTTTACCCACTGATAGCGCTGTGGCCATCTATCTGCACCAATGAGAGGTAGAGCCTTCCACCCCATCATGTCCTGCATATGGTCAACTTAGCAGAGAGTTGAAAAATACATTCCCTGGTGTCAGCCAGGAGGTGCCAGATAGCCGACCAATATTGTGATAGTTTGGGGCAAGCCCAAAGTACATGCGTGACACCTCAGTGTTCTACATCTCCAACATAGAGCATCAGGTGTATGTTTCACCCTCTGTAGTTTTGTAAGATGTCCAATACCAGTTCTTTAGAACCTTAAAATAAGCGAATTTAAGATGTGCTTCTCCTAGCTCCCTGCCATGGGTATCCAGTAACAGTGAATCTTCCTCCTCTGTGTATTCTATTGATAGTTGGTATTGCCAGTAGCATCTGGTTTCATTTTCTACAGGTTAGGAGAATATATCTGAAAATGGACATTATATAGTTCTGGTACAACACCACTGCTTCTACCCAGCCTGCCAGATTTGTGCTTAAGAGGGAAATAGGAGGGGTGAGCTTTTTCTCCAGACTCAATAGTATTTCCACCCAGGGAGGGGTGCTAGGGGGAATTCAGCACTGAGCAAGTGAAATGACTTCTCATTGTCTCCCTCGAACAAGTCCTCCAATTTGTTAATACTGCATGATGGCAACAGAGGCCACTAGGCAGTCTTTCCTGATTATGAATCAGTCATTGTGCCATAGTGGTGGGCCTTCATGAGTGAATCAGCAGACCTTGAGTTGATTGTGGGCCAAAATCCAGGAATGTATTGTGGCTTTTATCTTTGGGGTATGGCAATATCTCTCAGTGGGGTTTTATTATAAAGCATTCCTAGGCCAGGCATGTTTCCCATGTGAGCATGTTCACTTGCTACCGATTTTGGAGGGAGCTGGCCAATCAGGCAACATACAATCAGGCAACTTCCTTGAAGATCAATCCCTGGTTCAAGCATGCAATCTACCAACCCACACGAAAGGCTCTACACTAGATTGGATCATCTCCAAAGAAAAAGCTGTTGATACAATAGCGATCATCCCTTGCGATTGGTCAGATCATCACATTATTACCTTCCAAGTACCGTACATAAAAAGGAAAACATCGTCACAATCGATCAAACCCAGACAATGGGTTCATGACACCAAAGGTCTCAATATGGAGAAACTTGTAGCACGCTGTGAGAAAGAACTGCAACCTCCTAATAACATGGCACATGGTTTAACGGATCCTTCAACAAATAAAGACAGATACTCAGACTAACAGAACCGAAATGGAGACATCACCCATCCTCCCCCCATCTAAAACTACTAAGACAGGCCAGAAACGCCTCCAATAAAAGTATTCTAAAATCAAAAAAAGACTTCTTTAGAAGAGAACTGGATAATGCAAAAAACAGACCGAGTAAACTCTTCGAATTGCTAAAAGATCAATCTAACAAAACGGCCAAAGCCTCTCTAATAGCATCAAAATTGAAAATCAGTTGTGAAGAATTCTCTTCCTTCTTTACAGCCAAAGCTAACTTCCTGGAGATCGAGCTCAAGAAAGCAGCTGAGAACCCCTCGATCCAAAAGAACACTCCAGCTAGGCTTCAGTCTCAACCCGTTCAGTCAACGCCCAAAAATAATGCTCTATGGTCAGAATTCAAGTTATATGATCACAAAGATATTGTCAAAACCCTATTGACCATAAAACCGAACAACCACTTCAATGATCCTCTCCCCTCAAAATGCTGGTCTACAATCAACCATTTGCTCATCCCCTCATGGACCAAGATTAATGCTTCGCTATCGCAAGGCTCCTTGCCAGAGTGCCTAAAAACGGGGCAGGTCATTCCCATCTTAAAAAAACCTATCGAGAACCCCTCCGACCCTAACAACTTTCAACCGGTAACAAACATTCCCATGCTAGCCAAAGTTCTGGAAAAATTTGTTCAATAACAACTGAGCCAACACATTTCTGAATTTAAACTCCTGAATGACTGCCAATCGGGGTTCAGACCAAATCACAGTACTGAAATAGTAATTCTTCACATAGTGGATGATGCTCTACTTGCTCCAGACAGCAACAAAATTGTCTCCTAGTGGTGCTCGACCTTTCGTCCGCATTCGACACGGTAAACCATGTAATGTAGTGTAATGTAAATAGGTACTTGTAAAGCGTGCGGCTACTCCACAGAGTGTCCCGGCGCTGAAAGGACCACGAGACAGACAGTTTGCACTAAAACAGGTAGGCCTAGATCTAATGTTGGAATAGCCAGGTTTTTAGTTGCCTCCTAAAGGCGAGGAGATCCTGCACCCGTCTAAGAGAAAGTGGCAGGCTGTTCCTTAGCCGAGAGGCCATCACTTGAAAGGAGCGACCACCTATGCAGGAACGGGAAAACTTAGGGATGGTCGTCAAACGCTGTGCTGAGGACCTCAATGCTCGTTGAGGGACATAGTGCTGAATCCTTTTCCTAATGTAAGAGGCACCCGTATTATGTAGGGCCTTAAATGCCAGGACCAGAGCTTTAAAATGGATCCTCTTCCGGACCGGTAGCCAGTGCAAAGATTTCAAATGGGGAGACATTCGCGCTCTGGGACCCACCATGAGGATAGCTCTGGCCGCCGCATTCTGGACCACCTGCAAGCGACCTAGTAGATAGTCAGGGAGGCCCAGGTACAGGACGTTAACGTAGTCTAGCCTTGATACAATCAGGGCCTGGACTACAGTCTTCCTGTGTGAGACCAGAAGCAGGGGGAGAAAATTCTTTAACATTTTCAGCAGCCCAAAGCAGGTACCGGCAACAGTTTGAATCTGAGCCTTCATGGACAGGTCAGTGTCTAGCTTGACCCCAAGGTTCTTCACGGTGCTTACTGAGGTTGCAGGGGGGGACATATCCTGTGGCCACCATTGGCGCCATGCTTCACAAGGATTAGGACCGAAGAAAATAATCTCCGATTTCTCCGTATTGCACTTTAATTGGTTTTGTCTTAGCCAGGAAAACACCTCCGTCAAGCAGACGTTTATCTCACTGCCTCTAAAATCGGCGCCCTTGTAACAGGTGAACAACAATTGCATGTCATCGGCGTATGATACTATTTTAGCGCCGTGTTCCTCAGCTAGGCGCGCAAGGGGGGCCATATAAACATTAAAATGTGTCGGGCTCAGGATCGAGCCCTGTGGTACCCCTACCTTCATAGGGGGGATGAGAGCCGCAAAGGGAGGGGACCAAATTGTTTGCTGACGGTCTCTTAAAAAGGAGGTGAACCACCTGAGTACCGTGCCGCCAATGCCGCAGTCCTGGAGTCTTCGCAAGAGTCGGTCATGGGGCACGGTATCAAAGGCCGCGGAAAGGTCCAGCAATACCAGTACCGCGTTACCCCCTTTATCCAGTGTCGCTTTAATAGCTTCAGAGACTTCTAATAAGGCTGTTTCTGTACTGAAGTTAGCTCTGAAACCGACTGACTGTGGTGAAGTAAATGGTTGGCTTCCATATATTCCGTGATAACTGAATTTACATATTTTTCCAAAGCCGTGGAAAAGAAGGGCAGCAATTATATCGGCCTATAATTACAGGCCACCAAGGGATCTGCCGAGGGTTTCTTTAGTAGCGGGAGAATTTTTGCGTTTTTCCAGCTCACTGGCATTTGCCCCTCTTGCAAAGAGGTATTCAGAACCAGGTTGACGGCTGGGTTAATCACCTCGGCAATAGATGCCAGTACTTTTGCTGGGCATGGGTCTGAGGGTGAACCGGACTTAAGCGCTTTCATTATCTCAAGAGACATATCCAAAGGGATAGAATGGAACTGCATTAGGGAAAAACCTATATTTGGGTTGGCGGGGGGAAGAGGCCCAGCGTTTACTTCCATCGCCAGGGGCGGCGCCTCAAAAGAATCTTGGATAATTTTGATTTGATCATAAAAATAGCGTGCCAGATGGTTAGTCCAATCACTGGTAGGGGTAAATGGGCTGTCCATTGCATTAGGGGCTGAGAAGTCTTTTACGATTTTAAAGAGTTCTTTACTTTTATTCCCGGCCTGTTCGATTTTAGAAGAGAAGAAAAGTTTCTTTTCTTCGCGGACTTTACTGTGAGTGGATGCAAGAGTGGCTGTATGGGTGTGTGAGTTGGTGTTTGAGTGGATGTGTGGATGTGTCAGTAGCTGTGTGAGTGACTGGGCCAGACAAGAACCTGCCCGTTTATCCAACAAGAGTCCACAGTTTTGCACACAATGGGGCTTATTTATGAGCCCTTGCGTCACTTTTGCGCCGCAGGTGCGTCACTTTTTGTGACGCACCAGCAGCGTAAAAAATGCTTCATGTTGCATCATATTTACAAAGTGACGCATCTAGTTAGATGCGTCACTTTGAAAACCCCTGCGCCACATTATACCTGCGCCAGGTATAATGTATGCAGGATGGGCGTTCTGATGCAAGTAAGCCTCGTAGAAGTGACGCAGTGAAATCTATGAGATTTCATTGCGTCACTTCTAGGTCGCAAATGCGTCAATATCTTACGCCTGCCTCACAGCATGCGTAAGACGGACGCAGGCACATTTAAAATGGGACTTGCCCATGTGAAATGACCCATTGATGGAGTTGCGACACTTTTGTGACATACTCCAGCAATGCGTCGTTTTTGCGCCTACAGATACGTCAGAAATACTGACGTATCTGTAACTCCTTGCGACATGATGCGTCATACTGTAAATATGACGCATCCAGTATGTCGCAAGGAGGGCGCAATGAAAAGTGACGCATCGCTGTTTTCACGCAGCGATGCGTCACTTTTCATAAATGAGACCCAATGTCTACCCAACTGTAGTACTTTCTACTGGTTAATTAGTTAGTGGTACCTCATTGGGTAAATATCTAGTGCATATTTAATGCTACAGACGTGTAACGGACCATGAGCAAATGTCTCCAGTGACTTTGTGTGCATTTAATTTCGGCAATGTGATTGTTCCTAGAGCGCCTTCTTCCAGAAATCTGTGATAACATGAATCCTCGTATAGAAAAGCAACACGACTACAAAAAGGTGAATCTCCAACAAACAAGGGTACTTTCTCTTAACTAGATGAAGTAAAGTCTTCTTTGTTTGCTGGAGATGTCCTCATATTCCTCTGCATCAAAAACGCAGTACCAAAGTCCGTGGGAAACGTGCTCAGGGGGCCTTTGGTTAGCTATCTATCAATCTGAGGAAAGGTGGGAAGACCTTTGCATACTAATTAAGTGGACGGGCCGTGGCCAAAAGGGCAGAGCTTTCAGGTGATTTTGCACATTTGCATACTTATAGTAATTCAAAAGGAGAGCCATACACTCTGCTCTCACCAGGAGATGACAAGATAGAACACTCTTGTTACAGTCACTACAGATTGTGCTCTGATCAATCAATGATGCATTCACCTCCATCAAGGGTTTCAGATCGTTTTTAGGTCTCGGCTAGACAGCACATGCACTGTCTCAAGGAGACATGTGTTTAATCTGTGGGCTTCAGCCTGCCCACAGGATTCCCATTTGCTTGCTCCATCATCTGTCTCATATTCTTTGTCACCATTTGTCCCTAGCATGCATGGTCATGCCGATTCTTGCGTTTAGCCCTCTCCCCAGAGCATGGACCAAGTACTTGTAAACATCCACTGCTCCCGTTTGTAGGACCTACTTTTTTTGTTTTTTTTCAGCACACTACACAGTGCTCGTGTTTTTACCATCTCCGTCTCCTCCCACCCACCCTCATCCCTGTCCACAGATCACCCCCTCCCTGTCACTGCACTTCCCTTTGTTGCTGCCTTCCGTTTCCACCACCTCCTCAATCCCGTCTCTGCTTGCTCCCTCGCGCCTCCTGGTGCTTGCACCGTCCACAAAGCACCCCCTCCCCAACCCCGTCCCTGCTTTAAACCCCCATTGTAGTCTGCTTCGTTCGAGTGAGTGGTGGTGTTGTGCCTTTTAATGTCCTGTTAGTGTATAGCTGATGTGCTGATTGGAGCATGTGTGAACGGCTGCTATCACTTGGCACACGTGTAGGCTCTGTTTATTTTCCGCATGTCTGGGTACTAGGTTTGTGTGCATGTTTATGTGGTCGTTCGGCAATGGTGTTTATTGTTGGAAAATCATACCTCAAGTGAATCAGGTGCGAGTTATCATAGTACATGTCAGAGCTTCTGAAGTTCCTATGTCTTCTGCTGTAATTGCATAGCCCAATTTCTCCTGTGTGAAATGATTAAACTGTTAGTGTCTCACCTTGTTGCTTCTCATTTCATAGGGTGGGATTCTATTTCTTCAAATTTCTCCCGTCGGGACACTTTCTTACTTTTTCTGCATTCACCGGTGAAGTGTTTCCGTGCGCCATTATTGCTTAACAGGAATTCTCTTCAAAGGAACCTGACTGAGTCTTGATGTCATCAAGGTCTGCCTGCCCCTCAGTGTCCATGGCAAAAGTAATCATTTTAATTTGGTTGCTGATGCGATGCATTTCCTCATGTTGACTACTGTAAACCAGCCTAACACCGCAATTCTTTTTGGGTTTTTTTGGGCAGTTTTATATAGCGCCAACACCACCTGAAAGTACTGGAATGCTCTACATTAGCACCAGTTACTTTTCTCTGCAGTTTTATATAGTGCCACCACCATCTAAAGGTATTGGAGCACTTTATATTAGCACCACTTCCTTTACACAAGAACACATTCATTTTTGTAGGCATGGGAGATTAAGTGATTTGCCCAGAATCAAGGATATTAAACTGACGACAAAACTTGAACCCGGTTTCCCAGCTCCATAGTCGGCAGCTGTAGCCCATAAGCCACATCCTCTCTCAAGAGGATGCCACATCGTCTCCCTAGCCTCGGCATCAGGTTTACATTTTGTGATCACGACCAAATCACTTAATCTCCTCATGACAGCCCGCATTTGCTGTTGGTTGCCTGTCCACCTGCCGCCCATCGCTGCTTGCCCCGCTGAACTCCGTTGCACAGATCACTTCCTCCCCTGACTCGGCATGTCAACTTCCTGCCTGTCACTGCTTGCTGTGCGTCCCCCCACCCCGGGCCCATTTCTGCCTCAGGGACCCCATCTCTAGGGGCCCAGCCAAGAATTAATGGGCCACTCAACCCCCCTCCCCAGGTCAATTTCGGCCCCGGGGATGACATCCCCTGGGGCCCGGCCTACAAAGGGTGGGTGCCCTGGAGCCCACCCAGGGCACCCACTTCATTATTGTTGGAGGCGATGGGGGGGCCACAATGCCCCCGCGGTCCCTGCCAACTCCCCTCCTCCATTGGGAGCCAGCATTGTTCCTGCACGCAGGGAGCAGCCAAAAATGCTGCTCCCTGCACATGGGAGCAATTTTTCATCTGTTTCCCTGCCCACTGGACAGCGGGCAGGGACACAGATGAAAAGTCTGCTCCTAGTGGGCGGGGGCATTTTTAATGCTCCGCCTGCTGGTAGCGGACTTACTGTTTGCTCTCGCTTGCCGGGAGCTTTAAATTGGTCCTGCCAAGTGAGAGCAAGCAGAGGTTTCCCTCCAACACCAGTGCGGGCAGGGAAATCTCTATGTCCTGAGGGTGGACACCTCAGGACATAGCAGGAGCTGGCCCTTGGGGGATGGCGGTCCCCAGATCCATTAATGGCTCCATAGGGGGGCCACACTGCCCCCCTCCTTTTACAGTGCACAGCCTGGCCCCGGGAAGGTGGTGATCCCTTGGGCTGAAAATGTCCTGAAAGGGGGGAGGCATGCAGCCCCCCTCCCACTTAATTGATTCGGCTTGGCCCGGGGAGTGGCGTTCCCCAGGGTCAGAATCTGCCTGTGGAGGGGGGCCATGCGCCGCTCACTCCCCCAAATATAATAAAAAATAAGCACCCAGGACCTGGCCCACCCGGGGGGCATATAAAAAAGAAGCGAGGAAGACCACTTTTTTTTTTTCAATTTTGCTGCAGATTTGCAGATCCACTTTAGTTTTGCGGCAGAATAGAGGAAAACATTTTTTTTGCCTCTGGAGGGGACCCCATAACCAGGCCTAGGAGGTAAGGGTATTTCCACCCTGCACCCTTATGTTTTTTTTTGCCTTTTTTCTTGGGACTTGGACTCGCCCAAGTCCCAAGATGGCTGCCAACACTTTGTGGTTGAAGTGTTGGCAGCCAATCAGATCTCAGCATGAGATTTGTCGAATGCACAGAGGATTTGCGTCCCTAGATATACAGTTTTGTTTTTTCTTTAATAACTCCAAAACTACTGACTGGATTTACACCAAATCATAAAAGGGCTCTTTCTGGACCAAGAGCTAGCTTTCTGCCAGATTTGGTGTAATTATGTCCAGTGGTTCGGGCTGTAACTGTGTCTAAAATCCCCACTGGAAATTGCATGTGGAAAACTTGTTTTGGGACCCCTCCTTTTTCTCGACCTTCGCTTGACGAATCACCCCAAAACTTTCCACATAGCAGCTGAGCTCAGGTGTGAACTAGTTTTGAAAATGTTGTGAAGATTCGTCAAATGGCGCCAAAGTTATTAGCAAATGAAAAAACGCTTTTCCTATGGAAACTACGTGCTAACTATAACTACCTACTGGCGACTGCCAGTTGGTGATATATATATATATATATCCAACGAAAAGAGTTACCCCAAAGGAAGAGCCTTCACACAGGTAGGTACAGCTAAGGAATTTTAATGGAGGCTGCCGCGTGTGGAAATTAGCATCTCACAGCCGCTTTCTGAAGCCTGACGCATTTCGTGTCTGCACTTTCTCAAAGGCTTTGTGTAGATCGTTGCGAAGCCACAGGTGCAACTACTTTTTAAAAGGAAGTCCAAACCTCAGTGGGTGTGGCCGCTCGCACGGCCTCTTGGAACCTGTAGTTCACTTCGTATTGCTCAAGTGAGCTGGCACGCAATTTTCTCTGTTCCATTGAATAAAATCCCAAGTGGGTGCTGCGTGATGAAATCCCACTTCGCCAGCATCATTCCGCCACCATTCTCCAGCACCTGTCCCACAATGCGCACACCAGATGGCGTCGCCGGGTCCGCTTTCGGCGGCGGGGCTGGCGGGGCTCTTCCGCGGCTGGGCAAGCCGCACAATATCCAACGAAAAGAATTACCCCAAAGGAAGAGCCTTCACACAGGTAGGTACAGCGAAGGAATTTTAATGGAGGCTGCCGCGTGTGGAAATTAGCATCTCACAGCCGCTTTCTGAAGCCTGACGCGTTTCGTGTCTCTGCACTTTCTCAAAGGCTTTGTGTAGATCGTTGCGAAGCCACAGGTGCAACTACTTTTTAAAAGGAAGTCCAAACCTCAGTGGGTGTGGCCGCACGCACGGCCTCTTGGAACCTGTAGTTCACTTCGTATTGCTCAAGTGAGCTGGCACGCAATTTTCTCTGTTCCATTGAATAAAATCCCAAGTGGGTGCTGCGTGATGAAATCCCACTTCGCCAGCATCATTCCGCCACCATTCTCCAGCACCTGTCCCACAATGCGCACACCAGATGGCGTCGCCGGGTCTGCTTTCGGCGGCGGGCTCTTCCGCGGCTGGGCAAGCCGCACAATATCCAACAAAAAGAGTTACCCCAAAGGAAGAGCCTTCACACAGGTAGGTACAGCTAGATGTCATCAATCATGTCATCAGTGATGTCACTGACCATGTCATGAGTGATGTAATACATGAGGTCATAAGCAGTGTATTGTGGGGGCGTAAGTTATAGTTAGCTCAGGTAACTATTACAGCTGAATTTCTCTGGTTTTGTACAAGTGAAATCTGAGCCTAACTATACCACAGCCCTGTAACCTTTGTTTTTTTCAGTGAATGTCTAAGTTTTTCTTAAATTCTATTTCCTAACTTTAATGTCCCTGTAACCTTTGTTTTTTAAGTGAATTTATAAGGTTTTTAATTTTATTTTCTAACTGAAACGTCTAACCTTTGAGAGTGAGTGTGCGAGTGAGTGCATGAGTGTCTCAGTGGGTGTGCGAGTGCATGAATATCTCAGTGGGTGTGTGACTGGGTGTGTGAGTGTCTGACTGGGTCTGTGATTGACTGCATGAGGTTCTGAGTGGGTGTATGAGTGTCTGAGTGGGTCTTTAAAGACACCGTATCCGCCATACTTTCCTTAGATGCAGCACTGGCACCAATATTCATAAATCAACTTTGTCGTCACTATAGCATAATAGGAAACTACACAAGCCTAGCTCTCTTACCATTGGGCCAGTATGGGCAGCTGAAGGGCTTGTAACGATAACAGACCTCTACGATAATACCAATCCGATCTCATTTGCCTCCCTACAACATAAACTCAATCTCTCCAACAGGAACCTCTATGACTTACTTCAAATTAACGCTAAGATTTCTAAATTTGGCCCCCTTAATAGTTCACCCCTACTACAGAAACTCTGACTGATACTATCAAGTGGTCATGCTGCTTCAAAATTTTAAAAAGCGATACCAAAGGGGATGATGGACGGAGCGTTAGAGCAAATCAAACACTCACCCCCAGTCAACTGATCTGGGTTTAATCCATCATCATTCTTTAGCTCACTCCACCACCCCAGTTCAGACATGGCCATATGCAAATCAGTCTGACCCTGTGCCTCATGGGAACAGTCCAGCCCGAACTGCCAAGCCATGTCTTCCATGGACCGGAAACAAGCATCCTGGGACCGGTTTCGGGTTCAAAACCCTCATCAGCCAGGCTGTCTTGAATCCAGTGGCAAAGTGAGCAAGGGACCCACGCCTGGGCATACCCTGCCAACTTAGGGCGAACAAAGCGATACCAAAGGGGATGATGGACGGAGCGTTAGAGCAAATCAAACACTCACCCCCAGTCAACTGATCTGGGTTTAATCCATCATCATTCTTTAGCTCACTCCACCACCCCAGTTCAGACATGGCCATATGCAAATCAGTCTGACCCTGTGCCTCATGGGAACAGTCCAGCCCGAACTGCCAAGCCATGTCTTCCATGGACCGGAAACAAGCATCCTGGGACCGGTTTCGGGTTCAAAACCCTCATCAGCCAGGCTGTCTTGAATCCAGTGGCAAAGTGAGCAAGGGACCCACGCCTGGGCATACCCTGCCAACTTAGGGCGAACAAAGCGATACTCAAAGGGGATGATGGACGGAGCGTTAGAGCAAATCAAACACTCACCCCCAGTCAACTGATCTGGGTTTAATCCATCATCATTCTTTAGCTCACTCCACCACCCCAGTTCAGACATGGCCATATGCAAATCAGTCTGACCCTGTGCCTCATGGGAACAGTCCAGCCCGAACTGCCAAGCCATGTCTTCCATGGACCGGAAACAAGCATCCTGGGACCGGTTTCGGGTTCAAAACCCTCATCAGCCAGGCTGTCTTGAATCCAGTGGCAAAGTGAGCAAGGGACCCACGTCTGGGCATACCCTGCCAACTTAGGGCGAACAAAGCGATACCAAAGGGGATGATGGACGGAGCGTTAGAGCAAATCAAACACTCACCCCCAGTCAACTGATCTGGGTTTAATCCATCATCATTCTTTAGCTCACTCCACCACCCCAGTTCAGACATGGCCATATGCAAATCAGTCTGACCCTGTGCCTCATGGGAACAGTCCAGCCCGAACTGCCAAGCCATGTCTTCCATGGACCGGAAACAAGCATCCTGGGACCGGTTTCGGGTTCAAAACCCTCATCAGCCAGGCTGTCTTGAATCCAGTGGCAAAGTGAGCAAGGGACCCACGTCTGGGCATACCCTGCCAACTTAGGGTGAACAAAGCGATACCAAAGCTTTCTGAAGCCTGACGCGTTTCGTGTCTCTGCACTTTCTCAAAGGCTTTGTGTAGATCGTTGCGAAGCCACAGGTGCAACTACTTTTTAAAAGGAAGTCCAAACCTCAGTGGGTGTGGCCGCACGCACGGCCTCTTGGAACCTGTAGTTCACTTCGTATTGCTCAAGTGAGCTGGCACGCAATTTTCTCTGTTCCATTGAATAAAATCCCAAGTGGGTGCTGCGTGATGAAATCCCACTTCGCCAGCATCATTCCGCCACCATTCTCCAGCACCTGTCCCACAATGCGCACACCAGATGGCGTCGCCGGGTCTGCTTTCGGCGGCGGGGCTCTTCCGCGGCTGGGCAAGCCGCACAATATCCAACAAAAAGAGTTACCCCAAAGGAAGAGCCTTCACACAGGTAGGTACAGCTAGATGTCATCAATCATGTCATCAGTGATGTCACTGACCATGTCATGAGTGATGTAATACATGAGGTCATAAGCAGTGTATTGTGGGGGCGTAAGTTATAGTTAGCTCAGGTAACTATTACAGCTGAATTTCTCTGGTTTTGTACAAGTGAAATCTGAGCCTAACTATACCACAGCCCTGTAACCTTTGTTTTTTTCAGTGAATGTCTAAGTTTTTCTTAAATTCTATTTCCTAACTTTAATGTCCCTGTAACCTTTGTTTTTTTAAGTGAATTTATAAGGTTTTTTAATTTTATTTTCTAACTGAAACGTCTAACCTTTGAGAGTGAGTGTGCGAGTGAGTGCATGAGTGTCTCAGTGGGTGTGCGAGTGCATGAATATCTCAGTGGGTGTGTGACTGGGTGTGTGAGTGTCTGACTGGGTCTGTGATTGACTGCATGAGGTTCTGAGTGGGTGTATGAGTGTCTGAGTGGGTCTTTAAAGACACCGTATCCGCCATACTTTCCTTAGATGCAGCACTGGCACCAATATTCATAAATCAACTTTGTCGTCACTATAGCATAATAGGAAACTACACAAGCCTAGCTCTCTTACCATTGGGCCAGTATGGGCAGCTGAAGGGCTTGTAACGATAACAGACCTCTACGATAATACCAATCCGATCTCATTTGCCTCCCTACAACATAAACTCAATCTCTCCAACAGGAACCTCTATGACTTACTTCAAATTAACGCTAAGATTTCTAAATTTGGCCCCCTTAATAGTTCACCCCTACTACAGAAACTCTGACTGATACTATCAAGTGGTCATGCTGCTTCAAAATTTTAAAAAATACTTACCACCTCCAAAATCCCGCGCCACCCACCTTTGGCACAGAAATGGGCTGCCTACTTTTCTTCCAAAAGCCTCGCTCCTCCGGACGAAGACACCTGGACTAAAGTGGGATCACACTTACTTCAGCACAAACTGATTCCCTCCCTAACCCAGACCAAATCTTCTGCAGCACACTTCATGTACTGGGCCCCTGCAAAATTGTTCTGATTAAGCCTGAAGGAGGCCAACACATGCTGGGCATGTGACTCGTCCCCTCACGATGAAGAACACATGTTCTTCTCTTGCCCTCACCTGCAATCCTACTGGCACAATGTCTTCCTACAGCTACAAAAAATGTTCAGAACGACTATTTTGTTATCCCTCCCAATAATTTTACTAGGTCCTCATCTGGCAGATCCCCCAATTGATCTCTCTGACACAGATCTTTCCCTCCTTGACCTTTTACTCACTATTGCCATAAAGTAATACTGACCGATTGGAAATCTAGTAACAACGTGTCTTACCATACCTGGTGGGCCTGGGTTACCTATCTAAGAAGCACACACATAACCCAATCTAGTAACAAAGGTTGCCCTGTAACATCCCAATGTATTTGGGATACTCTTGATCGCTTTATTCACAAAACGCCCCACTAATGGGAAATCCTCCAAATCTCCCCCTGGCCACAGATTTTCCCCTTGTCGGCAGTATTTAGGTTTTTAACACCTCTCATACGGAATCACACGATTCCACCTCTTCCTCCTTCTATCACCTACCCCTTACCCCGTTAGATATAGTACCACACATACTAGTAGAGAGGTGCTCAATATGCATCTATTTCTGCTTGCATTCCTGAAGACTCATTATATCCCCTGCCACTACATACCTCCCCCACACATCAACGCTCTAACCTCACGCTACAATCTCTGGGTATGGTCTACAGCTAATGGCATTCAAAGAATTCTGTCGATAACAATCATAAGTGTCACATTGATGTACACATCATGCAATTGCTAATTATTTTATTGAACCTTTTCTTCTCCCTCCTTGTTTCCTTCTGTATTGTTTTCTACTTAATAAAATGCCAATAAAA
This sequence comes from Calotriton arnoldi, assembly GCA_963921515.1. Taxonomy (NCBI): domain Eukaryota; kingdom Metazoa; phylum Chordata; class Amphibia; order Caudata; family Salamandridae; genus Calotriton; species Calotriton arnoldi. Next base: position 1,155,722 of record CAWUFW010000313.1, on the reverse strand, counting down.
ATATCTTGAACAAAAAACAAAAATCATAATTGGCAGTTATCTGGGGATTTCTAATGGATTGAGCTGGAAGCTTTTTCTGCCTTTAACTACCTGTGGCTTGAGACTCTTGGACTTGGAGATTGGCATCTAACGTTGAGTGATGCATAGAAATCCCATTAGTAGCCACAAAGGCAATGAAAGCTACTGGACCACCACTTAGACTACATGTGGAGACACTCAAACACTCCTAGTCCTGCCTCAAAGAAAACTGCAACAAAGTGCTTCTCACAAAAACAACCTTTGCTCATACCTCCAGGGCCAACAAAAAGATTAAACACGTGATCTAAATGGGGACATGTGTGAAAGATGTTCTCTGATGCACTTTCAACTTGAGGAAGGATGTTGATCATCATCCTTCCTCAAGTTGAATTGTGAAAACCTAAGGCCTCAACGTGCTAAACTGTGGATTTGAAAAATTGCTGAAGAAGTTGAAGGTTTAAATATACTATATATGCCTTTATTTTGGCTAAATTCTGAATGTCAGAGAATGGAAATAGTGGGTGTGGAGAAGGTGCACAGAGTGAACCGAGGGAGGAAGACAATGCCAGCCTCCCCGGAGACCTTGTAGTCAAACTGTCCTTACAGCCACAAAAGGGAGCTCCACTAAGAGACGTAAGGGAATTGAGTCCTTTTGTTTTTCATTTTCAAAGATTATCGCTGAGTCACAAAGACCGTCACTTGAAAGGAACTCCAATTTTGGGGGACAATTCCCTGCGCCTTTAATTTCAGCTGGAACAAAATAATTTTCACACCACCTTGGTAAGAAAGCAATGTAGGGCCTTGAACGTGCCATGGGCCAACCCAGGAAAGATGGGATCCGCACAGGGAAGCCACCCAGAAGACAGACAAGAGCACTATTCATGCTTCAGGGACAGAACTAGCGAACGCAAAGTGAGAGGGAGTATTGATCTGCCAGTGCCTCATTGTTCAAATGCCATTCGCGAGATAGTGGTTTGTCACTGTCCTTCGCAACCACATATCTCTCCACCCCACCTTTATGGCTGTAACTCAAGCTCCTAACCGGTTGGGGCTCAGATCTGGCTGGAGACACAAGCATTCTGTTAGTGCTTCATTTTTCAATATTAATAGCTTGTCTAAGAGCCAGACTGGACTGGGAGGTCTGAGACCGGAATTGGTTCCTAAGAGTTCAGCAAACTTTGGGCCTGGAATACCAGGCCAGTTAATATCATTTTATTTTGTTTTAAGTTTTTGGTGTTTTGTTTGAATGGCGGTGAAGAACAGAGATGTGGGAGTTACTTTTCTGCACGTAGGTACAAGGCAACCTGGGAAGAAAATTAGACATATTAAGAACTTACAGGGCTGTAGAGAAGCATATTTTTATATAAATGTTGGTAGAGTCATATGTCAAGGAGAAAAACCACATAGTTATGGTTACATCAAAAGGAGGTTTTCAGTTTTTCCTAAATTGAAGGAGATCAGCTAGGTGTCTACAGTCTTCAGTGATTGAGCTTCGCATCTTAGGAGCTGCACCTGAAAACTCTTGCAAGGTAGCCTGCGCGAGAGTGACTGTCCTAAATCTAAAATGAATTTACTGTCTGCCATATGTCTTTGTGATCCAGGTCCACCAGGGCTTCTCTAAAGTCCTCGCCCCACCATAATACCTCTTCTTTTTCCTCCCTTTACTCGGTTTCAATTGTTTTACCGCTTATTTCTAAAGAAAAATATCTTTTCTAGGGTTGTTGCTACACTATTTTAAATAAGATAAAATCTGTGCTTCTGAAAATGTTTACTGAATTCACATTATTTCTATCTTTATTCATACTTACTAATGAATAAAGCAAAAGCTGAAACTCGTGTCCTAATCTAAAGACAGGAAGTGAATTAATCTAAAGACAGGAAGTGAGGATTTCACTTTGTTACATTTTGTCACCCAAAGGCATACTTCTTCAAACAGTTAACAACAACCACAAGAAGGAATTTTTTGTGTGATTGTGTTTTTCTTCCTTAAGGAGCGGTTGTCGTCTGAAAAAGAAAATGAGTGGCTTGTACGACACAGTGGAGCCGAATGTCATCGACGATGCCATGCTGGCGGATGCGGTAGAGGAGCAAGGGCCTCAGGAGGAAGCGGGAAGATTTGCCAAAATGGAAGGAATAGAATTCAAAGATGTTACTAAATTGCAACTTGACTTTAAAAGTGAGTGTTTGAGGAGGGTTTGCTATCAAGTTCCTGGCAAATCTCCCGTGTGCAGGACTTCATGGATCATACTTAAGAACCAGTATACTTATGTATGTATAAGATTGACTTGTAGCCCACAGCAGTGATTGAAATTGGAATATTTAGAACAGATGGCAAGGTTTCATCTTTAGTGGGTGATACACGATGAAGACCTATGGCACTGTCGTATTTGTGGGTCTGTTTTGCCTATGCAGATTTATTTTCCATTGTCACCATGGTAACAAGCATGTATCATTTGTAGCGTTACTGATGGTTTTGTTGTTCCGATTGCATTTTAAGTAGTGTTCTGTTGTGCGTACACATTAATCATGTTATATTCAGCGTCTTTTCATTTTCATTTATAACTTGTCATATTTTAAACTAATGCTCGATGTACAAGATTATGCAACTGGTCCAAATACAACAGGGTTCGGATGCTCTGAACGAGCCTTTCAGTTTCTAGCCTGTCAAGGTTTGCTTGTAGTTAGCTTACCTAAGCTCCCTGGTACAACGAGTTCAAAAATTGCGATTACCTAAAATTGCGACTACAAATAGGGAATCGCAATTTGCGATTTCCTTAGCACATGTCCCTAGCATTTCCTAAATGCAAACTGGGAATTTAGGAAATGCTATTACCATCGACTCCAAGTTGATGGTAACCATGTGCAAATTTGAAAAATGCACAAAAATGCATTTTTCAAAGTGTCATGTAGAGCACACAAGCTCCAAGTGCATGTGTGCGCTTTACATGTGCACATTATTTTTGGGGTGCCTCAGGAGGGCCTTAGGCCCCCGGGCACCCTTGGTATTGCATTACCTTATTTGCGATTACCAGTTAGGTAATAATAAATTAGGTAATGCAAAACCATTCGCACCTATGGAATGAATACAGTACTATTAGCTAATGGGTATCACCTAATTGCGATTGCGAATCTTTAGAAATCGCTAATAGGTAATCGTTATTTTCATGCATACCATTTTGCATTCCTTAAATAGCGATTACCTACAATTTGCTATTTAAGCAATGCACAATTGATTTTTGATGCATGTGTGTCTTCCCATTGGCAGTGTGTCGAGTGGACCAGTAGCGGCTGGCAGGGAATGAGGGTGGAGGCACGGTCGCGGGGGACAAAATAAAAAAATAAAAAATACCACTGATCAGTTCTGGCGGCCGCGTCTCTCCTCCGCTTCTCGAGTCGCGGGACCAGGAAGCACCCAGGCTCCCCATAGCCAATCACAACGCTGCAATGCAGCGTTGTGACTGGTCTGAGCGCCGTGGATCAGCAATCAGATGGGGACTGGGGGCCTGGGCATGTTCCCCACCAGGCTGTGTAATGCAACCTGGTGCGGAGTATGCAAAATGTGCATGACTGTTTGGCCAGGGCAAGACAGCCGCCCAAGCAGTCATGGGCACTTGGAGTGTGCAAACCACTTCTCCCTCTGTGCCTCCAACCCCGCCCTAACCCAGCCCCAAACCTGAAAAAAATAAAATGATGATAACTATGTTATTATCATTTAATTTTTCCTGCTCAAAGAGCAGTGGGGCGACGCTCCTCCGCATTAGCAGAGGAGCTGCCCCTGGAGTGGACTTATGTTAGATTCTTTTAAGCATAGAAAGTCTGTGTATTGCACTCTCACTCCCACTCACATCTCATTGCACTCTCTCACATCTCATTATCTGTCACACTCGCTCTGTCTCTGTCTGGCTTGCAAGACTAATAATGTATTTAAAAAGGTATGAGCGCAATATTAAAATGTTTTAAAAAACAGTTCCTGGACACAGCTGGGGTTCATTCACCTACTCCTTAATGAATACTATGACATTGTAGTGGTGGTTAACCATGCCAAGGTACATTGTGAAACGTTTAACATTTTCAATTACACCTGATGATTAATGTGTAGCCCTGCATTCAAGGCACCTGAAACTTGATTCTTTAGGCACTGCATTTTTGCACTCTTTGCCGGACTACATTAAGTAGGTGCTTCTGTTTTGTGGGAATTCATATCTGCCAAGTTTTCCCATGGTAAATGTCTCACTTTAAGTCAGTCCTGACCTTTTAACAGACATCTCTCTATTCAAAAGTGTAACCCTTGATGGCCGAAAGGGACGAGGTAAGTCAAACTAATTAAAAGGAATTTCCCTTTTGTGCTGACGCTATATATCGATTGATCAATTCTTTCTCAACTCAATTAGAGTGCACTGAATGAAACCCTTCATGTCATTCTAAAGCTATATCATCAATTATGAAATGAAATGTGAAGTACCAGCATTTGTAAAGCGCACAGCTACCTCCGGAGAGGTGTCCCGCCGCTGGGTGCCGTCGGGAAGATTAAGCGAGCTATTGCCGAGAGTCACAAGGTGCTGGGCTAACCTGCCGCCGGCACCTGGGATCGAACCGTGAGCCCCTGTGTTCCGGAGTCCCCCCTGGCCGCTGCACCACTGTCTCCTTATTGTAAGAAAAATTTATGTTTATTCAGAAAATTCAAATTCATTGGATTGTGTCCACAATATACAAATCAATCAATATACAATATAATAAAAAAAGTCTAAAACCACAGTGCTTCTTAATAGATATCTAACATCATCTGTACATAATCGCAACACTCATTGACATATTACTAGAACATGTTGCTTTTCTATACGATTTTTAATCCCTGGTTGTATTTGATCCAGAGTTTACTCGGCAGCTGTATGTCCATCCTCTTGTCTTTTAAAATGGTCCATTTATACAGCCACTGAGTAAACTCTGGATCAAATATGACCAGGGATAAAAAAAACATATAGAAAAATGTTGTACGGAATTATATGATATATACACGGTTCACATGCAGGGCATGAAGAATATCAGAAAAGACACCCAACATCATCAATTCTGTCCACATGTCAATTATTTGCTTGGACCCAAGGAGTACTTTACAAGATTCCCATTCAACCCTGGTCTCTTTGGCTTTATTATTCCATTTTCAAAGAAGGCCCATTTCTGCTCATGGTATGCTCCAGTACCCCGAGGATACATTGGAACAACAATATAACAGCAATGCAGCAAAGTGCATTAATGAAGCACAAATCAAATTTTAGTAGTTTTTGCAGACAAAAATACAGCCTCAAATTTGGCAGTCGGAAGGCCTTCTGTTATTAGAGAGAGTTGCACTTTTCTTGTATGCCACTTGAGGGTTACTTGTCTGCCTAAATAAATGAAAGAAATAAAGCAAGACCCAAGATCTTTAAAAATACTTTGCTGGATAAGGCATTATTGCAAAGAGAAACAACACCTTTGCTAAAATGGCCATCTTAATGTTGGGAATTTTACATATAGCCGTAAGTGTATGTTTTTGATTTGCTTTCAATAAACGTTGATTTGTCTACAGAGAAAGATGAGGTTCCATATGGAAATTAAAAAAAAAGAAAAAAGATACAGAATGTGGGGGCATATTAGCAAGAAGCTCGTTAAAATTATCTCCGTTTTAGCGGCAGGAAACTGCCGCTAAAGCGGCGATAATGGGCTTGATAATATGCCCTTGAGAATTCCAATAGAAGCCCAGGTTAGATGTCCTGCACATCTAACCTGGGCTTCTATTGGAATTCTATAACGCATATTATTAAGACCCTTATCGCCACTTTAGCGGCAGTTTCCTGCCGCTAAAACGGAGATAATTTTAACGAGCTTCTTGCTAATATGGCCCGTACTTTTTCTGTTTATACTCCAGGTAAACACCACTAGTGTACCCAGTTGAATTAAAGTAAAGTAAAGTTGGTGGAAATATTTACATTTTGGAGCTCTTGCTCCAAAATTAAAATATGTCCACCAACCTTTACTTCACCTGGGTACATTAGTGATGTTTTCCTGGAGTGTAAACAGAAACAGCATATTCTGACTTTTTTTGATAGTATTAGGGAGTGTGTATGCTGGACCCCTGTCCCTCTATTTGTTGATAATCCTTATGAAAAAATCCAGGTTTTCAGGTAAATGTATTACAAGATATTGACAATGAGTCTCAAATTGGGGGCCATTAGAATTTGGACTGCTACCGGCCATCTAGCTGTTGGAACTGCAGTTTCTTTTAAATATTTGTAATGTCAACATGTGGGCATACAATTACATATTCCTACATATCCCTACATCAATACTGTTTGTTTTGGTTTGTTGTGGTGGGAGGAGGACGGGAAGAGATACATGAAACTTCAGACACAGAGTTCTCTAGTCTGTCTTGGCTTGGCTCAATTTGTGTTAATAAATTACATAGTGGCTCATGATGTCTGATTGTGTGCTCTTTTATTATTCAGTCATTTATTTATACTTTGGTATATTCTCAATGGAATGAGGACTGTGAGCCAAAGAGACAGGAAGTGGTAATGCTTCAACTATTGGTCCTCTTCATTACACTGAGTCTTACTTTTCCTTGTCAGAAGTCTGAAGTTCCCTCTTTAGTATTCCAAGTGTATAGTGTTCTTACAGATTGGTTGTCTTTGGTATTACAGACTCGATATTAGCTTGAGATTGGGGCTCGCTTCATACTGTCTTAATGGGAGTGAAGTACAGAAGGATCTCAGATATTTGTAAAATCATGAGTCCTTATGGTTGCCATATTGCCTCTTTGGAGAAGGATAGAATAAAGACTTTTGGTTGGTAGTCAGAGCATGACTCATAACATGTATTTGTAAGAGGGAACATTAGATAGCAAACCTGGGTATATGAATGGCGTGATAAAAAGTAGGTGTTTTTCAGAGAATGTTACTTTATATTCATAAATGTGTACAGCTTTATTTAATCTGGGGAAAGCATTTCAACTGTATGTTCAAAGAATAGTAGGCCAAAACGACTGCTTTAAAACTCTAATGCATATTATGGCATGGGATAGTCTGACAGCAGCAAGCGCCTGTTGTAAGAGAATATTCCTTTTATTTATTTTTTGCCCTTATTTGAAGGCTTGTGATTCCTAATCTAGCATGAGCATTGCAAATACTGTAGACAAGTAATATCCTCTCTCAGATCTTGGCTAGGTACTTTTCTGCACTTAAACTCTTTGTGAAATGTCTTACTCAAATCTCACACCATTCAGTAAACAAATGCCCACCCCCAGATTTTGGCCTGGGGTGGTATTATTAGTATGCTACAGTGGCAAACTTTCGAAAATAATAACATCACACCTGTGTCCGTCCATTGTGATCTATTCCAGTTGTCCTATACTGGAGGGTAGCAAAGAATAGCTTTTCTCCTTACTGTGACTAATGCTAATTTAAGTTGCAAGGATTTAGAAACATAGTTTAGCCCTGTCATAAATACTCAAACGTTATCAAAAGTAACAAATTGTAAAAATCTCTTTCGGTATCAATTTCCTTCATGGGAAAGCCATTACAGTAAGTCAAGTGTTTCCTGGCAGTGAAATCTGTAAAGAAAAACATATAGCAGATTGGGAAATGTGTTTGACGTTTTCTAATAGGAAACAAGCATTTGCAATGCAATATGTCTCGCATTTACGCGAGTTTGAGCTATTGACATTGCAAATAATAATGCCTTTTATTTTTTTGTTTGTTTTAAAAACATAAATAAAAGGCATTGTTAGTTACAATGCCAATAGCTGAAACTCTCGTAACTGCGAGACCTATTGCATTGCAAATGCTTGTTTTTGCTCGCATGTCGTGTTTGCTGAGGGTTACTCGGAAGTCCCTGCCTCCCAAAGGATGCATAGGCAGATTCAGACGTTGTCTTGGAAACAGAACTCCACCAGCCCCAGGGGTGATGGGGGCAGCTGTGGGCCCGGTAGCCACTAGAAGTGGACACGAGGACTTCAAACAAATTCAAATAAGAAATGGGGAGCAGATGACTCGATTAACTATTCTCATCTGTGACCCACGCAGACAGTCACGGGCCTATTAGAATCGAATAATATGTGCCACAAACCTTTTTTTTTTTTTTTTACTTTTTCCTGAAAGACTCTGAGAGTCTCAGAGTCTCCTTCAAAACAAATTCTGGATTCAATAAAAGGATTTAATTCCTAATAGATTAAGAATATTCTTATTTGCCCTGGCACACCTTTCAGTTATTAAATAAATGGGGAAGGGGTTTCCCATTGCCGAGGACATGTAGCTTCATAAACATCCTTATTAATACACAGGAGTGCACAATACCTGGACCCATTACCCTTTTAATCTCCGAAATCTTCATAATGACTCCGTTGGCAGAATCCGCTGTGAAGAGTCATAGGCAGGGCCACCAGAATTATGTGGCAGAAACCACTAAATGATGTAGCAAGAGAAAATGTGCCGCATATGTGGCATTATGCGGCACATTTTGAAGCAGTAATACTTGACTCTACATGTAAACACTATATGATCCAAGGCTCAAAACTTAAATACAGCTATTAGCAATTGAAAGATGGCCTGCATGATGTGCGACAAAAGGTCTGCCACTGAGCTGGAGCACGTGTTCCAGCGTTTTTAGCAACTTTTGATCTGTTTGAGCTAGATACAATTTATTTTCTTTAAAATCTGCAAATTATGCAGGAGATCATAACCCCCACCTGTGCTCAGTGTGTCCACCTTGTGGGTAGGTGAAAGGCAAAGACAGAGACCACGGGCAGTTCGTTTTCCCCTCAGGAGGACCCATGAACCCTTGGCCCCAATCAACAACCAGCCCCGGCCCCTTCCCTTTAGTGCATAGCATCTAGGCCAGCTTTATCATCCTGAGTCCGCCAGATGGACATTCGGTGAAGGAGCAAAGTGCAAACCTGCACAAACATCGGATACCACACGCACAAAAAAGGCCCACAATTGCCCCAACGCTCCATGCCCGACTTCCCTGCTTCCCAATCCGAGGCTGTCAGTGAGTTGAAAACAACCACAGAAACGGACACGTGAAGATTATGCACTTCCCTCCCAGAGAGATAGTTCAGGAAGTTTAGCGTCTGTTGCAGTCTAATGTGTATCACTAGCAAGTGAAAGGTGCCAGCGCAAGTAGGATAGCTTGGGTGTTTCACTCTCAGCACCCACATACAATTGACCTAAATAAGATCAATAAGTGCCCTAAATGTAATAATGCCACAAAGGCATCTTCCTGAACTTCCCATCCTTAGACTTCTGAGTACTAGATTACCTCCGCTATTCCCAGGTTACTGTGTGAGCATGTGGCGAACAGTCTCGTCATGCTGTCTCCAAAGGCGTGCTTGCTGGGCCTCAACTACGTCTACCCCGTTTCTGCGCACTTCGTATGTATGAATAAAAACATTGGACATCGAAGAGATGCATTCCATCAGGCTATTTCTCCAGATCCCATCATTGTAGAGGGCGCCTATTACACTGCTCTTTCTAAGAGAAAAATGGCTATAAACTGGATGGGTCCGGATTCTCCCAAAAAAGATGACTGGAAGTGGGGGCTCTGGACGAGGAACTTAGTACAGATCACAATATGCTGAAAAGATGACAGACTGACTATCTGGCAAGCACATGAATATTATGTGCTATACCCACAAGACTGACTGCTCTCTAGAACGCACTGATGGTCAGAACTGTTGCACAGCCCACCTGCTCTGCACATCCACAGTGTGCCGAGCAAAAGGCACAAGTGCCCAGGGGTGGGAATCTCAATTGTGTTTTCTTGGGGTGTACGTGCTGATGTGTTCTGTAGCGCTCCCCACTCTGATTGATTCCCCCCACCCCCCTCACTACAGATCTCTATATGCATGGTATGTTATTTAACTGTTTTGTCTGTAGGTGTAGACGCTTCTGTCATGTTTCCAGGTGTCCATGATGAGGGATCTGTTATATTTGTTTGCTTTATGTGAAAATCAATAAATATATTTTTTAAAGGACAAACTGGTGGCAATTTTGGTCGCTCCAGCAGCAGTCCAAGGGCTTGGGCTTGCTTGAGTTGGAGCCCTGGCTGTCACAGACCCCGGGAAGAACTGTGGAGCAGAGAAGCGTGCATTCTCTCCTATAAACAGTAGCTCTGGATGGGGCAGAAATAGTTTAACCCTGTCTGTCTGAAGGGGTTTTATTAAGGATGTTTCCAAATATTTTGGGCCCTTTTTGCTTGAGCCAGAAGTGGATCTGGAAGGCGTTGCTCCAAAGTTCTGCCTCACAGAATAGCAGTTTAGTTTAAGAATGCGTCTATGGGGCCATATAATTCCAGTGACTAGCTGTGACCCTATTTTCAGTATGTTGGCAGATGAATCAGCATTTTGACTGGGGGGGTGGGGGGTGTGGGGGGGTATTGTATGATACTATGATTTGAGGTTTTTTTAACGATTTATTATGTTCATGTTATGTTAGGGTCTTAGTCGCCTTACGAATTATAATAAAATGTTCAAAAAAAATATGCTGGTAGCCTAAATTCACCGTTGCGTGTAGGAGTGTCTCGTTTTCAAGACGCGTAGTCTGCTCTGCCTGCCAGCTCTTGTTAGTACACATTTGCCCTGTTTCCTCGGCCGAGCCTGCGAGCCGTACACGTGCACATCGCCTGTCCGGGCACGTGCACATCTCCTGTCCCCCTTCGGAAGCTAAATCCACAACAATAGATCTCGCCAAGCGAGCAGCGCATGCGCTGCGTCGCTAGGCGAGACCTAAAAAAGAGAACACCCTCCCAATAGCCTTCATGATATTGCCAACACTTCTACTATAGTTAAGAGAGGAGCAGGCAACCAACAGACACTGGAGTTCCATCGTGATAACTGTGGTCCCCTTTAGCTAGTGCAACATACCAATCACTACACTACAGTTGTATTAAATGTATGCATATTGTGTATTTTCCACACTGCAACTTTACCATTCCCTACTAAGATTAAAGACTCTCTGACTGTACAACCTGTTTTGATTCTGGCTACCCCTTTCAAATGTTCTGTATTCCATTAAAAGAAGTGGGAGATACACAACTCGCTTTGATAAGGGGCCAGAGTAGCGGTAAATCAGTTCACTTGGCGTTGTGTCAATATTTATTAACTAGTGTCGAGTAAGTCTGAGGAGAGACTGACACCTGTAAAACTGAAACAGAGGGCAATAGTCAGCTGTGGAACTCTCTCTGCTTCAGTCCACAGACCAATAAACAAGCAAACAACATAATGGAAAACAAGCAGATGTCCATATGAGTGTCACTGTGATAGTCCTCCAGCGGCTAACTCTGAAAACTGGCTACATTTAAATGATAAATGAAGTAAATTGGATTTTGTTCAATGATGACACTAGAATGCTATGCATTGTTGTAGGGAGACCTGTGAACATGATGGTAAACATCCATAGTTTAAACAAACATTAAGTTGTCTACCTCCTGGGCAAGAGATTGCCTGCTGCATACAATAAGGGCGTATATAGAAGGAACCTAAAGTATTTATCACCATCTTAGGCCACTTCGGATTACATTCTGAATAAGACAAAAGGTCAGGGAAAGCCAAAGATGACAGCTAGGGCCAAATCAGGCTAATGGTCTGTACCTTGCCCATCTCTGTTAGGGGCTACCAATACCAGGAAATATTTAATGATCTAGGGTGGACTCATTGACTTCATAGTATTGTTTCTTGTGCTCCTAGATATCCTGAAGATCGACAACCTCTGGCAATTTCAGAACATCACAAAGCTACAACTGGACAACAATGTCATAGAAAGGATCGAAGGTCTAGATACCCTGGTTAATCTGGTTTGGCTCGGTAAGATTTGAGTATGTGGTGTGCAGGACATCTGCCATTTATCATCCACTAGGATCATCATTGCAGGATAGCATAATAGTCTGCGCATGTCTTAGCAGTAGTATTTTAGTATGTGTGTATCTAAGTCACTTCTTTTTATTCTTCTCATACTGACAGCAGAATTTGAATCTCAGGACCTCACCCTTTCTCAACAACAAAAAGCATGGTCTCTCTAACTGTCTGCGCTCTCTTACTGTTTAAAGATGTTTTCTCTCCCGTGACTCACTATTTGGAGAATTTGCCATCCATTCCCTAATTAGTTGCAAAATTTGCCTCTTTACAGATCTCCACACTTTCTGGTTTTAGAGTTTGTGTCTCTTGGTCCTTCTGCTCTCTCAGTCATTTTAGAATTTGCCTCTTGAGTGTGTGCCTTGTGTTACTGGTTGTACAGTTTGCCTCTTTTGGCCACTCCATGGTCTTGTCCCTCTACATTCTTAATTGTTTTAATGTTTGCCTCTTTAAATCCTTCTACACTGTTGTTGGTTGTACAGTTTGCCGCTCATGGTCCCGCTCTACACATGCTGCAGGTAGAGTGGGCCTTTCTTGGTTCTTCTTCACTTTTACTCGCTATAGTTAGCCTCTAACATAACATAACATGTGTATTTGTAAAGCGCACACCTGTTTGGATCTCTGTGCTCTCTTAATGCCTGCAGAGTCATCATCTTCTGGTTGCAGACCATGGCCTTCCTGTATATTCCCCTCTGCCTGTCCCTGCAGAGACTGCCCTTTCAGGAACTCTTCCTTTATCTGGTAATGGCAATTTCACCATGTGCACCCTGACCTGAATCAAGACATCGGTGTACATGGCTCATTGAGTACAGCAATATGGTATAAGGGAACAGGGGGTGGGGTGGGGGGGTTCCATGGTGGCATAGCTTCACGCTGTAGTGCCCATCGTCCAAGGAAAGTAGCTTCTTTATGATCACTCCTTTGAAGGCAATGCTGGATATCATGGATTAGGGGTCAGCAAGGAAGGAGATTTTGAGTATGAAAGAGAGAAGACTGAATTTTCCTCTTTTTACTTGCATTGAAGTGATGGATGTATCAAAGGGGAGAACATGAAAAATAATGAAAAATCTATATATTTGCTAAGCAATGTGTCGTTGTTCCTGAATGGGAACTGTTGGTCATATTTGAAAGTGGGGTCGCAGGATATTTTAAGGCTTGGCATGCCTTTTTTGTGAAGGATAATTGTCTGTGTGTTGACTTACAAGCATGAGACAAATAGGGCTGAGAGGGAGATGAACAAAATATGGCAGCTGGTATTATCACTCCATCATGAGCACAGGATATGAGTCATTAATAGCCACATCATTGTGAATGCCCTAGTACTTGAGAAGGTTGTATCATGTCCGTAAATACTGATACCCTAGGGTGCAACATTTACTCCCTCTTAGTTCCGAGTCTCATGATCAGGGTAAAGGATAACCTGTGGTTTCAAAGTTTGTACACCTGCTATCGTAGGACTTCTCTCATTCAGACCAGTTTCCCCTATTTACATCTCACCATATTTTTCCTGGCAAATTGTGAATGTGGAACAAATGCCGACATGCAGTAATTTGTGCACTACTTGTAAGGCTGAATCGCGATTGCTTGGACACTAACAATGAGGCTTACAGTGTCTGAAGAGATCAATTCATCTCAAAAGAATCTAAACTACAAACAACAACAGCTGAGCTAGGCAAATGTGAGTAGAAGTACTGAAATAGAGTTGGCCAGTCAAGGATGTCATTGACCGTGTTCTGCTTCCCTTATGTACTTTGTCGTGTGAGAGTACTGGATGAAGCAGAACATTGTCACACGGTCCTTATGTATTTCATAGGAAAAGGTGGATTGTAAGATGAATTAATGGTGGCACCAGAAGTGGAGTACTATTAACTTAAGTGGGCTGGTGAATGGGGACTTACTAGTGGGTCTTTCTGTTACTTAAATGCCGATACTTCATATTAGGTATGACTTTGTGGATGATTAAAAAGCCCAAGGGCACATCCAATAGTTGAATGATGCAAAAATCATAGAGGAGATTTTGGTAAAAAAACTCATATTTAAAATAGGTCCTACAACTAGGAAAGGACAGTGGGTTTCCAGCTAGTATGATGAATGAATGGACAGAATAGATCACCTTGTGAGCCATCCATATATATACTTTGTGTACTACCAGTCCCACAATGCATTATGAGTGCTCAAATGAGCTTCCTGGTTGAAATAAAAGAGGGGATATACTGGCTGTAAGGCTTTGTTTGCTGTGATTCTACCGAGGCTGTCCATGAGGAAGGGCGTGCCCGAAAAGCGTCAGTCAAGCGAAAATTAGTGGGATAATATGTCTGTGGCAGCGGCTTTCTTCCAAGAGCTTTTTACCTACCTGTGAGTGCCATTCCACCTAGGGGCAACTCTTGTTTTTGTGTATGTGTGTGTGTATATATATACACACACATATATATATATATATATATATATATATATATATATATATATATATATATATATATATATATATATATATATATATCACCAAGAACCTCCTCCTCACGAAAGAGCAGAGGCCACACCGGGGAGAACCATGGAAGTATTTTATTTTCAGAATATGGCGAATGCATTTCGGCACAAATCTGCCTTCATCAGCGCCCAAGTATTCAGGAGGCTTCCACATCTTGGTATGTAAATTCTGCTGTCTTTTTATTGAAGCAAGCCCGCTCCGCCCTCGAAAATGACCGTTCACCTGTTCCAGTTCACGGAATTCTTGTGGACTGCACAACCCAGAATGCACTGTTTTGATTCCAGGTAGGTGGTACGTGGGGTACTTGTTGAACCATAGTGGTAGGCGGGATGCAGAGTAATCCACGATGTTAGACAAACCCATTTTTCCTGCTTGTAATGAAAACAAAGCGCCTCCTCGGGTCCCCAAACCGCTTCAGCCTCAAAGTTCAGGAATCCATGCGGCGGGGGCAGTAATGACAGTGCATCACACCCAGCATGAGGTTGATAACCTCACAACCGCCCTTTCTCTTCCCAAACACCGAGGCGGGCCTCGGACAATCCAATCCCTTGGAACACAACGAAACTGCCGAAACAGAGCCAGTAAAGTCCGGGCAAACTTTCGAAGCGGGGCCTCTGTACCGTGTCACTGGCTGACACCGAAATATCACCAAGAACCTCCTCCTCACGAAAGAGCAGAGGCCACACCGGGGAGAACCATGGAAGTATTTTATTTTCAGAATATGGCGAATGCATTTCGGCACAAATCTGCCTTCATCAGCGCCCAAGTATTCAGGAGGCTTCCACATCTTGGTATGTAAATTCTGCTGTCTTTTTATTGAAGCAAGCCCGCTCCGCCCCCGAAAATGACCGTTCACCTGTTCCAGTTCACGGAATTCTTGTGGACTGCACAACCCAGAATGCACTGTTTTGATTCCAGGTAGGTGGTACGTGGGGTACTTGTTGAACCATAGTGGTAGGCGGGATGCAGAGTAATCCACGATGTTAGACAAACCCATTTTTCCTGCTTGTAATGAAAACAAAGCGCCTCCTCGGGTCCCCAAACCGCTTCAGCCTCAAAGTTCAGGAATCCATGCGGCGGGGGCAGTAATGACAGTGCATCACACCCAGCATGAGGTTGATAACCTCACAACCGCCCTTTCTCTTCCCAAACACCGAGGCGGGCCTCGGACAATCCAATCCCTTGGAACACAACGAAACTGCCGAAACAGAGCCAGTAAAGTCCGGGCAAACTTTCGAAGCGGGGGCCTCTGTACCGTGTCACTGGCTGACACCGAAATATCACCAAGAACCTCCTCCTCACGAAAGAGCAGAGGCCACACCGGGGAGAACCATGGAAGTATTTTATTTTCAGAATATGGCGAATGCATTTCGGCACAAATCTGCCTTCATCAGCGCCCAAGTATTCAGGAGGCTTCCACATCTTGGTATGTAAATTCTGCTGTCTTTTTATTGAAGCAAGCCCGCTCCGCCCTCGAAAATGACCGTTCACCTGTTCCAGTTCACGGAATTCTTGTGGACTGCACAACCCAGAATGCACTGTTTTGATTCCAGGTAGGTGGTACTTGGGGTACTTGTTGAACCATAGTGGTAGGCGGGATGCAGAGTAATCCACGATGTTAGACAAACCCATTTTTCCTGCTTGTAATGAAAACAAAGCGCCTCCTCGGGTCCCCAAACCGCTTCAGCCTCAAAGTTCAGGAATCCATGCGGCGGGGGCAGTAATGACAGTGCATCACACCCAGCATGAGGTTGATAACCTCACAACCGCCCTTTCTCTTCCCAAACACCGAGGCGGGCCTCGGACAATCCAATCCCTTGGAACACAACGAAACTGCCGAAACAGAGCCAGTAAAGTCCGGGCAAACTTTCAAGCGGGGGCCTCTGTACCGTGTCACTGGCTGACACCGAAATATCACCAAGAACCTCCTCCTCACGAAAGAGCAGAGGCCACACCGGGGAGAACCATGGAAGTATTTTATTTTCAGAATATGGCGAATGCATTTCGGCACAAATCTGCCTTCATCAGCGCCCAAGTATTCAGGAGGCTTCCACATCTTGGTATGTAAATTCTGCTGTCTTTTTATTGAAGCAAGCCCGCTCCGCCCTCGAAAATGACCGTTCACCTGTTCCAGTTCACGGAATTCTTGTGGACTGCACAACCCAGAATGCACTGTTTTGATTCCAGGTAGGTGGTACGTGGGGTACTTGTTGAACCATAGTGGTAGGCGGGATGCAGAGTAATCCACGATGTTAGACAAACCCATTTTTCCTGCTTGTAGTGAAAACAAAGCGCCTCCTCGGGTCCCCAAACCGCTTCAGCCTCAAAGTTCAGGAATCCATGCGGCGGGGGCAGTAATGACAGTGCATCACACCCAGCATGAGGTTGATAACCTCACAACCGCCCTTTCTCTTCCCAAACACCGAGGCGGGCCTCGGACAATCCAATCCCTTGGAACACAACGAAACTGCCGAAACAGAGCCAGTAAAGTCCGGGCAAACTTTCGAAGCGGGGGCCTCTGTACCGTGTCACTGGCTGACACCGAAATATCACCAAGAACCTCCTCCTCACGAAAGAGCAGAGGCCACACCGGGGAGAACCATGGAAGTATTTTATTTTCAGAATATGGCGAATGCATTTCGGCACAAATCTGCCTTCATCAGCGCCCAAGTATTCAGGAGGCTTCCACATCTTGGTATGTAAATTCTGCTGTCTTTTTATTGAAGCAAGCCCGCTCCGCCCTCGAAAATGACCGTTCACCTGTTCCAGTTCACGGAATTCTTGTGGACTGCACAACCCAGAATGCACTGTTTTGATTCCAGGTAGGTGGTACGTGGGGTACTTGTTGAACCATAGTGGTAGGCGGGATGCAGAGTAATCCACGATGTTAGACAAACCCATTTTTCCTGCTTGTAATGAAAATATATATATATATATATAAAAAATCTACTGGCGGTCGCCAGTAGATAGTTATAGTTAGGACCTATTTTCCATAGGAAATTCACAACATTCTATTTCCAATAACTTTGGCGCCAGTTGTCGAATCTTCGCAAAATTTTCAAAACTCGTGGGGCGCTCCGGTCCGCTCCTATCCTGAAAGTTTCGGGGTGATTCGGCAAGCAGGGGCCGAGAAAAAAGGGGGGTCCCAAAACGTGTTTTCCCCATGCAATTTTCCGTAGGAAACTTTAGACACGGCTACAGCCCGAACTGCTGAACGGAATTACACCAAATTTGGCAAAGAGGTAGTTCTTGGTTCAGAAAAAACCCTTTTTGTTAAATGGTGTAAATCCGTTCAGTAGTTGCTGAGAAAATCAAAAGTAAAAACACATATATATCTATGGCCGCGGAGGATCCGCGCACCCTCCCGATCACGAGCTGTATGCTAATTGGCTGTCAACACTCCAAACCAGGATGTGTTGGCAGCCATCTTGTGCCTCGGTAGAACCTGCTCTCTCTTCCAAAAACCAAAGACGATTGCTTTTCCACACGGGGAGCTCCATCTTAGCAGCTCTCCATGTGGAAAAGCAATGCCGGCTCCCGAGGGACGCGGGGAGCCGGCGGGACCGTGGGGGTATTGGGGACCCCCCACGGTCCCCAACGGAGAGGGCCAGCCCCGGGGGATGGGGTCCCTGGGGCTACAAGTGGCTCGGGATGGGGCCACGCGGCCCCCTTCCCCAAAATTAAAAAAAATAATAATAATTAAAAAACAAAGGCCGGCCCCGGGGATGGGGTCCCCGGGGCCATAAGTGGCCTGAGGAGGGAGCAACGCAGCCCCCTCCAAAAGATTTAAAAAAAAAAAAAGGCCATGCCCGGGGATGGGGTCCCCGGGGCCGATTAAGGCCTCGGGAGGGGGGCCACGCGGCCCCCTTCCAAATTTTATTTAAAAAAAAAAAAAAAATTAGGGGACAGGCCCTGGGGGATGGGGTCCCTCGGGCCAATAAATTAGAAAAAGAAGGGGGGCCACACAGCCCCCCTTCTTAAAAAATAAATAAAATAAAAGACCGGCATCGCGCCGGAGGCCACGCCCTCCTTGTAGCACTCTGCAAACGCGCCCTGGCGCGTTTGCCGATGGGGAACGATCCCCTTGAATACTGGGGTCCCTGGGGCCAACTAGCCCACCAGGAACCTCCAGTATGCGCCAGGGGCTGCGTTGGAGAGAGGTGTTCTGAGGCCACGCCCCTTTTACACCTCTCTGCAACGCAGCTCTGTGGCGCTTAATGGAGGTAGCTGGTGGGCTAGTTGCACCCCAGGGACCCTCAGGATTCAAGGGAAGTTAATCCCCCAACTTAAAACGCGCCACGGGGCGCGTTTGCACAGTGGTGAAGGGAGGGGGCGGGGCCTGAGGTGACATGTGTGCAAACATGGCCTGTGGCGTGTTTTAAGTTGGGGGATTAAGTCCCCTTGAATCCTGAGGGTCCCTGGGGTCCAACTAGCCCACCAGGTACCTCCAGTAAGCGCCACAGAGCTGCGTTGCAGAGAGGTGTAAAAAGGGGCATGGCCTCGGACCACCTCTCTGCAACGCAGGCCTGTGGCGCTTACTGGAAGTACCTGATGGGCTAGTTGGGCCCCAGGGACCCTCAGGATTCAAGGTGACCTAATACCCCAGCTTAAAACGCGCCACAGGTGCGCTTAGCACAGTGGTGAAGGGAGGCGGGGCCTCAGGTGACATGTGTGCAAACACGCCCTGTGGCGCGTTTTAAGTTGGGGAATTAATTCCCCTTGAATCCTGAGGGACCCTGGGGGCCAACTAGCCCACCAGGTACCTCCAATGCGCGCCACAGGGCTGCGTTGCAGAGAGGTGGTCCAGGCCACTCCCCTTTTTACACCTCTGTGCAACGCAGCTCTGTGGCGCTTACTGGAGGTACCTTGTGGGCTAGTTGGACCCCAGGGACCCTCAGGATTCAAGGGGACTTAATCTCCCAACTTAAAACGGCCACAGGGCTTGTTTGCACACATGTCACCTCAGGCCCCCCTCCCTTCACCACTGTGCAAACGCGCCCCGGGGCGCGTTTTAGGAGGAAGTTTTAATCCCCTGCCCTATTATGTACTAGGGCCTTACAGAGGAGGTCATGCTAATCACAGTGGTACCCCAACGCATAGTGTTCCCTAGTGTATGTAGGTGTTTTCACTGTATTCTAAGTGTCTTTTAGCATAGCACTGGCTCTAGGCCTGGTTAGTCCGAGTCAGTTACCACCAGTACCCGTCTGAAAAAGTTGTGGGCACAGGATGATTTTGCAACAAGGCCTCTTTCTGCTCCTCTGTTGGTTCTTTCTGCACATGTCTTGCTTCTTCCTGCTCTTTTCTTCGTCTTTGTGGACTTATGTTGCTTCTTTCTGCATTTCTTTTGCTTCTTTCTGTGCGTTTTTCTTCTTTCTTCACATGTCCTACCTCTGTAGGCATAGTTAGAAACTAGCATTTAAAAAACCTTTGAAATTCACTTAAAAACCATAGGTTTCAGGCACGTTATAGTTAGAAATTAGCATTTAAAAAACCTTTGAAATTCACTGAAAAAACCATAGGTTTCAGACACCTTATAGTTAGAAATTAGCATTTAAAAAACCTTTGAAATTCACTGAAAAAACCATAGGTTTCAGGCGCGTTATAGTTAGAAATTAGCATTTAAAAAACCTTAGAAATTCACTGAAAAAACCATAGGTTTTAGGGACAGTTATAGTTAGTTGGACATTTCACTCGTACAAAACCATAGAAATTCCCCTGTTATAGTTAGTTCAGCTAACTATAACTCGCGCCCCGCAATGCACTGCTGATGACGTCACGTATTACATCACTCATGACATGGTCAGTGACATCACTGATGACATCACTGATGACATCTCAAATGACATCACTGATGACATCATCCATGTGATAATTTGATGCATCTTCTCACACCCTAATATAACTTTTGATACACCCACCCGAAATTACAGACTGCCATTGTCAAAACCATAGACACTCCAACACCAATAACTACATACACACTCACTGATTCTTAGGTCTACACACACATCCACTCACTCACCCGTACAGTCACTCATACTTACGGTCACTCAGTACAGGACTATCATATGCACTCATACACCTATATAGACACTCACACACCGTCACTCATCCATAGAGGTACTCACACACCTAGTCAGTCATGCAAATAATTAATCACACTGCCATTTAGTCACCTATATAGTTATACACACACCAGCTCACTTACTCATACAAATACTAGCACATTTTTACGCTCTTCTACAATCACTGATACAAGTACACACTCATCCATACAGCCACTCTCACAATCACACACTCTCACTTATAGCCATTTATATACTCCAAAACACATATATACTGCCTTTCACATATGTAGTTACTCACACATGTACCACTGAGATATACATTCACTCACTAACACACCCATACACACACTCACCCACCCATACAGTCCATCACAGATGCACTCTTGAAACCATGCACCCAGTGAATCACCCACTCACACATCTATGCACAGAGTCACACACACCCCACCCACACAAACACTCAGGCACCCATACAGATACTCAGACAACCAATCAATAACCCATGTAGACACTCATGTAGCTATTCACAAACCCATGCAGCCGCTTACACACCAACAGACAGACGGATACAGACATTCACACAGTTTAGTCACTAACCCATGCATTCAGTAAGATACGTTTAATCACTCACTTATAGAGTCAGTCACGCACCTACTAAATCATCCATTCAGACACTTATACACCCACTCATTCTTCAATACGCCTTTCCCTATATATATTAAACATTTAAACTTTACAGAAACACACAGTCACTGGATGATGTCATCAGTGATGTCATTTGAGATGTCATCAGTGATGTCATCAGTGATGTCACTGACCATGTCATGAGTGATGTAATATGTGACATCATCAGCAGTGCATTGCGGGGGCGCGAGTTATAGTTAGCTGAACTAACTATAATGGGGTAATTTCTATGGTTTTGTACGAGTGAAATGTCCAACTAACTATAACTGTCCCTAAAACCTATGGTTTTTTCAGTGAATATATATATATATATATATATATACATATATATATGACAAAGGAGAAGAGCCCACAGCTCGGCGTCATTTCAAGGCTGACATCTTTATTGTGTCTCAGAAACGTGGCAGCAAACAACTCTTAAATACCTTACTAGTTTCGGCGCGCAACGCCTTGTTCACAGGTGAGTTGAATTCTAAAATCCCAGTGGTCATGTGGCCTAAATTTCAACCACAGTTCCCAGAATGCATTATTATGCAGATTTCCCAGCCTGGCTCGACATCGTACCTTTAATAGCATTAGTAGCTTTTCATTTCTGTCAAAGTCCAGTATACTTTTGCTCTTTTATGCGATGCATTGCAGGATAGTTTTGTAACAGCACAGTGCTCCTCGCTGCCACGTTATAATTGCTGCTTTGAATTGAAGCACGGAGACTGCTGAAAGAGGTAAGACCTCCTTAGTTCCCTTTCGCTCCAGCCACTCAAATAGTCACGGCAATCCCATTTCAACTGCAGTGGTCGGAGAGCGAGTCATGCCCCCTCCATAAAATAACAAAAGTTCCTCCACTTTGCCGGGGGCCGCCAACTCTGCAGGGCGGGCTCTCATTTATCAGGAATGGAGAATCCTGTTTGATAAACACGACAAAGGAGAAGAGCCCACAGCTTCGGCGTCATTTCAAGGCTGACATCTTTATTGTGTCTCAGAAACGTGGCAGCAAACAACTCACTGGGATTTTAGAATTCAACTCACCTGTGAACAAGGCGCTGCGCGCTGAAACTAGTAAGATATTTAAGAGTTGTTTGCTGCCACATTTCTGAGACACAATAAAGATGTCAGCCTTGAAATGACGCTCGAGCTGTGGGCTCTTCTCCTTTGTCGTGTTTATCAAACAGGATTCTCCATTCCTGATAAATGAGAGCCCGCCCTGTAGAGTTGGCGGCCCCGGCAAAGTGGAGGAACTTTGTGTATTTTATGGAGGGGGCATGACTCGCTCTCCGACCACTGCAGTTGAAATGGGATTGCCGTGACTATTTGAGTGGCTGGAGTGAAAGGGAACTAAGGAGGTCTTACCTCTTTTCAGCAGTCTCCGTGCTTCAATTCAAAGCAGCAATTATAACGTGGCAGCGAGGAGCACTTTGCTGTTACAAAACTTTCCTGCAATGCATCGCATAAAAAGAGCAAAAGTATACTGGACTTTGACAGAAATGAAAAGCTACTAATGCTATTAAAGGTACGATGTCGAGCCAGGCTGGGAAATCTGCATAATAATGCATTCTGGGAACTGTGGTTGAAACTTAGGCCACATGACCACTGGGATTTTAGAATTCAACTCACCTGTGAACAAGGCGCTGCGCGCCGAAACTAGTAAGGTATTTAAGAGTTGTTTGCTGCCACGTTTCTGAGACACAATAAAGATGTCAGCCTTGAAATGACGCCGAAGCTGTGGGCTCTTCTCCTTTGTCGTGTTTATCAAACAGGATTCTCCATTCCTGATAAATGAGAGCCCGCCCTGCAGAGTTGGCGGCCCCCGGCAAAGTGGAGGAACTTTTGTGTATACATATATATATATACCGTTGAAGGTATCATGTGATATATATTTTTAATTGGTTGTTATTGGCACTATAAAAACCGCACTTAGTTTTCAAACCATGTCATGTGAACAAGGCTCAAGGGAGCCGAAACGCGTAATGGCGATTAAATAAAGTATTTTACAAGAAGCACCAACTTGGGTCCGTGTCCGTACTGTGGAGAAATCCTTGGATTACAGCGGCGACTGCGTGATGTAATTGATCGGCTTGTTGTTTCACTCGATCAACCACGGACCCCCTCTTAGCAAAGGTCGTCGTTCAAAGTGGAACATTACTTCCGGGGTAACCTGGCAGCATATCTTTGATCCGGAAAGGATACGGATCGTCTGACCCCCTGCAGCCTGAGACATCCGAAACCTGCTGGAACGCCGTCGGGGCTGAGTCGGAGGACTGGGCAGCGTCTGCGCGACCCAGGTAGGATAAGAGGCAAATGCAGGGTGAAGGGGTGTGCTAAGCGAGTGAATACTTTGGGACACACAAATAACCATTCACGTCACTTACAGCTTTCTAACAGCAAATTATATTATGTCGGCCGACATGGTGCGCGCGAGGGAGGCAGCAGCAATGGCAATGTTCTCTGATGACCTCCCATCTACATCCAGTGCCACAAGTACAGTAGTCAACAGTTCCAATGAATCTGGTTCCATTAAGAATACATTTAGAGTCCTGGAGAAAAAAATGAAATCGGAACTAAGCAAATGGTGGGAGTCACGGTCCCTCCAGAGATATATTGACGTAGGAAGAATTCCCAGGGGTCTAAGGATCTTGAATGCACCAAGTTACGATGACCCTAACCCTGATCTTATGCGTGAGTGGGCTGAATGCAACCTGGATTCATCTAGAAGGTTGACCCTCATTTTAATTAAATATGCAGACATTGATAGAAACAAGCTTCTGAAAGAAATAGATGAAATTAATGAAGACCTTGACAAAATGAATAATAAAGAAGAACAGGCTAAATTACGTAAAGAAATGCTGATGAGATTAACGAAAGAGGAGGATAAAATCAAAGAAAGAAAAACGTTTAAATTCTTAAGAGATAAACAAGACTACGAAATGGGGCAAATATTCACCTTTGCGAAACGCTATGATGCGATAAGAGTGTCTAAGTTTAAAAACATTGAAGGTTCGAATATCACGACATCTACACGCAGTGGGCTCACAATAGAAACTTCACATTCAGAGGCAAGCTCAGCTGAGGGAAGTGAATCCGAATCGGAGATGAGAAGAATGGTGGGAGGGGACAAACAAATCCCTAAACCATCCCCGGGGGAAGAATTTAATTTTATTTGCCACGAGCGAAGACAAACACTCCGCCCGAGGCCCCAACAACAAAGAGGGAACGTCGAATCGTCGACAACTACAAGCGGAGGCAGAGGCGCAGGGCCAGCTCAAAACGTGCAAAATCAATACAGGAAAAGAGGAAAGAAAACTTGGCAGAACAAATAATGAAGAATAATATGACTGAAAACACCATTATCAACTTGACTACAACTGAGCTATCAGCACGAGAGAAACATATTTTAAATTTAGGTTTGTCATACGCCCCTGGAGGGAATTTTGATTATGCCTCAACTAGACTGGATATCTACAAGGGGGTACGCAAGTTAAAATTGAAAAAGTTCCATCTGATGACAAAAACTCAAACAGAATTTAACACACATAGTGATCCCATATTTGGAGGACTTAACCCAAACTCGAACTTATCTCAATCAGACTTGCCTTTACTCAGAATCATGGAGGATTTATCTAATGAAAATAACAGCGGAACTATCCATGGAGAAACGGAGCAAACGACTCGAACACATGAATTAACAACCCCATTCAAACCTAAATCATCATTTAATCCTATCATGGTCCGTGATTCAATCGACATTTTTCATGAAACAGTAACATCACAAATTAAAAATTGAACAAAACTGTGACTATGCAGGAAAAGAAGAGGAGCAACAAAGATCAACAGTATGACAAATTAATCAAAAAATTGAAAGGGGATAATAAAGTCGTTATCCGCAACAGTGACAAGGGCGGTAATATTGTGTTATGGTCAACTGATGAATATAATAAAGAGGCATATAGTCAACTCAACGATAGGTCTTGCTACAGCCGTAGCAATTCTACATGTCTCAATACATCATACAAGGAATATTTTGCAAAATTGAACGGTTGGAGGAATGCTAATCTTATAACCCAGAATGAATACAAATATTTGAAAAACGAAAACCCTACAACACCTTCACTATACTTTAATCCTAAAATCCATAAGGATCCGATACGCCCCGGGCAGACCAATCATCTCTGCGAGAGGAGGGTTATTGGAACACACTACGGTATATGTGGATTATTTTTTACAGGAATATGTCAAGAAGTTACCCAGTTACGTAAGAGATACAAGTGACTTTTTAAGAGACATTTCAAATGTAATATGGCAAGATGATTTTCTGTTGATGACTTTAGATGTATCCTCGCTATACACAAGTATTGAACATGTTGATGGCTTAAAAGCAATTGAATACTATTTGATGGGCAGACTGCAGCAATATGAACAGCATAGCACAATGTTAAAGGAAATGATTAGATTCTGCCTGCACAATAACATTTTCATGTTTAACAGCCAGCTATATCGTCAAGAAAGAGGGGTAGCCATGGGGGCCAGCTTCTCTCCCAGTTATGCCTGTTTGCATATGGGCATGTGGGAGGAGCTGGTCCTCACGGATAAACACAGCCATCACATGACCAATAACGTGAGGTTATAGTTACGCTATATAGATGATATATTTGTGATCTGGCAGGGAACGGAGGAAGAGGCAACTAGATTTGTTACTGCAATAAATAGTAACACACTCAACCTTCAGTTCACATCAACGATTAGCGTTACGACTGTTGAATTTCTTGACACCCAAATATATATTCATGATCAGAAGATGGAAACTCGGCTATTTCGGAAAAAGACGGCAGGAAACTCTACTTTGCACGCAAGCAGCTCTCACCCTGTGCATCTCATCAACAGTATACCATATGGTGAGATGCTACGTTTAAGACGTATTTGCAGTAACGAAGGGAATTAGTTAGAGCACAGAGTGACAGCAAAACAAGATTTCAAGCAAGAGGGTATCCTGAACACATCATAGATAAAGCAATAGCAAAATCCATGCATCTATCCAGAACTGAGGCCCTACAAGACAAAGAAAAGGCAGCAAAGATGAGTGAGCCAGATAATATTAAGTGGGGCATTTCGTTTGATCATGAAATATAGCAGACAGCAGAAATCTTTACAGAGAATCATACAAAGGAATTGGGCCATGGTATTATCGGACCCGGTAATAGGACCCCTGCTACCGCAGAGGGTGTCCATTACCTATAGCAAAGCTCCATCAACAAGAGACAAGTTAGTCAAAACCAGTTCTGAAATAATTGAGGGAGGCAGCTGGCTCAACATGAGAAAAGGTTTTTACAGATGCAAAACGTGCAAGGCTTGTACACATGGCATCAATAGAAGCACATACAGAACATCTTTCAGTGACAGGGATTTTCAGATTACTAAATTGTTGACTTGCAAGACCGAATTTGCAGTCTACGTACTTGTTTGCCCATGTGGCTTGCAGTACGTGGGCAGCACGGTCTTGCAGGTTCACAAGCGAGTGTTGCAGCACTTACGAGCCATCACGAATCAGGACAATACATATCCGGTGGCTCGGCATTTTAAGGAGAAACACAATTCAAACAACACCGATCTAAAATATTTTGTCTTAGACGCTGTCCCTCCGAGTAGACGGGGAGGTGATAGAACCAACAAATTAAGAAAGCTAGAGACAAGGTATATATTACAGTTGGATTCTAAACACCCGGGAGGTTTAAATGCCACTGAGGATCTGCACACTTGCTTAACATAGATACACTGGAGAAGATGAAATCAGGTGATCGTCTGTGATCTAGCTATATATTGTAGCCATAGCTCTAAGCCATTGATATAGCATGGGTATCCTTTATATGGTGATTCAATGTTTTAGTCTCTTAGATATATTTTTATCAAGTGTTTTTGAGTGTATTGACAGATTGGTATATGTATTTATGTAGATTTGTATTTATATATGTATTTATTTATTTAAGGTCGATCTTTTTATACAGTATTTAACGTATACAATGAAATATTTTTATGACCTTATTTTATACATGTAATGAGTCCAATAATGTATTTATATATTTATTTAATTATGTACATGCACTGATTGCATTTTGCACATATTGTTACATCTAAACACTGATACAGTTATATATCCAAATAAGGGACAATATTACATACATAAGGGACAAATCATTGTAAAAGTATTGGAGGATGCCCTGCTATGGTATAATCATATGTATATAGAAGTAGAAGAAGGCATGATACACACACTGATTTAATTTAGGGAAAACGTAACGATGGTACAGGATTTAGCTTATTTATCTTTTTTATATTTATAAGATCATAAAATAGAATGGAACCTTTTTAATTGAAATATTAAAGCACTAATATTTCAGCACTTTGCACTTTTTTCACTTTTTGCACTTTTTAACACGTAATTTTATTTATCACAATCAATACCACAACAGTAGGACAAACAGGCAGCTACATTACACAGTTTGCCATTCTGGATTTATCCATATATTAAATAAAAGCTATCTATTAACAGATTAAATGTCAAATATAGTTGCATTTTAGGATCTGATAATATCATGTATTATTGCAATACCATTGTTTGCAAGAGAAATAATAACCATGTCGAACTTAAAAACCAGGTCGAATTAGATATCCAATTATGTGAAAGAGGAAGTATATCTTCCATGTCTACCGTTGAAGGTATCACGTGATATATATTTTTAATTGGTTGTTATTGGCACTATAAAAACCGCACTTAGTTTTCAAACCATGTCATGTGAACAAGGCTCAAGGGAGCCGAAACGCGTAATGGCGATTAAATAAAGTATTTTACAAGAAGCACCAACTTGGGTCCGTGTCCGTACTGTGGAGAAATCCTTGGATTACAGCGGCGACTGCGTGATATATATATATATATATATATATACACACACATATATATATATATTTTTTTTTTATATGGATCCCTATGTTGACAGATGATTATTCTTTTCTCAAGTACAATAATCCACTTCCCCTACTTTCACTTTGCTGTTCTTTTACATTTTCTTTCAGATTTGTCTTTCAATAACATAGAGAAGATTGGGGTCTTGACGCCTTGGTCAAGCTGGAGGATCTAAGCTTGTACAACAACAGAATCTCTCTGATTGAGAATTTGGATACTCTGAAAAAACTACAAGTCTTATCCATTGGGAACAACAATCTGAAATCGTTGGAAAATGTAAGACTATTGCTTCATTTTTTATTCACAAATCTCTTTTGGTTTGTACCAGATCCATTTATCATGGAAGCTCTATTTCAAATCATGAGCTTATTTTAAACACATACAAGAAGAGGTAGTCAAAGGAATCATGGTGTTGAGCCAGTAGTTCTGTGGAAAAACGTTGGTTCCACGAAGGACCACAGAAGGCAGAATATCTTAGACCCACTTTCAAGGGTCCAGGACTGAACCCACATGCGCCTGCTGAATATAGTACCTTAAATCCTGGTGTGCAGTCCGCGCGACGTTGCTTTACTAGGCATTGCGTCGTCTAGCGTCGGTTCCAAGAAGGACCACAGAAGGCAGAGTACCATAGACCCACTTTCAAAGGTCCAGGCCTGGGATGACATCACTTGGCAGGGCAGACTCACAGATGGCAGAGTCCAGGTGCTGGAGCAGGTGAGTTGGAAGTCTTTTGTGTCCTAGAGACTTCAGAAAGCAGGAGGCAAGTTAGTAAGCCCTTGGAGTCACTTTGGTTCTGGGTTGGAGAGATGCAGGTCCAGTCCTTCTCACTACCAGGCAAGGAGGGCACCAAGTCAGCACAGCAGAGCAAGAGTTCAGCAGAGTGACTGTCCGTGCAGCAGCACAGTAATCCTTCTTCCTGGTGGAGTATCCACAGGTCCAGAAGTGTACTGAAGTGGTGGGGTCTGAGGTCCAGTATTTATACTTTGGTGCCCTGGTTCTGGAAGGGGGGAGAAGCTTCTAGACCAGTGGTCTTCAAACTTTTTAACCCCCCCGTGTAAACAAACAAATTGTCGGGCCCTCCTCAGAATTTTTCACAAATATTCCTTTAAATTGGCAATGTTTAAATATGTATAGACTTATTTAAACATTGCAGTTAAGTTTTGTTAACCTTTAACAATGCAATCAAATACATGATTGCCAAACATACTATTTTGGTCAGCCAGTCCTAACGTGTAAAAGTTTCCATAGTGTGATTATCAGGCATGGTGGTGGGGGTTTTGAAGAATATTTGGAGTCCCTTCCCTTTTGACACATACTCGCAGCTAGGATATAAATAGCAAAAGATGTTAGTGATGGCTCATTACAGAGCACTACTGCCGCTCATTTGTTTTCCACTTAAAACAAAGCGCTGTTATTAGCATAGTACTTCTTTTGGCCAGAGTCTGGCGCCCCTCCTGGGATAACCAAAGGCCCCCCTAGGGCGGCACCCCCCCCCAGTTTGAAGGCCCCTGTTCCCGACAGTGGCGGTAAAGTGCAGGAAACCCCCCTCCTCCCCTGCCCTGGCTCCAAGTTGGCTGGAATGACAATACAGGGTTGTTAGGCCTATTGTGTGGAGACAGGGCACAACCTATTCAGGTGCTAGAGGGGCTGTGCTTAGCTCCGCCACTCCCCTAAGCCAGTTAATGGCCCATTAAGGCTCATCAAGTCACACCTAAGCTCTCATTGTGTGTGGCTGTGTAGAGGGAATACACAAGGCCCAGCTGTTATCCACCCCAGACGTGTATTCAGAGACAGGCAAAAGGCACAGAATGGTTAAAGTAAGAAAATGGTAACTTTCTAAAAGTGTGTGTACCAAGGACAATGGCAACCCTACTCACTCGGAACCAGGGTATCAATTATACAACAGCGAACAATGGTTCCTGTGGTCTATGTATAAAATATTTGATAATTATGAAGCTCAATGGCATATATTCATGGGAGCGGATTGTCAGAGAGAGAATCAAGATCATACACACCATGGGTTGCAAAAAGTTATTTTACTTAATTTATGCACTTTGCGTAGTGAAGTCTAACAGACAGTGTGCTCAGTGTCCCAAGTGAACTAGAACCTAAACAAAATGACAGTTTTGTGAAATGCAAAAGGTTTCGATTTGTACAAGATGACCACAGGTATGTATAAACAAAATATTAGCAGCCTTCTAACAAAATAATAGGGGCTGGAAAAGTGGTTCGTTTGAAATACGTGGACGAACCAATTTTCCTGCCCCAATTATTTTGTTAGAAGGCTGCTAACCAATTGAGGACAAGCCAATGTTACCATGCCTCTCTATTGGCCAGCTGTAAGTCCAGATCGCCATTGCACCCATGCCCCCCATATATCCTCAAAAAATCTGCTCCAATATTCAACCATATTTTACATAAGTTGATGAATGCATCACTGGAGACAGCGATAGTCCCGCAGGCCTGGAAGCAGGTTTTGCTTCTACCTTTGCTGAAAAAAGCTTAATGCGGACCCCAAGGTGCATAGCCATTTTCGGCCTATCTCCCTGCTTCCAGCTGCTGTCAAAATGCTAGAGAAATGGGCAAACCTCCACATCTCAGTTTTTTATGGAAAATAATAACTTGCTCCAAGGTACTCAGTCGGGTTTCTGTGCAGGATATAACACGGAATCCGCTCTGTTGGAGTTCGCTGAATTCATTAAGGTCAATCTTGACCAGGGCTTGGTAACCATGGATGTCCTTCTTGATTTGTCAGCCGCCTTCGATACGGTCTCCTACTCTTTCCTCTTGAACAGATCATGAGATGTGGGTATTGAAAGTTCAGCTTGGGCTTGGATGTAGTCTTATCTGGAGGACCGCTCACAAAGGTTTTTTTTACTTCCCTTTACATCTGCAGCCAAGCCACTTGATTGCGGGGTACCTCAGGGCTCTGCCCTGAGCCAGCGCTTTTTAATATTTACTTAGCTCTTTTGGCCAAGCTAGTGGAGGCATGGGGCATAAGGATCATCTCTGATTCCAGGAGAAAGAGGTGGGGGTACTGGCAGTATTTAAGGGATGCCTGAGAGCCGTCAGCAAATGGATGAATGCAAGTTGTCCTAAGTTAAACAATAATAAAACAGAGATTCTTTTTTTTGGCCATAACCATCATCCTGATGTCCTCAACTGGTGTCCCTCTGAGCTTGACTCTCCCCCTGCCCCACCCCCTGCAGTGGAAGATGATTCACCTGATCCTGGTGGAGAGTCGTAAATCTGTCTTCCATGCCCTGGTAGCATCAAAACAAGACTATGCCAACAGCCTGTACTCAGGGTTACCATCCTATCTGCTTTATCGCCTGCAGAATATTCAGAATTCTGCAGCCCGGCTGATCTTGAAGTTACCGGCACATGCTTCTGTCATAGCTTCCCTGTGCAATCTTCATTGGCTGGCTATTGCTAGCTGGATCAAATTTAAAGCCCTAATACTCGCCTACAGAGCATACAATCATAAAGGCCCCGGCTATCTGAGAAAAAGACTGCTTCCCTATCATCAGGTGAGAGCACTTCGCTCCAATGAACAAAAACATTTAAATGAGGAGAGGAGTTGGCCTAACGGCTAGGGCGGTCGACCTCAAATCTGGGGAACCGGGTAAGGCTCTCGGCAAGGAAGTGCAACATCCTTTGATTCTGGGCAAATCACTTAATCTCCCCATGCCTAACACAAATGAATGTGTCCTCATGTAATGCAACTCATGCTCGTGTAAAGTGCTCTGATACCCGATACCTTCGGGTCAAGTTCGCGCTATATAAAACTCCGTAAAAAAAATATATATCCTGAGGATCAGTAAGGCAAGAAGAGGGGGCCGCTCCTTTTCCTACTTAACCGCTAAACTCTGGAATACTTTGCCTTCAGCCCTATGCCTCACACCCTCTAAAACAGTTTTCCGTTAACTCTTGAAAACATACCTGTTTGACAAGTAGGCACAACCCTTCGTTATGGGTCTTTTCTCTTAGTGCAACTCTGAACTGTTAGCGCCGGAACGCTTCTTCGGAGGCAGCCGTGCGCTTTTTAAAATTGTATTGTATTTTAAGTAGAGAGCACATGCACTTTAGCACTGGGTAGCAGTGGTAAAGTGCCCAGAGAGGTAAAGCCAACAAAAAAGAATTCAGCAAAAAGGGGAGGAGGAAGGCAAAAGGTTTGGTGGTGACCCTGCAGAAAGGGCCCGGTCCAGCAGTGGAAAATGAAGAAAATTGTTTATCAATGGCACATATTAGGGGAAAATCTGGAAATAGCATGCTGGCAAATCGAAGAGACAATGGGAATCAGCATAATGCTGAAATGTGCTGTCCGGGGCCAATGCATGGTTATACCTATTGCCTTTATGAATAGTTTGCTAGACAGGGTGTGAGAGAAAGGTCCAGCAGGTGTGTGATACACCATGCTGAGGATGGAACGTGGAGGTTACAAGCATGAACAGTGAACAGAGTGTCACTATGTACATTTCTGGGTTATATTTGCTGACTGAAATGATCATAAGGTGTGGAAGATTAATCTTGGAAGCTCTTTTAGGGTCTATGTGAGGAATTTGTTGACGTCTACGTTATGTTATTTTTTTTAGAGCTTTTGTTGTCCTAATTCCATGCGCTGAGGACAAACAGGAAGCAGGATGGTGGCTAACTGGACAGGGAGGGAATTGTGGAACAGAAGACAAAGAAAAAAAAAACAGGAGAGATGGAAGGAATGAACATAATGCTATATTATGTTAGTTTGCTTGTGAAACACTTATGTCCCTGTAGGAGCTCTTCAAAGCCCTGAGGGGTTGTAGAAGAAATGGAGTAGGGAAAAGGAGCAACAAAGGGGTTCAGCAGTGAGAATGTGGGATTGGGGTGCATCTAGAGAAGAAAAGGATGAAACAGTGCATTGGGTAATAAGATATGAATGATCTAAATTTCTGGTTAGGAAATCCTAAACTTGCTCTTGCTCACTCCCTATCAGATGACCTTGAAGCCTTGATTTCAAACCTGCATGTTCAGCCTCCCAACTCATGCTGCAGGCCTGTTGGATCACACCTTTTCTTGTGGAGATCCTATTTTCCTCCTCTTTTAGTCAGACCATTTTGGATTACAGTTCAATATTTTATTTTCTCCATCACTGTATCAGAATCCTGACCCTTCCCAAAGTGAACCATGAAGCAATTACAGTGGATACCTTTGGCAAATTAAAAAGTACCTAGACCAGAATGAACGTAAATTGTGGCAAAAGTAACTTCATTGTGCATAGTAGTTTTGACGAGATGAGGTAGCACCTCTGGCATCATCTATTCTAAAATCTTATCAGATGCAATGCAGTTGGTTTACCTCAGGACTTACATCTGAGAGAGTGTTTATACACCATCTTGAATGTATCTGTTCTTTTGTACATTTGAGTATACAGCAAAATGTATAGCTTACTTATTATGTGGGACTTGGGGCGGGGGAAAGGCAAATAAAAAGCATTAAGCACAATATATCTCTTCAGCCAATAATATATCTAAATAACTGTTACTGTTAGAAATTATCAACAACTTAACCACACCTTGTGACAGACACTGATCAGGAGGCCACAGGCCAGGCATAGGCTATGGGCCACAACCATGAGAGTGGAGGCCTTTTACTAATGCTGTCCAACGGCCTGTCCTTCTGTGGCTCTGAACACTGGACCAAGTATAAATCTTTCGGGTCTTGAGTATCAGTGGAAGTGAGAGCGAGCAGTCACAGGCATCTCAGGAAGTTTATTGTAGGGTACTCAGGGTCAGTAATCAACTGCACCGACTCGAGCAGTGCAATAACATCAATGTCTAACCCACTGCTTTTCTTTGTACAAAAGACAATTTCTTTATTACATAGAAAAAATGGATTTTTACTACATGTACAATAATGCAAGGATACCCATTATACGGGTGCGAGTCTTTCCCTCGTAGGTCACACCTATTCAGTGGGTCCCCTACCGCCCCAGAGTTCGAGGAACTGCCTATGGGTGCAGGTTGTGCACCCCCCCTCCCCTACTGCCGCTTTGGCCTTAACACTCAGTGTCTTGGGTCCATGCCCTTATTTCTCTCGCCCAGCTCGTAGGAGCAGCACTGAGACATGTCTGTCCTTCCTGTGGCAGTGGGACCTCTCTGATAGCAGGGAGCTTCCAGGCAGGACACAGCAGTATTTAAGGGAGCTGCACTTTAGCTGGCTGTGCTTCGTGTCACTCAGAGAGTTACAGCAGGAGCAGAGGTCTGGTCGTTGGCCCTCTTCTAGGCAGCTGGCGGTAGATCTCTGCTCACAGTGGGACTCACTCCGGCACGCCAGTGGGTAATTAGTGCTTCTTCTTGAGCACGATGACAACAGGCCTGCATGTGATGGTTCGTCGGTGAGGTGGTAACAGGGAACTATCTACGGCATGCAGTGCCTCGAGGCGAGGACCTTGATTACAAGGCACCTCAAGGGCACCTCTCCACTCACTTGGTCTTCAGGACTGGTCCGTACCCAACAGGACACTTTGGTAGTGTCTTGGTCACAAAGCCTACTTGTGGGACACATGGGCCATCAGCAGGCACTTATCAGGACTTCAGTCAGGCCTACCACTCAGGCACACAGCTTCGAGTACGACGACGGGAATATATTAGAAAGATTGCACTGTGTGGTCCGGCAGTACTGTGAATACCTTGGTTCAGCTACTTAGTGAGTCTCTGTTGGGCGGACAC
Source organism: Calotriton arnoldi (assembly GCA_963921515.1). Lineage (NCBI taxonomy): Eukaryota > Metazoa > Chordata > Amphibia > Caudata > Salamandridae > Calotriton > Calotriton arnoldi. The sequence goes on along the minus strand of CAWUFW010000313.1, from coordinate 1,120,927 downwards.
TGCACCAGGGTCACTCACAGCAGTCTCTTCCATGATCAACTCCTCCTGCAGGGTTGGTGCTTTCTTCCCCCGCTCACAGGCAAGTTGTCTTGGCACCCAGGAGAGTCCAGTAATTCCTCCTTCAGATCAGACTCCATGCCATGTTCCCTTACCTCTAGGGAGTTAGCTGTCAGTGCAACACCAACCCTTGGCTGCCTCATAGTCCCTGAGTAGTCTACGGAATACCCCCTCTTCTGTAGGGGAGACCACAAAGGCGAATACTGGTAGGTCTTGGAATTCACAGATGGAGGAGGAGTATTCCAGGTCTGTGTCCTTGGAACCGGTTTGGGTTGGTTGCCCTTTCATGTGGCTTGGCCAGTCCACCTCCCATACCTGGCCTATCACTGCAGGACAAATAGGTGTGAGAAGGGTACACCCAGCTATTTACAATCTTTCCTGACAGACAAGAATCTGTGCCCCTTTGAAGGACTCCTTTCCCTAACAACTGATACTGCAGGCCTCACCTCTCACCCTTCCATCTACTTCATGACAGCTGCAATCAGAGTCATTTATAGCCTAATGTATCAAGAAGGGCCCTGGCACTTCTAAAGAAAGCCTGTCTCCTCTTTCCTTTTCATAGTGTCTGGCGTTGCACCCTCCCATCTAGGAGATGCAAGCAATATACAAATGCTGCCTGGGAGAATAAACTTGTTTCAAAAACCAGTTGCACAGCTGTGCAACTGGTTTTTGGGGTGAAAATGTCACCTCTCCTATTTATACTAACTATTCATGTGCCACCAGGGCAAGGCACATACCAGTATGCACGCATTCTTTGATGATTTCTGAAAACGTACAAATTGAGAAAATAATGGTGTGCATTCCAGCTCTTTCTAATATAGAATAAACTTGTTTGCCATCTTATAATCTAGTCCAGACAATGGGCTTCCGAAATGGAACCCACAGGCCTGTATTACTTGTGTCCTGCACACTATCAATCCTAGCACACACACACGTATAATGCAAGGAGGCCGTTCATGGGTTCACCATGAGCAGCAGAACTTTAGATGAATGGGCCTGTAAGCGCGCATCATGTCTCACAGGTAAAAAGGTCTGTCACTGTAATTCACCAAGTATGGTAAATTGCCACCATTGCGCTTCATGTATGAAGCCCATGGCAGGGATGCTAGTCAACTGTAATTAGGAGGGTGTGCTTGGTGGCCTCTCTTTGTTCAGGAAAAGGTCCAGAAACTATCATCGTCAAAGACCGGGCCTAGCTCAACGCACGCACATTGGATCAGTGTGTGTCATAACCAAAAAATCAAAAGTCAGGATCACAGGTTATACAGTTTGGTCATGGTAGGCAGAGAACACAACCATACATCATGCAGGGGACATTCCTGTCCCAATACCTTGTGTATCAGTCTGCACAGTCACTTCCTCGCTGGACCTTTGTGACAAGCTGTCAAAAATATTTGCAAACAACATTGAGAACATTTGGGATTAAGTTGCATTGAAAATTTGATCATCCTATAAATCTCTCCCTCGTTATACAAAAGTACTGGAGTTCTTTTGCAAATAGCATTTCCTATTCTTTCTTCCCCCCCATACTCCTTTCCTCTTCTCCCTGTGAAATATTAGAAGGCAATTTGTGCCGTCCTCACTATCTGTGATTTAGCACCATATAAGTCAATATGAAATGCATACATTATTGTTCTATTTGTCCTTACTATTGGGTGGGCATGCTAGGTGTAATGGGATGTTCAGCACAATTCAGACATGTGACTGTTTACCTTCTCAATGCAGCTAATCTATCTCAGAGGCTTCGAAGAATTGCGAACATTGAACATTGCTGGGAATCCCATCTGTGACAATGAGCAGCATAAAGTGTTTATTGCTGCCCACATTCCCCAGCTCATCTACTTGGACTTCCGGTTAATAGATAACAATGTTGTGAGTATATATTTTTGTCATCCAAAAAGTTCTAGAACGTAATTATATTTCATTGTGGTTCTCTGAAGTGAACAAACGAGTGAAAAGTAGCAGTTTGACTCATTGAGCTAAATGTGTGTCCTTTAAAGCATGCCTAAGGTTTTAGGTAGGAGCTTACGTAGGTTACATGCATTACAAAGCCTGATGGAGGTCAAGTTATTGCAGAATTAAGTGACATGATTTGCACTTATATGAATTTTACTTCTGCACAAGGCTGTTATACGTTAATTAGGACACTTGTTTGCAAGACTCTTTTAATGTGTTATTTATGGCACTTCTCTACAAATCTTGCTTTTAATATGGCAGTTGCAGAAAATCATTGCAAGGGGACCAATTTAGAGTTTTTTTGTTTTTTTTTGTTGCATATTTATATAGCGCGAACTCGACCCGAAGGTATTGGAGCGCTTTACACGAGCACCGTATTTACATTACACATTCAGGCACGGGGAGATTAAGTGATTTGCCCAGAATCACAGGATGTGGACGCGACCCCGAGGCTCGAACCCTGGTTTCCAGCACCAAAGTCGGCAGTCTAGCCGACGGACCACATCCTCTCCGCCAAACTGAAGGTCCACCCAGCTGCTTTACAGTCAGGCCGGCCTTGAGTATGTCAGCGAAACAGACTACCCCACCTCTGTCACTGGCATACTCTAAGGACATGCCAACGAAGTAAGGGCCATCTGAGGTTTGGCCATTCTACCGCCTTCTTGATCTAGAGTGGGAAGTCGAATGGTGTGTTTTTACTTTCCCTTACCAGTTAATGACAGTAATATATTAAAATGACACCAACACCATGGGAAAAAACTCCCTTGGTGTGGTGGTCATTAGTTTTTGTGTATTAAAAAACAAAATCGTGCTTTGGGATTCTGTTTTTGAAAAAGCAGAAAGAAGTTAAATGTTTGCCGGACGGTACTGTCATTTTGATGGTACCCTCCATCAAACGTTTTACGCATTGATAGGAACCGCCATGACGGCGGTACTTGTCAATGAGTAGAGATTTCCGTTGGGCCAACTGACATCTCTGAATTCCGAGTATGGGTACTAAGTCAGGGCGACTGAGGTTTTTACCTCACTGGGAGTAAAACCCATACTCCGAACTATAAAACACACACTTCCACCATATTACAAGTGCTTTAAGGTTTGAAGAACTTGTATAAAGGCAGACAGGATATCTGTCATGTTTGTAATGGAGTGCTCTTCTGCCAAACTCTAAATCTGCCATTTTCAGTGCCCGGAAAGATCAAACTTCAGCTGTCATTACAAAACTTTAATTCTTACGTCACACTACAAACTATAAGAGCAGATGATATATTTTTCAGAGGCCTTTTTTATTAACCATTTTTTTATTTTAAATATTTCTTCCAAGAAACACCAGAATACAGAAATTAAGAGCTGCCCCATCAACCTTCCCTCTTCTCTTTTCACACTCACTCCAATGTCTTTAATGAGAACAGACAGTAAATTTTAAAGACCTCTGTAACAGTGTCTCTTACCATACAGACTCAGATAAGGTTACAGTATTATATATTTGTTGCAATTATCAGATGTGACTGGTGTAATTAGTGTTTATCCATGATATGTGCTACAGGTGATTGACACTTCATCAGCTGTCCCTTCCCCCAGAGCTCTAGATCAGAGCCCCCTAACGCCTGGGCAAAGAGATGAAAAACATAGAACCCCTGGAGCCCCATCAATTTGGCAAGCATATGGTTTGATTGAGAGTTTGGCAGACAGGGTACTCCACTACAAATTTACTTGGTCTGCCAAACAAGCAGTCTGCCTGTTTCGTTAAGAGACAAGTGAACCTTAAGCTTTCTGTCGAAAGAGAACCCTTTGCCTATTGATGGAAAGCTTACTCATGCAGCCTGATTGTGTAGGGGACATTGGAGCTATCACAGCGCTCGGTCTGTTTTAAGCAGATAGTGTGATTGTTTTTTTAATGTCCGTCACTGCCAGGAAAAGACTGGTGGTCAAGGCAGAAATAATCAATACTGTGCCCCCTTCTCTGACGGAGAAAACTCCCAGGGTCTGGAGGTCATTCGTTTTTTTTTGTTTTTCATTAACAAACTCCCTCTTTGGGAGTTTTTTTTCTGAAAACAAAAACAGTTAAATGTTTTGTGAATGCCTGTCAAAACCGATGTCGGCCGTTCACCAAACGTTTTGTACCTTGAAAGCAACCGCTGTGATGGTGGTTTCTTTCAAAGTAAAGAGATGACCGCTGGGCCAGCAGGCATCTCTAAATTTGATAGACTGAGTACCATCAGGATGGCAGACTAAGGGGCTTATTTACAAGCCCATTGTGCCACTGGTATATCACTTTTGTTGACGTACCGACAGAGCAATGGGCGTCCCCATATTTACAAGGCCATGTAAAGTCACCCTGCGTGACTTTTCATGGCCTTGTAAATATGTTTCCCTTTCACGCATTACTCTGCGTGAAAGGGGCGTTCATGAGTGTTGCTGTGGGTGTTCCCACGCAACATCCATGGAATGTTACGCATTCCCAGATTTACAACATTTTGTAAACCTGGGAATGTGTCAGAATCCTATGCCTCCCCAGGGAAGGCGTAAGGAGGCGCAACGAGGAGAAATACTTCTATTTCTCCTTGATTTTTTCCTCTTTTTATGCGTGCTGCATTCTGCAGCATGCATAGAAAGAGGAGAATGCCTTTAATGATTGTTTTTGTGTAGTAAGGTGTCCCTTCCTGCACAAAAACAATCATCCCCTCAGTGCAAGCACCCTTGCAAAATTACGCAAGGGTGTCTGCGCTGGCGCACGTCTGCTGTTTGTGCGCCGGCATAGGGGAGAAGGACAGGAATGCGCCGTATCTTGTAGATATGGCGCATTCCTGCCCTTTTATTTTGATGCACAGCAGCGCAGCAGGAAAACCTGCTGCGCTGCCGTGCATCAAAATATTGTAAATGAGGCCCTTAATGTCTTCTGCCATCCTGGCAGATGCTACTCTGACCATCAGCCACTAAATCTGGCCCAGAATGGCTGTTTAACTGGGAGGTAGTGTGAGGTCAGGTCCTGTGCACTGCTGCTATTGACAGCACCTGCATTCTCCTCATCTCTGTGCTGCACCAACACAGTGCATGTACCAACATTGCTGACACATGCATTGCTCTGGTACAATACACAAGAGAAAGATTAAGAGAATTCGAAGTGCAAGCACTCATCGCACCACTTTGAGGCAGAGCCACACTCCAAGTAGAGACTTAGTAAAGCAGTTCCAGGCAGAGGTCATTGATCCAGCGCTAACAATAAAAATAATTCTCCTATTATGCTTTGGTCATCCAGGTGCAATTATTTCTCTAACACACACAATATATCCATATGACGGTGGGGCCCATAACACCGCATATACATTCACTTACTCGTTTGTTCCCTGGATTTCCTCCGTCATGAACCTAGGAGAAAAACGATTTGCTGGAAGGAGACGGGATACCTCTTTTATAATGACATAATATTTCTCATTTGCTTTTAAGGTATTCCGCTCATTGGTCGATGGACCAACTAGTAGGAATCAGTTGATGGTGATTAAGACCAGCTCAATCACAATAAACTCTTTAACATTTCATTTTAATCATTGAGCTAAAGAAATCACTGAGTCATTTGTTTAAAGAATAATAAAGTTTATATAAAGTTTTGAATGCAGGAAATGAGGTTAAGCTTATTATTCAGATCATTACATTTATCATCAATATAAGAATAGTTTGAAATTGCAAGGCACTTTTATTAGACGGAAAAATGAGGTTATCATAGTAAGAACTCTATAGATCAATCTATCTACCTATCTGGGAAAAGCCTAATAATTCTAATAAAAACCTATCATTAAAAAGTTCTCCTAAGCAGCATCTTTATACTCAACTGGAAAAGGAAAATAACAGCAGCAGCATCAGCTCGTCAGCATCAGCAACCGCAACTTCTCCCATCTACAGCATCTAACTCACGCAGCATCTAACTTCTGCAGCATCTCCCGCAGCATTCGAACAGCATTCTATTCTTCAGCATTCTAACCCCTCCCACCAAGAGTAGGTCTTCTTATACCCTAATTCTAGCTTACAGCATAAAATGTTTCTTCTTACATGGCGCAATTCATTCTCATTGGTCAAAAACTCAGGTCCATATACATTTTAATCAAACTTCCTGGTCTTAACCAGTTCCGTGTGGAATGTCCATGCAAGCATCGTTTCCCACAGTTCATGCACTTGCTCATCCGTTTCGATCAGTCCAAATTGTATCTTTTTCTGTTACATTTTGTGTAATACAGTTCCGTCTATTGATTCAGTCAGGCTTCTCACGCTTCTTGCTGATCATCTTGGCACACATCTGCTCAGAAGGGTCACAACAGCCTTGACCATACTTTCATCTTAGCCTCTCGGCATCAGCACGTGATCATCCCTTTTCCACAGCCTCTCTCCTCTATCACATGGTCTCCCGCTCAATGCGCACTCTAGCAACTCGCGGCCATTTTATATTGCTGCTCGGCAGGCCTAAGCGCACTATTTTCAAAGATAAACAAAATGTTATTAAAACAAAGAAATATAAACCGTTTCGCTTTCCTCCCGTCTTTCTACGTACCCCAATTAGGTATTACCTAGCAGAAGCAACATATAAAGCTGTCCCTTACTTACCATCGCTTTATTTTGCAACCACACGTTTTATTTAAAAGCACGAATCATGCATTTATTATTTAATTAGTACGCAAATATTATGTTATGTTAGACACGTAAACAATTATAAGTCAATTAATTTGCACACAGAATTGCGTGTTACCTTTAACCCTTAACATACATTGTTGGTTATTTACTTAAACGAACATGTTTATTGATATTGTACGAAAATATTAGGAGGTTAAAATCTTTACATTTACCCTGCTCCATCAACTCCCCCCTTTGGTGATTTTTAATATCACCACAAAAACCTAAGTTATACAATTTTCTCAGACAGCATATATCTTTTATCCGTTTGCTTTTGTTAGTTTACACAACTGTATCCCTTTCAACTTGTTTCTTCGTTTTCTTGTACATGTTCTCTTTTATTTCTTCTAACTCTATTTCACCCATTTCTCTCTCTCTTTCCTTGTTTATCAGGTTTTCTTTTTCTATCTTATTCTGCCTTCTTCTTCTCTTTATACATGTTATTGCAAGCTTCAGTACTAATATTATTATTATTATCACGGTTGCTATTATTATTATTTTCCCTATTATTAATCCACTCATTCTTGTTAACCAATTTATTACAGAAGAAAACCCTTTACCAAGTTTTCCCCAAGCACTTTCAACCTCCAGTGGAACAAGTTCTTTGTGAAAATTTGTAATATTTGTTTTATACTTCTGTATATTTTCGCTCTTATCTGGAATGTAAGTGCAACAATGTTGGACTTTCAGCATTCCACAGACTCCGGCCTCTTTTGCCAAAAGAATGTCAAGGGCAAGACGATTTTGCATCACCATAGCTCTCATGGCAACCATCTCGGTATTTACCATCAAGAACCCTCCAGCAGTATCTGTAGATAAACGATCTACCACTGTGGATAATTTCCGAATTCTAAATGCATTCAAAGATATTCCCACTGCTGGTATCAATGCACCAAAAATATCACCTACTATTTCTGAAAAACTTTCCCTTTTTCTACGTGTAAAGGTATTTATCATTTTGTGTGTTCCTATTTCTTTTCTTTCCACATGAAAAATCTTTGGAAAGACCAGGCCTAAGTAACATGACCCATACCAATGGTCCGGCAACCTATAATAAGCCCTATTTCCGCAAACATAATAAATTCCTGGAAATATTGGATCTTTTCCCCTTTGAATCCCCATCCACCTAAAATTTTGTAATTGTCATGGCAATTACTGGAACCCACAAAATAATTGTCATATCTTGTCTTATTTCTTCTAATGCACAACCTTCCCTGTTGAGGCCAATCCAGAGTCATAGCTGCATTCGTCTTTTTCTTGTCATGATTGTCTTCCTCAAACGCCCAAAGAGGTGTTTTTGTCTCTTCTATCACTTTTCTTTGAAATTTCACTCTTCTTTCTTCAACCATCTCTAAAAATACCTTTTCTTCCTTCTTTAACTCACAGGTAAGGTTGTATCTAATTATACTATCTAATGTTAAAATCTTATCTTCTAAAAAATATTCACCAAACGTCTTTCCCTCTTTTATTTTGTTAAGCTCGGGAACTACAGAAACTTTTGCAAAAATCTTATTTATGTCAGTGTAATAATATTCTAATCTACCTGTTTTATAAAATAAACTTGCTAAAACACTACATGTTATTCCATATGTCAAAGGGAGGTGATGATAAGTCACACCCTCTGCTACAGATGCAGACAACTGCATACAAACATAGCAATCTCTTACATCCATTGTTTCTACATACTCATATAATAATTTAGTAAAAACATTTTTAGAAAAATCTGTTATTGATTTGTCCTTATGTAATTCTGCACTACTCTTTAAAATAACTGGCTCTTGAGTGTTAGCTCCTTTTTCTTTCTCAGTGTTATTAGACATTTCTACTACAGCTAAACTAATTGGAATAGTAATTGCTAAAACCACCCATACTGTTATTAATAATCCTGTACAAAAACAGCACATCTTGCACCATCTACTTAAAAACTCACATCTACATTTTCTATCTCTAGTATTCTCCATTTTGTTTTCTAACCTTATTTATTTGTTTTCTAGAAAATTGTGTCACTACACCTCAGAAATGACTTGCTTGCCACTCTGTACTTCCAATATTTTGTCTTTGCTTGGTACTTTCTTTTAATTCTTTCTCAGAATTCTTTCTTTGTCACATCCGGTAAATTCGTCAGTTCAGTGTTTTGTCAAATCCGGTAAAACTATCTAAACTTCTTCAGGTTTGTCGCTTCAGGTTTGTTGCACTTCACTTTCTCCCATCAGGTTTCTTTGTTCTGGGTTTTCGTGAGTGTTCTTTTCTTCTTTGTGACTAGTCAAAGCACGATACAACCATTCAGGCGATCTATACTTTTGATTTACCTACTTTATTCTTTTCGTTTTCTGCAAGTGTTTTCCACCTTGTTTCTCTTGCTCTTTTTGACTTGTTATTTCATTCACTTGTTCAGCACTTTTCCCATCCAATCTTATGATTCTGTATCTTAATTTCCTTACTTCGTTGGGCCAATTGTCTCCTTTTCTTGGCCTTTTGCTTCACTTCCTTTTTCCTCTCTTTCTGTTTTCCAATTTCTTTTTCTTGTCTCTAGTTTTTCATTTCTTTCTTCTCCACTTTCTTCAGACTCTGTTTCAATTCTTTCGTTATTTCCTCTTATTTTGAAACTTATAATTTCATTTTCTTCTACTTGTGGTTCTTTTCTTATCTTCCTTCGTTCACCTATTTCTGTCCCTCCTCGAGGTTCTTCCGAATTTGTGTCAGTCTCTCTATCTGCTTCTAAATTTCCCTGTTCTTGTGTTTGACTATCTGTCCCTACTGCTCCTCGGGGATTTTCCGATTTTTCTAGCTTTTGGTTTGAAACTCTCCCTTCTTAATCTATTAATATTATCTCCGAAGGAATTTTACCACCACTTGTACTTGGTTGCTCACTGTCACTATATTCTGGCTCAGTTTCTTCTCTTATGCTTTCAAAATTCCAATTTCTTTTTAGAATTTCTTCACATTCCGAATGTTCTGTATCAGATTCTGAACTGGTGTCAGATATTTCCAGATGTCGACTTACAGGTCGATCTTCAAATTCTGGAACTTCAGCTATTTCTTCTATTTCCTCTTCTTCTTCTATCGTTGCACTTGTAGTTGGGTTTTCCAGATGTCGACTTACAGGTCGATCTTCAGGTTCTGGCACCCTGTTTGTTTCCTCTTCTCTTTCTGATGCTGAACTGTTATCTGATATTTCCAGATGCCGACTCACATGTCGATCTTTAGGTTCTGGAACTCTGATGGTGTAGCTGGCATGTACCCAGTGTTTCACTCCTGCACACTTGACTGCAGTGGTCGTCACCAGGATCACTTGTCGTGGTTCGTCCCAGCGAGGAACCAAACAGTTTCTTCTCCGGTGAACTTTTATTCGAACCCAATCTCCTGGATTCAAGTCGTGAGCTGTTTTTCTTTCAAGAGTGGTCGCATCTGATCCAACCTGATGAAACACAGAACGCACCACATCAGCCAATCCTTTGCAATAATCCAGCACTAGATCATCAGTTATAGTCAGTAGCTTGTTGACAGGTACTTGTGCTTGTCTCATTGCTCGTCCCATGATTATTTCATGTGGACTGAGTCCAGTTTTCCTTTCCGGAATACTTCTGATTGTCATCAGAACTAATGGCAAAGCATCTGGCCTTTTGAGTCCTGTAGCTTGACACATTTTTCCTAACCTGTTCTTGATTGTTCCATTCACTTGCTCTACTATTCCAGAAGCCTCTGGTCTGTATGCACAATGCAGTTTCTGTTTAATACTAAGTGCTTCACAAATCAGTTTAACTAATTCATTTTGGAAATGTGTTCCTCTATCTGTTTCAATCGTGACTGGAAAACCATACCTCGGAATGAATTCTCGCAGCATAAGTTTTGCTACCGTAATACTATCATTCCTTCTTGTTGGGTATGCCTCCACCCAACGGGAAAACAAACAGACGACCACTAGGACATACCTCAATCTGTTGCAAGGTGGCATTTCAATAAAATCCATTTGCATTCTAGTGAAAGGACCCCTTCTCGTCCTATTCTTCCTAGACTCACTACTGTCTTCCTTCCTGGATTTAACTGTTGACAAATAAGACATCTCTGACAAAGACTCTCAGCTATGGCTCTGAATTTTGGATTGTACCATGTTTGTCTAAAAAGTCTGATCATTGAATCTCTCCCAATATGGGCTTGTCCATGGTACATCCGTGCCATGTCAGAAATCATGCTATCAGGCATAACTGGTCTCTCATCCCTGTAAACCCAAACATCAGTTTCTTCATGTTTTCTACATCCTGCTTTTATCCAGGTATCTTTTCCTCATCCTCTGCAGCTTCTTGTAACTGTCTCACCTCATCCCATGTTTCAATAGAGTTAGTAAAAAGCAAAGGACAAGAAATATGCTCTCTTTCACGACATTTATTCAAAGAAACCACATTCTTTGCACAGTACTGTGCCATTTCGTCAGCATATTTATTACCAACAGTTATGTAGTCTTCCCCATTTTTATGTGCATTGCACTTCACTACAACGATCTGTTTAGGCAGCTGTATCGCCTCAAGCAGCTTTTTCACAAAATCTCCATTTCTAATGGGCGTTCCTGCAGACGTCAAGAAACCCCTTTGTGACCAAATCTGACCAAAATCATGCACAACCCCAAAGCCGTACTGGCTATCTGTCACAATCGTAACCCGTACATTTCTTCCCAACTTACATGCTTGAATCAGAGCTACTAATTCTGCTACTTGGGCAGACCGTACACCTTTCAGACAAGATGCTTCCAATACAGTTGCTACTGTGCAAACTGCATATGCTGCACTTAGAACTCCATCACTCGTTCTCAAACATGAGCCATCCACAAACAGGATATAATCTGATTCTTTCAACGGCTCATCTCGTATATCAGCTCTTGGTTTTGTACAGTATTCGAGCACATTCAGACAATCGTGATCTACTTCATCCATTTCAATCACATTCTCTTCATCTGGCAATGATGTTGAAGGATTCACATTCATTCATCTGTCAATGGTCACATTATCTGCACTCAAAATTACCTTTTCATACCTAGTCAGCCGACTATGTGTCATGTATTGGGTTTTCGTTCTTGTCAAAAGAATTTCCACAGAATGGGGAACATACACTCTCAATGGATACCCCATCACTATGCCTTCACTCTGTTCCAGACTCACACAAGTAGCAGCAACTGCTTTCAAACATCCAGGCAACGCTTTCGCTACAGGGTCTAAAACATCTGAAAAATATGCAATTGGTCTTTTCATAGTTCCATGTCTCTGCACCAAAACTGAAAACGCACATCCATCTCTTTCACTGCAATACAGCTCAAAATCTTTCTCATAGTCAGGCATTCCCAATGCTGGAGCCTCACACAATTTCTTTTTCAGCTCTCTGAATGCTTTCATTTCTTCATCATTCATTTCAAAAGGATCTTTAACATCCTTCTTTGTCAGTTTCTGCAATGGTTTTGCAATCAGTGAAAAACCGCTTATCCATTGTCGACAATATCCAACCATTCCCAAAAACATTCTTACCTCTCTTTGTGTCATTGGAGCTCTCATTCCTTGAATCATTTTTATTCTTTCAGTCGTTACCTTTCGCACTCCTTTCTCAATTTTATGCCCTAAATACTGGACTTCTTGTTGACAAAACTGCAATTTTGAAGGGGACACTTTATGTCCTCTTTTGCTAAACGATTCAGCAAAGCAATTGTATCATTGACACATGCTTCTTTCATTTTTGATGCCACCAGTAGGTCATCAATATACTGAACCATTACTGACTTTTCTGGCATTCTTAGATCTTCCAATGATTTCTTTAGGATCTGATTAAAGATTGAGGGACTTTCTGTGTACCCTTGAGAAAATACGCTCTCCAAACCTAAACGCAAATAATGACTGGCTATCTGGATGCAATGGAATAGAGAAAATGCATGACATAAATCAATTACTGTGTACCATTCTGCTTCACGTGGAATCTGGTATAGAATCACAGCAGGGTTCGGTACTATTGGGCAACAAGGCACAACAATTTTGTTTACCTTCCTTAAATACTGTACGATTCTATATGTTCCGTTTGGCTTTTTCAGTCCCATTATTGGCGAATTACATGGACTGCTCATGATTTCTTTTAGAATCCCTTGTTCAATCATTTTATTTATTACTGGCGTTATTCCGTCAATTATTTCTGGAGTCAATTTATACTGGGGCGTATTTGGGTAACTCATTCCTTCTTTCACTGTTATTTTAACGGGATCTACTCCTTTCATTAATCCTACATCTTCTCCTGTAAAGTCCCACACTTCTTCTTTCACTGTCCTTTTCAATTCAATTGGGATTTTCTCTGCATCAAATACAGGAAACAAACCATTTACTTCTGGTTCTAAATTCACCATTGTCATTTTATACAGCACATCCTCATCCGGAGTCTGAAATGCAATTCCGTCTGGGGTACAATAAATTGTGCAGTTCATTTTGCACAATAAATCGCGTCCTAAAAGGCTCACGGGACTACAATCACATACCACAAATCGGTGCATTTCACTAAATGGACCAATTCTTACCTTTACTAATCTAGTAAGAGGCGTTTTAATTTGCTGATTGGAAACTCCAACCACTTGGATATGTTCACCTGAGAGAGGAAGGTTTGGAATTTCCACTGACCTAACAGTAGAACGGGTAGCTCCAGTATCAACAAGGAATGTTACATTTGCACCATTCACTTCTCCATCCACAAATGGACCAGACTGATCTACCTCTAGAGTTGCGCCAAGCACGCACTCTTCCCTCTCTCTTAGGCACCGTCAGGAACTTTCATCCGTGTCATCCTCATCCTGTCGTAACAAATATTGAGAAATTGCAGCTGCACGCGGCAACTGTGCTACCTGTTCTCCTCCGTAGAATCCTGTTTCTGCACTGTATTTCTGTTGGTTAACACTCTTGGGAAGTGGTGGTTGTGGCACCTGACCTTGTTGAGTAACTACCTCACTCTGCACCTGTGAATTTAATGATTGATTTTCCACATTAGGTTTTGGAGGACATTTACACTCGTTTCTCCAATGTCCTAGTTTTCCGCAGTTGTGGCATGGCCACTTTTTCTTTGCCTCATCTATGCTCATTTGTCCTTTTCCTTTACCTATATTAGGTCGGGATTTAAACTGTCCTGTTTCATTACCAGTATTACTCAATTGAGCCTCTTGCTTCTCTGCAACTTTCACCTGTGCCCACATGGCCTTTTATTTCAATTTACGCTGTTTACTTTCAATTTCATCACTGCAATACTTAGCATATCTCAAAACTTCGTCCACTGTGCTATTCTGCCAACCAATCAAGTGCTGCTTAATCATTTCACTTATCTCTGGTTTTAATCCATACACAAACCTATATACAAAATGACTCATGTCCTTCTCACTTAGTGTCTCATAACCACTATACTGCTTGAAAACCAACAACAATCTCTCATAGTAGGCGTGCACTGACTCTTTGCTTTCCTGCGTTGTTCTGTCTATTTTTACCCAATCTGTTTCTTTTGGTGGAATTTTATTCTTCAAAAGGTAACTACTTGGTCGTACTTCCTCATCACTTCTGGACCTGGCGCTCCTGTTTTAGCATCCCTTGGATATTCTACAGTTGGCCAATCAATGGTAATCTTACATTCTGTCCACAAATCAGCTGGCACTACTATATCAAACAATCCATCTAGATCTATCCACAGCACTTTTGACACCTTAACAAATCTTTCCACTTGTCTGTACCATTCTTCTGGTTTCTCTCTCAATTTGGGGAAGTCATTTGTAAATGACAGTATATCCTGTCTGGTCCACGGAACATGCACATAACTACCACCTGGTGTTTCTCTCATCGGGTATTCCCTAGCAACTGGTTCTTTATCTGTCACTGCAAAAGCCAAAGATGCTTTATCTGTTGTTTTCTCATTCCTCTTTGTCCATCTATTTCTCCATCTATCCACATCACCCCATTTTCTCAATAAAACAATCAGCTCTTTTATTTGGGTCAGTCTTCCTGATGTGCTCAAATTCTCTATGTCTTTCTCACAAAAATCTTCTCTATATGGTTTCTGCAACGTCCTCACTTTCACAAATTCTACTCCTAGTTCACTTGCAATCTCTTCCAATTTATCATGTAAATTTCTAGCTCTCCAAGTAAGACTCTTGCACAGAAACATAATCTCATCATCCTGATAATTTTTTAGTTTTTCTGTTCCAATTGTTCCCAAAATCAACTTTTCCATGTCTATTTTCAACCTAATTACATCTAATGGTTTTTCTTCTGGTTCTTTTGCTTTTAGCGCTTTCATCCATTCGTTTAACTCTTCTGGAGTCGGACCTACAGGCGTACTATTTAATTCTATCCAATCACTGCTTCTTTCTGGTGTTCCTGATGCGGATTCTGTCACCATAGGCATTCTCCTAATCTCATTCTCATTTATCGTCAAATTTGTAGGTGGGCTTGGTCTACACGTACTAGCCAAATTGTGTGCACCTTCATTATTCAGTTGCATCCCTTCTCTTTTTCTTTGCAAATGTGAATTCATGGGAATCACTAAGGAATGTTCATTAATTTTCTGATTCTCAAAAATTGGCATTACTGGACCTATTGTTACTGGTACAGTTACAGCTTCCATATTCTTTGTCAATTCTCTTATTTTCTCAGTCAATTCTTTTGTCGTTTTTGCTAATTCAGTTGCATTGTCTCTTTCTATCTCTTCATTTTGTGAAGTTTTAAATGTTTCTTGTGACCTATTTATTTCATTTCTTCGTTCGGGTTTTTTATTCCTCCCAGTTTCCATTGGCGGTGCATTAGGTGTCACCACCGCAGAAGTCTGTTGGTATGGAGGTGGGTTTCTGTTTAAAATATCTTCCAGCAATTTGTCATCTGTTTCACTACCACCATACACATACTTTTCTACCACTACATGTTTCTTTTTCTCGGTGCACTTTCTCTTTGCTTCTTCCTCAACTGCAAAAGCTGGAAACAAACCTCCTGTCATGTTAGCATATCTCCAACGCTTTACTCTGTCCTCATGATTTATTCCCCACAACCTTCCAGGCAAAAACTCATGATTCTTTAATCCTCTGGATCTCTCTCGCTCATACATCTCATCTTCCCATTCCGTTAAAGCTTCAAACTGTGTCGGTCTAGGTCTAGGTTCTAACATTACCATCTTTTCTCTCAAGTTCCGTAGTACAGCTACATTAAATGAACCATTCTCAGGAAAGCCAATGCTCCATCATTCTTGGTATATTTTGTCCAATTTTCTAACCATATGCATGTATGATATCCATATTTCAGCATCATATGTGAAGCTGGTGATTTCGGCGGAGGAATTATTTGTCCCTCTCTAGTCACTACCTTTTTGTCCTTCTTAAAGAAGTTCTTAACTTTTGACATCCAAGACGTTTTCTCTTTTCCATACTCATAGTACGACATGATTCACAACCTTTTTCTCTTTAAACGATCCGCAATTCAACACTGTTCCCTATGCGTTCTTTCAACCAATACTAGCACGACTCACACCAACACTCCAATCACAGCGATTTCTGTCTACGGTGCACTGTCCAATCCCAGCGCGGCTTTTGTCTACGTCAGTCCTGCTCCTGTTCTCATGTGACTACGCACTGTCCAATCCCAGCGCGGCTCTTGTCTACGTCACTTTTGCTCTTGACCCCTCCTTTACAAAATTTATCGGCAATTTATTTTTCAACAATTTTTGTTAGTTACAACATTTTAACCACATTTCCATTGTCTGATTCGCTAAACCGAAAAGATAGCTTTGACCATTTACACAAGAATTTTGTATTTTCCAGTAGGCAGCGCTTACCTCTACCCTACCACAGAATTTTCAGTTTCGTCGATAAAGTAGCACTTCCCTCTACCTTACCCTTCTTTCAAGCAATCAGTAAACCCGTTTCTCTGGGGATAAAACACATGTGGAGACTATACTGCTCCTGAGAATTAAGGCCAGAGTTTCACAAGAAAACCGATCACTATTTCACTTACACACCTTTATACTCAAAATGTCCCTATTATAACACAACCTGTGTTATTACCAAAAATGAACTCAGACAGTGTACAATTCCATGTGACTTCTCTTGCCACACGTCTTCCACTTCCTACTTCCCAGAAGCGTGAAAACTTACATATAACATAACGCGACTCAACAAAAAGTGTTAGACATGAACTTATCAATAATCAATAATCAATAATCACCAAACTAATCTATAGTAACCATAACTCTGCTACCAAGAAATCTGATCCAGCGCTAACAATAAAAATAATTCTCCTATTATGCTTTGGTCATCCAGGTGCAATTATTTCTCTAACACACAATATATCCATATGACGGTGGGGCCCATAACACCGCATATACATTCACTTACTCGTTTGTTCCCTGGATTTCCTCCGTCATGAACCTAGGAGAAAAACGATTTGCTGGAAGGAGACGGGATACCTCTTTTATAATGACATAATATTTCTCATTTGCTTTTAAGGTATTCCGCTCATTGGTCGATGGACCAACTAGTAGGAATCAGTTGATGGTGATTAAGACCAGCTCAATCACAATAAACTCTTTAACATTTCATTTTAATCATTGAGCTAAAGAAATCACTGAGTCATTTGTTTAAAGAATAATAAAGTTTATATAAAGTTTTGAATGCAGGAAATGAGGTTAAGCTTATTATTCAGATCATTACATTTATCATCAATATAAGAATAGTTTGAAATTGCAAGGCACTTTTATTAGACGGAAAAATGAGGTTATCATAGTAAGAACTCTATAGATCAATCTATCTACCTATCTGGGAAAAGCCTAATAATTCTAATAAAAACCTATCATTAAAAAGTTCTCCTAAGCAGCATCTTTATACTCAACTGGAAAAGGAAAATAACAGCAGCAGCATCAGCTCGTCAGCATCAGCAACCGCAACTTCTCCCATCTACAGCATCTAACTCACGCAGCATCTAACTTCTGCAGCATCTCCCGCAGCATTCGAACAGCATTCTATTCTTCAGCATTCTAACCCCTCCCACCAAGAGTAGGTCTTCTTATACCCTAATTCTAGCTTACAGCATAAAATTTTTCTTCTTACATGGCGCGATTCATTCTCATTGGTCAAAAACTCAGGTCCATATACATTTTAATCAAACTTCCTGGTCTTAACCAGTTCCGTGTGGAATGTCCATGCAAGCATCGTTTCCTACAGTTCATGCACTTGCTCATCCGTTTCGATCAGTCCAAATTGTATCTTTTTCTGTTACATTTTGTGTAATACAGTTCCGTCTATTGATTCAGTCAGGCTTCTCACGCTTCTTGCTAATCATCTTGACACACATCTGCTCAGAAGGGTCACAACAGCCTTGACCATACTTTCATCTTAGCCTCTCGGCATCAGCACGTGATCATCCCTTTTCCACAGCCTCTCTCCTCTATCACATGGTCTCCCGCTCAATGCGCACTCTAGCAACTCGCGGCCATTTTATATTGCTGCTCGGCAGGCCTAAGCGCACTATTTTCAAAGATAAACAAAATGTTATTAAAACAAAGAAATATAAACCCTTTCGTTTCCCTCCCGTCTTTCTACGTACCCCAATTAGGTATTACCTAGCAGAAGCAACATATAAAGCTGTCCCTTACTTACCATCGCTTTATTTTGCAACCACACGTTTTATTTAAAAGCACGAATCATGCATTTATTATTTAATTAGTACGCAAATATTATGTTATGTTAGACACGTAAACAATTATAAGTCAATTAATTTGCACACAGAATTGCGTGTTACCTTTAACCCTTAACATACATTGTTGGTTATTTACTTAAACGAACATGTTTATTAATATTGTACGAAAATATTAGGAGGTTAACATTTTTACATTTACCCTGCTCCATCATCATCGGTCGATACCAGGTCCACCATATCCTGAACCTATACAAGTGCCTCCCAGCTAAAGCTGGCCAGATAGAGCAAGTGCCCTGCTGATCTAGGAAGTCTCAACAATGCAGTTAGAGCAGGAATTGAGCAAAGGAGGAAGGTGAGATCCACCAAGGATCTGAGCCAATTTAGGTACTATATGTTTATGTGCTTGTCTCAGGCAAAGTCAAGTGCATAATTTAAAGTACTTTTTTATGAGTAAAAATTGCTTTAAAATACTGGATCCATCAGAGTATTTATAGTATTTTAAAATAACAGGCACATTCAGTGTTCTTCACATCTTTAAGGTGTCATTTTCTTACAGGTACCAATACCTTTAATTTTACGATGTTGTTCATTTACTATACAGAGAAGTATAAAAGAATACCTGTGTGCTGGCAAATGTTCACTTGCCATAGGGTGAAAATGTACTTTGCATCGGCTCCACTTCCATTGGCCCGATTCACAAACGTCTTTGCTCTTGTACACTTAACTGGCAATTTCCACTTCTAACTTGGAAATTCTGATTCATGAGTCAGGATTTCCTAACAAAATTGCCACTACTCCAGCCCTTATTTTGAGGCCTGCATTTATCCCATTTCAGGAGTAAACAAGACTAAGCACCTGATTACAACTTGTGGGCTAATACTGTACAGTGAAAAACTGCAAAATTGTGCATTTTACACCTCTGAATAGAGGACAACAGTTGTAGTATTGTGGTATACCATTCTGACATGCAGAACTTGTAATGATGTGGTAATACTGAACCCAAGAAGCCCTGTGAAATTAGTAATTCCCATGCAGTACTCCTTTATCTTACCATAGTCCTCAGAATGACTGTCACAGTTGAAATGGACTAGCTATTAGGTAGACTTTGCAGTTTGTGTAAGTGTGTACCGGGGAAGAAAAAGGAGAGGAAAGAGGTTGGACAGGAAAGTGGTTGTCCATACTTTATGATGAAGTTTGGAACACCATTTCCACCAGATTACCTTGCTGCATCCCATTGAACCAGAAATCTCAGATTACTTTTCAACTCAAGCATGTGCTTGGAAACCTTTATCTCCACAGTAGCAAGCTACAGTTGCCGAACGTCCACGCCACCTCCCTTTCCACATGGTGTAGTGTAGTTTCTATTTCCCTAATAGGCTCTGCGCATTGGAATAATATAACCTATAGGTTTGACATAGGACTACGGTCGGTATGTCCCTATCGATTATATTAAACTTAATTACCTGTGCCAGCTAGCTCAGAGGCCACTAGAAACTCCTTGAGAACAAGAAGGGAGTAGTTTCTGGCAACTGAAAAACATGACAACTTTGTTTCCCTTTAGAAGCGGAACATGTCTCAGAATCGTGGAAACAATAGATAACAGTTTCACTCATTCAATCGTGCATGCTTAGTTTCTACAGAGTTACACAGAAAGGAAAGACGGGCGTTTCAATAAAAGGGTTTTATTGAACAGTCTTGTTTCTCGTGTAAGAGATATGTGCTTTTATGATCACAAGACAGTATGCAAGATAAATAATGTACAGCGTAAGCAGTAGAAATAAATAATACTGCGCTAGCATTATCTTTTAGCATATATTCACGTACATAAATAACATGAGCTAAAAATGCGAGTACTCATACGATGCGTCCCTAAACTAGTTCTACCCCAATGTACCTAACCTGGTCTAAGTGTAGGGAAAGGTAGAAGTAGGTGGAGTATTCTCTCGTCTGGTATACTAAGAGTATGATATGTCTAGTATGCAGAGTATGATATGCCAAGAGTCCCTCTAGGTTCTAGTCAGCTCCATACCTTGAGAATGAGAGAGGTGGGAATCTCCTGCCGGGTCTGGGACTCTAACACCCTGCGAGGGGAGTCAGAACACTGGAAGCCGGATTCGTCTGCGTGCAGGAATGACAGCATCTTCTCAGTGCGTCAGGCCGGGATACGGGCTCCTCTGAAGTCGAGGTCTCCTCTAACTTGCTTGGGCAAGGGAAGGTATATTTATACCTGGTAGGTGTCGTGGAATGTTAGCATTGACGTGAAGTCGGACAGAGGAAGACATCAGGAATGAACCCTTAAGGTATAACGGTTCATACATAATAGATGAGTTCTTGGAGAAATCAATAGTCCTGTGCTAGGGGAACTCCCGAAGCTTAAGGGTCTGGTTTCTAAGAACTCGTTGTGACGTTAGGGTGGACGGATGTCGGTGACCATGCCTGTATTTGGAGTGCACGGTTAATGCCTAAATAAGGACAGGGATTTCTATGCCTATATAAGGGCAATGCGAATTGTGCCTATATAAGGACATGATTCAGGAAAACCTATATATGGACCCCTAAAGTGGAATACAACACCCACTCCATCTTCGATTGAACGATAATACTAAATGCTAAACATTTAAATGCTAAACATAAAATTGAGTACCACATATTGCTAAAAACATTTCTAAAAGCATTTTAAAAGAAGCTCAAAACTGTTGAAATGCAATAGGTACTGTACATTTAAAGCATCGTTTCCATTCTAAGCATATAACGGAAGTAAAATGCAACGTGAATGAAAACAGAAAATTATACATATGACGAAATGGTCGATAAGTTCTTAAAATCAAGCCATTGCATATCATGGAAGTAAATGAAATGTCAGACAAGTAGGTGACAATGTGTCCCTGGAAGTAATCAAAGAAGTCCGTTTTATAAGACTAGTTCTACTGTAAGCAGATTGTTCATTTCGCCATGTCATTTCAAAAATTTAAAAAAAGAAAAAGTTCAATTCTGGGAAAAGTTCCAAGTTTGAAAAAATATGAAGGCCAAATTTCCTTGTTGCCCTGGTACACTGTGAGCCGAATCAAAGTCAGTGTATGGGTCTGGCGTAAACATTAGATCATCTATGTCCGTAGCCAAAATATCATCCACCGAAGTCGGTGACATTTGGAACACCTCGTTCAGAAGGTTAATTGCACAGAGATGAGAAACATCGCCTTCAGCAGAAGATGCAATGTTCGCGTCCGTTGTTACCTGTGTGCCCGTTGATCCATCTCGTACCTCAGCAGCAGCCGGAACCGTCTGTGAGGTCTCAATGAATGCCGCCATCAGGATTGGAAGCCTTTGGGGACAACACACAGCATGGGCCGTTATCGGGTCCAGCAGAGTATCGATATCCGTTGGCATGACTGATGGGAGAAGTTAGACAGATGTCTAGCACGCATTCTTCACCGCAAAACAGGCAGCGTAGAACAGGTAAGATGCAATCTTGCCAGATTGGTCTGAATGACAGGAACTACGTTGTATTATGTTCCCGTAGACGAGGCATGCCCAAAAGCTGTACTATTCGCTCACAGCATTTCCGTTCAAGGAGGGCTCTCTCCACATCGCTCGGAGTGATGTAGGCGAAGAGGCTTGCCATAGCGTAGTAGGAGGAATAGAAACAGAATTCCTGCAAATGCTTAGTGCATTTTCACAGTGTGTACCGCTTAGAAACACTTCACGATCCCCACTCCAACATCTATATGTGTATGGTAAATTCCAGGATGTCTTAATGTATTCTTTACCCAACCTTTCATATTTGCCTGCTTGCATCTGTTTGAGGCAATACTGAAACTGAAAAGTAGTCACAGGTAGTGTGATTTTGCCATGAATAAGCCATTCTGTAGTTGATTTTTCTGCCACTGTGAATGGTAATTTTTCAAGTTTTTCAATGCTCAGTACTGTATACTTTGCTCCCCTTTGTGCCAGTTCGATCTGTTCATCAGTTAGATTTTATTCTGCAAACAGAGCCGTCGTGTTGATAAAACGCCAAGGCACATAGCCCGCACGCAAAGATTGCAGCGTCCAGCTTAATAACATAATAGAACGTAACTGTGTTTGGCCTTGTTGTAACATGGCTAAATCTTGTTCCAGTATGTCGATAGCAGAGGATACAATAATGTCCAATGAATAAATTCTGGAGGACAAAGTTGTTAATCCATTGTCGACCACAGAGAGAGTTTTCTCTAAATTAATTCGATCAAGTTCACGTATGCGTTCTGCGGCCTCCATCTGTGACACCTTCCATGCTTCATTATAAGCAGCATAGATGCCGGCATATATGAAACGTTTTTGACGCGGTTTTCTTGATCCAAGCAAGAATTCCCTAAGGTCTGCGTCTTCTTTAAGTAAAGATAAGTGTTGTTTCACATCCTTAAGTGTAGATTTCTGCAGCCAATCGAGGCATAATTTTCCTACACTGTATGTTGTTACTACCCCCGGATGCTGTCTTTGGACGTATCGTGGGTCTGGCCTATGAATAGTAAACCCCTGTGTTTTATTCAGGAATCTCGCTTGACAGTTGTTAGTGTCTGTGGGCCAGATCAACCATTTTCTCCAATCAGGATTTGTTCTGTTGAGTTGTAGTATGGTGTCAACTGTAACCGCTGCCTGTGTATTGTTATCACTTGCAGGTGTTGGTACAGAAGGATTTTTCATGTCTTTGATCTTGGCTAACCCAAGGCAAGACGTTTGTTGGACCGTGTCATTCAAAAACATTATTTGTTGAGGGACGATACAGGCTCTAAATAAAGCTTCTATCCCCTGCACTTGCCAATCTTTAGTACCCCAGACAGATTTTGTGTCTATTGTGTCTTTCCATAAGTCGAAACCCTGTCTAGACAGTTGGGCAATAAACGCTGCAGAGTAAATCTGTTTTGTATTCGTTAACATAATTTTCAGTCCTGTTTTGTTTACATTTCTATAGTAAAATGTTTCTGGATCAGATGTATTGTATCCTGAAAAATATGGAAACTTTTTAGCAAATGTTTTTGAACTACCTTGCGGTGGTGTAGGACAATGCTCCCATTGGTTAAACATAAACACATTTCTAGGTGTTGCAGATTTATGCAAAAAATGATGACCATAGTGGTTATAGCAATATAGCTGTTCATAGTCTGATGAACCCTCTAAATATTCATTATTAGAAAATGCAGCAGATTTTCCTAGGTCAAACATCATATTATTTACGGTTTCAAAGTCCCAATCATCAGAAAAGGTACTGGATGAAACAAAATCACTTAGTGAGATCTTAAATAAATGTGGAATGTTCAAATGTTCCGTCGGGCCGAAGATATCAAAATCAGTTTTGTCCCACACTATACCATCCTGTATAGGAACGGCTGTGATGTTCACTGCAGACAAGTCTCTTGTTTCACGATGGGATGATTTGTGAGGTTTCAAAAGTAAGTTCACTTCTTTTCTTTCAGTGTCCAAATGGATGTATCTCCCATTTATAAGCACGCTCATAGTCAGAACCAAAGCTAGCCAAAGTAGGAAGAAAAATATTCCAGAAATAACCCAAAGTTCAATCCATGGTGAAACTAGATAAGTCTTTTTCAAAAAATGCAAAAAGTCTTGTACTTGCTGTTTAATAGTTTTTGATGCTGGCGACGTCTCGGGCTCACTCGGATCCTCGGAAAACGTATCAAAGTTAATGAAGTAGCCAGAAGCAGTTCTGTCAATTGTTGGAATTGCATCAGGATTTGTAGAAATCGCTGGGACCAGTTGATCACTTGTTACATTGGTGTATACAGGTGTATTTGGACGAACAGTTACTTGTGTTTCAAGAGGGATGAGTTCCATAGCATTGTTGCTCAGTCCTTCATCTGTTACTGCTGAATTCTCGATGGTTATCAGTCTTTCAGTCTGAACCTCTTGGATAGTAGCGAGAGGAGTGCGTCTGCTACTAGGTCGGAGTCCACGAGGCCTACTATTTAGTATTGGCCACATACTGTGGTTTGATGAGGTCGATGGACACAAATCTTTTCTCCTTTTTTCCAGCAAGGGGCGGCAGAAGTACTGTTCTTGTTCCTTGAACGGCTAGGACAGGTACTGGTTGTCTGTAAGAAGGTCCAAATTCCTTCTTGTCCGCAATCTTTTCTCTGACTAGATCCCCAACTTTTGGAATCCAGACAGGCCTTGCTGGGACCGCCGGTTTTTCCCCAGTGGTGGTTGGCTGCAGGAATACGTTGCTTTGTTTCGATCTTAGTTCATTGAGTTCCTGTAAAACAGCCAAACAATCTTTGATATCAAAAGGTTTATTTTCCACCACTGTGCCCCTGCATTCCAGATCTGGCACCCACATTCTTGTCCCAAATAGGACCTCATATGGAGTGACCGCCCCCTAGAGAACTTCTTGGCAAATTGTTTAATGAGCGTTGGACCCCATATAGATGTTCGACCCACCCATCACCCGAACCTAATACCCTAGCTGGTATAGACTGCTTTATGTCCCGGTTTTTCCTTTCCACAACAGAATTTACCTCAGGATGAAACGAAGAGGAGTACCGCAATGCAACGCCCAGACTGGCCATGGCGTCTTTGTAAGCCCGAGAGCTAAACGCAGGGCCCTGGTCAGAATGTAGCGTGCCTATTGCGTATGTGCCGATAAAGACTCGCAAATCTTTTATAACAGTTCGAACGTCAGCCGAGCGCTGAGGACATATCCATAGGAACCTTGACTTAGTATTTGTGGGATTGCACTCGTCAATGAGGACTCTTGTGCATAGATAGTCTAATGCTGTCTAACAATGGTGTCTGTACTGGGCAGCTACATTCGTAGCATGGTGTCTGGTGGCTTTCCCGCTGTAATTTACAGTCTAAGCAGTTGTTGATGAATATGTGTATTTCTGTATTCATCCCAGGCCACCAGTACATCTCTTTTAATGTCAATATTGTTTTAGAGATCCCTTGATGTGACAGACCTCCCAGATGTGTTTCATAAATCAAAGCTGCTCTTCGTTCCATGTTTGGAATTACCCTATCCCCCACTCCAGGGATTCGAGCAAAAGGAACGTTGTTCGCATCAATTACATAAGAGTACTTGAGTGGAAACTTTTTGGTAACGCTGCACCACTGCTTTTGCTCGTAGCATTGACAGCCAACATTATCTCACTGTCTATTTTCGTTTTTGAACGAGTGATCGCAGCTACGGAAGCCGTCTGAACAGCCCCCTTTGCGGCTTCATCAGCCAATGAATTCCCTGCAACGTAAACGCCATCACATTGATGACTCAGTGTGTGGATCACGTGAGCCTTTGGTAGTTCGCTTTTTAACTGAACTACTTGTTCCCAAAGCGTTTTATGCTTTATTGTGCCACCTTTTGCATCTTTGAACCCGTTTTCAAGCCAAGTTTGTATATATTCATTATACGACTGCACACAGTAGAAAGAATCGCACACTATTAGTGTGGGGAATTCTCGATCTGTACTTTCAAGTGCCAGTTTGAATGCTTGTAGTTCAGCTCGCTGAGCTGTGCAATCTCCTAGAGATTGGGTTTTTGTGACCATAGGTCTGAATTTGCCATCGCGCATGCGACCTTTAACGATTGCGCATGCTGCACTGTAAGCTTGCTTACTCCCTGTTGTGGGTTGTGCGGATCCGTCAGTGTAAATTATGAATTCGTACTGATCGAGAGGCAGAATCTCAGTGGGCAGAGGACATTCATGTTCATATTGCAGGAACGCTTGTGTTTTTAGATCAGGATCAAAAACACATTCAACATCTGTTGCAGCAAGAGAATTAACCCATTGTATCCATCTAGGATGTAATGCTTTAGCATTTGGAATGCTTGCTTTTGTTACCGCCTCTAAGGCCGGAACTGGGGTTACGACAATAATGCGTTTCCCTTGGGCTAGAGCTCTTTCTTTTGCTACTGCAGTTTGAACTGCTGTCAGTATTTTTTCTGTTGAAGTGAAGCGCATTTCTGCTTGTGTATACAAATGTGATTTGTATGCAATTGGTACTTTCTCACCCTCATTAAATGTTAAGTAGGTGAATCCGCATTGACCCGAAATAATTCGGATCACTAAATTGCGTTGACTTACGCGTGTTTGTAAGTGATTTGTAGCTAACATGTTAGCTTGGAGTGAACGCAAGATTTCTGTGTGTTCCTGTGTCCAATTTTTGATTGAAAAATCAGGTTTGATTAATGCGTAGAGAGGTTTAACCCTTTCTGCGTAATTTAGAATGTAAGTTCTTCCAAAATTTAGGAAACCCAGGATGGATTGTAAGTGTTTCAGCGTCTTAGGAGGTTGGAGCAGCGCACACCTTTCTAAAAGTTGGCTGCCAAGCTCTTGCCTTCACTTGAAAGCTCGTATCCTAGGAACAGGACATTGAGATGGGCAATTCTGGATTTTTGAAGTTGAATTTGTAGCCCTCAGAGGCGAAGCCCAGTATAATGGTGCTCACCCTGTTCAAGTGTTTGTCCAGGTCATCGTCTGTCAGATAGATGTCATCGACACAGGACAATGCCTCATTGTCATAAATTTGTAGTAACTCCGTTACTCTCGCTGAGAATAACCCCGGGCTGTTCTTGAACCCTTGTGGGAGTCGACAAAATTGACGCTGGGTCCCCATTATTGAGAAAGCTGTTAAGTACCTGCTTTCAGGTGCTATGTTTTGACAAAAGAAACCATTTTGTTGTATTCCTCTTAGGATGTCCGTATATAGGTTTTCCTGTATCATGTCCTTATATAGGCACAATTCGCCCTGCCCTTATATAGGCATAAAAGCCCAGTCCTTATTTAGGCATTAAACCGTGCACTCCAAATACAGGCATGGTCTCCGACATCCGTCCACCCTAACGTCATAACGAGTTCTTGAAGAACAGACCCTTAGGCTTCGGGAGTTTCCCTAGCACAGGACTATTGATTTCTTCAAGGACTCATCTATTATGCATGAACCGTTATACCTTAGGGGTTCATTCATGACGTCTTCCGCTGTCCGATTCACGTCAATGCTAACATTCTGAGGTACCTCTCAGGTATAAATATACCTTCCCTAGCCCTTGTAAACTAGAGGAGACCTCGACTTCAGAGGAGCCCGTTTCCCGGCCTGACGCACTGAGAAGACGCTGTCATCCCTGCACGCAGAGAGTCCAGCTTCCAGTGATCTGACTTCCCTTGCGGGGTGTTGTAGTTCGAGTCTGGCAAGAGATTCCTACCTCTCTCATTCTTAAGGTATGGAGCTGACTAGAACCTAGAGGGACTCTTGGCATACTAGGCATACTAGGCGTAACATACTCTTAGTATACCATAGTAAGGAATACTTCACCTACTTCATACCTCTCCCTACACCTAGGTTAGGTTAGGTACATTGGGGTAGAACTAGTTTAGAAACGCATCTTATGAGTACTCGCATTTTTAATCTGTGTTATTTATGTAAATGAATATCTGCTAAAAATCATGCTAGCGCAGTATTATTAATTTCTACTGCTTACGCTGTACACAGTGCTTAATTTGTGCCGGTGCTTTCCGGTGCTTAGCACCGGCCTTATTTATCAGGGCCGGGTCTATACCTCGCGTCTGTACGTCAAATGGTATTGTGCCAAAGTAAATATAATTAGCTCACTGACTCACCGCAAACAGTGGTGTTCGTCTCCCGAGTCCCCGGTGAAGCGTGTTGCGCCAGTGAGAGACAATAATAAAATGATTCCAACCATATCCAAATGCAAATTTGCCTAAGGCCCTTAGTTCAGTGTTGCCGGTGGGCGGGACACTGATTGGGCTAGATTTGGTTCTGCCTGGGGTAGGGGCTGTGCGCCAGCGTGCGTAGATCTTTTTGAAAACACCACGCCCGGCACACACGCACCCCACGAGTCACCAGAAGTTCAGTCCGACGTCGAGGGCAGGCAGCAGCAGGCTTATTAAGAAAGGCAGCACCACCCACCAGTAACCGTAAGTAGACAAACCAACGCTGCTTGCTAATAAACAGACTTACTTGGTATGAAGTGAAGTAAACCGAGTCCGAGGCCTGCCCCGAGTAATCATATCTCCGGCGCCGGGCACTGTGTGCAATTACAATGCCCCGGGCTAGGAGGAGGCTGGAAGAGCAGGGCCTTTAACCTAACCCCTAACGTTTATTCATTAAAATATACTGTTTTTCGTTGCGTTTCATCTCTCCCCGATGTGCATTGCAATATGGCAGCAGGCGCCAGTTGAACGTTTATTTCTATCCTACCATCGTCATCAAGCCTCGTGGTTGTTTGTGCATGCAGTGGTGCAGTGGTGGTCACTGGCTCCTGATGTCACATGGGGTACGGACCTGTTGGGTGGCGGGCTATTCTATCTGGTTCTGCATGGCCTCTCTCACTTAGTTTGCGGGTGATGATTATCTTGACTTCATTCATTGTGCATTTAGCTTGAGTGATGTTTTCCCGCTGCCGGCCACGTTTGGTCTGTGTTTGATTTGCTGGATGGCCCGAGGCCCCGGAGGCCCGCTCTGTGCAGAGTTTAGCAGTGTGTGGCAGTACTGTGGTGACCAGATACTTTATATCTGCAGTGCTGTGGGACCTGGGGGCACGCAATAGTTGTCGATGTTCAGCATTGTCATATCTTTTGCCAGTCAATCAGAGCTCAGACTTTGAGTTTGGATTCGGAGCACACTCGGTGCTGTCATCCTCTGCTCTGCATGCCCTTCCAACGCTAATCAAGGGTCAGGAAATCTTATCAGTCCGATGAAACCTGATCCTAAAACAAAATTTGAATTATTCAGCATGTTAATTAGTCTTTGTTTAAAAAACAAACTGAATTTCGCATTTTGTTTAAGCCTCTGTTCTCTTAGAAGGGCTTTGTCTCTATCTGGGAATATTAATGATTTAAATAATTGCTATGAATGTAGAATGTGCAATTAAGGAAAAGACATTCCACCTGAAATTAAACAGTTTCTATCATTACTTCTTTATGAAGTAAAAATCCACACACCGAACCAGGCCAGGCAGGAGTTAGAAAGAGTCACGTGTAACTGATCCCTTAATACCTAGCAATCTCTATGATAGAGAAAACAAAATTCAAAAATCATAAATAAAAATTAAAATATGCAAAAACACAGTCACATAAAAAAATCCATAGACAATAATGGCCCTTCCAACTCCCGATTCAAGGAGCAAGCGGCGTCTGTGTGACTACAAATTCATAACCATAAAAACAGAACGTTTTTTGCTTAATTAGATCAGAGGAAAAGCTTAGAATAATCACATAAGCTAAACGTTGGCCCACTTAACTTCACTTGGACAATCACAGACAGACATCTCTAAAAGGACGTGAAAAGCACAGAAGTGAATCCCACTGCGTGGCACACGCCAGTGTGATGTAGTGATGCTTTCAGAAAAATAATGCTTGAGAGGGGGCCGATACTATATGAAGTCAGTCACAGCCATGAGTCTGTAACAGACTTCCAAGTTCCAACCCGACTACCCAAGTGAGTTAATGCTGTATAACAAGTGACTAGAGAGAAAAAAACATCTCATATTCCACATATTGTTCAAAAACACATCTCATATTCCACATATTGTTCAAAAACACTTCTCATATTCCACATATTGTTCATATACAGTGCTGTTCCCCTCAGCCAATCAATACCTAATTTATAAAAGTATATTAAACAATATGGATTTCATTTTTCTTTCTGGATTCCTCACTTTTTCCAAACGCTACTGGCCAGTGTGGGATCGAATGAAAGGGTCAGGAAGCAGCTTGTTACCTCGCAGCAGAGGCTGGGTATGAGTAAATAGGGAACAGCCGGGCCTAGATGGAAGTGCTCTTCTCTTGGCAGCAGGGCTCACAGTGGAGAGTTTCATTTGCCAGGTAGTGAAGTCCTTCTGCTCTCATTGCAGTGCACCCTTCGCCCAGTGACACTGACACCCGCTCCATAGCTGCCAAGGTTTCAGATTCCTATGAGTGTCATTTTTATAATTTCATTCAATTCAGTGCAATTATGAGTGTCATTCCAATGACTAGGAACTACAACTTCTGGCGAGAAAAATCAAGCAATGAAGACGAGATAAACACATAAATATCAGGCCTTGCACCCATTTGTGCATCAAGAATCATATGTTTTGAGCTGAATCAACACCCTTTATTAAAGCACCCACTACATTATGCTCCCAAACAGGGCATTACACGTCCGTGATTGTTCAACACCTTTGAGCGATATTTGTAATTTTTAGGACAAGGTCATGCTGAAAATGTACTCTATTTTGGTCTGGAGCAAAAATATTTCTCCAGTGTGGCCTGCAACAAAACCTTTCTATAATACTTTAGGCCTCCGTTTCTTACTCCCAAAAGTCATTAATTTGAAGTTTATTTTTCAAATGTGTAGGTTTGGGACCTCCTATCAAAACCTTACTATGAGGAAGGCTCCTTTGCTGCAATTCAGATTGGGTATTACATCTGACTTTTAGCAGTGCCAGTTGAGGATGTGGGTGAAGCCAATGGAATAAGTGGGTGGAGCCAGTGGAGGAAGTGGGTGGAGCTGGTGAAAAGTAGGTGTGGCCTCCGACAAACATTTGAGCACCTGGACTTCATATTTTACAAATTAAGCACTGGCTGTACATTATTTATCTTGCATACTGTCTTGTGATCGTAACTGCACACATTACTTACACAAGAAACAAGACTGTTCAATAAACCTTTTATTGAAACGCCCGTCTATTCTTTCTGTGTAACTTTGAGGAAAACTAAGTTTGCACGAGTGAGCTGAGTGAAACGGTTATCTATTGTTTCCACGACACGTTCTGATTCTAAAGGGAAACAAAGTGGTCATGTTTTGCGGCTGCCAGAAACTACTCCCTTCTTGTTTGTCAAGGAGTTTCTAGTGGCCTCTGAGCTAGCTGGCACAAGTAATTAAGTTTAATATACTCCATAGGGATATTTCGACCTCAGTCCTATGTCAAGCCTATAGGGTATATTATTCCAATGCGCAGAGCCTGTTAGGGAAATAGGAGCTACACTACATGGCGCCCAATGTTTGGTAAGGCGGTAATTTAACGTTAGATACTGAGTAACTCAGCTGTGCTTTTTCTCTCAGAGACCCCTACTCATATACTCCAAAAGACGTCTGGAGTGGGCAGGGTTAAGTATCCACCAAGGCTACATAGGGAAACACCCTATATATTAGCTATTTGGTTTGCTCAACGTTGAAGGATACAGTGTTCCAAAATATTGTGCACCTTATCTTTGTTTCCTTGAAACTTGTTCTACATTTTTCAAAAAACAAAATGCCTGACTCCGACAATGACACCGGAAACGGTGACGTTGCAGGTCACCCAGCTGTAACAGCTTATAACGTCACAGGTTTTATTGAAACCGAGGAGGGTGTTATAGACATCCCTCAAAACTTAAGAAGAGCCATCACTCTAAAACTCATAAAACACGGCCCACCACCAAGAGGCGGTAGAGCAGTATTCGTGATAGAGGCACACGAATCCTTTCAGACAGAGGTATTCTATTCATGGGTAATATTTCCTGAATCAAATTCAGTTACAAAAATGTTTCACTTATACAAAGAAGATGATCCACCAGAGGAATACATTCCTTTCGAGGATATAGAAATTCCACTAACATACCAGGAGCATCAGCTCTGGTTTAAAGTCGCCCTAAAACATTACAGAAACATTACCAGGCTCGGTCCACTAGGTAGACCAGGAGCAACATGGCTGATTCTAGCCGGCTACATACCTCATCCCGAACTGGATATAATGTCAGATGAGGAGTTACTTACTCAACTTACAGAGTTAATAAAAATCTACAGACAATTGGTCCAATATGTCATGCGGACTTTCACAGTCCAACCACCATTAACCATTCCAAATCAAATTCCCCAACAGGGGAATACACAAAAAATTACACCACAGACTCTATACGCAGTCATGGGTAAAATGCCCACAAAACGTGAGCAAATTCCATTCTGGATAGCTCAAAAAATGTCTCAAATCGAAGCAGTATTTCCAAATACTAGCCTGTATGAGAAACACAGAATCCTAACAATCAGTTTACCAATGGGGATCACACCACAACTGGAAGACTGCACCACTTGGGGCTCAGTCTTTGCTGCCATCTATACTAAAACACATGGTATTCCATCAATTGCGGTAATACCTGATGTCCTGAAACAAATTCAAAATGAATACGGGGCAGAGCCTGCTCTGAATTTAGGTATGAAATTACTGAAGAATTTCGACCAGGTCTCAACAATAATATTATCTAATATTAAAGGGAAGGCAGCAGCAGTGGCGATCCGCCAACGATTAAGGGAATTCGATGTTACAGAACACCAGACTGAGCTACCCAGAATAATTGAACAATCTTATGCAGAATTAGGCAGAGATAGTTTGGGTGGAAGACCAGTGAAACCAAAACTATCTGAAAGTCCTGAGAAGGACTCTATTAAAGAAACTCCTACATCTTCTAAAAAGAAGTGGGAGACTAATAAACAAAACTCAAACGAGAAACGTTCTCAATCCCGAGGTAGGTCTCCTCAAAAGGAGCCCTCTGAAAGGAGGTATAATCTCAGGAATACGGATAATTTGAGAAAACCTGACAGGTATCAAGATACTGATACACGTTCCTCTCGTACCTTTCAGATCTCGTCACGGACTTCGGAAAGAAGAGGACGATCAGAAAATAGAGAAGAACGCGTAAAATCCAAAGAAGATAAACACGCTCCAAAAAATAAAACAAAACCTCAATTCTCCAAAAAGAAAGTAGCAGGTCTAAAGATCAGACATGCCGAGAATACTGAGAACACAACTCAAGAACGGAGAATGGGCTCAGACAATGCTGGACAGTGCAGCAGAAGTCACAATAGTTCACCAGAACCTGAAGGAACTTCTGGAGATAGTGGACTTGAATGAGTACATTACAGTTGAGACTGTAGACACCAGGGTTAGTACTGCACAAAGGTTATATGAAATAACACTCCGAATGGAGGGAGAAATACTTAGACAGGTGAAAGCACTTTTTTGGGAAAAACTTTCAAGGGGCTATGACATACTTCTAGCAGAAAAAGACTGGCCACCACAATTTGTCAGGGAGTGCCCACATGGCGAGGACATTATTATGCCTGCCTTCTCCAACCATATTCCAATTCATCTAAAATATACTTATGCCAGGAAATGGGCAGTAGCCCAGGCCCCAGCATTATATAAAAATCATGTAGGATGGGATGAGGACTCACCTCACCATAAAATACATCTGAAACATGAACCAACTGCACAAAGGCAGTACCCATGTGAGGGGGTCGGTGAGGACGGGATGTTCACCCCCCTGTCTCCATGCTTCTCTTACCCCCTTCCCGCACATAGAGACTTGTATGGACCAGGACAGCGTGGGTTAATCACGCCGGCTGCCTCTCGCCTCCAGGGACGTCACGGACAGCTGGGATCTGTCCACCAATCAAGCCACCGAGGGGCGGAGTCGCGGTCCCTAAAGGCGGAAGTCACCGGAAGGGAAGCGTCACCGTCAGGGAGAGAGCAAGAGGACGTGGAGAGAGACGCCGCGCCGACGGAGACGGATCGAGAGGAGGATCAAGAGAAGGAGACCATAAGAAGCCCCGACCCTCCGGACTCGGACGAGGACGACGGAGTTGACTCCTGGACAGAGGAGTGGTGGACGCCCCCGGAGGATGCTGATGAGCCGCCGCAGCTCTGGAGAGTTGCGGCTGACACGGTACGTAGCCTGGGATGGGGAGCGGGGAAGGAATTGTAGGGGAGGACTGCAGTAAAGGCTGGACCGCCTAAGGGATTCACGGAGTGTTCACCGAGTGTGTGTGTTTACCCCTTCACTGCCACTACCTGTACGACGCCCGATCTCTCACGGTTGCTTCGGCTTCCAACACCCCCTCCCTTTTATCTCACTGATCGTCGGAACGATCATTTGGCGTGGGCAGAGTGCATCAGGTGCCCCGCGGGATTCTCCCCAGAGGTCTGTTGAAAGACCGTGTATATATATATATATACTCCATACTATGCACCACTAGGCTACCCTAGTCCCCTCCTCTTCTATTATCACACCGACCGGTGGATTGTATACCTGGTGAAGGGTTCTGTCTTGCCCTTCTATTGCTGCGGCAAAGTGTAGTAACCGCCCCTCTCTTGTGTTGTTTGTTCCCCATATGAGCCTCCCGGGTTATCCACCCCAGAAGAGAAGGAACGCACGCCCAGGAGGACAGAGGAGCAGAGGTCCCGCTATCGCCTGGGAAGAAGATCACAGTTGCGCCCTACACCCAGCCCCGCCTACTAAGACTTTCATGTATGCCAATTAATAAAGCACAACAACATTGAGCCCATACTCCGGCCTCCTCGCCTATTCTTCCGCCCGTCCCTCTCACACCTGGTGTCAGAAGTGGGATCCAGGAAGATGGAGGCCGCGATGAAGAAGATGGCGGAAGGGCAGGACAAACTGGGCCAGGTTCTGGAACGGTTCCTCACCGCCGCGGAAGAGGACAGAGGGCAATTACACAAGACCCTAACTGAACATACTCAGACACACGAGGCCACGTTTGGCAGGTTGGCGGACACCCTGGGGCAACAGAGAGGGTTTACCACACTCCCGTCAGTAGTACTGCAGAAGTACGTCAACGGCGAGGACCCCGATTTCTTCTTTTCCAACTTCGAGCGCATGGCCAGGGTTGCCGGTTGGACCGCAGACAAATGGGGGCAGTATCTAGGTCCCCTGTTGACAGGCGACATGCAAGCAGCCTACCAGGCAGCAAACCCCTTGGCCTCACCCCGTATGCAGACGTGAAAAGGGACATTCTAGAAAGGCTAGGGTTAGACGAAGACACCTACCGAATCCGGCTACGTCAGGTCAAGGAGGGGCTTCAGGAGACACCACGAGCCCTCTCCTACCGCGTCCGAGACCTGGCCGACCGGTGGTTGAAACCCCTAACATCGTCTAAAGAGGACATTATGGAGAAAGTCTATTTGGAACAGTTCCTTTCTTCCTTGCATCCCCCTGCCCAAAAGTGGGTTTGGCAACACTCCCAACTGACCTTTGAGAGAGCCGTCGAAATCGCGGGTGCCTTTCATAGGGCACAGGAGACACAGCGGGGCAAAGAGGAACAACACTGGAGACCCTCAGGGGGAGGACATCCTCGGGCGAGCAGACCACTTCTTCCCTCTCGTCGACCAGAGGCCCTGGCTGTGGTGCCTACACCCTTGTTCCCTTCTCCTCGGTCGGCCCCAACCCATAATTGGCCCACAATGTTTTTCCTGTGGCGCCTACGGCCACATTGCCCGAGTATGCCCAAAAAGGGAGGAACCGATGGAGGTGGGCCTCACCCGCTCGTACTACTGTAACCCTATGGGAAGAAATCCCCCATATCATAGGACAGTACGGGTAAACGGAGAAAACCGACGGGCCTTGATGGATACGGGTTGTCTGCAGAGCGTGATTCGGCCTTCGGCTATACCTGGAGGGGTCACCCGAACCACAGGGGAGGTCAACATACAATGTGTCCACGGAGACAATAAAAGGTATCCCACTACCAACGTGCAGGTCCAGCACGGACCCTCTGAACAACCCGTGTCCCTGCGGGTAGGGCTGGTGCCACGACTGCCAGAGACATTGGTTCTAGGGTCCGATTATCTGTACATGTCTACAGTGATACCAGAACAAAGCGTCGACCAGGACGATTGGTGCCAGTCAGCCCCCTTTGCCAACGAATCCTTCTTGGCATGTCCCTCCGTGAAAGACCTCAAAAGCCGGAACCAGAAGAGGAGAGAAAAAAGACACTGGACGCACATAGCCCTAACCCAGACTAACGAAGAACCCCTGTGGCAATACAATAGGGGCTTCTTTGCAGCCCAACGGGAAGACCCAACCCTAAGAGAGGCATGGAACCAGGCCACCGACACCTAGAACCCAGACAAAGTAGGTCCTCAGTTTGTCATAAAGGAGGGGATGATATACAGAAAAGGGGGGAAGAACCAACCACTCCAACTACTGGTACCCCAGTCCTATAGAGAGAAAGTGATGTTCCTCGCCCATAGTCATTTGTTGGGGGGGGCACTTTGGGGAAGAAAAGACTGAACAAGACATCCTAGGGAAATTCTTTTGGCCAGGCATTTATCAGCAGATCCGTCAGTATTGTAGACGGTGCCCCATCTGTCAGAAGAACAGTCGGTATCGACCCCAAAGGTGCCCTTGTGTCCCTTGCCCATTATTGAGGAGCCCTTCTCTCGTGTGGGGATGGATATAATCGGTCCCTTGCTTCCCTCCCGAAGCGGGTGTAGGTACGTGTTGGTGATGGTAGACTATGCCACCCGGTTCCCCGAAGCAGTGGCCCTGAGACAACCAAACGCCCAACAAATAGCTAAAGCCATGGTGAACATATTTTCCAGGGTTGGATTTCCCCGGGAGGTGATTTCCGATCAAGGAACACCCTTTGTGTCCCGCCTTATGAAGCAAGTATGTGCTCAGTTGAAGATAAAACAGATCCGTACGGCGGCCTACCACCCCCAGACGGACGGGCTGGTAGAACGATATAATGCCACCCTGAAGACCACCCTGAAAAAAATGTTAGACCTTGAAACCCGCCGATGGGAGGAAATGCTACCCCTAGCCCTGTTCGCTATAAGGTGTAAACCCCAGAGGAGTACTGGCTATTCGCCTTTCGAACTCCTATACGGGCGACAGCCCCGTACCCTGCTTGACATGGCCAAGGAAGAATGGGAAGAAAGGCCAGAAGGGACCAAACCCCTCCCCGAATATGTTATGAACCTGAAAACCCATCTCCAGGAAATACATAGCATATGTAGAACACACCTGGAGAATGCACAAGAGGGCCAGAAACGACAGTACGATAAAACCACTAAGCCGCGTACATTGAAGGTAGATGACTACGTCCTCCTCATGATGCCCACCTCTGACCACAAACTCTTAGGTCAGTGGCAGGGCCCCTTCCGGGTCGTAGAAGTAGTCACCCCCGTCACTTATCGTCTTGAGATGGACCCCCTGAAGAGAAGCAACACCCAGATATTCCACATTAATCTGTTGAAAAGATGGTACGGGGAACCCCCCCGTTCCTGTCTCTCTGGCCCAAGACCACCCGGTAGCATACCATCAGAGCAGGGATCCTGAGCTGTCTGTGGAACAGCAGAAGTCCCTAGACACCTACCTGTGGCCCTTCAGGGCCGTCTTTTCCTCCACCCCAGGTTGAACCACCCTCACAGAACATTCAATTACCACTCTGCCAGGGAAGCGGGTAAAGCTACGACCGTATCGCCTTCCTGAATCCCGCAGACAGGCGGTGGAGCGCGAGATACAACAAATGCTCCACATGGGTGTCATAGAACCGTCCAAGAGCGAATGGAATTCGCCCATAGTCTTAGTACCGAAGCCGGACGGTTCTATTAGATTTTGTATCGACTTCCGCGAGGTCAATAAGATCTCCCAGTTCGACACCTATCCTCTACCCCGGGTGGACGAACTGGTGGAAAGGCTAGGAAAAGCCCAGTACTTCAGTACATTAGACCTCTGTAAAGGGTACTGGCAGGTCCCCTTAACGAAAACCGACAAGGATAAAACAGCATTCTCCACCCCGGGGGGGTTATATCAGTTCACGGTATTACCCTTCGGGTTACACGGGGCCCCGGCTACTTTCCAAAGGCTGATGAACAACCTTCTTAGACCCTGTGCCGCATATGCTGCGGCATACATCGACGACATAGTCATTCACAGCCCCACCTGGGAGGAACATCTATGCCACCTGGCTAAGGTCGTTCAGACCTTAGGGGCAGCCGGTCTCACCATTAATCCCACCAAAAGCCGGCTAGCTGCTCGGTCGGTGAAGTACTTGGGGTATCTTCTCGGGAGGGGTTAATCAAACCACAGAAGGAAAAGGTAGCCGCCATAGCCGATATCCCGTTTCCCCACACCAAAAGAGAGCTGAGGGCCTTCCTAGGCATTCTCGGCTATTATAGACGCTTCATACCGGACTTCTCGCAGACAGCTGCACCTTTAACCGACCTGCTACAGAAACACAAGAACGCAGAAAAGGAGTTACGGCAACCTTCCCCCTGTCTTCAGCGAGCCTTCCACGCCTTGAAACGAGCCCTTACCTCCGACCCTGTGCTCCTGAGTCCTGAGTATGACAAACCATTCATCCTCCAAACAGATGCATCAGAGCAGGGACTGGGCGCGGTACTGTCTCAAACCGACCCCCAGGGACAAGAGCGTCCCATACTGTACATAAGCAGGAAATTGTTCCCCCGCGAAACACGATACTCCGTCATAGAAAAGGAGGCCCTAGCCATCAAATGGGCGATTGAGACTCTCAGGTACTATCTTGAAGGTAGGGAGTTTACTCTGTATACCGACCACGCCCCTTTAGAGTGGCTGTCACGCAACAAAGGGCACAACGACCGGGTCATGAGGTGGTTTCTGGCGCTTCAGCCCTTCCATTTCACCACTTTACATCGGAAGGGCAGAGAGCAGACCAACGCAGACTATCTCTCACGCCATCCCTTGACCCGTTTCTTGCCGGCAAGAAAGTAAGGGGGGAGGGATGTGAGGGGGTCGGTGAGGACGGGATGTTCACCCCCCTGTCTCCATGCTTCTCTTACCCCCTTCCCGCACATAGAGACTTGTATGGACCAGGACAGCGTGGGTTAATCACGCCGGCTGCCTCTCGCCTCCAGGGACGTCACGGACAGCTGGGACCTGTCCACCAATCAAGCCACCGAGGGGCGGAGTCGCGGTCCCTAAAGGCGGAAGTCACCTGAAGGGAAGCGTCACCGTCAGGGAGAGAGCAAGAGGACGTGGAGAGAGACGCCGCGCCGACGGAGACGGATCGAGAGGAGGATCAAGAGAAGGAGACCATAAGAAGCCCCGACCCTCCGGACGAGGACGACGGCGTTGACTCCTGGACAGAGGAGTGGTGGACGCCCCCGGAGGATGCTGATGAGCCG
This sequence comes from Calotriton arnoldi, assembly GCA_963921515.1. NCBI lineage: Eukaryota > Metazoa > Chordata > Amphibia > Caudata > Salamandridae > Calotriton > Calotriton arnoldi. The sequence continues at coordinate 1,081,645 of CAWUFW010000313.1, read as the reverse complement.
CCGCAGCTCTGGAGAGTTGCGGCTGACACGGTACGTAGCCTGGGAAGGGGAGCGGGGAACGAATTGTAGGGGAGGACTGCAGTAAAGGCTGGACCGCCTAAGGGATTCACAGAGTGTTCACCGAGTGTGTGTGTTTACCCCTTCACTGCCACTACCTGTACGACGCCCGATCTCTCACGGTTGCTTCGGCTTCCAACACCCCCTCCCTTTTATCTCACTGATCGTCGGAACGATCATTTGGCGTGGGCAGAGTGCATCAGGTGCCCCGCGGGATTCTCCCCAGAGGTCTGTTGAAAGACCGTGTATATATATATATATATACTCCATACTATGCACCACTAGGCTACCCTAGTCCACTCCTCTTCTATTATCACACCGACCGGTGGATTGTATACCTGGTGAAGGGTTCTGTCTTGCCCTTCTATTGCTGCGGCAAAGTGTAGTAACCGCCCCTCTCTTGTGTTGTTTGTTCCCCATATGAGCCTCCCGGGTTATCCACCCCAGAAGAGAAGGAACGCACGCCCAGGAGGACAGAGGAGCAGAGGTCCCGCTATCGCCTGGGAAGAAGATCATAGTTGCGCCCTACACCCAGCCCCGCCTACTAAGACTTTCATGTATGCCAATTAATAAAGCACAACAACATTGAGCCCATACTCCGGCCTCCTCGCCTATTCTTCCGCCCGTCCCTCTCACAACCCAATAAAGCAAGAAGCTAAAAAACAGGTCAGGGAGATCTTAGATCAACTTGAATACCAAGGGGTGATTGAAACATGCACCTCCTCAATGAACAATCCTTTGTTTCCTGTCTCCAAACCAGACAACACCTATCGTCTAGGTTTTGGATTACAGACACTTAAACACTTGTTGTAAAACATTTGCAGTGCAAAATGCACATAGCACAGCATTAATGAATAACATTGTGCGTAAAAAATATAAAACCACATTAGACATCTCAAATGGTTTCTTTTGTCAAAACATAGCACCTGAAAGCAGGTACTTAACTGCATTCTCCATAATGGGGACCCAGCGTCAATTTTGTCGACTCCCACAAGGGTTCAAGAACAGCCCGGGGTTATTCTCAGCGAGAGTAACAGAGTTACTACAAATCTATGACAATGAGGCATTGTCCTATGTCGATGACATATATCTGACGGACGATGACCTGGACAAACACTTGAACAGGGTAAGCACCATTATACTGGGCTTCGCCTCTGAGGGCTACAAGTTCAACTTTAAAAAGTCCCGAATTGCCCGTCTCAATGTCCTATTTCTAGGATATGAGCTTTCAAGTGAAGGCAAGAGCTTGGCAGCTAACTTTTTAGAAAAGTGTGCGCTGCTCCAACCTCCAAAAACGCTAAAAAACGTACAATCCATCCTGGGTTTCCAAAATTTTGGAAGAACATACATTCTAAATTACGCAGAAAGGGTTAAACCTCTCTACGCATTAATCAAACCTAATTTTTCAATCAAGAATTGGACACAAGAACACACAGAAATCTTGCGTTCACTACAGGCTAACATGTTAGCAACAAATCACGTACAAACACGCATAAATCAACGCAATTTGGTGATCCGAATAATTTCGGGTCAATGCGGATTCACCTACTTAACCTTCAATGAGGGTGAGAAAATACCAATCGCATACAAACATACTGACAGCAGTTCAAACCGCTCTAGCAAAAGAAAGAGCCCTAGCCCAAGGGAAATGCATTATTGTCGTAACCCCAGTACCGGCTTTAGAAGCGGTAACAAAAGCAAGCATTCCAAATGCTAAAGCATTACATCCAAGATGGATACAGTGGGTTAATTCTCTTGCTGCAACAGATGTTGAATATGTTTTTGATCCTGATTTAAAAACACAAGCATTCCTACAATATGAACAAGAATGTCCTCTGCCCACTGAAATTCTGCCTCTCGATCAGTACGAATTCATAATTTACACTGACGGATCCGCACAACCCGCAACAGGGGGTAAGCAAGCTTACAGTGCAGCATGTGCAATCGTTAAAGGTCGCATGCGAGATGGCATCTTCAGACCTATGGTCACAAAAACTCAATCTCTAGGAGATTGCACAGCTCAGCGAGCTGAACTACAAGCATTCAAACTGGCACTTGAAAGTACAGATCGAGAATTCCCCACACTAATAGTGTGCGATTCCTTTTACTGTGTTCAGTCGTATAATGAATATATACAAAACTGGCTTGAAAATGGTTTCAAAGATGCGAAAGGTGGCACAATAAAGCACAAAATGCTTTGGGAACAAGTAGTTCAGTTAAAAACGAACTACCAAAGGCTCACGTGATCCACACACTGAGTCATCAACGTGATGGCGTTCACGTTGCAGGGAATTCATTGGCTGACGAAGCCGCAAAGGGGGCTGTTCAGACGGCTTCCGTAGCTGCGATCACTCGTTCAAAAACAAAAATAGACAGCGAGATAATGTTGGCTGTCAATGCTACAAGCAAAGGCAGTGGTGCAGCGTTACCAAAAAAGTTTCCACTCAAGTACTCTTATGTAATTGATGCGAACAGCGTTCCTTTTGCTCGAATCCCTGGAGTGGGGGATAGGGTAATCCCAAACATGGAACGTAGAGCACCTTTGATTTATAAAGCACATTTGGGGGAGGGTCTGTCACATCAAGGGATCTCTAAGACAATTTTGACATTGAAAGAGATGTACTGGTGGCCTGGGATGAATACAGAAATCCACATATTCATCAACAACTGCTTAGACTGTAAATTACAGCGAGAAAGCCACCAGACACCATGCTACGAATGTAGCTGCCCAGTACAGACACCACTGTTAGACAGCATTAGACTATCTACGCGCATGCGTCCTTCTGGACAAATGCAATCCCACAAATACTGAATCAAGGTTCCTATGGATATGGCCTCAGCGCTCGGCTGACGCTCGAACTGTTATAAAAGATTTGCGAGTCTTTATCGGCACATACGCAATAGGCATGCTACATTCTGACCAGGGCCCTGCGTTTAGCTCTCGGCTTACAAAGAAGCCATGGGCAGTCTGGGCGTTGCATTGCGGTACTCCTCTCCATTCCATCCTGAGGGAAATTCGGTTGTGGAAAGGAAAAACCGGGACATAAAGCAGTCTATAACAGCTAGGGTATTAGGTTCGGGTGATGGGTGGGTCAAACATCTTTATGGGGTCCAACGCTCATTAAATAACTTGCCAAGAAGTTCTCTAGGGGGGTCACTCCATATGAGGTCCTATTTGGGGCAAGAATGTGGGTACCAGACCTCGATCACGTTGGCACAGTGGTGTAAAATAAACCGTTTGATATCAAAGATCGTTTGGCTGTTACAGGAACTCAATGAGTTAAGATCGAAACAAAGCAACGTATTCCGGCAGCCAACCACCACTGGGGAAAAACCGGCGGTCCCAGCAAGGCCTGTCTGGATTCCAAAAGTTGGGGATCTAGTCAGAGAAAAGATTGCGGACAAGAAGGAATTTGGACCTTCTTACAGACAACCAGTACCTGTCCTAGCAGTTCAAGGAACAAGAACAGTACTTCTGCCGCCCCTTGCTGGAAGAAAGGAGAAAAGATTTGTGTCCATCGACCTCATCAAACCACAGTATGTGGCCAATACTAAATAGTAGGCCTCGTGGACTCCGACCTATTAGCAGACACACTCCTGTCGCTACTATCCAAGAGGTTCAGACTGAAAGACTGACAACAATTGGGACTTCAGCAGTAACAGATGAAGGACTTAGCAACAATGCAATGGAACTCATCCCTCTTGAAAATCAAGTAACAGTTCGTCCAAATACACCTGTCTACACCAATGTAGCAAGTGATCAACTGGTTCCAGCGATTTCTACAAATCCTGAGCAATTCCAACAATTGACAGAACTGCTTCTGGCTATTTCATTAACTTTGATACGTTCTCAGAAGATCCGAGTGAACCTGAAACAACGCCAGCATCATTAAAATTCAAGCAGCAAGTACAAGACTTTCTTCACTTTCTGAAAAAAACTTATCTGGTTTCACCATGGATTGAACTCTGGATTATTTCTGGAATATTTGTTTTCCTGCTTTGGCTAGCTTTGGTTATGACTATGAGCGTGCTTACAAATGGCAGATACATCCATGTGAACACTGAAAGAAAAGATGTGAACTTACTTTTGAAACCTCATAAATCTTCCCATCGTGAAGCAAGAGACTTGTCAACAGTGAACATCACAGCGGTTCCTATACAGGATGGTATAGTGTGGGACAAAACAGTTTTTGATATTTTTGGCCCGACGGAACAATTGAACATTATACATTTGTTTAAAATTTCACTAAGTGATCTCATTTCGTCCAGTACCTATTCTGATGATTGGGACTTTGAGACTGTTAATGATTTAATGTTTGACCTAGAAAAATCTGCTGCATTTTCTAAAAGTGAATATTTAGAGGGTTCATCAGACTATGAACAGCTGTATTGCTATAACCACTATGGTCATCATTATTTGCATAAATCTGCATACCCTAGAAATGTGTTTATGTTTAACCAATGGGAGCATTGTCCTACACCACCAAAAGGTAGTTCAAAAACATTTGTTAATAAGTTTCCATATTTTTCAGGTTACAATACATCTGATCCAGAAACGTTTTACTATAAAAATGTAAACAAAACAGGACTGAAAATTATGTTAACAAATACAAAACAGATTTATTCTGCAGCATTTATTGCCCACTGTCTATACAGGGTTTCGACTTTTGGAAAGACACAATAGACACAAAAACTGTCTGGGGTACTAAAGATTGGCAAGTGCAGGGGATAGAAGCTTTATTTAGAACCTGCATCATCCCTGAGCAAATAATGTTTTTGAATGAAACTATCCAACAAACATCTTGTCTTGGTCTAGCCAAGGTCAAAGAGAGGAAAATACCTTCTGTACCAACACCTGCAAGTGATAATAATACACAGGCAGCGGTTACAGTTGACAAAATACTACAACTCAACAGATCTAATCCTGATTGGAGAAAATGGTTGATCTGGCCCACAGACACGAACAACTGTCAGGAAAGATTCCTGAATAAAACTCAGGGCTTTACTATACATAGGCCAGACCCAAGATACGTCCAAAGACAGCATCCGGGAGTAGTAACAACATACAGTGTAGGTAAATTGTGCCTCGATTGGCTGCAGAAATCTACACTACAGGATGTGAAACAACACTTATCCTTACTTAAAGAGGACGCAGACCTTAGGGAATTCTTGCTTGGACCAAGAAAACCGCGTCAAAAACGTTTCATATATGCCGGCATCTATGCTGCTTATAATGAAGCATGGAAAGTGTCACAGATGGAGGCCGCAGAACGAATACGTGAACTTGATCGTATTAATTTAGAGAAAACCCTCTCTGTGGTCGACAATGGGTTAACAACTTTGTCCTCCAGAATATATTCATTGGATGGCATTGTATCCTCTGCTATCGACATACTAGAACAAGATTTGGCGATGTTACAACAAGGCCAATCTCAATTACGTTCTATTGTGTTATTAAGCTGGACGCTGCAATCTTTGCGTGCAGGCTATGTGCCTTGGCGTTTTATCAACACGTCAATTCTGTTTGCAGAATACAATCTAACTGATAAACAGATCGAACTGGCACAAAGAGGAGCAAAGTATACAGTGCTGGGCATTGAAAGACTGGAAAAGTTACCATTCACAGTGGCAGAAAAACCAGCTACAGAATGGCTTATTCATGGCAAAATCACACTACCTGTGACTACTTTTCAGTTTCAGTATTGCCTCAAACAAATGCAAGCAGGCAAATATGAAAGGTTGGGTAAGGAATACATTAAGACATCTTGGAATTTACCATATACATATAGATGTTGGAGTGGGGATCGTGAAGTGTTTCTGAGCGGTTCACTAATATGTCAGGACATTTCTTTACACGGGGCTTGTAATGGTTCTGTGGCAAATTTGTCTTGCCACCAGCAGGGTACACCAGCTGCTGTGATTAATCCAACGTTTGGACAACTTTCTAATGGGAGTTACCTCATGTTGAATGATCAGAGTTGCTGCGGCAAGTTGCCAGGCATCCCATATCTAGTAACGGTCAACTCCAGGGTCACTTGCTGTATGCAAGTATTGTTTGCCCCAATAGACACAGTCAGGGAGTCGCCTTTGTGGCCTTCGCTGAACGTCTCTTTTATAAGATTTGATACTTTAAGCAGAATGAAAGCCATGCTTTTGCAACAATCAGTGCCTTTGACCTCGGCCAAAGAAACCTATGATCTACAAGTAGCAAGGACTTCGGCTGAGATACAGACTTTAATACGTACAAACTGCCCTATACATTTCGTGGAAATGATAGGACGTATCTTTAACATGACTGATACAAGCGGAATTGTACATGAATTTAAGAGCATCTGTTCCGGGCTGTTAGCACCTTTCCAGGCAATACTCGGAATAATCCCAAACTTTGCACATTCGGTGTTTGGTGGCATACCATTAATTCTAGCACTTGTTGCCGGAATTCTATTTCTCTTCCTGCTATTACGTCATGGCCAGCCTATTCGCAGACATCACTCCGAGCGAAATGGAGAAAGCTCTCCTTGAACGAAAGTGCAGTGAGCGAATAGTACAGCTTTTGGGCATGAATCGTCTACGGGACCTTAATACCATGTGGTTCCTGTCATTCAGACCAATCTGGCAAGATTGCATCTTACCTGTCCTACGATGCCTGCTATGCGGTGAAGGATGCGTGTTGGACACCTGTCTAACATTTCCATCAGCTACGCCAACGGATGTCGATACTCTGCTGGACCCGATAACGGCCCATGCTCTGTGTTGTCCCCAGAGGCTACCAATCCTGATGACGGCATTCATTGAGATCTCACAGACGCTTCCGGCTGCTGCTGAGGTACGAGATGGATCTACAGGCACACAGGTAACAACGGACGCGAACATTGCTGCAACATCCTATGCTGAAAGCGATTCTTCACATCTCCGTGCAATTAATCTACTACACGAGGTGTTCCGAATGTCACCAACTACGGTGGACGATATTTTGTCTACAGAAATAGATGATCTCATGTTTACACCAGACCCGTACACTGACTCTGATTCGGCCCACAGTGTTCCAGAGATGCAGTAACAATTTGGCCTTCATATTTCAAAAACTTGGAACTCTTCCCAAATTGAACTTTTTTCAGTTTTTTCAAATTAAATGGCACAACAATCTGCTTGAAGTAGAACTATTCTTATAGTAAGGACTTCGCGGTACTTCCACAGACACTTAGTCATCTTGTTTGTCTAAACAGTTCATTAATTTCCATGACATGAAATGACTTTGATTTAGAACAAACTTATCGATCATTTTTTTTGTCACATGTAAATATTACTGCTTACTTCATTCAAATTGCATTTTATTTTCAAATATATGCCTGAAATGAAAAGCAATGCTTAAAAATGTACAGTACTTTTTTGCATTCTAATAGGTTTTTTAAATGCCTTTTAAATGGTTTTAAGAAATATTTTAGCAATATGCGGTACTCCATTTTTTGTTTAGCATTTTAAATGTTTAGCATTTATATTCTTATCGTACACACGAAAGTGGAGTGGGTGTTGTATTCCTCTTAGGATGTCCGTATATAGGTTTTCCTGTATCATGTCCTTATATAGGCACAATTCGCCCTGCCCTTATATAGGCATAAAAGCCCAGTCCTTATTTAGGCATTAAACCGTGCACTCCAAATACAGGCATGGTCTCCGACATCCGTCCACCCTAACGTCACAACGAGTTCTTGAAGAACAGACCCTTAGGCTTCGGGAGTTTCCTAGCACAGGACTATTGATTTCTTCAAGGACTCATCTATTATGCATGAACCGTTATACCTTAGGGGTTCATTCATGACGTCTTCCGCTGTCCGATTCACGTCAATGCTAACATTCTGAGGTACCTCTCAGGTATAAATATACCTTCCCTAGCCCTTGTAAACTAGAGGAGACCTCAACTTCAGAGGAGCCCGTTTCCCGGCCTGACGCACTGAGAAGACGCTGTCATCCCTACACGCAGAGAGTCCAGCTTCCAGTGATCTGACTTCCCTTGCGGGGTGTTGGAGTTCGAGTCTGGCAAGAGATTCCTACCTCTCTCATTCTTAAGGTATGGAGCTGACTAGAACCTAGAGGGACTCTTGGCATACTAGGCATACTAGGCGTAACATACTCTTAGTATACCATAGTAAGGAATACTTCTCCTACTTCATACCTCTCCCTACACCTAGGTTAGGTTAGGTACATTGGGGTAGAACTAGTTTAGAACCGCATCTTATGAGTACTCGCATTTTTAATCTGTGTTATTTATGTAAATGAATATCTGCTAAAAATCATGCTAGCGCAGTATTATTTATTTCTACTGCTTACGCTGTACATTATTTATCTTGCATACTGTCTTGTGATCGTAACTGCACACATTACTTACACAAGAAACAAGACTGTTCAATAAACCTTTTATTGAAACGCCCGTCTACTCTTTCTGTGTAACTTTGAGGAAAACTAAGTATGCACGAGTGAGCTGAGTGAAACGGTTATCTATTGTTTCCACGACTCTGGGACACGTTCTGATTCTAAAGGGAAACAAAGTGGTCATGTTTTGCGGCTGCCAGAAACTACTCCCTTCTTGTTTGTCAAGGAGTTTCTAGTGGCTACTGAGCTAGCTGGCACAAGTAATTAAGTTTAATATACTCGATAGGGACATATCGACTTCAGTCCTATGTCAAGCCTATAGGGTATATTATTCCAATGCGCAGAGCCTATTAGGGAAATAGGAGCTACACTACAATTTGAGATATCCAATGTGGTTTTGTATTTTTTACGCACAATGTTATTCATTAAAGCTGTACTATGTGCATTTTGCACTGCAAATGTTTTAGAACAAGAGTTTAAATGTCTGTAATCCAAAACTAGACGATAGGTGTTGTCTGGTTTGGAGACAGGAAACAAAGGATTGTTCATTGAAGAGGTGCATGTTTCAATCACCCTTTGGTATTCAAGTTGATCTAAGATCTCCCTGACCTGTTTTTTAGCTTCTTGCTTAGGTACTGCCTTTGTGCAGTAGGTTCATTTTTTAGATGTATTTTATGGTGAGGTGAATCCTCGTCCCATCCTACATGATTTTTGTATAATGCTGGGGCCTGGGCTCATGCCCATTTCCTGGCATAAGTATATTTTAGATGAATTGGAATATGGTTAGAGAAGGCTGGCATAATAATGTCCTCGCCATGTGGGCACTCCCTGACAAATTGTGGTGGCCAGTCTTTTTCTGCTAGAAGTATATCATAACCCCTTGAAAGTTTTTCCCAAAAGAGTGCTTTCACCTGTCTGGGTATGTCTCCCTCCATCCGGAGTGTTATTTCATATAACTTTTGTGGAGTACTAACCCTGGTGTCTACAGTCTCAACTGTAATGTACTCATTCAAGTCCACTATCTCCAGAAGTTCCTTCAGGTTCTGGCGAGCTATTGTGACTTCTGCAGCACTGTCCAGCATTGTCTGAGCCCATTCTCCGTTCTTGAGTTGTGTTTTCAGTATCCTCGGCATGTCTGACCTTCAGACCTGCTACCTTCTTCTTTGAGAATTGAGGTTTTGATTTGTTTTTTGGAACGTGTTTGTCGTCTTTCGATTTCACGCGTTCTTCTCTATGTTCTGACCGTCCTCTTCTTTCCGATGTCTGTGACGAGATCTGAAAGGTACGAGAGGAACGTGTATCAGTATCTTGATACCTGTCAGGCTTTTTCAAATTATCCCTGTTCCTGAGGTTATACCTCCTTTCAGAGGGCTCCTTTTGAGGAGACCTACCTCGGGATTGAGAACGTTTCTCGTTTGAATTTTGTTTATTAGTTTCCCACTTCTTTTTAGAAGATGTAGGATTTTGTTTAATAGAGTCCTTCTCAGGACTTTCAGATAGTTTTGGCTTCAATGGTCTTCCACCCAAACTATCTCTGCCTAATTCTGCATAAGATTGTTCTATTATTCTGGGTAGTTCTGTTAAAAGCAAAACAATAATCATGAACATTACCTGCGCCATCTTGTCTGGTGGAATTCTATGTGCACATAAGTTGCAGTCATTTTGATCTATCACAGCCATTTTGTACTCTGTTGGTCACCTTTGTTTCACCCTGCCCTTACTAGCATCCCTCTGACCCTCTGACCGACCTGGTATGTGTGCTGGGGGCTATAAACTCTATTGCCACAACAAACCTCAGCGCCACTTGCTGCCACAAACTCGTTTTTCCTCTCATCTCTGTTTTCAGGCAAACCTTTGGACACTCTACCCCTCACTGCACCTAGTTACACAAACAGGTTCCAAACACCAAAAAGACTCTTGCAACATGATTTATTGCACTACAAACAGCAAGACTTGTTGTTACCAACAATGGGACCTGTTTTTATCAACAGAACGGACTCTTAGATCTGGCCAGTCTCACATGTTTTAGACCCTGAAGCAAGGTCCAGCTGCAAGATAAGATTGTCTGTTTGACCTGGGTGGGAAGAGAATTACTGTTGGGCTTGTGTGACAACCTGCCCGGGCGGGGACCCCAAGCTTGTGTAACCATGGTAATGAAACAAATGCATTGTGTCAAACCTGTATAAAAGGAAGAGCCAAAGGAGTATCAGCAGAGCACTTCCCTCAGACATCCAGGTGTCTGCAGTTGACGTGATCTCCTCATGAGAAATAAACCTGTTTCTTGTCTTCCAGTTTCCAGCGCTTGCCTCATTATTTTGATAGTGAACCCAAAGTGAATTAGAGGTGGAACCCTGCACCGGGCAGCATTGAGGGTCTTAGAAGACTCGCTGCCTTTCACAAATTGGCGCCCAAGCGTAGGGGCCCATCAGCGACGCGTGGGTCCGGTAGAGAGGTCCCAACGACGGAGTGAACGACTAAACGATTGGGGTATACCTGCCTGAGAAGACCCTTGTCTGGCTGCCGATCGACTGAACTTCACCGGTTCCGAACGGACCTCTCTCGAGTGACCTGCAGTCCTGACTGGGACCTAAGAGGAACGCCGCATTGATTGTTGGAGTGAGAGGACAACCAGGCGCTGGAAGGGGAAGACGAAGAACTGTCCATACGGTCCGGGTAAGGTCGTGAAAAAGCGACTTAAATTGATTGATTGATTGAATAGTTTGATTGAAATACTAGTATTCCTTTTTTGATATTGAGTTATTTGCGACATTTCCCTGCTTGCAAACAACGAAGAATAGGAATATTCTCTCTCTTTGCAGGCAGCGAAGGACAGGTAGTGCCGACTTTTTGTCTAAATTGATTGATTGAGATATTCATTTTTGACCGATAAATACGTCATGCCTGTTTTCTCTAGATTGTTTGATTGTAATTGTTTTGGACCCGACCGTTCGTTAGAGGTCAGTCAGCCGGCACCGCCGGAAGGCACCCCTAACAAGGACATGTACGTAAAGTATGGATTAGCCACCGTAGCTTATAGCAAACTATGGCATAAATACACTAGGAAGGACCGGGTAAATCAGTGGCCACTGACGGGATCTTTCGATCCCGCTAAAATAGAAACGTTAGAATTAGCTCTCCACAAAAAGAAAACTAGACCAGCCATGTTTGACAGTTTTGGTTTATGGCGAAAAGAGGCAGCTCAAAGAAAGAAAAGGGACGAAGCTAGACAAGATAAAGAAACGCGAAAATCAGCTTACCAAGCCTGTAAAAGATTAGAAGAAAAACTAAAAGAAAAGGAAATCGATAAAAAGGAACAGGAATCAAAAATATCAGGTCAATGCCCTGTTAGAACGCCTCGACTCTTTACCCCAAGTTACCAGCAAAACAAAGGGTAGATGATGATTTATTGTTAGGTCCCCAATCATATACATGCCACCCCTTACGCCCCTACTCATCCCGTAGTACAACGCCAGGACCACCAAAGTATAGCCGGAGATGGCACGATCGCCTCAGTCTCCACCGCCTCTGCTCCCACCGAGTCACCCACCATGCAACCAACCACCAAGAAAGAACACTACCTGGTATCACTACCGCCACATCTCCGAGAACGACGCAAAGAATTCTGGAATCATTCTTTCGTGCAGATGTTGCACCAGCACAATCTTGCCACCAATGCTACCAACTGTTGGGTCTGTGGGCTGTTACCACATGACACTGAACATTCCATCCCTTTCATCCCTTCGCCATTTTCTATTCACGGATCTTGCCTTGCCTGGATGATGCTCCTACAAGAAAGTTACAAAGACAATGCCATTTCCAACGGAACAATCGCCCAGTTCTACAACGAGTTCTGGCGAAACAAAACAGGAAGGACAGCCGCCCCCTTCTGCCCTCACACCTTCAATGCGACATTCCAGATTAATGTCCCCTCCAAAGAACGAGTGGAAATGCAAGTGTTCAATAATCCTAACAGAGCCACATTTTCCTACCTGAAGAAAAGAACTGCTGCAACACTGACTGTGGCCCTATCTGTGGTGAACGTCTCTGGCCTTGTATGCATTGAAGGCCGTGGGACTAAGAATGTGGGTCACAGCACCTGTAGCATTGTAAGGACTTTGAACACTGCCAACCCCCAACGCTTGTTGCATCACCCAATATGTACTTTGTTTGTGGAACCAAAGCCTACACCTGGCTCCCAAGAAACTGGGGGGGCACGTGCTACATCGCCTTTGTTTTGCCACCAACCTACACAGCCCCTGCAGAGCATCATCGAGAAAAGCGTTCTAAAGACATTGATCAAGCAGACTCTGCCTCATCACAGTTCCTCGACGCAGCCTGATAATTCACCTTCTGTCTATGAAGCAATCGAACATCTCCATAGACTATCTTCAGAAATTCATCAAGGATCAGAGACTTGGACAATTGGAAGTTGGCTTTGGGGCATCTTGAAGGAGTGGGGTTGGAAAATATCAATGATTCTCTTGGTCCCAGTATTGACAATATGTGGTTGTTGTTTGGGTATACACTGTATACCACCTTTGTGTTCTCTTTGCATAATTACCTTGCACCCTAAGACTATGGACACTCAGCTAACAAAAATGAGAGTAATGTATGATCAAGAGATACGGGACATTATGGAGATCGAAATAGACTGACAAGCTGGCTAGTTATGTTCAAAGGGGCCACTGTTAAAAGCAAAACAATAATCATGAACATTACCTGCGCCATCTTGTCTGGTGGAATTCTATGTGCACATAAGTTGCAGTCATTTTGATCTATCACAGCCATTTTGTACTCTGTTGGTCACCTTTGTTTCACCCTGCCCTTACTAGCATCCCTCTGACCCTCTGACCGACCTGGTATGTGTGCTGGGGGCTATAAACTCTATTGCCACAACAAACCTCAGCGCCACTTGCTGCCACAAACTCGTTTTTCCTCTCATCTCTGTTTTCAGGCAAACCTTTGGACACTCTACCCCTCACTGCACCTAGTTACACAAACAGGTTCCAAACACCAAAAAGACTCTTGCAACATGATTTATTGCACTACAAACAGCAAGACTTGTTGTTACCAACAATCGGACCTGTTTTTATCAACAGAACGGACTCTTAGATCTGGCCGGTCTCACATGTTTTAGACCCTGAAGCAAGGTCCAGCTGCAAGATAAGATTGTCTGTTTGACCTGGGTGGGAAGAGAATTACTGTTGGGCTTGTGTGACAACCTGCCCGGGGCGGGGACCCCAAGCTTGTGTAACCATGGTAATGAAACAAATGCATTGTGTCAAACCTGTATAAAAGGAAGAGCCAAAGGAGTATCAGCAGAGCACTTCCCTCAGACATCCCGGTGTCTGCAGTTGACGTGATCTCCTCATGAGAAATAAACCTGTTTCTTGTCTTCCAGTTTCCAGCGCTTGCCTCATTATTTTGATAGCGAACCCAAAGTGAATTAGAGGTGGAACCCTGCACCGGGCAGCATTGAGGGTCTTAGAAGACTCGCTGCCTTTCACAGTTCTGTTTGATGTTCTGTAACATCGAATTCCCCTAATCGTTGGCGGATCGCCACCGCTGCTGCCTCCCCTTTAATATTAGATAATATTATTGTTGAGACCTGGTCGAAATTTTTCAGTAATTTCATACCTAAATTTAGAGCAGGCTCTGCCCCGTATTCGTTTTGAATTTGTTTCAGGACATCGGGTATTACTGCAATTGATGGAATACCATGTGTTTTAGTATAGATGGCAGCAAAGACTGAGCCCCAAGTGGTGCAGTCTTCCAGTTGTGGTCTGATCCCCATTGGTAAACAGATTGTTAGGATTCTGTGTTTCTCATACGGGCTAGTATTTGGAAATACTGCTTCGATTTGAGTAATTTTTTGAGCTATCCAGAATGGAATTTGCTCACGTTTTGTGGGCATTTTTCCCATGACTGCGTATAGTTCTGTGGTGTAATTTTTAGTGTATTCCACGGTTGAGGAGTTTGATTTGGAAGTGTCAATGGTGGTTGGACTGTGAAAGTCCGCATGACATATTGGACAAGTTGTCTGTAGATTTTTATTAACTCTGTAAGTTGAGTAAGTAATTCCTCGTCTGACATTATATCGAGGTCAGGATGAGGAGTGTAGCCAGCTAGAATCGGCCATGTTGCTCCTGGTCTACCTAGTGGACCGAGCCTGGTAATGTTTCTGTGATGTTTTAGGGCGCCTTTAAACCAGAGCTGATGCTCCTGGTATGTTAGTGGAATTTCAATATCCTCGAAAGGAATATATTCCTCTGGTGGATCATCTTCTTTGTAGAAGTGAAACATTTTTGTTACTGAATTTGATTCAGGAAATATGACCCATGAATTGAATACCTCTGTCTGAAAGGATTCGTGTGCCTCTATCACGAAAACTGCTCTACCTCCTCTTGGTGGTAGGCCATGTTTTATAAGTTTTAGAGTGATGGCTCTTCTCAAGTTTGGATGGATGTCTATAACACCCTCCTCAGTTTCATTTAAACCTGAAAAGTTAAAAGCTGGTACGACTGGGTCAGCCGCAGCTCCACCGTTTCCGGTGTTATTGTCCCCGTTTATGGACATTTTTGTTTTTTGAAAAATGTAGAACAAGTTTCAAGGAAACAAAAGATAAGGTGCACAATATTTTGGAACACGGTATCCTTCAACGTTGAACAAACCAAACAACTAATATATAGGGTGCTTCCCTATTTAGTTATGGCGGATATTTAGCCCTACCCACTCCGGACGTCTTATGGAGTATGTGAGTAGGGGTCTCTGAGAAAAGCACGAATGAGTTACTCAGTATCTAGTGTTAAATTACTGCCTTACCAAACCGTTGGGCGCCATGTAGTGTAGTTCCTATTTCCCTAATAGGCTCTGCGCATTGGAATAATATAACCTATAGGTAATAATATAACCTATAGGACTAAGGTCGGTATGTCCCTATCGATTATATTAAACTTAATTACCTGTGCCAGCTAGCTCAGAGGCCACTAGAAACTCCTTGAGAACAAGAAGGGAGTAGTTTCTGGCAACCGAAAAACATGACAACTTTGTTTCCCTTTAGAAGCGGAACATGTCTCAGAATCGTGGAAACAATAGATAACAGTTTCACTCATTCAATCGTGCATGCTTAGTTTCTACAGAGTTACACAGAAAGGAAAGACGGGCGTTTCAATAAACACCAACATGAGTTTTTATTGGTGTAAAACGGGACTAAACTGCTTGCCTTGCATTCAATGGAGCCTTCCCTACTTACCTTACTACCTGTTCTCTTGCTATATCCCTGCATGAAACCTCCAATTCAGCCTACTTACAACTTCCTTGGCTCCCATGCTCAACAACCAGATTCTGGTCTTTCTACTTCCTGATTCCATTACACTGAAATTTACTCTCGGACTACTGTAGATATTCACCACACTAGAGTATTTAAGACACCTTTAAAAAGTCATCTTGGATAGCTGTAGCTTTACAGTGACAAATCATATCACATACTCTCTATCCATCACACCTACGAGGATCCCCAGAACCTTCTTTCATAGCTTTACTCAGCCACCACAAACATTGACTGACAAGGAACAAAATATATACTATCTGATTTTATGTTTCATACTGTTTGTCCTTGTACCATCTCTCATCAATTACTGTTCACACCTCCATATCATGTATGTACCCATATGATTATGGGCTTATTTAATTGTCTATCAACAAATAAATTTATCAATATCACTGAACACACGATTTAATGATTGACCATTGGCCTCCCAGTTCTGCTTTCATTGAGCATGACCCTCCACCAGATATAGAGATCCTGCATGCCTAATGGGGACTGCTATGCCTTTACTGCATCCACTTGTGCTTCAGATACACTGCAGACACAAATAGGTGGTGTAATTTTTAACCCACTCAGCATTCACTTTTTGTTTTTCTGAAACAAACTTGCAAAGTAGGAGTTTCTTTTCGAATTTTGTTTTTAAATGGCTCTGGCACTGTGAATTTTCTTCTTTTCTGGGTCCCTTTGTTTCCCTGTTTGTGTCAGCCATGCAGCTCATGGCAGGGAAAACAGTGAATTTTAGCTATGGTCTAAATGGGCTGGGTCTATAGCGACTCTGTGGCATCGATGTGGGCATTTCAAAGGTTCACAACGCAATGATCACTGAGGTTCTGCTACCAGAAAGCTTGTGGTTCCTCCACCTCTAAATAAGGTAGGTGAGCCACAAATTTGCTGGAACAGGAGCTTTGCTAATTTATGAGGAGCTTCAGCTATGCCCAACTCTAACTATACATTTTTCTTTTTTATAAATATTATTACTTCATTATTACAAAACATGTTATTAGCCTGGGACAGAAAAAATGGCCTTTGTTTTTATTTTTCCCCATTTAACGCTTTTCCAGTATGAAAGGCACCAATGTGGATCCAGTCTGCCCAAATAGTTCATGACTAATCTCTTTGTTTTTCCAGAGAGAAATGGGGAGTGTGAAGTATCAGGACTCCATTGAAGAGTTGATTCACAATGAGAAGCAGGCCAAGAAGCAACAGGAGGAAGAACTTGGAAAGCAGAAGGAGCTGGAGAGGCACACGGTAGGAGGAGATGGAGTTTACTTGTTAACTTGCTGGCCTTGGAACCTGGAGAGCTGGTCTTATTTAGGCATTGACACTCCACCAAAAGTTTGTGTGCTTGTCTTTTAATAACTTGTTATGTTATGTATGTTATATTGATTTGTATAGTGCACTAATCACCCAAGTGGGGATCCAGGCACTTGGCAGGTGTATAGGTTTGTGGTCCCTAATGTGCTTTTAAGACGAGCCAGGTCTTTAGCTTCTTGAGGGAGGTCATGGGTGAGATATAGGAGAATGAGCGACCTCCAGTTTTGCTTTCGCGGATACGTGGAATGTGTGAGAGTGAGGCAGATAGTTAGGTGTCTGGTGGGTTGGTGAAAGTGTATGCGGCTGTTCAGGTATCCTGTGCTGTGTAGGGCTTTGTATGTGTGCATGAGAAATTTGAATTGGCTTCGCTTGTGAATGGGGAACCAGTAAAGCTTCCTGAGGTGGGGTTTGATGTGGTTGCGGCGTGGGAGGTCTAGTATGAGTCTAGCAGCGGTGTTCTGGAGTCTGTATAGGAGTTGTTTGGTGATTCCGGCATAGAGAGTGTTGCCATAGTCCAGCCTGCTGGTGATGAGTGCCTGCATGACCATCCCTCTGGTGTTCTGATGCAACCATTTGAAGATTTTTCACAGCATACGTAGGATGTGGTAGCAGGAGGTGCACACTGCGTTGACTTGAGCCATCATGCTGAGCCTGGTGTCTAGGATGATCCTTAGATTTCTTGTGTGGTCCATGGGTGTGGGCTGCAGGCAGTTGGTTTGCATCCTGTCAGCTACCATGGTCATGCAGTTGATGAAGTTGGTTCTGGCGGTGGTTGTTTTGTCTGTCAGGTAGAGGATGAGTTAGGTGTCATTGGCTTAGGAGATGACGGTAATGTCTTGTAATCGGATAATGTTGGTGAGTGGTGTCATGAATATGTTGATAAGGGTGGGGCTGAGAGACGATCCCTCTGGGACTCTGCATATTAATTTATTGGTCTCTGATGTGAAGGGTGGCAGCTTGACCCTTTGGGTTCTTCCTGTGAGGAAGAAACAGATCGATTTGTGAGTGGATCCTTGTTTGCCAATCTCATGGAGTCTTCTGATGAGGGTGTTATGGGAGAGAGTGTTGAAGTCCGCAGAAGGATGAGGGCCGCTGTTTCTCTTTGGTCTAGGATGATCAGAATGTCTTCAGTGGCCGCAATGAGTGCCATTTCGGTCCTGTGGTTTTTTCTGAATCCTGATTAAGTGTTTTCTAGTAGATGGTGAAGTTCGAGGTGGGTTGTGAGTTGCTTGTTGATGGCCTTTGCAATTACTTTGGCTGGATAGGGAAGCAGGGAGATGGCTCTGAAGTTGCTCAGTTGATTTGGGTTGGCTGTGGGCTTCTTGAGGAGAGCATTGATTTCTACAAGTTTCCATTCATCCAGGAAAGTGAAGAACATGATGGAGGTGTTTATGATGTGGGTCAGGGTGCTGCTGATTGGTGATGATCCCAGGTCGTAGATGTGGTGGGGGCATGGGTCCGTTGGGGCCCCTGAGTGGATGGTCCGGATGATTGCCAGTGTGTTGTTTCTGGTAGAAGTTGTCCATTTGATCAGGTGGCTGTCTTGGTTGGCAGTGGGTAGGTTAGCAGCGAGTTCTTGGAGGTTGTGTTGGTGTGCGAAATTGCTGTCGATGTTTGCGATTTTGCTGTGAAAGAAGTTGTATAGGTTGTTGCAGAGTTGTTGGAAGGCAGCGATGTTGGTGACAGTAGATGAGGGCGGGCGAAATCCTTAACAATCTAGAAGATCTCTGTGTAGCTGTTGGAGCTTCCTTCGAAGTGGTCCACAAGTGCTTTTTTCTTGGTGTCTCTTAGTTGCTGGTGATAGCATCTGAATGCAGCCTTGTAGGTAGTTCTGTCAGTGGTGCTGTGGCTTTTTAGCTGTTTACAGTGTTGTTTGGTGTCTTGGAGGTGTTCTGTGTACCAGCTAGTCTGTTTGTATGATCTACTATGCTTGTTGGGTTTGATGGGTGCGATGGAGTCCGCGCAGTTCTTGATTCAGTTGTTGAAGCTGTTGATGCCCTTTTCGAGGTTGTCTGTGGGGCTAGGTTAATCCTCGATGAGAGCACTGAGCCAGTCAGCTTCTGTGATTTTCCCCCAACTGTGGCTTGGAATGCTGAACCTAGTAGGATGTTGACTTGAGGTGTGCTGATTTGGAAGTGGATGATGAGAGTAGTCGGTCCATGTGAGCGGTGTGGTGGAGTTGTATTTGATGCTGTCGCTTGTGGTGAAGATATGGTCCAGTGTGTGTCTTGCTTTGTGTGTTGGTTCTGAGATGAGCTTTCTGTGTTTCTAGTATATGTAATGTAAAGAGGCAAAGAACAGCTATAGAGGATGCTGTTCTAGTTACATGCCTCAAAATCCATCATTTCATAATTTCTGTAATATAATCTGAAATTATTCCATGTACTAACCTTGGGTGTGAGAGGCTTCTGTTAGAATGACAAAATAATAACCACGGTACTTGGCATCTCCTGCTACATCCGTCAGGTAATATTAGACAGTACTGCATCATCCAACAACTGGCTTTGGTTTACTCTTTTCAGAAAGGTATTGTACGTTTGCTTTACACTGGAAACAGAAGGTCCTGGAAGCAGCCTAATTTCCTTTTTTGCACTAATTGAAGAGGTTAGGCTATGTGGTGTATAAACCTTTTGTACCGTGATTTACTACCTGGTGTAGGAATGTTTGCTAGTAATGGGAAATAACTGGCACAAATCATATATGCATATTTTATTGAGCCCGTTTTGCAACTTAGCGATATCTGCCACCTCTGTATGAGCCAGTGGAATAGCAGGCACAGCAGATTCGGCTGGGCTCATATGGTGGGGCTTCCCCTCTGCAAAACTCTAAATTATGCCCTATGTCGGATGCTTTTTCATGATGTTTTCCATAATTGGATTTGGTTTTTAAATGTAAAATAATGAAATGTAAAATAATGTACATTTTATCCTTACAGTGGCTAAATGTACTGGAAATTTCTAAAGTTTTCTTAAGCGATTATCTGTTTTTCGTACACTTCATACTTGCTGTTAATAGGGGTGATGAGTGTTGCACTTTTTGCTTTTATAAGCTTTTTAACCTGAGGGAATTGTCTTGGTTTTATTTTATTCTCTGCTGATTCCACCACAGAATTACGAGTGGAATCAAGAAGGTACCTATTTTTCATCACTCGCCAGTCTGACAGGTCCAAATGCATAGAGTGGTGCCATGCCTTAAGATCCCCATGGCGGTAAACTTTGATTCATGGAATCTAAAGGGCCTTAATTCCCCACAAAAAAGAGGTACATTCTGGAAATATATTTCAGACCAGTGGTTTGAGATAATAGCGCTGTAGGAAATCCATCTTAAATGTAGTGAGGAACAAAGATTAAAGCACAAATCCTACCCGCTCATTTATAAGTCGTTGGCTAACTCCAAACATAATGGGGTCGCCCTGTTGTTCCACTCTTCGCTTAAGTTCCAAATAACCAATGTGAAGGCTGACAAAGAGGGGAGAATGATAATGGTCAATGTCTCCTATTTGGCCGTAAATGTACGATAGCCACGACCTATGGCCCAAACTCGAACCAGGCAGACTTTCTTCTTTCATTTCTCAGTCAGCTTGCAGGCTTTGCGGAGGGAGAGATAGTGGTACTGGGGGACTTCAACCTCATCTGGGACCCCAATATGGATAGTACCCATCCCCAAAGGTCACACATAGGCAACTTCTCACACCCAGTGATACATGAATAGGCACAACTTGGTCTCTTAGATGCTTGGCAATCACTCCACCCCACCACTAAAGACTATACCTTCTTTTTCCACTCACACCGAACATACTCGCATCTCAACCATATCTTTGTGAGCCAAACACTCCAACAGGCCCTCGTAGCAGCTACTATCCACCCCATAACAATTTCTGATCATGCTATTGTCCGAGGTTACATTAGAATGTCCTGCCCCGAAATCACCCTCCTGTAGATGGTTCTTCCTGACTCCCCTTGCACGTGACTGCGTCTTTCGGGATGAGCTTCGCAAAACCATTCAAGAGTATTTTCAAACAAATGACCCCCAAGATACAAACTATTCTACGACATGGGATGCCTTTAAAGCTGTACTGAGGGAGAAGTATATGTCGCTCATGACTACTCTCCTGCATCAGAAGCCCAAGGAGCGATTAACACTAGAGGAAGAGCTCCTCCACGTGGAACACGCCAATAAGGAAGCCCCCACCCTCGCTCTCCAAAAGGAATGACCACACTGAGAGATAAACTCACAGCAATATACTCCAGTAGAGCAGAATTCACTCAGTTGTGCCTCAGACAAACTATGTATGAAAGGGGCAATAAGGTGGGCACTCATTTAGCCATGCAGCTATGAGCGAAACAGGGGAAAGACTATATAGGGCCGATTCAGACAGCAGATGGTACTTGAAGCAGCCAAGACGGCGGACGCAAACTAGAGAAGCTCCACTCCAAGCCCTTGTTATCCTGATGATTTCTATGCCACCGGAGGCCATCCACACCTGAGGAGCGAGCAAAGGAACCACCTGGGGCTGCCATACTGATTGGTGCTGGAGGGGCATACCTGAAGCAGCGCCTACCCATAGCTGCGAGGAGGCCTCGGTGGGCAGTGCCATAGAGAAGGCGGGCCTGCACTTCTGGTGCGGAGACGATCCCACAGGCCCCTGCCCGACCGCTCTGCTGAGAACAGCGATCAGCGATCCGAAGGGAACCGGGTCGCATCGCCCGTGCCCCCCGACTGGATCCTGTGCTGAGTAGAGCCCTACGGAGCTTGGAGGCGGGCATGAATCAAGGGATCTGGGGAGACCCGCGCGGGGGCCGGCGGGCTTGCCCTCTTCAGACTCCGCGACTGCTGTGCCACAGCCTGCTGAGGACTCCGGGGAACGCGCAGCCCATCTGAGCAGCAAAGGTGTCCCCCCCCTGCTATCCTGAACTGAGGTGATGAATTGGGCAGCACTGGGGGTGACTGAGCTGCGCCCGGGGGTCGGTTCGGGCCCAGGCCTGGTGCGTCACTCCTACCGTCGGCTGCAAGCGCACTGGTGGGTGATTCCCCCTGGCATCCCAGCAATGCTACCTTTGCTTCTCACGACAGCCCTGGTGTGCAGCGGGGGCTGGGCAGCAGCGTAGGTGACGAGTAGCGGCTCAGGGGTCGGCTCGGGCCCAGGCCTGGTGTGGCACTCTCTTTACTCGGCCAGCCGCTTGCTCACCAAGACTTCCTGTGCCTTTTCAACCTGGCCCCCTTGGGCTCCCTGCACTTGCCACTCAGATTGCAGTGACATGAGGTGGGGGGACAGGTGACGACAGGCTCGCCCAGTGAAAGCCCGGGTGTCAGTTCGGGCCCAGGCTTAGATTACTGCCTCCCCTCCCCACTCCACCTGCTGCTGGCTGTGGGATCACTCTATATCTGATCGACTCACCATTTGGCGCCTGCTGAGCGGCACAGACTGGCAGACAATATTGGGCAAGGGACAGTCCCCACTCATCTCAACACGTTCCCCCGCCCTATAAGCACTGGGGGGTCGAGGGGGAGGGTAGAGGACAACGGAGTGGGCACCAGTGGAGGCAACTGGGCTGACGTTCTGCCACATTGAAACTCTGGTTGGACTGTGGGGGATCAGGGGCCCTGCGGGCCACATTACGCTCCCTACCGACTGTACTTTTCCCCCTTTCTGGCCACTCTTTGTTGATGACAGGTGGTCTGCGGGCCCTATGCTCACAGCCCAGCAGTTGGTGATGGGACGATTAAGGTCCGCCATCCCTCAAGGGGCAGCTCCCTCCACGCCGGACGGCTCGTCCCGCACACAGGCAGCTCAAAGCGAGGATACCCTGCAGCACTCACTGGCCACGAAGATGGACACTATGCTTAGCGCTGTTGAGAAACTTGGTGCTTTGCTCGACCGAACGCGCACATCATTAGAAGTCAAAATAGATAAAGTCGCATCGGACTTTACACTGCTACATGCAGATCACCGCAAGCTCGTAGAAAAGGTGCGGGCTAATGAGGTAGCACTGACGGAGCTGAGGCCCACCGCCAGATCAAACACAACTTTAATACACAGCCTAATGGACAGGGTGCAAGTGCTGGAGGAACAGCTTGAAGATGCCGAAAGCCGCTCCAGGTGGAACAATGTACGCGTGGTGGGGCTGCTGGAGAATGTGGAGGGCCGGGGCCCGGTGGCCTATGCAGAACGCTGGCTGAGAGAAATACTGCCAGAGGATGCCCTGTCACCCCAGTTCGTGGTGGAACGGGCACATAGAGTGCGGTCCCGAAGACCTCCCTCAGGGATGAGCCCCAGGCCCTTCCTGATCCTACTACTGAACTTCAGGGATAGGGACACAGTCCTACGAGAAACACGCAAGCTTCATGAAATCAAGGTCCAAAACGCATGTGTCATGCTGTTTCCGGATTACACGGCGCAGGTACAGAGACGCAGAGGATCCTTTCAATTCGTAAAACAGCGCCTCCGCACATTAGATCTACGTTTCTCTCTCTTATTCCCGGCTCGCCTGCGTGTGGTGGCTAAGGGCACCACCCATTTCTTCACTTCCCCAAAGGAGGCCTGGGAATGGCTGGAGAGCATGGGGCTGGCAGACGGTCATATGTCCTCTGCTGACCAGACAGGGTCGCACCGCGGAGGAGGCGGCAGGCAGCGGAGCTGATGCTGAGAAAGAGCCCGACAGGCCTCACCCAACACAATACCGGACTTGGAGCAGAAAATCGCGGAGCGGCAAGAGGCACTACAGGTGT
This sequence comes from Calotriton arnoldi, assembly GCA_963921515.1. Classification (NCBI taxonomy): domain Eukaryota; kingdom Metazoa; phylum Chordata; class Amphibia; order Caudata; family Salamandridae; genus Calotriton; species Calotriton arnoldi. Next base: position 1,057,848 of record CAWUFW010000313.1, on the reverse strand, counting down.
CGGCAACGATTAGTGATCGTGCGCACACTTCAGATCAGGATACAGGATCCACAAAGTCAATAAATGATGAAGACTCCTCTCACTCTTGGCCCGACGGGCTTGGTTCACCATCCCTGCCAGTGGTGAAGCCCCAAACATCGGATGACATCGCCTGACAGTCCATAGATTAGGGAATGATTTGTTGGACACTTCTGAACTCGGAAGAGGAAGCAACATTGCAGAGTTTGGATCCCCTTGCTGACTGAACTGTCGATGGGAAGTTCTGGCAGACTATATACCATAGCATGGAACACAGCGTCTTGGTGTCGCGGGGCGGCCATGGGACACCCACTGATCACTACTAGGCCATTCCGCATGATGTAACACAAGGGCTTTCAAGATTCACCACTACTGCATCAGCTGCCTTGAACACGATTTAACATTGTTGGATGCATAATGCACCCGAGACTTGGTTTGGGACGACCCACTTTCTGGGTCTGCTCTGATACTGTTGTTTACGTTTCATCGTTATCTCCCATTTTTGTTCACACAGCCGCCCACAGGACAACCACCACTCGAGACCCCCACATTCAACTGACCATAACTAAAATTGCGCGATCAGACCTTCCACATCCCCCTCATAATGCATGCAATCGCACTCAGACAGCATGGCGCAAACAAACGTAATCACCTGGAATGTAAGGGGCGATCCACACACCAACTAGGCGATATTCCATCTATTCATATCTGCAGCGTAGGGCCACTAACATAGCGCTGCTACAAGAAACGCACATAACACAGCCTGAAGCCATCCGTCTTCACAGAAAATAGCGAGGACAAGTATTTAGCACAAATTATTCCGCGCATGCGAGAGGCTCGCTAATATGGATCAAGGCGGGGACACCATTTGCAGCAGACGAGGTGCAGACTGATCCGGATGGCATATACGTCTTTGTAAAGGGCCGCTTGAACAGGCAAATCATCTTGATAGGGTCCATATATGCCCCGAATGTGGACCATGCCGCATTTCTCCGTCACCTTACACATCTGCTTGCACCCTAGAGTGAGGTTCCCTGGTTGCTGGGTGGGGACTTCAACTCAAAACTAAACACTGCCCTGGACCATTCATTTCCTCCTCTGACGCGCACAGCTGCCTCCTCAAACGCACTAGCGTTGAATACCTGGCTCACACACTGGTCTTTAATAGATGTTTGGTGCCAACGCAATCCAGACACCTGCATATACTCTTTCTATTCTCATGTTCACGATCTTCACGTGCGGTTGGATCGCTTGGTGAGTTCACCCTCACTACTCCCTCACATCAAGCACACGGAATACCTTGGTCGCACACACTCTGATCACAATCCCCAACTCATGCAGCTGGGATGCAGGCCAGCCTCCAATTCCCACCTGGCATCTTCAACCAGCGGCACTAGAGGACCCAGCGTTCCGGGCTTCTCTTGGTGCAGTCACGAGGGAGTTCTTTGACAACAATGCGGGCACCGCACATAGCACGGCACTTGAATAGGAGGCATTTAAAGTCGTCCTTAGGGGGCACAGCATGGGCATCACATGGAACATACGGAAGCACCTCTCTCAGGAAATAGCAAAAGTGGAAAGGGGGTTGCTGCCCTGTGAGAACCAAGTGGCTATGGGTACTGGAAGTCTCCGCTCCCTGAACGCAATGCACAGCGAACACATAGAGCTGCTAGAGCGACAAAGGTGCCTAAACTATGCGGCGCACTCAGCGCAAACACACGCAACATCTGACAGGCCCGGGCACCTATTGGCATGGGTGTTACATCAGGAACAGCCTCGGCACCCTATACATGCCATGAACACCGCGGCAGGACCCACAGCAGGCGCTCACCCCCAAGTTCTCCCGCGCCCGCATAGGAGGCCGCTCCTCCCAGGTGCAGGCCTCCCGTCTGTGGAACTGCCTGCCATTGGCACTTAGACAGGTGCAGGATCTACTTACCTTCAGGAAGCAACTGAAAACATGGTTATTCCAGCAATAGGCTATGAGCCGAGTCTAAGGTAGTTATACTGTCAGTGTCTGTCTTGAGGTCTTACAGCGCCGGGACACTCTAGTTGAGTAGCTGCGCGCTCTATAAGTACCAAGTTACAATTACAATTACAGTATACACTCAGCACGAAATACATGCAGAGATGACAAGGCATAACAAAGAACTATATGAAAACGCCATTCCACGTGACCGGAAACGCACGGCTGCTTTTCTGAGCTCTATGCGCCTACCCAAGACATTAGATGCCCCGCTTGAACAAGAGGAGATCATGGAAGCTATAGTAGCATTGGCCACCAGCAAAACTCCTGGCCTTGACGGGTTGCCTGCGGAGTATTAGAAAGCATATGCACAGACCCTCGCCCCGTGCTTGCTCACATTGTACAATGCTGCCCTGGAAGACACAGCTCTACCTGGCTCATTGGCTGAAGCACAACTAGTTTCACTCCCTAAGCTCCACAGGGGCCCCAAGGAGTTAGGCTCCTACCGGCTGCTGGCCCTTTTAAGCACGGACTATAAGATCCTAGCAAAGCTCCTAGCAGACAGGCTGTCACCATTAATTCAATCCCTAGTGCATACAGACCAGAATGGTTTTGTACCAGAGCGGAACACCTCCCTGAACTTGCAGCGCTTTTTTAGAGTTGCTTGCTATGCACCTGATCACTGGACCCACTCAGGCTGTCTAATACTGGATCTTGAAAAGGCCTTTGATACCCTGGAATGGGGGGTTTTATTCGCAGTGCTGCCGTGCTATGGGTTTGGAGAGACTTTCCTTAATATGATTCAGCTCCTATACAGCACGCCAACGATGATGGTGCAGACAGGCCCATACATATCGGCCCCCATTAAAGTAAGGCGGGGGACCAGGCAGGGATGCCCATTATCCCCGCTGCTTTTCTCACTAGCCATCGAACCCCTGGCAGCAGCTATCCGAGAGCAGGGAGAGGGATGGGGGATTCCGCTGGGTGATGGCGTGCACACGATCTCACTATACGCGGACTACCTTCTTATATACATTAAAGGATGTGCATTCGATTCCCGATACAATGGTGCAGACTCTGGGAGACTTTGCAATGCTCTCTGGGTTGAAAATAAACGCGTCCAAGTCCTGCCTTTACAGATTCAATATGGCATGTCCAGACCCACAATACACCCTCAACAATTTTGGCATAGAATGGCAGGCGCAGACCTTCCGCTACCTGGGGGTGGGGGTATACCATCAGCAAGACGACTTATTAGAAGGTAATCTAGGCAGGGCGGTGACTTCGATCCACTCTCAAATTGCCTTTTGGAGTGCACTTCCATTGACTATTATGGGCCGCGTGGCCATAATCAAAATGGGAGTAGTGCTGTGATTTCTATATTATTTCACCAATCTGCCCCTGTATATACCTGTATCTTTTTTCCAAACGCTGGAGAGAGTGGTGAGGGGATTTATTTGAGGAGCATCTCGCAACCGAGTGGCACTCCGGAAACTCTACCTCCCGGCGAATCAAGGTGGGCTAGCAGTGCCCAACCTGGAGCATTATTTTCTTGCAGCTCAACTGCAATGGGTGGCCCGCTGGCTCTCGGAGTGACACCTCTCGGACACAGTGACGGACTCTCCGCCCCTATCACATCGTGGTCTCCTCACATTGTTTCATCCATGTCATAGACAGAGACCTCCAGAACAATTACTACTTTACGTGGCATACAGATGCCACCACAGAATTTTGTTTCTAACACGCCATACAATGCCATACGCCCTTGTGCTACCATTGCTGGGTACCCCCAGAGGGTCTGGGGCTATCACGGCCCACGAATTGTTCCACCTAGCGGAGGGAGGGATACAAGATGTCGGGGATCTGTACCTCAACAGTGAACTTAGGTCGTTTGCCTCCCTGGTGGAGAACAACGAGCTCCAACCAGGGCAATTCCTCATATACCGTACAGTCACAGCAGTACTGAGCAAACATTGGGCTGACATGTTAAGTGAGCTCCCAACACATTTAATCATCCAATATTTACATGTCATGGGGCAAGGACGGCATTTAATTAAATGGTTCACCGCCGCCCTCAGACACCACGCAGCGACAACATTGCTTCCCTTGTGCGCAAGTTGGGAGAGAGACCGTCAGCGCCCTTTCACAGACTCCGACTGGAACAGAGTGCTAGAAGGACCAAATAGCATCCCACGAAACATGCGTTTTTGCCTAATTCAATACTTTATAATGCAGAGGGCCTATCTCACACAAGCAAAGATCAATAAGTACTATAACCGCGCGGACATTGCCTGCCCACGATGTCTCTCGGCTGACGCAGACTTGCTCCACATGGTATGGGGCTGTCCACGATTGGAAGAATACTAGGAATCTATAGTGCTTTCCCTTAGTCGCTGCACAGGCCGTGACGTGCCCCTATGCTGGGAAACTTGCATCCTACATAGCAGAGCTAAGGATCAAAAGGTGACCTTCTGTTTCATTGCCCTGGGGCTGATAGTTGCTAACCGCCTGTTAGAAATGGGATCTCTAGTTGGCAAGGGCTTGCACCTTTGTCCAAGTAGGGACCCTTCTTCCTAGTCAGGGTAAGGGTGTTACACTTGTGAAGTAACCCCTGCTCACCCTCGTGGTAGATTGGCACGAGCAGTCAGGCTTAATTCAGAGGCAGTGTGTAAAGCATTTGCACATAACCAACAGTAATACAGTGTAAGCACTACAAACGGACACCACACCAGTTTAGAAAAATAACCAATATTTTATATACTCAAGACAAGACCAATTACGACAAAAATCCACAATACTATACTTTACGAATGAATACTTGATACGGTAACTTCTTCTTTGCAGGAATAGCACAAAAGCAAAGTTCAGTACGAGTCGGTAGCTCCGTCCGAGCCTACCGTGATGCTGAAAACCCCAGAGTCTAACAGTTCCAGCCGACCGCGTCGATACGGGCCAGCAGAGTCATGAACAGACTCGGTTACAGTACCTTTCTCGTTGTGGCTGGTACGGAGTGTACGAGCCGGTCGGCGTTCGTCGCGGTTGCGGTGCAAGACGGAGCGATGCAAGGTGCGGTGTCCCTCGATGCGGTGCAGGCAGCGGCTCGATGAGCGTCGTGCAGACGGAGTCGGTGAGTCCAAGGCGTGCGATGCAGGGTGAGACGATGCTCGATGCGGTGCTGACAGGTTGCGATGCAGGCGACCTAGCCGGAGTGCGGGAGCTGGCGTCGGACAGCGGTGCGAGTCGGAGCGGTGCGCCGCAGACGTGCGAGCGGTGCCCCAAATGCGGTGCGGTCACGACTCTTGAGCCAGTTGCAGCGACCGCGTCGGTCGGGTCCGGTTGGTTCAGTGAAGCGATGCGATGCGAACTGCGGTGCCCACAGGTCACGGTGCAAGCAGCGGCTCGATGTTGGCGGCGTCGGACGTCGCCCACGGTGAGACCAGGGTTGCGATGCGAAGCGGGGCGATGCGGTCTGCAGTGCGAACAGGTCACCGGCCAGGGATGGATTCGGTTGACGGAGTCGGTTGCAGTTCCCTTCCTCTGTGGCAACTGAAACAGCGTTCCAGAAGCGGTACCCAGAGGCTTGTGAAGTCTTTGTAGTCCCTGAGACTTCTTAACAGGAGGCCAGCTCGGTTTCAGGCCCTTGGAGATACTCAGCACAAGTTTGTAGAAAGTTCAGTCCTTTCACTGCCCAAGGCAGAAGCAGCAGCTGCAGGCCAACCCAACAAAGCAACAACACAGCAAAGGGGCAGTACTCCTCCTGGCAGCTCTTCCAGCTCTTCGTCTTGGCAGGTTCCTTGATTCCAGCGAGATCTAAATTCATGGGGTCAGGGCCCCAATATTTATATCCCAAATTCCTTTGTTCTCTGAAGGCAGAGAGGCCTTTGCCTAGTCCAAAGCAGTTCTGGAGCACTTTGTTGACAAGTCTCCGTCCCTTCTTTCAGTGAGTAGGCCAGGGACATCAGACGCACCACAGGAGGTGGAGCCAGCATTGTGGAGGGAAGGCACTGTCCTATTCAGGGCCCAGGTGCGACCCCTCCCACCCATCTACATGTAGATCTTGCTATTCAGCCCTGTGCTGACTAACCCTGTCTCCTGGCATCCCCCAGCCCCTGTCACTCACACTCCAGACAAGGAATACACAACCCGCAGAGGCAGGCTTGGATGGTTAGACAAGAAAATACCCACTTTCTAAAAGTGGTATTTTCAAACACAGAATGTTAAAACCAACTTCACTAAAAGATGCATTTTATCATTCTGAGTCCAGGCATGCTAAACTCGAATTTCTACCATGTTCCCGGGGTCAGTTAGGATTATAAGCTGTAATAATCAAAACTGCCCGTTCTGGCCTAGGGGAACAGGTAGCCTTGCAATAGTGAAAAACGAACTAGGCTGTAATTCACTATCAGGACATGCCGCACACACCCGGGCATGTCCTACCTTTCGCGTACAACGCACCCTGCCCACAGGGGTACCTTGGGCCTACCTTAGGGGTGACTAACATGTAGCAAAGGGAAGGTTTAGGGACTTGCAAGTGTGTGCACTTGCCAAGTCGTCATGGCAGCCCCAGGCTGCGCACAGGCTCTGCGGTGGCAGGCCCGAGTTACACTTTACGGGCTGTTTGCGTGGGTGGCACAATCCAGTGCTGCAGCCCACCAACAGCATTTGGTCTATAGGCCCTGGCACTCGCAGTGCACTTTACAAGGGACTGACACATAAACCAAATAGGCCAATCATGGAAACACCAATCCATAACGCATTTTATACAGGAGCACTTGCACTTTCCCACTGGACCGCAGTGAGGAAAGTGCGCAGAATCATTACACCAGCAAAAACAGAGTCAAAACCGGGAGGTCAGAAAGCAAAAAGTCAGGGGAAACACGCCAAAAGATGCCAAGTCTAACACATGTCCCCTCCAGCTGAAAGTAGGAGAACTACCCAACCCCATTGGAGTTCTCCTCACTAAGGCGGAAGAACCTGGACAGACCATCTGCGTTGGCGTGTTCTGTACCAGGACGGTGCTCCACCGTAAAGTCCATTCCCTGTAGGGAGATGGACCACCTCAGCAGTTTTGGATTCTCACCCCTCATTTGCATCAACCATCTGAGGGGCCTGTGGTCTGTCTGAACCCGGAAGTGAGTCCCAAACAGGTATGGTCTCAACTTCTTCAGTGCCCAGACCACAGCAAAAGCTTCCCTTTCTATGGCACTCCACCTCTGTTCCCTGGGAAGTAGTCTCCTGCTAAGGAAGACTACAGGCTGATCCAGGCCCTCTTCGCTTCAGTTGTGAGAGCACCGCTCCCACACCATGCTCTGAAGCGTCAGTCTGCACGACAAATTCTTTGGAGAAGTCAGGTGCCTTGAGCACGGGCGCCGTGCACATGGCTGCCTTCAGGGCATCAAAAGCTTTCTGGCAGGACTCAGTCCAGATCACTTTCCTGGGCTGCCTCTTAGAGGTCAGCTCTGTTAAGGGGGCAACGATGGTGCCATAGCCCTTAACAAATCTCCTATAGTAACCGGTGAGACCTAAGAAGGCTCTCACCTCGGTCTGGGTCTTGGGGGGTTCCCAAGCCAGAATGGTGTCAATCTTGGGTTGTAGGGGCGCCACCTGGCCGCTTCCTACCTGGTGTCCCAAGTACACCACAGAACCCTGCCCGATCTGGCACTTACTGGCCTTGATCGTGAGGCCTGCACCTTGCAATGCCCTCAACACTTTCTCAAGGTGCTGTAAATGTTCTTCCCAGCTGGAACTGAACACAGCAATGTCATCCAGGTAGGCGGCACTGAAATCCTCCAGCCCAGCCAACACCTGATTGACCAACCTCTGAAAGGTGGCAGGGGCATTCTTCAACCCAAAGGGCATCACCCGGAATTGGTAATGACCTTCGGGGGTTGAAAATGCTGATCTCTCCTTGGCCCCATCGGTTAAGGCAATCTGCCAGTACCCAGACGTCAAATCAAACGTGCTGAGGAACCGGGCAGCTCCCAACCGATCAATGAGCTCATCAGCTCTGGGGATGGGGTGCGCGTCAGTCCTGGTGACGGCATTGAGCCCACGGTAGTCCACACAAAACCGGGAGTTCTGGAGTGGCACCGGGCGCCGCAGCCTTTGGGACCAAGACCACTGGGCTGGCCCAAGGACTGTGGGAGGGCTCAATCACCCCTAACGCCAACATCTTAGAGACCTCCTCCTTGATGCTGGCTCTGACCCGGTCAGTCAACCTGTAAATCTTGTGCTTCACAGGAGGGCTGTCAACGGTGTCCACGTCATGGGTACACCAGTGAGTAACACCGGGGGTCAGAGAGAACAGTGGGGCGAACTGTCCCAACAACTGGCGACAGTCCCCCTGCTGCTCTTGAGTCAGAGTAGGGGAGAGGATCACACCCTCTACTGACCCATCATGCTCCTTGGTAGACAGGAGGTCAGGGAGAGGCTCACTCTCCTCTTCCACCCCATCATCTGTCGCCAAGAGCATACTCACTTCGGACCTCTCGAAGTGGGGCTTGAGGCGGTTCACGTGAAGGACCCTCAAAGGGTTCCTTGGAGCCTGCAAATCCACCAGGTAGGTGACGTCACTTTTGCGCTCTTTTACCTCATATGGCCCAGTCCACTTGTCCTGCAAGGCACAAGGTGCCACTGGGGCCATGACCCACACTTTTGCCCAGGTTGAAATTCGACCAGAGTGGCATTCTGGTCATACCATCTCTTCATTTCTTCCTGGCTTGCTTCTAGGTTCGCCTGAGCGAGTTTCCTGAAGCGGGCAGTTTGGTTTCTAAAGGCCAGCATGTAGCTAAATACATCCTGGGGAGTTTTCCTGGGAGCTGCCTCCCAGCCTTCCTTTACCAAACTCAGAGGTCCTCTGACAGGGTGGCCATGCAGGAGCTCAAAGGGGCTGTACCCAAGAGACTTCTGAGGCACCTCCCTGTATGCAAAGAGTAGGCATGGCAAGAGGACGTCCCACTTACGCCTCATGGGTTCTGTTAGACCCTTGATCATGCCTTTCAAGGTCTGGTTGAATCTCTCCACCAGACCGTTTCCTTGTGGGTGGTAAGGAGTGGTGAACTTGTAGGTTACACCACACTCCTTCCACAGGGATGTCATATACTTCGATATGAAATTGGTCCCCCTATCAGAAACCACCTCTCTGGGGAATCCCACACGGGAAAAGATCCCCATTAACGCCCGGCCCACCACTGGCGCCGTCGTTGTCCTGAGAGGGATTGCCTCCGGGTACCGGGTGGCATGGTCCACCAAGACCAGGATGTACCTGTTGCCCATGGCTGCCTTGGGATCCAGTGGCCCCACAATATCCATCCCTACCCTTTCAAAGGGTGTTCCAACAACAGGAAAAGGTTGGAGAGGAGCTTTGACCTTCCTCCCACTCTTACCACTTGCCTGGCAAGTTTGGCAAGACCTACAGTGTGCATCTGACTGCCTTCGCATTTGGGGCCAAAAGAAGTGGGTGACAAGCCTGTCAAAGGTCTTGTCCTGCCCCAAATGTCCTGCCAAAGGCACGTCATGAGCCAGACCCAGTAGGAAGGTCCTGAAGCGCTGGGGTACCACCAGCACACGGGCTGACCCAGGCTCAGCAACCTTAGGCTCACTGTATAGGAGACCACTCTCCCAGTAGATCAGATGTGACCCGGACTGATTACCAGCTGCCTGGTCTGCAGCCTGCCGCCGCAGACCCTCCAGAGTAGGGCACTCGTTCTGCTCCCTGCAGAACTCCTCCCTGGTGGGACCCCCTTCTTGCTGCCAATGGGTCAGCTCAGAGATGTCTCCCAGTTCGGCTACCTGCTCCCCTGTAGGCACCGGGGCGTCCCCTCGAGGTCCGCCTCCTCCCGGTCCGTGGGAACTTCGGGGCCGGTTTCCCGCGCCCCCTGCCCTTTCTCTTGGCAGGGACTTGGGCCACTGTTTCAGGCTCCAAGTCCTCTTGATCACCCTTCCTGGCTGCCATTGACCGAGTAGACACGCATGCCCACTCTGGCAACCCAAGCATCTCCAAGTGAGACCTGAGCTCAACCTCCTTCCATGAGGACTGCTCCAGGTCGTTTCCTAGCAGACAATCTACAGGCATGGTAGGACTCACAACCAGTCTAACCACAAAAAGCTGCTCCTAACTGAATTGCCACTACGAGGTTTGGGATGTATTTGTAAGTGAAGGCATCTCACAAAAAGTAACGGACTGGTCTCACACACCACCTGGTGTCATGCTTCATCATTGACCAGTCCTCGCCCTCTAAAACCTTGGTTTGATAGAGGGCGGGCATACACCTGACGACAGGGATGCACTTCTAAACTAAGTGGGGGCCCATAAACAAAAAGTGTGGTTAAAAAACATTATAGTTATCTTAATCGTGTTTTTAATGTTAAAGGTAACTATATGATATTAAAATCAAGTGACGGTATGTGGGGAATTAATGTCCCCTATCCGTTATGTGAGAGGTCAACATGTTTCTGCCTTAATGGCCCGCTTGGGTCCAGGGCATTCGTCAGGACCTAAAAAGAACATAGAGGGCTCCGTTCTTACCAGCTAGTGGTAAGAGTAAACCACTGTGTGGGCGTGAGCACTGCCACACTCCACAACTTGATGGCCTCTAATTTCAAGCCTGTAAAGAGAAATTGATTGAGAGAAATATATACACTGCCAAACCTTCTAAGTAGTTGAGAACTGAACGCAAAACATGCATTGTTTCAGAAAAACATAAGTGACTACTTATGTGACATGTGACACTCTATTTGTGTACATGAAATCAAATAAAAAAGTGAGAATATAAATCTCACTGTTCTTACCCTAGATACCAAAGCTACTTGCCCCATGGGAGGAGGGGAGGGAAACCCCTGTAGTCAAACCCTGTTGAGAAACCATGGTACACATTTAAAATAATTCTCAATGAGAAAAATAATTCTCAATAAGAAAAATAATTCTCAATAAGAAAAAGAAGAAAAAGGGAAAAAGGTAGATGAAAGAACAGTTTTTTGATCTGTGGCAAAATAAACCTACACATGCAACACCATCTGCCTATCAGGTAATTGAACAACCATACATTCAAACAATTCTCATTCACACCCTTACCGCATCAAGGGAAATTTCCCATGTGGATCCTAGGCGACTGCTCCCGGTCCTCCCTGATGAAGAAATGAGGTAAAGGAGGTCGCGCTATATATAGTGCACTCTATCACACTAATTATCACCACATGGTTCGCAGGTGCTGATAATAATCATGTGATTTTTGGTTTCCTGTGTCACAAGAAAAGGCAGCCTGACCTACCCATGGCGATCGTATGCACAACCACCCTCAAGGGACCTGAGACCCCCCCCATTCAAAGGGAACCTGCGCCACCATACATTGGCGCTCTGAGTTGTCTACAGCAACTACTTGGTGGAATGCCCCAGGGACTACTTGCTTCTCAGACACCAGGTGACACCGGACTGAGGTCACACTGGCTCCAGTATCTCTGAGAGCCTCTACCCTGTTCCCATTAATGGTCACCCAGGTGCTATATTTCTTTGTGTTAGGGGGCACCTGGTTTCCTGGGACCATCTCACTGTCCCCTAGTGAGACAAGGGTCATTTCTGCGGGATCCCCACCCTCCTGTGGGCACCCCTCCTCCCCAAGCGCTACACTAGCCAACATTTTGGACTGTCCACCGGTGGGTGGCTGTGTCCCCTTCGGGCACTTGGGGTCCCCCTTAAAGTGACCTACCTGGTCACATGCATAACACTTGCGGGGGCCGGTCTCAACAGGCTTCCCTGTGGAGACCCCTTTCTTCTTATCACCGGGGGCTGGGAACCTTTACCCTGGGTACTAGTTTGGGGCCCTTTAGAGAACTCCTGTGCTTTACCCTTGTCCCCCACTTTTCTGCTGGGGACCCTGCCCACCTTTGGCTGAGTCTCCCCCAAACGCTTTCTTGTGGACACTGGTACTCACCCAGCGGCCGCTTCCATAGCAAGCTTCCTGGGGTCAGTTAGCTTACTATCCACTAGGTGCTGGCGCAGATCTGCAAAACATAGACTAGACAAGTGCTCCCATGCAATCAAGTTGTAGAGCCCCTGAAAATCTGTTACGCTACTGCCCTTCACCCAACCATCCAGAGACCTGCAGAACACATCCACACATTCCAACCAAGTGTTGGCATCAGACTTCTTACTGGACCTGAACTGATCCCTGTATTTTTCAGGAGTAAGACCATACTTCGTGAGAAGGGCATCCTTCATGTCAGCATAGGTGAGGTGATACCCCTTACCCAAAGCTATCAGAGCATCCCTTGCTTCTTCCGGGAAAAGTGGCCACAATCCTGCTCCCCAATTCTCCTCAGGGACCCCATTCATGTGTATGGCTGCCTCATAACCCTGAAACCACCTTTGTATGTCATCCCCCTTCTTGAACTCCTTGCCTACGTTCTTGGGAATGTGCACAATCCTGTCTGCCTTTCTGGACGAATTGCTGCCACCATCTGAGCCTGACTTACTCCTAAGTTCTAGCTCCTTCAGTTCTCTCTCATGCTCTAAGAGCATCTTCCTCTCCTCTATGGCCAATCTCTTCTCCTCCCGCTCACTCTCCAGCCTGAGCTTCTGCAGCTCAAACTGCCTTGCCTCCCGCCTGTCCTCCAGCTCCTCTGGGGACAGACTGCTGCTGCCTGACCTGGCAGGTTCCCCCCTACCCAAAAGCACATCCACCCTGGAAATAGGCTCCTCCGCCTCCTCACTGAGATTACCAGGCTGCCCATTGGCATGTCTGGCTGCTACCCAGGCCCTCAGCGCCTTCTGTAGCTCCTCCTTCCTTGTGAGGCCTTTAATTTGGACTTTCAAGTTTTTACAAATCGCTCGTAGCTCCTTTACGGCGTAGGATTCCAACCTATCCTCCTCAAAGATAACTTCCAGAGATGCAACGGATGATGCAATTGATTCAGGCATGACAAAAGTAGTGAGTTGAAACTGGCAAGATCAAAAATAGGCCAAAAGAAAAAGAACCAGTATGTGGTACGTAATGGTCTGCGATATGGTAGTAGTGCACACCAATCACTGTAAGTCAAGTGCAAACACAAGTCCTATCCTCACCGCTGACAACCAATGTTAGAAATGGGATCTCTAGTTGGCAAGGGCTTGCACCTTTGTCCAAGTAGGGACCCTTCTTCCTAGTCAGGGTAAGGGTGTTACACTCATGAAGTAACCCCTGCTCACCCTCGTGGTAGATTGGCACGAGCAGTCAGGCTTAATTCAGAGGCAGTGTGTAAAGCATTTGCACATAACCAACAGTAATACAGTGTAAGCACTACAAACGGACACCACACCAGTTTAGAACTATATGAAAACGCCATTCCACGTGACCGGAAACGCACGGCTGCTTTTCTGAGCTCTATGCGCCTACCCAAGACATTAGATGCCCCGCTTGAACAAGAGGAGATCATGGAAGCTATAGTAGCATTGGCCACCAGCAAAACTCCTGGCCTTGACGGGTTGCCTGCGGAGTATTAGAAAGCATATGCACAGACCCTCGCCCCGTGCTTGCTCACATTGTACAATGCTGCCCTGGAAGACACAGCTCTACCTGGCTCATTGGCTGAAGCACAACTAGTTTCACTCCCTAAGCTCCACAGGGGCCCCAAGGAGTTAGGCTCCTACTGGCTGCTGGCCCTTTTAAGCACGGACTATAAGATCCTAGCAAAGCTCCTAGCAGACAGGCTGTCACCATTAATTCAATCCCTAGTGCATACAGACCAGAATGGTTTTGTACCAGAGCGGAACACCTCCCTGAACTTGCAGCGCTTTTTTAGAGTTGCTCGCTATGCACCTGATCACTGGCCCCACTCAGGCTGTCTAATACTGGATCTTGAAAAGGCCTTTGATACCCTGGAATGGGGGTTTTTATTCGCAGTGCTGCCGTGCTATGGGTTTGGAGAGACTTTCCTTAATATGATTCAGCTCCTATACAGCACGCCAACGATGATGGTGCAGACAGGCCCATACATATCGGCCCCCATTAAAGTAAGGCGGGGGACCAGGCAGGGATGCCCATTATCCCCGCTGCTTTTCTCACTAGCCATCGAACCCCTGGCAGCAGCTATCCGAGAGCAGGGAGAGGGATGGGGGATTCCGCTGGGTGATGGCGTGCACACGATCTCACTATACGCGGACTACCTTCTTATATACATTAAAGGATGTGCATTCGATTCCCGATACAGTGGTGCAGACTCTGGGAGACTTTGCAACGCTCTCTGGGTTGAAAATAAACGCGTCCAAGTCCTGCCTTTACAGATTCAATATGGCATGTCCAGACCCACAATACACCCTCAACAATTTTGGCATAGAATGGCAGGCGCAGACCTTCCGCTACCTGTGGGTGGGGGTATACCATCAGCAAGACGACTTATTAGAAGGTAATCTAGGCAGGGCAGTGACTTCGATCCACTCTCAAATTGCCTTTTGGAGTGCACTTCCATTGACTATTATGGGCCGCGTGGCCATAATCAAAATGGGAGTAGTGCTGTGATTTCTATATTATTTCACCAATCTGCCCCTGTATATACCTGTATCTTTTTTCCAAACGCTGGAGAGAGTGGTGAGGGGATTTATTTGAGGAGCATCTCGCAACCGAGTGGCACTCCGGAAACTCTACCTCCCGGCGAATCAAGGTGGGCTAGCAGTGCCCAACCTGGAGCATTATTTTCTTGCAGCTCAACTGCAATGGGTGGCCCGCTGGCTCTCCGAGTGACACCTCTCGGACACAGTGACGGACTCTCCGCCCCTATCACATCGTGGTCTCCTCACATTGTTTCATCCATGTCATAGACAGAGACCTCCAGAACAATTACTACTTTACGTGGCATACAGATGCCACCACAGAATTTTGTTTCTAACACGCCATACAATGCCATACGCCCTTGTGCTACCATTGCTGGGTACCCCCAGAGGGTCTGGGGCTATCACGGCCCACGAATTGTTCCACCTAGCGGAGGGAGGGATACAAGATGTCGGGGATCTGTACCTCGACAGTGAACTTAGGTCGTTTGCCTCCCTGGTGGAGAACAACGAGCTCCAACCAGGGCAATTCCTCATATACCGTACAGTCACAGCAGTACTGAGCAAACATTGGGCTGACATGTTAAGTGAGCTCCCAACACATTTAATCATCCAATATTTACATGTCATGGGGCAAGGACGGCATTTAATTAAATGGTTCACCGCCGCCCTCAGACACCACGCAGCGACAACATTGCTTCCCTTGTGCGCAAGTTGGGAGAGAGACCGTCAGCGCCCTTTCACAGACTCCGACTGGAACAGAGTGCTAGAAGGACCAAATAGCATCCCACGAAACATGCGTTTTTGCCTAATTCAATACTTTATAATGCAGAGGGCCTATCTCACACAAGCAAAGATCAATAAGTACTATAACCGCGCGGACATTGCCTGCCCACGATGCCTCTCGGCTGACGCAGACTTGCTCCACATGGTATGGGGCTGTCCACGATTGGAAGAATACTAGGAATCTATAGTGCTTTCCCTTAGTCGCTGCACAGGCCGTGACGTGCCCCTATGCTGGGAAACTTGCATCCTACATAGCAGAGCTAAGGATCAAAAGGTGACCTTCTGTTTCATTGCCCTGGGGCTGATAGTTGCTAACCGCCTGTTAGAAATGGGATCTCTAGTTGGCAAGGGCTTGCACCTTTGTCCAAGTAGGGACCCTTCTTCCTAGTCAGGGTAAGGGTGTTACACTTGTGAAGTAACCCCTGCTGACCCTCGTGGTAGATTGGCACGAGCAGTCAGGCTTAATTCAGAGGCAGTGTGTAAAGCATTTGCACATAACCAACAGTAATACAGTGTAAGCACTACAAACGGACACCACACCAGTTTAGAAAAATAACCAATATTTTATAAACTCAAGACAAGACCAATTACGACAAAAATCCACAATACTATACTTTACTGAATGAATACTTGATACGGTAACTTCTTCTTTGCAGGAATAGCACAAAAGCAAAGTTCGTACGAGTCGGTAGCTCCGTCCGAGCCTACCGTGATGCTGAAAACCCCAGAGTCTAACAGTTCCAGCCGACCGCGTCGATACGGGCCAGCAGAGTCATGAACAGACTCGGTTACAGTACCTTTCTCGTTGTGGCTGGTACGGAGTGTACGAGCCGGTCGGCGTTCGTCGCGGTTGCGGTGCAAGACGGAGCGATGCAAGGTGCGGTGTCCCTCGATGCGGTGCAGGCAGCGGCTCGATGAGCGTCGTGCAGACGGAGTCGGTGAGTCCAAGGCGTGCGATGCAGGGTGAGACGATGCTCGATGCGGTGCTGACAGGTTGCGATGCAGGCGACCTAGCCGGAGTGCGGGAGCTGGCGTCGGACAGCGGTGCGAGTCGGAGCGGTGCGTCGCAGACGTGCGAGCGGTGCCCCAAATGCGGTGCGGTCACGACTCTTGAGCCAGTTGCAGCGACCGCGTCGGTCGGGTCCGGTTGGTTCAGTGAAGCGATGCGATGCGAACTGCGGTGCCCACAGGTCACGGTGCAAGCAGCGGCTCGATGTTGGCGGCGTCGGACGTCACCCACGGTGAGACCAGGGTTGCGATGCGAAGCGGGGCGATGCGGTCTGCGGTGCGAACAGGTCACCGGCCAGGGATGGATTCGGTTGACGGAGTCGGTTGCAGTTCCCTTCCTCTGTGGCAACTGAAACAGCGTTCCAGAAGCGGTACCCAGAGGCTTGTGAAGTCTTTGTAGTCCCTGAGACTTCTTAACAGGAGGCCAGCTCGGTTTCAGGCCCTTGGAGATACTCAGCACAAGTTTGTAGAAAGTTCAGTCCTTTCACTGCCCAAGGCAGAAGCAGCAGCTGCAGGCCAACCCAACAAAGCAACAACACAGCAAAGGGGCAGTACTCCTCCTGGCAGCTCTTCCAGCTCTTCGTCTTGGCAGGTTCCTTGATTCCAGCGAGATCTAAATTCATGGGGTCAGGGCCCCAATATTTATATCCCAAATTCCTTTGTTCTCTGAAGGCAGAGAGGCCTTTGCCTAGTCCAAACCAGTTCTGGAGCACTTTGTTGACAAGTCTCCGTCCCTTCTTTCAGTGAGTAGGCCAGGGACATCAGACGCACCACAGGAGGTGGAGCCAGCATTGTGGAGGGAAGGCACTGTCCTATTCAGGGCCCAGGTGCGACCCCTCCCACCCATCTACATGTAGATCTTGCTATTCAGCCATGTGCTGACTCACCCTGTCTCCTGGCATCCCCCAGCCCCTGTCACTCACACTCCAGACAAGGAATACACAACCTCGCAGAGGCAGGCTTGGATGGTTAGACAAGAAAATACCCACTTTCTAAAAGTGGTATTTTCAAACACAGAATGTTAAAACCAACTTCACTAAAAGATGCATTTTATCATTCTGAGTCCAGGCATGCTAAACTCGAATTTCTACCATGTTCCCGGGGTCAGTTAGGATTATAAGCTGTAATAATCAAAACTGCCCGTTCTGGCCTAGGGGAACAGGTAGCCTTGCAATAGTGAAAAACGAACTAGGCTGTAATTCACTATCAGGACATGCCGCACACACCCGGGCATGTCCTACCTTTCGCGTACAACGCACCCTGCCCACAGGGGTACCTTGGGCCTACCTTAGGGGTGACTAACATGTAGCAAAGGGAAGGTTTAGGGACTTGCAAGTGTGTGCACTTGCCAAGTCGTCATGGCAGCCCCAGGCTGCGCACAGGCTCTGCGGTGGCAGGCCCGAGTTACACTTTACGGGCTGTTTGCGTGGGTGGCACAATCCAGTGCTGCAGCCCACCAACAGCATTTGGTCTATAGGCCCTGGCACTCGCAGTGCACTTTACAAGGGACTGACACATAAACCAAATAGGCCAATCATGGAAACACCAATCCATAACGCATTTTATACAGGAGCACTTGCACTTTCCCACTGGACCGCAGTGAGGAAAGTGCGCAGAATCATTACACCAGCAAAAACAGAGTCAAAACCGGGAGGTCAGAAAGCAAAAAGTCAGGGGAAACACGCCAAAAGATGCCAAGTCTAACACCGCCTAATCACCAAAAGGTGGCAATCCCCTTAGCCTCCTGTACCTCTAGCATGGCAGCGCTCGTTGCGGGTCTAGGCCACAGCAGAAAGTGTTGCGCTGCGAAGAGAGGATGCGCTAGGTCTACGTAAGACACCAATTGCCACACACTGGGACGCGATAATGAGTGAACTCCAGAAAACAGACGGGACCCCTGACGCTGGACCAGAGACTGCACCAGATGAGTAGTAACCCTAGCAACTGGAGGAGCGGGACAGCGGTCTCTACTGACCATCAGAACAGGCACAGGGGGCACGTCCCTAGCTGACCAGGCATAACTTTGATATAGTTTGCAGGCTGGGAAGTGGAAACACACTAATGTGCATTTGTTGTCTCTACTCTTTGCATGGGATGCGGGGAGAAGGATTGAGCGGCACCCTGTTAGCTGGAACTCACACCCCCAGTTACGTTTTAGTTGTCCCCAACATAATTATCCACCTCCCGTGTTGTTAACCCTCACTGCAGTATGCCTACTACCGTACACTGGGCGAATTATGTGACCCATCAGCCATTCGTTTTTAATACATCAGAAAACTGTCGGAAACATACATTGGGAAGCATATGAATGTGAACAGAGGCGTTCTTTACACTATGAAATTACTGCATGCATGTACCATGAATGTATTGTTCACGTTATGCAAGCAGCATACGCCGTACTGCAGATGTTTACTGTGTTCTCTTGTTGTAAAACCCAAAACCCAATAAAAACAGATTCAAACAGACAGCAGATGGTACTTTGGCCTATACGGAGGAGGGGAAGGCAGGGACCTCCAGAACTTTCCATGAGAATCTCTATTCACACACCCAGCAGATAACCACATGCAAATGCCATATTTGGCAGATAATAGGCTCCCCACAATTTCGCCAGGCCAGAAGGAACTTTTAGAGGAACCCATTAGTGCAGAGGCGCTCCAACTGGCAATAGACATTCTACAGCTAAACTAATTCCCGGTGCCAGACGGGCTCACTGCCCAATTTTATAAGACCTTAAGCTCTATCAGTCAGTTAAACTTTATTTTGCTTAATAATAACCGTAAAAGTTCACATAAAACATCATAAAGTAAGACAAGGGAAAATGAATAAATATACACACATGGTCAAATTCAGGCTGTTGTCCGGATACAAATAAATGGATTAAATAACACTCCTATTAATCCGCAAAAACATCATGAGTGAGTCCGCTATGCTCACCAACAGTAACTTAAAAATCTTATTGGTTGTACAAAAATAAATTTTTACAAAAACATTAGACGCAGAAAATATATATTATAGGTAAATTCAGTATCAAATACAATCAAGTAAAATCATTTAAATACAATCATTAAAAATACAATATCCAGGCGACAAAATGTTTTAACATTTCAAAACTCCAAGCGTACTAATAGCAAGAACTTAATTTACGCTGTCAGAGGCCCGAATAAAATTAGGTTCAAGAACATGTTAAAAAGAAGACTCCCTACTAGACTTAAAACTCGCTATCATACAGATTATAAGCTTGTCCAACCCACCCTATAAGATAAATATTTGGCTCTCTTATTCCAGATACTGTGCAAAAAGGGGCTAACTGAAAAAATAATAGGGCCAGAAGTGTCTGTCTGTTTTAAAGACTCTCAGAACTTCCCTAAAATAAGGGTTACACATGTTTCGACAAATCTGCAGTATCCACTTTTGCCGCACATTTTGATACTTAGTGCAAAAAAAGAAAACAAGTTCCACAGTTTCAGAAGTTTGGGCACAAACCTCGGCAGAAAGTAGAAGACAAATTTTTATTACACTTGGAGTTAAAAGACATAGTCGGTAGACAGCTTAACTGAAAGCTCACATAAAGGCGGAGTGATGGAGTTTAGGAAAGGTTCAAACTGTGGATACAGTATAAACTCTAAAAACTGAGTAGTCAGGCTATCAGAGAGCACACTTGGTATCTGCCTCTCAAGAACATGGCTCCAATATATAGGTGTCAGTCTAACCAACTCTGACTTATCAATGGTGCAGGTGTTATCCAATAGCTTACTCAGCCCAACTTTCTTAAACCAGCTTGATACAAATTTAAGCCAGGGAATTTTAGATACACCTCTCGTGCCCAATAGACCAACCAGGCATTCCCGGTACACTGAGAGCTCAGAAGTGATCCAGATACGTACCCAATAGATCAAAGGCTTTAATTGCACCAGATCCGCAATTCGCTTTAGGCCTAGATCTAGAAAAAGAGGTAAAAGAGGTGTAGTTACCGGGGCTGAGATAAGTAATCTAATAAATGAATTTCTCAGCTACAGTAAATCTCTGGGTGTCAACATACCCCCATAATTCAGCACCAAAAAGTGCCGCACCCTGAGCCTTTTCCCGAGAGCAGGGGAAATAGGTTTTGAGTAAGAAAGTTTTTAAAGCGATAGATAGCACTGGGTCTATGGGTCAGTATCAAAGAGCGTTTGATGACCTGGGAGCTCCAGGATAGGTTGTCAGACAGGCTGACTCTCAGGTAATCAAAGCTGCAAACACGCTTAAGGGGCACGTTATCAACCTTTAGAACACAATTGCGAGTCCAAAAACCATAAATTGAGTTTTATTAGCATTTAGCTCAAGGCCTCGGCTGGTACAAAAGCTCACAAATTTGTTCAGGAGCAACTGTAGACCCATTGGAGTTTTTGAGATGAGCAGAAAGTCATCTGAAAATAATAGAATGGGCACCTTCTTGCCATTCAAAGATGGAGATTCATTTTACAGGCCTGAAGCTCCTCGACCACTCCATTAATATATAACGTGAATAAAGTGGGTGCAAGGACGCATCCTTGTCGTATGCCATGGTCAATAGGAATACGGTTGGTTAACTCTCCTCTGTTGCCCCAACGGACCTGGGCATACATCCCCTCATGCAGCCTGACTAGAAGATTAATAAGAATAGCCGGTACCCCCATTTTAGCAAGCTCCTCCCACAGACTCTTGCGAGGGATCAAATCAAAAGCTGCTCGGAGGTCCACAAATACAACATATTATCTTTGCCTCCCCAATAAAGCATACTTCCAGTAAAGGAGTTCAAACTAAATGCCTGGTCAGAAGTACTTGTTTTGGTACGAAAGCCGGCCTGCAAGGAAGATAGGATTCCATTCTTTTCAATCCAACTGAGCAACTTAGCAAGTATCTGTCTTGCAAAACATTTTTGCAGGTTGTCAATTAGGCTCTTGGGCCTCTAATTGAAAGGGCTACTTGTATTACCCTTCTTAAAAATTGGAAACATTTCAGCCCCCTTCCAGGAGTCTGGAATTTCTGCGCCAAGCACAATGGCATTGGATAGAATATTAATGTATGGAGGCCATACCGAAGGTTCGGTCATATACAAGTCACCCGGGATCCGGTCAGGACCGGAGGCCTTAGCCACTTTTAACTGACACACTGCAGCATAAGTGTCTTCTAGGGTAAAAATTAGCTCACTGCTTTGCGGGGTAGAGGAACAGCATGGAATCAGGAAGGGAAGACATGAACTATTTGCATCAGTGGATAAATATGAATTAGTTGGGGCACACAGCTCTTCCCACTTCTCTGGTTGAATAATGTGGGAGAAACTATTAGTAGTGTCTGCACTCCCATGAAAGATTAGGCGCCAGAATGTTAAACAGTCATTAGCTTTATCAGCACACAACAGATTGTCCCAGATTTGCTCATCCAAATCGTGTTTCGCTTTTTTCAGGGTTTTCTTGTAGTTATATTGAGCTTCACAGGTATTAGCTTCTGCCCCTGCTTTAGGAGCTACACCAAGAATCGCTTTAGCAGATTTATAGGCAGAATGAAACTATTTGGGGTCTTTTGAGGACCTCGTTTTTTTAGCCCTGACTTCCCTGGAGAAAATGTTAAATAAATTACTAAAAAAAGTTGTAGACTCTAAAAAAAGTTGTAGACTCTCTAATAGCTTCCCCTTTTAGAGAAATAATAAGAGGGCTATGGTCACTATCTAGTCGGGTCGCTACTACCATGCCAACTAGTAACACACAGAGCTTAATGTCCAAAGGACATAATCAATGACATTAGTACAACTTCCTCTTTTAAATGTAGGTAATCTCTTACAGTCAGATGGAGTACGCCCATTACAAGCCCAAACTCCCCGCTTAACCACCAAAGAAGACAATGTTAGTCTCTGACTTTTTAATTCCTTTGCTGAATCATGTGCGGTAACCCCTTCTATGGGAGAAGCCCTCCTTACGGTAATCCCAAAACCTGGGAAAGATCTGAATAGGTGTCCTTCCTATCGGCCGATTGCTTTGCTTAATCTAGATGTGAAACGGTACACAAAAATCCTAGCTGGTTGTCTGGAGGTTCGTCAAGTCAGATCTGATACACCCAGATCAGTCGGGCTTCATTAAAGGGCGACAGACGCACAACAGTCTCAGATGGGTGGTCCACCTGGTGGAAAAACTACCTAAGAAGTGGATACCCGCAATATTGCTGGCGCTAGATGCCGAGAAGGAGTTCGACCAGGTGGACTGGACCTTTCTCTTTCACACATTGTGTCAGTTCGATTTTGGGGAAAA
This sequence comes from Calotriton arnoldi, assembly GCA_963921515.1. Classification (NCBI taxonomy): domain Eukaryota; kingdom Metazoa; phylum Chordata; class Amphibia; order Caudata; family Salamandridae; genus Calotriton; species Calotriton arnoldi. The sequence continues at coordinate 1,035,287 of CAWUFW010000313.1, read as the reverse complement.
CTTTATCACACAGGTTCAAGCCATTTATGCCCACCCCCACTCTAGCGTTTTAACTAATGGGACGGTCTCTGAATTTTTCTCCTGGAAATGGGGTACATGGCAGGGATGCCCCCATTCCCCCCTTTTGTTTGCCCTAAGCATCGAACCCCTGGCAGCGAGGATACGGGCCTCTCCCCTTATTCAGGGAATACCCTTTGGGTCGGGCAATCATAAACTCTCACTTTTTGCAGACGACATCCTCCTGACTTTAACCTCTCCCCTAACCTCGCTCATAGCTCTGCAGATGGAACTCCGGGCTTTTGAACTGGAGGCCGGATTCAAGGTCAATCTTACTAAGTCATTCCTGCTCAACCTGACAGTCCCGGTGGGGAAGATAGAGGGTTTAGCTCCCTCTACACCCTTTCAGTAGGAGAGGAAGGAGATCACATATCTTGGTATCAAAATCACTCCACATGTAGAAGACCTGTATAAAGCTAACTATCCCCCCCTTCTACGTCATTTGCAACAAGCTCTTAAGAAATGGGATCCGCTCTATTTCGCCTGGCTAGATCGCATAAATGCTATAAAGATGATGCTACTGCCCAAGATTCTGTACCTCTTTCAGGACCTTCCTATCAACGTAGAAAAGAACTTCTTCACCTCCTTGCATTCCATGCTTACCACCTTCATCTGGCAAAACCGCAGGGCTCGATTGCCACATCAAATTTTGACCCTCCCCAAAACAACAGGAGGCTTGGCTCTCACGTACTTCCCCCACTACTACAAGGCGGCACAACTCTGAGTAATCACAGAATGGTCCATGAGGAAATCAGATAAACATTGGTTGTATATGGACAGGTGGGTAGAACGATTTGGGGCATCCTGTGGAAAGCCAAATCTGACCGCTCACCCAACGCCTACTTAAGCACCCTGACTCGAACTACACTGAAAGCTTGGGATGAGGTAACCCGCCGGCACAGCTTGACGACCTTCCCTTCACCCTACACTCCAGTCCATTACAATAAGGCCTTCCTGCCAGCACTAGACCTGGGTCTCTTCGACTTGTGTAGGGAGGGGGGCTGTCTCACTATTTCAGATCTTTTCCATGGGTGGGACAGCCTCACATTTGACAACTGTCGCCGTGATTTCAAACTACCATTATAGGAAGGTAGGATCCTTCTACCATGGTTACCCCCACTTTTTGCCTGGTGTCAGTGTGTTTTTGACTAGTCTGACTGGGATCCTGCTAATCAGGACCCCAGTCATTGTGTTTCTTCCCTAAATTTGACTATGGTAAGTACTTTTGTACCAAACAAACACAAGAAGATGATGGATGGAGCACTGAAACTTTTCAGACACTCACCCCAGTCACAGATCGGGGTTGAATCCATCATCGTTCTTTAGCTCACTTCGCCACCCCAGTTCAGACCCAGCTATATGCAAATCAGTCTTGACCCTGTGCCTCATTGGAACAGTCCAGCCCGAACTGCCAAGCCAGGTCTTCCCTGGACCGGAAACAAGCATCCTGGGACCGGTTTCAGGGTAACACCCCTCATCAGCCAGGCTAGCTTTGTACCTCCACAATTGTCTACTGGTGTACACCTATAAACCCCTAGTACATGGTACTTAGGTACCCAGGGCATAGGTACACCAGGGGCCCACCATGGGTTGCAGCATGTATTGTGTCACCCATGAGAGACCACTGAAACATTGACTATAGGCTTGCCATTGCAGCCTGTTTAAGCTGGTGCTAGCACCACTTACGACAGTTATACATTTTCTTATATTTGAGGTCACTACACTTAAAACCTATAAGTCACCCCTAAGGCAGGCCTTTCAATCATGAAGGCAGGGTGCTGGGTTATAAGTGGGTGGGTGCCCCTGCATGAGCAGGACACCCCTACAAACCCTGGAGTCGATTCTCCAGGCTTTGTAAGTGTAGTCAGCCATTTTGATACATATAGTTCCATTTGTCATTACGTGATGGCTAACTATATAGTGGCTGTGCCGAACCTGGGCATGTTTGGTATCAAACATGTTGGAATCATACCCCAACACTGTTACAAGTGTTGGAGGTATGGTTCCATGCACTGGGGGTTCCTTTGGGAAGCCCCCAGTACTCCCGGTAACAGCCTTTCAGGTTCTGCCAGCAAGCTAGTGCTGCTTCTGACCCCAGGCACGATTCTGCCTTCCTGCTGCTGAGCTGATCTCGAGCAGGGGAAGGTAGAACAATAGGTTTCCTGTCACAGGGAGGTGTGACCACCTCCCAGACAGGACTTAGTGTATTGGGCTGGGGTGGGGGAGCTTCCCAGTGCCACCAGACTGCTTTGAAGGGCACATTTGGTGGCCTCTTTGCATACTCTGGTTTGAGCCAGTTCAGGAAGCTTTTGGCTCCCACTCTGGTGCGAAACTGGACAAAGGGCATTGGAGGGACATGGGAGGGACCCCTGGGACTTTCCAACCCTTTCCCTAGGGTACTTAAGGGCTTACCTGTGGGTGCTTTCAGGTTCATCATGGGACAAGACTCAAGCCTTAAACCATGTCACTCTTTGACCGTCTGGACACTTGGGCTTCACCTGGAACCGAGACTGCATCACGGAAGACTCCTGCTGATTCTGGTCTCACTGCTCTTCAAGTCTTCTTCGTTGTCTGTGTCTATGCTTCTTCCAGGATCTTCAACAGACCTGTGGGCATCAAGGACACCCAAAGTAATCTCCCTTGTAGTGATGGAGTCACTCTCCTGCATCTGCAGGCACCGCAGCAAAGCTGACCAGTCTGCTGCTCCTGATATCCCACAGACTTCAAAAGGCTTAGCAACACAGGTGGTGCTTCTGCAACTCCATCGAGGCCTTATATGTCCTCTCAGCAAGTTTGAGGCCAGTAACCCTTGTCGGGAACCGCTGGGACAGAACCCCTGTGCACTGCGTCGACTTGCAGTTGCCAATACTTGGCTCTGCACTCCAGAGATATTCGGGCTCCAGCCTCCATCATCTCTTCCGGCCAAGATCAGCGTTCTCACCGCATCCTCTGCACCATTGGCCTTCATCTTTGGTGAGCTGCTCGAGGTCCTCTTGCGACTCCTGTGCCTTCGGCCTGTCAGTCTTCTTGAGGGTCTTCTTCTGCTCCAGTGGGCTCCCCTGCTTGCTCAGGGCCTGCTCTGACTCTCCTGCTCGTGGTGAGTCCCCTGGACCAATGTTGCTTCTTCTTCGCTTTCTACACCTGTTGCAGCTGCCAAGGCTTGTTGGTGCTCCCGCCAGACACCGACCCCCTGGTTCTTGACTTCCAATGTGGGACAGCTCATGCACGGCTTCCTCAGCGTCGCTTGGCCTCACAGCTGCAGCGACAAGGTCATCATCATCACTCCTGAACCTTCCGACATCGGTAGGCATTGCTCTTCTGTGCCTGCTGGTCACCTCCGAGTGGCATAGACTCTGTCCCCTCTGCTTGTAGGTTCTCCTCTTCAAGAATTCACCCTTGGATTCCACAGGACTCTTGCACCTTCTTCGCCAGCGGCATATTTTCTGAAGTACTCCATTGTGGTCTACGGCGGTGTCCAACGCCACTTCGCACCTATGCACCCGTCCTTCTTCAAAATTGCAACCGCAACTTTTCCTGTTGACTTCTATCGAGTACGCAGCTGTGTTTCCACCCTGCACACAGCCTCCATGGGTTTCCTGGGTACTTACCTTGGGTGTGTCCTTGTGTCCCCAGCTCTTCTGAGTATCCCGGTCGCAGTTCACATTTCACTTTTTTAGTATATGGTTTGGTCTCCCCCTGGGGACCACTATGTATTGTGCTTACTTACCTATTTACAATTGAAGTATTGTTGTGTATTTGTGTTGATATCTCTGGGTAGGAGATATACCAATGTGTTACTGAGTGTTGTGTAATAAAAAGACATATTTTTATATATACACTGTGTGGTTCTTTTTCGTTTAACCTTCACTACCTGATTAGATCTGGTAAAACAAGCTGCTTAAAACTCCTTCCAGATAAGCCTGAAGGCTGCTTTCTACAGCTACCACTTAGAGAGCTTTCTATGGTTGTCTAAGACCACTACAATCACCATAAGGGTTGTCTGGATTAGTGCAAGGTGCTTCACTTAGATAAGTGTGCACCATTTACTAAGCCAGCCTCCTACAACCATATACAAAACTATACCACTACACCTAATTAAAACACTGGGTAATGCAACCTGAGATCCGACAGGCAGCTACAATAGACTTGCTCCCTATAGAGAAATGTGTCTATTGCCAAGGGGGACCCAGGGGGACCCAGGGTGTATCTCGTTTCTCTACTCCCTTCTGAGCTCCTCGGTTAGATGCCCCTGTTACTAGACATAGAATCAACTGTGAACAGATCCTAGGGACGCCCATTACTTTAGACCAGTGGTGAAAACTATGGAGCGACATCCAAAGGTTTAATAGATCAATGGGCTTTAGAGAAGTCCACTGCAAAATGCTTTATGACTGGTACTGGTCCCTGCCAAATTACATAAAATATATCTGGGAACATCAGATAGGTGTTGGAGGGGTTGTGGTCTTTTGGGTGATTTCCGACACATATGATGGGTCTGCCCCTCGATAAGGCTGTGCTGGAATGAAATTTTGGCTCAGGTGAAAGACATCCTGGGATACCCCCTGTCTCAAACGCAAGAGATTGCTCTTTGGAGGCCGTGGGACCCCTCCCTTAAGCACTAAACGGTTGGGGACATATGGCTGTGTCTAGGCGCAACTAAGATGGCTCTGGCAGCAGCTTGGAAGAGACCTACAGCCCCCTCCATGTCCCAATGACACGCCTGCCTTTGGCAGAGCCTCATCTTGGAACGCATGACAGATACACTCATGGACTCCCGTAAGGGCTTTGATTACATAGGGGGACCATTGGTGAGGTATTTGTCTGTGGGTATTCCTCTATTCTCCTGCCCCACACGTACGAGGGCACTCCATCTCTTCCAAATTTAAGCCCTTACACCTCAGGCAACTCTCTAGTCGAAATTCACCAGCCTCTCAGCGGAGACAATCCCAGCACCAGCTCCTTCCTACCACATGTGAGTAGACAAATCTGAATCTGTGTACATGCAAGTTTTCAAGTTCTAAGTTTTCCCTGGTTTAGGGATGTTGGGGGAAGGGGTTATATTGGGGCTTCTACGCAGTACTTTGGGATAAACTACATGACTTCATGAAATGGAAAAATTCTTGATGGCTGTTAGCTATTTAAATAAATACTATGTATGAAACTGTATGGACTTTTAGCATCGTAGTAGAATGTGGCTTCCTGACATGTCACTTTGTAAAGCTGATTTTTCTATGCCCAAAAAACTAATAAAGAGAGTTTGAGAAAAAAATGCTTTAAAACAGTTTTCTAAATCCATTTGTAAGACCCACAGAGACTACGTTTCCTCCACAATTTCCTCCTAATCTAATATGCCCTGGGAACTCTATAAAATCATCAGTTCTTTTCTTTTTCCCACTGCCTTAGAGAATAAACATATTCCTTTGGCCAAACTATGTGACAGCGTTTTGGAAGTCTTTTTTATGGTTTAAATCTCTTTTATTAGTTTGAAAAGGCAAGAATAACAATAGCCGCCACCTACATCCACCGGTCGGTGGGGATCAAATGCAATCTATAACGCAAAGAGAATGAAAGGGCAAAGAAAAGGTAAGAGGAGAGATAGACCTACTTTCACGTTGGAGGGCAGCTGTGGATCGACCAGGTATTGTGTGGCCTCTTAGGGGTTTCTGATCAGTGTGCGTTCATTCGTCCTTGGAGGATGGTGCCTTAGTGAGCTGTAGCACCCAGAGATATTTCCGGCATGTGTGTTCTGTGAATTCTGTGGATAAAAATGGTAGTGCCCCATGTTTTGTCAAACTTAGGGAGTGAGTGTGTGGGACCAGCTGTGATCTTTTCCATCCCCAACGTCTCCCATAGCTTATATAACCAGTCCAGTTGGGTCGGTACCTCCTCGGATCCCCACCTGGTCAACAACGCCTGCTTGGCAGCACCCAGTGCCATGGTGATCGCTCTGCCTCTGCAGGATTTAAGAGGGTACATCAGGGCATTGGGGAGCCCTAGCAGTGTGAAGGTGGGGAGTTTGGGTATGTCCGTTTGATATATGTTGTCTATGTCTTGTAGGATTGCATCCCAATAATTCTGTAATTCAGGCAAAATAAAAGAATGAATGAGAGAGTGCCCGGTTGATCACATTGACTCCAGCATAGACCGTTCCCTCCCGGTTTCCACCTAGTGAGCCTCGCCGGAGTGTAGTACCAATAATGTGCTATCTTTAAAAACATTTCTTTGCCGGCAGTGCTGCACGAGGAGGCTCTGGCTCTATGTATAATGTCATGCCATTCTTTAGGAGAAAACTCATACTCAATTTCCGTTTCCCACCGATGCTGCGCAGGGGATTTACTGATCTGCTTAGGGGCATTCAGAAAAGTGTATATGTCCGACAGCAGGCGTCTGTCTGAGGTCCGGGTGTTATACCACAGCTCGACTTTGGTCAGGGGGCGACTAGCATGGGGGTACACTTGTGGTTGTGTCACCAAGTGGCGGAGGGCTAGATATTGCCAGTACGCCTTCTGGGGGATCCCAAACCCTGTGGTAAGGCTAGCGAACTCCATCACTCCCTTCTCATCGAAGAGGTCTCCAATCCGTTTGCAGTTGGCCTCTTGCCAGTGCAGGTAGCTATTTCCCACTCTTGCCAGGGGGAAGTCTGGATTGCCTATAAAGGGAGTGACATGGGGGTCGAAAGGCCACACGACTCCTGTACCCTATCCCACACTCTAAGAGTAGTTCTCAGGACCGGGGACACATAGACCCCAGGAGGGCGGTGTCGCCTCGGGAGCCATGGTACTTTCCAAATGTGCATTCCCGCTATCGAGCGGTCGATAAAGCACCAATGCTTCTCTGACTCCAACTTATACCACTCAATCATATACCTAAGTTGTGCCACCTGGAAGTAACGCTCCAGATGCGGGACACCTAGTCCCCCATCCTCCTGCTTCAGATACGTCAAGTGACGAGTATTCTCGCCCTCTTCCCTCCCCACACATAGTTTCCTATGAGACGTTGCAGCTGTGCTATCATCTTGGGTGGAGGTCGTAGCGGTAGTGTTTGCATTACATATAGGATACTCGGCAGGATGGTCATTTTAATGGCCGCCAGTCTACCCAGCCAAGACATAGTGTGTCTTTTCCAGTTCGAGAGCTCCCTTCTAACCTCTGCCAAGAGAATAGAATAGTTCACCTGGGCTATCCTATCGAGTGTGGGGTAAATCTGTAGACTCAGGTAGGGGATGCCGTCGGGAGCCCAGGGGAACTGTGCCGTTAGAGTCTGTTGCTCATTTTTGGGGAGGGACAGGCTGAGGGCCTGTGTTTTGTGGATATTTTGGATGTCTTTTTTTTAAAGAAAATCCGAACAATCTATGCTCAATTTCCAACTCAACGCCCGATTGCTAATTTAGATGAATTTAGTCTGTCTCTCAGTCCCCTACTATCATCTTTTAATCTCATACCTCCTGAGGAATAAGCTGAAGAACCTTCTAAATGTAAATCTGGGTCCCCTTTAGATAAACTCCACCCTTGACATTTTTAAATTGTTTTTTACATTTGTCAGTCCTATTTTGAAGGAGATCATGAACACTTCATTGGAATCTGCATCCGTTCCTAAGAGCCGGAAACAGGTTCTTTTGCTTCCACTAATAAAGAAACCAAATGCTAATCCTAATATCTTAAGTAATTTTAGACCTACTTCACTTTTGCAAGCCATGGCAAAAATGCTTGAGAAACTAGTTAATGGACAACTCAACCACTACTTGGAATCTAATCATCTTCTATATGACTCACAATCTAGATTCCATTCAAGTTTTAGTACTGAATCAGCCTTGCTCGAAGTCACAGAGTTTATGAAGGACAATCTCGACTAGAATTTCTCGGTGATGGTGGTCCTACTTGATCTATCTTTGGCGTTTACACTGTGTCTCATCTAATCCTATTAAATAGGCTCAGAAAAAGTGGAATCCAAGGGGGGTGCCTTTTTTGGCTTGAATCCTTTTGTGATGACAGACGCAGGCTGTTTTTCTTCCACCTTATACATCCAACCCAAAACCTCTTCAATACAGGGTTATGCAGGGCTCAGCCTTGAGTCCTACTTCTTAAAATATCTACCTGGAGCCACTGGCGAGTCTTGTTGAATCGTGGGGCCTGCGTGTCATTTCATATGCCAACGACCCTCAACTTCTCCTGTCTTTTCAGGAGAATGATGGAGAAGCTCTGATTTCATTTAAACAGTGTCTTAATTCATTAGGAGAGTGGATGAACAGTTAGAATCTGACAAAATGGAGATCCTTTTTTTGGGGACCAAACATTTCCCGGATTCTTGTAATTGTTGGCCGTCTGAGCTTGGCTCTCCTCCTACCCTCACTTCAACAGCAAGAAATTTACGTGTCAAATTTTATACCAACCTTTCTTTTGAACCCCAAATTAAGGCAATTTCCTCCTGTTGTTTTACAATGCCCAAATCTCTAAACAGGATGTTGCATTTGGTTGCAGCACATACTTATAAAATCATTGTTCACACTCTGGTAACCTCTAAACTCGATTATGCTCACAGTTTGTATTTGGGCCTGCTAGCTTACCTGATTCAGCGCTTTCAGGTTATTCAAGATGCAGCTCCTTGCTTAGTCCTCAAAATTCCGTTTCGAATATCAGTGACACCTTATATGCGACAATTGCACTGGAAGCCTGTAATTAAACATATTGAATTTAAGGCTGTAACCTTTGCCTATAGTTCACTCGAGCAGAGAGGACCCCTCTACTTAAGGAAGAGACGTAAACCTTATTGTCAGGCTAGAACTCTGAGATGAACAAGTCCAAACTTCTTCAAGTTTGCTGGGTTCGTAAAGCTAGGAGGGCGGGAGATCATGTCTACTTCACATCCAAACTTTGGAATTCTCTCCCACTTAGTCTTCATTTAGCCCCTTCTGAACACCTCTTTAAAGAGAATATTTTCTTTTTTAATCTTTGTTACTTCTTGATTTCCTTAGTTTTTTGGATTGGCTGTTTTTACTGGACAAGCTATGTGCCGCGAGAGGTGGGATGCTTCTTCGGAAGCATCTGTGCACTTTATAAATTGTAATATATTGTATTGTATTGTTTTGTATTCTATGAGCTCCTCCTTGATGTGTCCACGGCACATTTCTAGTGTGGATGGTTCCAACAGAGGCAAAAAGTCTAGTGATAAAAAAGGTTTATCATGCTTGAGTAGCACACACTTCAGTAATTATGTTTAAATGTACTATTAGCCATTGGCCGGCTACAGATTATTGAAGGAACGAGTTGTAGTTTGTGTGTCAATATTGTGGATGTATTTCACTCCTGACTGTTGATTTCAAAGACAGGTTCTCAGAAATCTCAAGTTGTCCTGTACTGGCCGCAAGTATCTTATCATGTACTCGATTCAATTTGATAATTGTAGTCTTGCATTTTTAAAAGCTAAAACAAAACTACAAGAATGTAAAAAACAAATGCTATGGCCCTAAAATATAATTAATTTCTGATTCGTCTTATAGAAGCACTGAAACATAAAATGTGTCTCCTGATCAGGAGGTGCAGGTCAAGTTAACCTGCCCTGGAAGGTTCTAACACATCAGTGTTTTTCACAGCTACCCTTAAATACATTTACAGCTTTTATTTCTCGCAATCCCACAAAGATTTTGTGCCAGTTAGTTCTCACCACTTTACTGTTTACCAAAGTTTATAAAATTGCTGAAATTCCATCTCCTGTAGTTATCCAACCTGTCTTTATTCTAACTGATTAAAAGCTGTTAATACTGTCATTTCTTTCTTCTTTTTGTACAGTTTTTGGTCACAGCTGTGTAACAAATAGAATGAATGTAAAATAATATTTTAAAATATTTTTCTTGAGCCTCCCTTTCCAATCCCATAGCATTGGTTCCAGTGTTAGTATTCGTCCTCTAAAAACGTTTATCCCTTGAGGTGTGTTTAGTCTCTTTTGGAATCTGAATTTTTAGTGTTTCTTTGCTATCCCTCCCTTCCTCCATGCTTAAATTCTCTAGTCTCTCCTCCTACCTTGTGGTTTAAACAGTTCTCCATTTTGGTATTCTGTCTTCGTATTGTCTCTAATGTGTCATACTCTTGATACTTCCGGAGATGTGGCCTTTTGAAATCGAAAGAGAATATAAATGTAATGGAAATGTTTGTGCCCTATGTTCTATGACTGGCCCAAGATCTGGAATGCTTTCACTCTGCCCATCTGGACAATGAAGTCTGTTTTTCACTGGGGATTTAGGTGAATTCTACATAGGACAATTTATTTAAAAATCAGGAACACAACTCTTTTACTGCATGAATTTCTGTATATATTATGTACAAATACCTAGGTCTTGCAAGCATTTTTCAAGAGAACTTCACAAACTGTTCGTGTAGTTTAGGATCTGGCACAGTCTAATTGAGAGTGCCGTGATTTGTAAGAGGACAGCAGTTGAAAGAAACAGGGTATCTCCAACATCAAGAAGTCCTCTGGTAACCCTGCTCCAGTCACCTGTAGCCATTAAGTGGGTAGGGCTCTCTCAGCTATCTTTAGTTACCTTGTTCTAACATAGGAGAAGGTGATCTAAGTGCCCTCTTGCCATATGCAGCCTTTAAAATAGGTCGCCTAAGCAGGAAGGTGCTCTCCAGCCCCAGAAGTTTGGACTGACAGTACTCTTTTTGTTTACAGGCGGCTTTTGTGGAGTATCTGAATGGACCTTTCCTGTTTGAAACTTTGTATGCAGAAGACACGGAAGGAAAGAAACTGGCCAACCTTCCTGGTGTGGCTGAGCTCCTGGAAGTATATCCTTTATGATTGCAAAAAATATTTACTTTCTTTTTATTTATATGATTAGTAAAGAAGGTGCCTGTAGCGTGCTGGACAGAAATCACAGGCAGCGGAAGTATTATTAGAGCTGGGGTTCGGGTATCTTTATTAAACGGAGTAGGCTTTGTTGGGGAGTCAGTGCTTAATTTGTAAAAAAAATAAATGCAGTGCCCAAAAGATTTTTGGGGAACCCACCGCTGGGCTGCCAATTGCTGAGGTGTCAAATACCAAGGCTTGCCTGGTCTTGATTCCACCTCATGCCTCTTTTTTCCATCACCAATGCACAATAGAAAATCAACTCAAACAAATAAACCACAGCAATGAGAGTTAGAAAAATACATGGGGATAAATGGGGATAAATGAGTATAATAATGTACTAAATATATATAATAAGCTTGAGATGATCTCTTGTTATCAGTTCAAAACCAATAGAACCCTTTTTACTTACAAAAAACTGTTCTGAAGTGGTCAGGCAGAGCGTGGCTGTACCATTGTATAAAACATTGTGCTATGAGACCGTCTCTTACACTGCTGCAATCAGGCAGAACCTGTTTGAAATGTCTTTCTGGGAGTTTAAGAAAATATAGTTTCTACAGCAAGGGAGCACTGTTAAATTCATAACCTTTTAAAATCTTTTCCCTCAAAGGGTTATGGAAATATTAGACCCTTAGGTAGGAATATATATTCTCCAGGGTGGTGTCTTCCTTCAGTACATAACATTTAGAATATTGTCCTCGCCTTCAAAGCGATCCAGTCAGCAGTCATGGTATCTTAAAGGTTATGACGGTTATGAAGATAAAAACATGTACCCTTGTATGAGAACTTATGTTTAAGGTAACTATCTTGTACTCTAGACCCTTCAATTGGGTTTTAATTTAATTTTAAAAAACCTTCCGCCTGCGTGGTGGAAATAAGCCTGTATAAACATGTTCCCAGAAAGAGCACATCTTGTTACAGATATAGGGGCATATTAGCAAGGGCACTATCGCCGCTTTAGCGGCACTTTTTGCCGCTAAAGCGGCGATATTCTTATCGCCCTATCAGCAAACTGTCTCTAACAGCAGTTAGCGACAGTTTTCGGGCATTAGCGCCCGTGTTTTTACCGATTTGCATGTCAGCGATATGTATCGCTAATGACATGCAAAGTGGGCGTTCCCGACGAACAAACCTGGGAAACACCCGCTAACAGGCCTATCGCCTATTAGCAAGGTGGCCATGGCCCCAGTTAGCGACGTGAAAAGTCGCGCTAACCGGGTCATCGCCATTTATTTAACACCTGCAATTAGCAGGTGTTAGCCATATCTAACATGGGGGGTGGATTATGCTGATACGACCACAGGGTCGTATCAGCAAGGTTATCGCCGTTTTCCATGAAACATCGCTGGAAAACCAGCGATGTTTCATGGAAAACACCGCTATGGCTGGAATAATTATCGCCATAGCGCTAAATGTCGCTAATACAGCGTTAGCATGGCAAATTATTCCGACAATAGCCGGCGATAAGAAAGTGCTCGCTAAACACGCTTTGCGATGTTTAGCGCACTTTTTAGATAATATGCCCCATAGTCTTTCATACTCCATTTCACCAAAGGCTTCAAAATATTTACCTACCCTGCTCCCCTAAAAACCACACAATAATAGTTAAGAAATAGTGTGTTTTATTTTCATCTACAAAACCTTGGTTTGTCTGTGACAATAATGTGTTTCTGATGGATACTTCTAACTGTAGATTCCTTACCCTAGAATACTCCCCAGGTGCCAGACTGGATCTGGAAATCTTTTCTCCAGAAGTGCTTTTTGGCACTGCTAGGTGGTGCCATGCAGCTCTCTGTTGGCTCAGTCCCGCCCCGGCTGTGATCAAGTGGGGATGCATATAAGCACCATCCCTGCACGCTTACATAATTTCCTTTCTTTCTGCACCTTCTTGCATGAATCAGGAGCTCTGCTCCCAATTTCATCGGTCTTCTGACCACTTTTAACAAGCATTTGTAATGCAATAGGTCTCGCATTTACGCGAGTTTAAACTATTGGCATCGTAAATGACAATGCCTTTTATTTATGTTCTAAAAACGAAAACAAAAATAAAAGGCATTGTCATTTACTTCAATAGCTCAAACTCGCGTAAATGCGAGACCTATTGTATTGCAAATGCTTGTTTGAAATAGCTTTTGTTGCAGGCAGGACAAGCTCGTTGACGCACAGAGCACTTCCAGTAGGGCATTTCCGAGGCCGGCTTTATCGTTCATCATGGCGGCCCCGCCTTCCTTTTATTCTCTCTCCGACCCCGAGATTGTTAAACAACCTTCCCAACACTGGCAGAGGTGACTGGGATAATTTGAGCAAGATTACCGTAAAGGCTCTAAAACGAGCCCTGCTGATTTTTGTACCCACTGCTTTGTGAAATTGGTATCCTGTCACAAGCTTAATGTGGATTTTTTTTTTTGCTTCAGACAGCATATTACTCTTGTTTTATATGTGCGTCTGGCCTTTGCTCACTCAGGCGGCTGTTTGGTCACTGACAAGTAAGAGGAGGTTATATGCATGAAGAGTCACTGAAAAGATTTACAACTCTCTAAACATTTTTTGAGCCTCGATAAACAGACTTTGTTTAGGAGAGTGCAGACACTTACCAGTAAGTACATGGTTAAACATGGAAGGAATGAAACCTGAAAGGCAAAAAAAGACAACTTTTCCATGCTTTCTTGCAGCTGCGCCTGAGGTGGCTGCTGCCTGTGAAGATCCGCCTTTCCTGTTGCACTGGAACTTGTATTTTTAAATTCAGCGATACGATTTTCGAGAACATGGTAGGAAGAGACATGGCTTTACAACGCGGAGAAATGCAGCACAGTGCATGTTAATTACCATTTACACATACAAATCTCACCCCCTGGCCAACCAAACGCCTCTTTGTGCTTAGTAATTCATCGCACTAGCCCCCTCCTTGGAATTCGCGCCCCTCCCTGCTCAGGCACATTTAAATGGTTATTGTCTGTGGAGCTCCCGCCCATGAATGAACTCCCCACTGAAGTAAACATTTCCCTCAGGCTTGAGAGGTCTCCAGGGTCGGTGCACCATCTCCCTGGTGAAGAACTGTAGTCCGAAAACACATGACGCGAGTACATAATGAAAGTGAGTTTAAACACTGATAACACTGGCTATTGTTATAGCGCTCACCGCCCCCTTGGCGCTAGAATAACGCGCGTGATTCGCGTCCGCTGGTATGGCCCTTGCAGTGATTTTAGAAGGATGAAAGCCGAGTTCGGTTCTGAGGGAGTCGACCCAACAGCACCTCTGCAGCAGGCACTCCGGACTACCGAGCTATCTTCCAGATTCTTGGGTTGCCAGTATGACTCCCGTAAGACCATGGGTTTTAATTCTTAAGCAGCGAATCACGAATCTCTCACAAAATATGTATATAGTACTTGTAGTCTATCATAACAAGTACATGGCTTGGGTATTACGTTTATAACCCAGCTTGCCGCTTACGTAGAATATTCAGTACTGCATAAATCATTACACCCTCTAGTAAATATTACTGTCGTACTTGCCGAAATACTAGCCAACTTATACAGTACCTACATCAGCAGATTTAATATACGTAATGTGAACAATGGTTATTCCAGCATGCTTAATATATATCATAAACAGCATGTATAATATGAAACGCAACAATTAGTGTTTAATAAGGTACATTAATGTACTCCCGAGTTATATTGCAAACGGAGAGTATGAGAGTTAAGCATAAAATTGTGCCGGCGAGCACAAAATGTGTCTGCTCTTCTCAGACAGCGTCTCATTAAAAATTAACTCAAAATATTTGTAAGAATAATAATATTGACGCTTCTTATAGCGTCCACCGCAGATGGAAAGACATCTCGTCGCTAGAGAGCTGTCGACCAAAAGGAATGAAAGTTCAGTTTCCAGTAAAAAACAACGAGGCAGACAAAAAGAAATACACAAACGCACGCAGAGGCACGTACAGTCAGACACACAGACAACCTCACACCCGACACCCGCAAGACCTCACACCCAATCTGGCCGGCTAGAACTGTCTCCTCTTAATGGTCAATGGTCAGAGAGAGCTGCGAGGGAGGAACAGTGCAACACCCAACCAGTGCGTGCTCACAATTATGTGCTCAATCACAAACAGTGTGTAAACAATCTAGATCTTTGTGCCGCAAACACCGTGAAGACTCAATGAACAAACTCTTCACTAATGCGTCAACTGATAAGAATTGTGGAGGAAGTGCCTTTATAATTGAAGGGAAATACAGGGTCCAGCATGCATCTGAAATCTCACTTGCACTATGCATCGTGCTGCCTGAGTCTCAACTTGGAAGCTCAGCGTGTCCTCATAAACTAAAAACACAAGCATTTGCACGTAGAAAAAATAGTGTTCTGAAGTCTAGGGGCTGCTCTTCGCCCTTTCGTTTCCTACAGTCAACACGAAATAGGACCCGACCACCGAGACTCAGAAGGCTTCAACCCACGGATGAATAATGAGTTTTAGCGGCAGCAGTAAATCTGCATAGACATTAGGGCTCAGTCGTGAAAGAGGGGCCAGTTTTCATTTTTTATACATAAACATATTAAAGGATCGCGGGAATGACTAAATCAGTATATTATGCACACTGCATAACGGCGCCAGAACAAATACAGCCCGAAGACACAACGAGAGCGCGCAAGCGCGCCACAGCGAAACATGTGGTTTCAATTATCGCGCCCGTGTCTGGGCACGATAATTGAAACCACTTGGCCTATTGCTGTCTATTACGCGCACCAAGCGCCTAATAGACACCAATAGGCAATGGGCGGAGTAATGCGCCCGCCTTTGGCCAATTGCGTGCAGTCTTTTATAAAAAGACGCACGAAAAGGCCAATGGGGTAGCACAAAAGGAATCGCACACGCACGAGCGTGTGCGATTCCTAGGTTAGTGCTGAATCCCCGTTTTTCACCTCGCGCTGAGCGAGCACTGCTGCGCAGTGCAACGCTAGACGCGAGACCTAAAAACGAATTTCAGTGTGCAATGGAACAATGTCACCACCAAAATTTACAGGTTACAAATCATGCAGGGTCTGCAGAAATATTATGTTAATCATGGACCCACATGAGGTAAGTCTGTGGTGTCTGGGCTAGGACCATGGCTTAGACAAAAGCAACAAATGTGCCTTCATGCTCCTGAAGGCAATCTAGGACCAGGAGGCAAAGCTGTATGTCGTCAAATACAAGAAGTCGTGGCCTTCACTTGAGTCGCACTTCTGCTCCAAGTTGTGGGTGCATACTCCAAAGTTGTTCCCACAAACGATCAACCTCATGCTCGAAGTCGTCCGATAAGTAAAAATTGAACCTAAGCATAAACATAAAAAAGCAAAACGGGGCTTGACCGTATCATGCCACTCTGAACCCAAAGAAAAGGCACAAGGGCGTCATGATATGAGTCGTTAACTTTTGAGGTCTCTTGGTTGCGCAGCTGGTCCTGGTGTGCCCCATGTTTCCCAGGCCATCGGCAATGGCGGAGCGGATTGAAGCCTTCAAGAAGTTCAAACTGCATATTTTTGGTGTGCTTCCAGTTTACTCTTGTGTGCCTTTGGGCCCCAAGGAACCACAGGATCCCCCAGTGTGGTTACCGCTGAAGATCCTGTCCTCAACACCGTCTGACCCTTGGGACTCAGTTCGAGCCCCGTACCAACACCGGTGCAGGCTTCCACTCTGACTCAAGGGCCTTTGCCGGTTCATTCCACTTTGACACCCTTGGTGATGCCACCTGAAGAGGATCCCATATTCATAACGACGTCTGGTATCAAATTGGTTTTGGCTCGATTTTGACCTGTTCGTGCTACGAAATTACAAAAGCTCAACCAGTCCTCATACATCCAAACTCTGACCCAGTGCCTCTACTAGGAAATACACACCAGAATAGTCTTCTTTATCTTTTAAGCTCAGATTCAGATCACATGGTAACTGAGGATGTTAACGATGATGGTGGTGATAGGGATGACTTTCTCCCCCCATTACACAGATGATGCCTTTTACATAAATTTACAAGAGGTCAGTGGGTGTGACACCACCTTGAGTCAGGGCTCGACTCGTCACTTAGAGCACCAATGGAATAAAGCACCTCCTTTGCAGTGGTGGTCTGCAGGGCAGCTGAAGTTCTAGATTTACAGCTGTCCTTAGTTGAAGTCAAACAAACACCCTGACAGAAATGTTACAGCATGGGCCAACTACTTTTGAGCCCTTGTTCCCTTTTAATGAGACCCTCATTGATACCTTGATGGCCACTTGATCAAAGCCCTGTTCCTGCCCATCAGTAAATAGGCAGTTGGCCAAGCATCACAGACTGGTTCATGGCAATGCTGATTTTCTTACTAAATATCCTACTCCAGAGTGACTTGTGGTTAAGGCCTCAACCAGTAAAGTGAATCCCAATCCTTTCCCCACATCACCTCCGGATAGGGAATCCAAGAATATTGAGGCATTTGGTAAATGTATGTTTTCCTCTACCAGTCTGGCATTAAGGTTAGTTAATGCTGTTTGCTGACTGCATGGCTATCCACATGCCCTGTGGGACATGAATGACCAGCGCGATCTTGTCGAAGGTCGCGGAAGAGCTTATGGCCTCTTTGGCACAAATGATTCATGATGGGCAAAATGCTACCAAATATGTTACCCGTGCTGATCTAGAAACTCTAGATTCTGCTGATTGCCTGGGGAGAGAAGTTGGCACCAGTTTTCTACTTCATAGACATGCGTGGAAGGGCACCTTGGGATTTTAAGGCCTCCCTCATGGATATCCCCTTTGATGGGTTACGCCTTTTTGGTGAGAAGGCAGACTGTTCGCTGGAGCACTTTAAAGAAAGTAGAGCCTTAGTGTTGATCCCTCCCAAGCAGTTTGTACATCAGTACAAAAAGGTGTAAGAGCTATTCCAGAGAACTGGGGATTAGGCAAAGATAGCCTACCCAACCGGAACAGCAGTCACTCCAGTCCTTTCGAGGCCATGGATATGGGACTGGCAGGCACCGGGCAGGCCAGCAGGGACATCAGTTACATCAGTTCTACTATTCCTCTTGCCCAGCTGCAACAGCTACCAAACCACTTTAGTTTTACTTGGAGCATGACCATCCAGTGGGGGGGGACAGTATTCATCATTTTCTCCCAGGGTGACAATCCATCACGTCCAACAGATGGGTCTTACAAATAATTAAACATGGCTATGCCCTGCTTTTTTTCTTTGCCCCTCTAAATACCCCCCCACATCAGAGCCTATTTCAGAAAAGTACCTGTCCATTCTGCAGCATGACTTGTGAGTGTTACTCTCCAAGGGTGCTATCATGAGAGTACAGGACTTGGACAGAGGAGACGATTGTTACTCGCTATTTCCTTGTGTTAAAGAAGGATGGGGTCTCAGGCCTATTTTGGACCTTTGGCATCTAAATACGTATCTGAGAAAGGAAAAATCCAACATGCTCTTGCAGGCCCAGATCCTGTCTACTCTGGGCCCAGGTGCCTGGATGGTGTTCCTGGACCTGCAGGATATGTATTTTCATATTCCGTCCTGCAGACCCACGGATGTTATCTGCAGTTCAAGGATGGCCAAGACCATTTTTAGTTTTGCTCCTCTTTGGCCTCACCAGCGCCTCCTGGGTGTTCAGGAAAGTGACGGTGGTGGTTGCTGCCCACCTTCGGAGGTCGAGGATACCAGTTTTCCCCTTTCTCAATCACTGGCTGCTGAAAATGGGCTCACCATAGTGATTCATAGACCATCTTCAGATGATAATGAACCTCCGGACATCATTGGAGTTCATTATCAGAGAACCGAAGTCACGCTTTTGCAGAGACTTTCATTCATTGGGGCTATTCTAAACACAGTTCAGATCAGGGCCTTCCTTCTGCTACAATATGCTTAGGACATTTGGGTTATGATCTTGATGTTTCAGACTCAGTCCTGGATCTCAGTGAGATCAACTCCGTGACTTCTTGGCCTCCAGAATCCTTCTTCTCAGTTATACTAGATGGCACATGCTGGCTCTGCAATGCAATCTGAAGTTTCAATGTGTCCTGCATCAAAAAAGAACGATAGATGTCATCCAGATCTTGGAGGAGGTGGCTCAAGATCTGCAGTGATGACCGCTCGAACGCAGAGTAGGCCCCTCTCCTTTTCATACCCAGAGTTAACTGTGGTGATGGGCGCATCCCTGCTGGGCTGTGGAGATCATCTCTGGGGTGGTAATCAAAGGTCTCTGGTCTCCGAGGGAACTCCATCTCCATATCAAGCAGTTGCAGGCCATTCTTCTGGCTTTGAAGGCCTTCCTGCCATCTATCAAGGTGATTGGTCCCTCTTCTCAGATGAGACTAACATTTAATGCAAGAAATCAAAATAACGCCCAAAAAAACACATGTACTTCTGAATTATTATGTGATTTTATAACCAATTTGGTGAAAACTTTGCACTCAAAACACTGAGAACAGGACATATATATGCACACACAGACATATGATGTGTATTTACAGTTATTGAAACAACTTGAAGTGAAAATAAACCTATTTACATATCACAACACAATATATACATAACAAATGAACATATATTCAAGACAAAACATTTAGACAGTGTGAGAAAAATGAAAATCTGATTCAACCCGACTTGTAATCGATCTGGTTATTCTCGGTGATCAATAGCACTTGAAAGTATGCGTCGACGTTTCAACCCCAGATAATATTGCAATAAATTGATCGTCAAAAGGGGGGTCTTCCTCAGGACTATATGTAGAGTCTGTGTGTAGCCTTGAATAAAGATTCCACCTGGATATCAGATTATAGGTACTGTCAGCATCTCAGGAAGCTGCCTTTGAGATTAATTTCCAGTGACACGAAGGGAAAGAGAACTCGTAGGCATTAATTAGCCTGGAGTCCGTCATGAAAGCTTTGCCTGGAGGCGATCGGCCCCGGCAATATATGCCCATTTGAGAAGCATTGAATACTTACAGGAGACCCCGAGCGCCAGACGCCGGAGAGTTGCAGGCAAGCTGTGCCATTGAATCTAAATACAACCAGCTGATAAGGAGAGCATTTTTGATTCAGGTCAATCATATACAGTCTGTTCAAGCTGCGGTGCTGACAGTACCTATAATCTGATATCCAGGTGGATCAATTTATGATTGCGATAAATCAATTTATCGCAATATTATCTGGGGTTGAAACGTCGACGCATACTTTCAAGTGCTATTGATCACCCATAACAATCGAGAATAACCAGATCGATTACAAGTCGGGTTGAAACAGATTTTCATTTTTTCTCACACTGTGTCTAAATGTTTTGTCTTGAATATATGTTCATTTGTTATGTATATATTGTGTTGTGATATGTAAATAGGTTTATTTTCACTTCATGTTATGTTTCAATAACTGTAAATACACATCATATGTCTGTGTGCGCATATATATGTCCTGTTCTCAGTGTTTTGAGTGCAAAGTTTTCACCAAATTGGTTATAAAATCACATAATAATTCAGAAGTACATGTGGTTTTTTTGGGGCGTTATTTTGATTTCTTGCATTAAATGTTAGTCTCATCTGAGAAGAGGGACCAATTGAGTAAATAAGTTGGAAGCTTTTTATAAGCTGATAGGTGGCAGAACCACTGTTCGCTTAATGTACTAATCCCCAGGTTCTGCACATAACTGGGTCACCCCATTGCTTTATACAGATCTATCAAGGTGAGGCAGATTCTCACTGACAACACCACCACCAGGTGGTACTGCAAGAAGCAGGGTAGATTGGGGTCCTGGGTCCCGTGTTGGGAGGCTGTTTGCCTCTGAAGGTGGTTAGAGCGCTGGGGGATTTTCCTGATTGTGAACCATCTGGCAGAGTCCTTTCATGCCAGAACAAACAAATTGAGTATGCAGCCTCTGGCAGACCATGAGTGAGTGGCATTTGCCACCCAAAGTGGCGCATATTATCTTCCAACAGTGGGGAGAACCATTGCTAGATCTTTTCAAACTTTTTGCACTTTGGAGTTCCCCCAAGAACCTTTTAGGGGATGCAGTTTCAATAACAGGAACATGGGACTCCTGTATGCCTTCCCATCTCTGACTCTCCTGCCCCAAGTCCTGTAAAAGCTCAAGAACGACCAAGTCCAGGTAATCCTAGTGTCTCTGGATTGGGCCAGGACAGTGTGGTACCCAGAACATCTGGGCAAGAGCATCTGTACTCCGATCAGGCTATCACTTTGCTAAGATCTTCTTTTGCAGCAACAGGGCAGAGTCCTCCACTTGATTCTGGAAAATCTACACCTACATGCTACATGCTGGGCATTGAGTGGCCTTTTAGCTGCCACCTGAGGTGGTGGATATAATTCTGGCCTCCAAGTGTCTTTCCACAAAATCTATTTATGCTGGGCGCTGGGACAAACTTGTGACCTGTTGTGGTGCTTATAAGATTGATCCTTCACAAGCAAAACTGTAGGACTGTCTTTTGTTTGTTTTGTCCCTGCTGCAGCAAGGACTTGCAGTGGGTACTAGTAAAGGTTATTTATCGAACCTTTCTGCCTTTCTACATTTACCGAACCAACCGTCCTTGTTTAAATCGCCTGTAATGAGATTTATTTTGAAGGTTTGACACATGTTCCCCCCAAACCATTTGTCATGCCTCAATGGGACTTTAACTTCGTCACAATGTTCCTTTTTTTTAATTTTAATTTTTTACTTTTTTATTATTTATTGAGGGTTTAAACGATCCGGCAACAGGAAATCCATACAGATACAACAAGATTCCAACATTGCATAATCTCGAGAAACAACAGAGCAATATGGTAGAACTTTTCCTGTAGTTAGCAAAAATTGTACAGTGCGTTTAGCGGATGAAAGTCCTCATATACTAATCATCAAAACCTAACTTAGCAAACCAACCCTCCCTCCCGGGTCACATACATAGAAATTCTTCGACCGTGCCTTATGGCATGTCATCGGACTGCATCTAATATCAGGGGATTACGTTATACTCATCAAAGGAGTGCCCGACTGCCGCCCCACAATTTCAGTATCATCTTGGCCTACGTGTGTTTCCTCCGACATCTGCGTTACAGCGGCCTTCTCCAGAGGGATCTCGGATATCAGAGTGTACCAGGCTCTAGCATCTTCCTCCAATTTCTCATCCCTCCTAACCCTCTTTATTCGGATTAATTCCGCTGTTGCCCATTCCCGTAAATCTTTGGCCCAAGATTCCACCCTGGGGGTCCGGGAGCTCATCCAGTGAATTGCTATCCTTCTTTTGGCTAGCACTAGTCCCAGCTGGAGAAATCTACGTGTAAGTTTCTTTCCCTTGGGGCATGGGAGAAGACCCAGCAGTATCTCCTTGATGGACTGGGGTAGCGGCCAACCCGTGACCGGTCATAAACATTCCAGTGCGGAAGTCCAAAAGGATTGCAGCTCTGGGTACTCCCACACCATATGTAAGAAGGGGGCGTCATTATAGCCACAGCGGGGGCAAGAAGAGAGGCGATCAGGGTATATTTTATGAAGCACTCGTGGGGTCAAATAGGTTTGGTGAATAACATTAAATTGGATAAGTTTAAATCTAGTATTGGAACTAATTTGTTTAACCCCTTCGTGTACCCTTTTCCACTCAGGAGCCGTGAGGGGTGTTTCCATTGCTTCATCTCATCTAACCTGGATCGGAAGCGGGTAGACAGTTAGATCCGCCCTTAGTGCCCAATAGATATGAGAGACCAGTCTACGGCCCCCAGCCAGGATCACAAGGGCTTGGAGGGTGGCGGTTATAGGCGGTTCCTCTGGGAACATCGGACAGATGTCCCTTGCCACTGCTGAGAGTTTCGCGTATTGAAGGTATTGACCTCTGCCCAGGTCAAATGTGGATTCCGCCTCCTCCCTAGTTAGGAATTGCTGATTCAGATACAGATCGCCCATCATCGTACAGCCTCCCTCCACCCATCTGGAGACGAACATAACTCGGCCAATTTGTCCAAACGGGACAACAGCCCACAGCGGGACCTCCGGGGCGTAGGGCACCCTGCGTATCGCTACTTTAATCGTAGTTTCCCAGGTGGAGGCCACATGTCTCACAATATATGGGAGTTGCTCAGGTATATGGAAGCCCATCATCAAAAGGTCCGGGAGTGGGATATCCTGGTGAGTACCCCTCAGCAATTGTTTCTCCCAGTTATCATTTTCATCAAGCCAGTGTACGGCATGTTGGAGCTGCGCTGCCATATAATAAGAATCTAGACGTGGAACCTCCAGTCCTCCTGTTTCCCAAGTTCTCTGTAATGTCCGCAGCCCCACCCTCTTTCGTTTACTACCCCATAAAAGATCAGTCAATAGATGGTCCAACTGGAGAAAGTACTCCCCCGGTATCCGATAGAGCGAGTTCTGCATACCGTATAAACACCTCGGGAGGACCACCATTTTAATCAGAGCGATACCTCCCATCAGTGATAGGGGTAATGTACGCCAGAACTCCACTGATTTGCGGAGACCCTCTACACAACGCCCCATATTATGCTCTAAGTAAGCCTCCTGTGTATGTGTCAACTGGACTCCCAGGTACTGTACCGAACTGGTGATCCAGCTCATCTGCTGCTTTGTCCCTCAAGTTTCCCATAGGGAAAAGCTTAGACTTCCCCGGATTAAGGCAGAGGCCTGAGATTTCACCAAAAGTAGTAAACTCCCGAAGGAGCTCTGGGACCGCCTCCTCAGGACGTTGGAGATATACCAGTGTATCGTCGGCATACATTGACACAACGTGCACCGTGGGACCCAGCTGAATACCCCATTGTGCCATCCTGTGTCGCAACGCAGTCGCCAAAGACTCCATCGCCAGGGCGAAGAGGAGCGGGGACAGGGGGCAACCCTGTCGAGTACCCCTCTAAAGTGCAAAACTGTCAGACACTTGGTTGCGCAAACGGATTCGAGCCGTCGGTCCAGCGTAAAGAAGCTTCAACCAGTTCAAATATTTGTACCCCAATCGCATTTTAGTAAGCACTGCCAAGATATACCCCCATTCAACCGTGTCGAAGGCCTGCTTGATATCTAATAAGCATAAGGCCCAGTCCTTATCCTGTAGGTGCGGTGTGTGCCAAATATTGTATTGTATTGTAATTGCATTTGTATAGCGCTTACTACCCCTGACAAGGCGTCGAAGCGCTTTTTTCGGTGAGTAGCACGCTACTCCAGGACCCATAGAGGATTAGTGTTGAATTAGTATAGTGAAACATGCAAGTACATTTTAAGTGGTGGATAGGTTAGTCAGTTATTTGGATTCATATGGAGACAAGCTTGATGCTCTTACCCCCCCGTGCTCTTCTCTCCCCCCTCCTGCTGCTCTCCCCTCCCTCCCTCCGGTGCTCTCCTCACCTATGGAGACCAGCTTGATGCTCTCCACCCCCTACTGGTTAGTTCTCCCCCCCGTTCCTCATCCCCCCGACACCCCCTCTCCTCACCTATGGAGACCAGCTTGATGCTCTCGCGCTCCAGGAACTCGAGCGCCACGGACACGTTCTCCAGCTGCATCTGGCGGAAGGTGGGCCGCTGGTTGTACTTGCGGTACATCTTCTTCTGCCTCAGCACCTCGAGGAGGGCGATGAGGCGCAGGCCGTCGCTCAGGTCGGCCTGCAGGTTGGCGATGCGCTTCTGCACGCACTTCAGGTGCTCATTGCACCAGCGGGTGAACATGTTCTGCTGGATATTCTTCCAGGGCGCGTCCTCCACCAGGTCCTTCTCCGTGGCCGGCATCTCGCCGTCCTTGTCCGCTGATGCAGCCGCTCCGCCCCCGCCGCCCGACTGCGTCGCCAGCCACCCCACGCCGCTCATTTTATGCTCTCGGTGTCCGCCCCGGGGAGGAGAAAGAGGATGAGGAGGAGGGCTGGCTCCGGGCTTTAAAGGCGAAGGCACCTAGGAGGAGAGAGAAGACGTCTCAAATTATGTGTGGTGTTTCGACCAGGAATAAATCCGGCCTGATCATGGTGGACCAGTCTGGTCATATATGGTTGGAGTCGTGCTGCCAACACATCACTCAGTATTTTTTCATCAACATTTAAAAGAGATATGGGCCTGTAAGACGTCGGGGACAAGGGATCTCTCTCCGGCTTGGGAACCATAGTCACCAGAGCCTCCATCATGGTCGGGGGAAGTGCCTTCCTCTCGAGAGCCTCGTTGTATACCTCCAGAAGATGATCCACCAACTGAGGAGCAAACGTTTTATAAAACTCAGTCGGGAGGCCATCACTACCAGGACATTTTGCTGACTGTAGGCTCTTAATCTCAAGTAGCACCTCCTCCCTAGTAAGTGGTGCTCCTAAGGTCGCAGCTTCTGTCTCCTCCAGGGTAGGAAGAGTCACCGTATCCAGATAGTCTGATAGGGCGTGCGATTGGGCCAAGAGGGCTGCTGTACATATCTGCTGCAAATGAGTCGCAAAGCTTGCAAGAATCGCAGTTTGCGTTTGCACAATTTCCCCTGTATCAGTGCGAAGTCGTAATATTGGTATCTGTTCAGTTTCGGTACGAATCAGTCGCGCCAAGAGTGCTCCTGACCTGTCACCCTCCATATAAAGCCGCTGCCTATAAGTGGTATACTTATGCTTTTCCAAGCGGGACCATGCCTCAAGTAATTCCCCTTTAACTTGTGTCCACTCAGCCATATCTGTCGGGGTCTTGTAGAGTGTGGTCTCTATGATTTTTAATTGTGTTTCCAGGGAGTCAATATCGACATTAAGTTGGTCTTGGACCCCATAGGTTGTCCTCATACAGACTCCCCTGATCACAACCTTAAGCGCCTCCCATTCAGTAGCCCTACTGGAGGCAGAACCCCAATTTTCAGCAAAATAGTGTTGAATAGCCTCCGCCACCGTATGCACATATGGGGGGTCCGTAAGGGCCTCCACTCGCAGTCTTCAGAGTGGGATCGACAGGCGACCTGGTCCGCTGGAGATTGTTAATAACAGCGGAGCGTGATCCGACATATAACGCGGTAAATAGGAAATGGCGTCACTGACAGCAGAAAGGCCCGCCGAAAGACAACAATGGTCAATACGGGAAAAGGTATTAGCCGCTGGAGTGAAGCAGGAGAACTCTCTTCTATTGGGATGGCGGGCTCTCCATTCGTCTCTCAAATGCATACCTTGAAGAATATCAGTGAGAGAGTTCACCATATGGGGTTTGTACATTCTTTTGGGGGCTCCCTACCAAATTCCCATCAAACACACAGTTGAAGTCACCAAAGAGGAG
This sequence comes from Calotriton arnoldi, assembly GCA_963921515.1. Taxonomy (NCBI): domain Eukaryota; kingdom Metazoa; phylum Chordata; class Amphibia; order Caudata; family Salamandridae; genus Calotriton; species Calotriton arnoldi. The sequence continues at coordinate 1,009,187 of CAWUFW010000313.1, read as the reverse complement.
AATCTCCGCACCCAGGTAGGGAGTCGCCGCTTTTAAACAGCCGGATAAAAATCAGGACAATCCAGATTGGGGGCATATACGTCAATAATGCATATCTCTTTTCCTTCCCAACTGCCAAACACAACAACATATCTCCCTTCAGGGTCGATCACATGGTGTATGTGGTGAAATGGAACTCCAGGTGCCACCCATACTAGTGCCCCGCGTGCAAATCCAGAATATGATGTAGCATATAACTGTCCCCGCCAACGTTTATGGAGACTCGCTATTGTATTTCCCCAAATGTGTGTTTCCTGCAGCCCAGCTTTCGCTATTTTATATTTCTTCAGGAAGGCGTACATTTTACGACACCTATCCAGGGTCGCCAACCCTCGAACGTTCCAGGTAAGAAATTTTAATGTCTGTGCTGTCATGGTGATGGTGGAACAAGAGTTGGGCAAGCACCACACCCCGAGAGAATCTCCCTCCCATGCAGACCAAAATCTGTGAACCATGGTCGAATATGTCGTGACCTGAAACAAGACTCCCATTGAACCATTCAACAACCATAAAACAAACAATGTAATCCCTTCCCCCCACCACCGGGCAGTAGTAAGATCCACATGCGCAATAATGATCCACATAAGAAACAATACACACCGCCCCAAACCACCCCCACCCCCCCATTCCCTCCAATACTTCAATGGTGGCGTGGCCGCTCCACGGTCGTGACCCAAGGCAGTCATACCCAAGATAGGAATACATACAATGAAATGAAAGCTGTGCAAGAGAACAGACAACGTCAAGGCGCGAGATTACTCTCAAGCGACCTCGGCGGGTCCGGGGTCTAGTGGGGACGTCGCCCTTTCGGCGGCCACACATTATTCAGGAAATTGACATTTTACAGCAGAGTGGCTCTCAACCTGCACTTGCAAATGAAAGAAAGAGGAGGTGAAAAGGTCAAGGAGCCATCTTTACAGTACGGAATATAACCTCCTAGACATGTCTAAAAAGGTAAAATAGTACATTTATCAGGACCACGCAGGTACAGTTTCTCAAGAACAACTTATCTGTACAGTTCAGAAATCAGTGTCCAATTCGGGCAAGATCATTTGTGACCACTGCCTGGTCCTCCATCGGCCTGCACAAGATCTGGCGTCGGCGCTAGAGAGTCCGGAACCACCTCCGAGTCAGAAGCTTGTAATGTCCCATCACGACATACTGTGATCCGGCCCAGGCTCATTGTTCTCCTTTTCGGATTGTGACGGGTGGATTGTCTGCGGCCTCCCAGCGAGGACTGTAAGGAAAGCGTACCATCAGATCTCGTAGAGGGTACCAACTGTCGTCTCTCCGGGGCTCTAGTGTCCAACCAGTCCCTCGCCTCCTCTGCAGAGAAAAAGAACAGGACGCGGCCCTCACTCACCACCCGGAGTTTCACCCGGAACATAAGGCTATATTTAAAATTCAGATCACGAAGGCGCCGCTTTATCACCACAAAGGTCTTCCTCTGCTCTTGAACACGTTGCGTGTAATCGGGATACACAGTAATGGAGTGGCCTTCGAAGAAGAATCGTTGTCCACTGCGAGAGAGTTGGAGCAAAAGGTCCCGATCTCTGAAATTAAATAACTTGGCGATGATAGCCCGGGGGGGCGCTCCAGGCCTCGGAGGGGCCGCCAACGCACGATGCGCCCTCTCCACACTGAAGAATTTAGATAACTGTTTAGGTGCCATCTCGCAGGTGATCAAGTCCTCCAAAAACAGATCTACTGCGGGCCCTCCGCTTTTTCAGGAAAACCCATAAACCGTAGGTTCCCCCGGTGTGACCGCCCTTCAGAATCCTCCGCCCGGTCATCAAGTTTAATCACTTGACGCTTCAGCTCCACCACCGTGGCACTAAGACTCTTAACTTCTTCTTTCAGTGCGTCGGTATCTTTTTCCGTGACCGTTACTCTGTCCGAGACTTTTCGGAGGTCACAACGCAGGAGGTTGACGTCGATGGCCACAGCGTTGATTCTTTTTATCATCTCATCTCTGGTAGACAGGACGGCGCGTAGGACATCCATCAGCGTCGGTGTCTCCTCAGCCCCCTCACCCAGAGCACCTGCATTCAGTGCTTGATTCCCAGTGGTATCCTCAGGACCATGGAAAACCGGCTGAGCATAGTTCAATATTTTATTAGTTTGAGATTTTGCTGGTTTGTCTTTCCCCATGGTACTCGGGGGGCTGAACGGGAACTCGCCCTGTACAACACTGCCTCCGAGGGAATAACCAAGGCACCCCACCGAATCCTCCACAGTCTCGCCAGGAGCACGTCCAGTCTCCGCCCCAATCCAGCTCTACACACCGGTTTAATGTCAGCTGTGGCACGAGCTGTGCCGTGTGGAACGTGGTCTTTCCGCTCAATGTATGCCTCGGGTTGTCACTCAGCAACGCTCAACAGCCAGCAACGGGACCGCCACGAGGGTCTTCGGAAGGGAACCCCTCAAACCATCTCCCAGCCAGGATAAGGTCACAAACCAACTCAGTCAGCGCCCAAATCGCCGTCTGCCCCACTTCGCAGTCCCGCTCCGCATCAGAGACCACACCACACCCAGGTGCTTCATACTCACAACGCGCTTCACACGGTTTTCCACGTGTACAGGAGTTACCGATATGTAACCACCCATCTCGCTAGTGGGTGCCTGTGGTTGAACACGCAGTAGTAGATGACAGAAGGTGTGCGCAGGAGTCTTGTGGCGTTAAATGCAGTGCATTTCCGCTGCCCAGTCTGTAAACGTAGAGTATGGGTACATTAATTGTGTGAAAGCGCAACACTCCACAGTGTCTCGTATAAGCGCTATGGCTGCAGCCGGGGGACGTATGCCATAAAATAACGCCAGGGGGGTGGAGAGGGCGCCCAACGGGACTCAGGAACACGGTGGTCCTGCACCGCCCGGAGTCCGGGCAAAACACGGCAACCGTCGTGACACCGCAATGTCACAGTCTCCACACAAGGGATGCACTCACCAACAAGTACATGCAGGGCCCAGGCAGCTTCTTTCTCCCCCCCGGGGGGGATCAAGCAACGATCCTCCACTTCTCGCCCAGTAAGGGAGAGGCCATCCACAGCTGTATGGATTTAATCTGGGGCCCCGCTCCCCAGGCTTCGATCGTCAGAGTCAACCACTCCACCGGCGATTCCACTCGGGGCAGAAACCAAAGGCACCCCCGGCACTGGGCGGCAGCTCTCGCTGTCGGGTCTCAGCAGTCCGTCGATGGCGCAGGGTGCGTCGCACTTCGGAAGGAGGAGCAGGCTCGGTAACGTAGAGCTCAGGAGTCACTCGTCCCTCCTTGGCCGGTCCAGTAGAGGAATCCCCGGAGCATCCGTACACTCGACACCTCACCACAGGCTCGCGGCTCGGATCTCGGCAAATCAAGTTGGCGCCGCCACGTAGTTCAGAAGTCCCGATATTACGGGCACTGTTGCTGCTCATTCATCTCCGGAGTCTCAAAGATAGCAGCACGGGGTCCTGTGCAGCCCAGGCTGCAGACCGGGATTGTCAGGAGGTCAGGATAAGATAGGATTATCACATGAATCGGGCCGCCGCACGGAGCTCACCTAAAACACGTCTAGGCAGCCATACTATCAGGCCACGCCCCCCTGGTCACAATGTTCCTTATGTGTATTCCTTCTAAGCCGATGCACGGTTGATGGCTGCACCTCCTGACTTTGAGGACTGTCTTCCTTATTGTGTTTATGCCAGCTCGTTGCATGAGTGAATTACAGGCACTTTCAGTACAACTGCCATACACCACCTTTTTCTGGACAAGTTGATGCTGAGGACTGAGCCGGTATTCTTGCTGAAAGTTATGACTTACTTTCGTGTTGGGCAATCCATTGTCAGCATTCTTTTCTCTTCCTCACCACTCGAAAGAGGTTGAGAGGCCCCATTGGCCGGACCTCAAAAGTGCCTTAGGCTTTTACATTGATTGTACTAAGGAACACCGTGTACACGGTCATCTTTTTGTGGGAGGGTTTTGTGGGATTGTCCTGGATGAAGAAAGAGAAGTGTGCACTGTTCAGGAGGCAGCCCCCATATTGTCTTAGAGCCCTTGCTACCAGGCTACCCACTGCATTTGCTCATGGAGTACCTGTCCATGACAACAGCCAGCCTGCAACATGGGCGTCTGTGCACACGTACATGAAGCACTACTGTCTTGACAGCCAGTTTCGGCAGGAGGGGGATGGGAGGGGCATGTTGCACTCTTTGTATAGCAGGACATTTTGGTCTGAGTCCACTTCACAGACCCACCACCAGGGGAGTTACTACTCTGTTATCTATTCTAAGGTGAGGAATCTGTGGTTAGAAATACCCATCAGATGAGCAAGTTACTTACTTTCTGTAACACTCCTGGTGGATACTCTATCTAACTGCACATTCTCACTGCCCTCCCAACTTCCCATTGTGTGGAGTGGCCTTTTTTTTTTTTTTTTAAATCTAAAAATGTCAGTATTCGCACACTAATACAATTGTTCACGCTCCGTGTCTGAGGACATGGAAAAACAAGAACTGACGTCTGCTTGCAGGAGTGGAGCTTATATGCTGCTCCGCTCAGTAACTTTCAGGGTGGTGGTACGCAGCCAGTGTGGAGCTGCACTGTGCCACCAATCGGCACGCTGGAGCACAGCTGGAGAAAAGTTCTCCGCATCCACTTTGGCACATGGTAAGTATTCTAAGGTGAAAATCCACAGTTAGATAAGTTACTGACCAAAAAGAGTGTTACCAAAGTTAAGTAACTTGTTTGTTTTACATAACGCTACATACCACACTTCTTGCCATTTCTAAGCAGTGTAAATAACTGGTGTTATTGTTATTGAATTTATTGTACTGAATTTACTGGCCCATGATACAAGACTGAGACTGCCTTGTTGGGATGCAAACTCAAGACCTCTGGCTCAACGCTTTTTGTCAGTGGTGGGCATTTACCCCACTGGATGATCCTGCCATGGCCACTTTTGAGGACTTAGATTTGACAATGGTTTTTAACACGGTTTTCACCAGTAAAGAAATTAGGAACTTAATCAAAATTGGGAGCTGAAAATGGACTAGTTATCTTCGAGTATAAGGACCCTCTGGCGACAATTTTTGCATGCTTCTGAACATACCCTTGCCCTAGCAAAGGCCTTTCTCTTCATCTGGCTTGTGATAAATTATGCACCTTGACTCTGGCATCACATATAGGATACAATTTATGGAGACGTGCCAGAGCTTATTCAACGTTGGTCTGAAAGAACTGGACAAGCGTGAAGCTGAGATCTCGGCATTTGACGTGTGCCTTCTGGAGGCAATCAATGAAAACCAGGAGAAAGGAGCCTTTCTGCTGAAGGAGTTTGAGGAAAGAAACTTTGATGTGAGTGCTTAGCCATGTTTCATTAACTTCGAATGTCATTATAACTATTTTAACCTAGTTTAGAGGATTTTTGAAGGCCTGATTGAATTCAGGTAATTGACTATGACGAAATTACGTGAACGTCTAAAATATTAAGGGCCAGATGTACGACCCTTCCAATTCTCAAAAAACGCATCGTTTTGCGACTCGCAATTTCAGACTCCCGTTTGTGTCCGCAAAAAACAGTTGTACATCTGGCCCTAAGTGTAATACATTTTGTTTGCTATTTTTTGCAGGAAATTCATGCTTGCACCCTTTTTGGATGTGTGGATCAAAAAAATGCACAAATTCATGCATGCATCGAATGACAGCAACTCACGTTCTATTAGTCACTTTTTTCCTGCAGTCCAGCTATAGGACTGATATGACGTCTCAATTATGCAACATTGCATAATGACGTAATCTTTGGCATTTCTCGTAACAAGTGCAACGCGAAATGCCAGAAATTATGCAAGACTGACTACGGTGGGGAATGATTAATGTCACCCGCTGTGTAATGATGCTTTGAAAGTGAAACATGGCCTTTGCTTTACGGAACTGCTGGACAAGATATTGTATCCGCTGATTGTTTTGTTCTTTTTGATGCTGACTAAAATTTAACAAAAATAATGCAAGATTATGACGGCGTAAAAGGAATTTTGCTTTGAGCCTACATGTAAGTACATTGGATGTCATAACAATGATCTTTTTTGCTTGAAGAGTGCATAATGTTTTCATTGATTTCACATCAGTAAACATTTAGCTGTAGGAGGGAAGGCTAAGGGAAAAACTATTTTTCTTTGATTTATTTACACATTTGTTTTGCACGTAAATATATGCTTTTTGGAAATATATATGAGCTCGAAATTGTGAGACAGACAAATTACAAGTATTGAGCTCACCAGTAATGGTTTACAATAGCCCCCCTGACCTGAGAACTCCTGACTAGTTTTGGAGAGTTGGGGGCCCTCCATGTACTTTGCAGGGGAGCCCCTCAAGTTTCATTACGCCTCTACTCACCAGTACTACAAAGGTATGGCAGCACACATAGATTTTTATTAACTAAATCTGTCCCCTTATAAAGAGCAGCCTTAGCTGAAGATAGAGGATAGCTAAAGATAGAGATTTTAATGGTCTCCCCTGACTATGAGGACGTTCTTGCTCATTTCAGAAGTAATGTAATGCGGTAAGAAGTATAGGCAGCTCCTAGAACTGCATTACTCTAGAATTGGCCATGGACAGGGCCATCTATACCTTGGGCAGTAAAAACACATCACTCTGTTGTCCTTTTCTTCGCCTTCCCAAAAAATTGGATATTGTCTGCACCATAGCACAAAATAACGCTGTCACTTTAATATATTTTCAGTGCCCATTTTCTAGTTGTCATCTGCATGTTTAAAGTTAAGTATCGCCAACCACCACACCAAGTTTCGGTTTTTTCCACCTGTTGGGAGAGATGATGGGATTGACTGCTTCAGGGCATCCTCTTTTTTGGAAGGTACAGTTGTACTCTTTCCCTTTCTCTCATCCCTTGAATAGACATGTTTTATGTCTTTTTAATTCAGATGGTCTTCACAAAACTTGCCGCCATCTACTGCAGTTCATGGCGAGTGACCACCACAAAGCATAGTTTTCATGTGTAGCAAACTGTCGTTTGATGAATTTTTGTTTTATTTCCACTGAAATTCATAATGGATTGCTGAGGATCCATCTCCTATCGAAATCCAACCAGGGACTGCTACTGACAAAGGCCCTGGATTTTAAAGGACAGAGGGATTCAGAATAGGACATGCCAATAAGAGAGTTGCCTCTCCACTTCCTTGGTTGTAGACTATCCGTTGAATGGGGGCACCTCTCCCGCATGCACTTGTAAGATCCTCTTGGAGGCCAAAAAACAAATTGTATCCTTTGGTATTCAGGCTAATTTTAAGGGTACTACAGAGATGATTATCTGACTTGAAACATTACTGAGTTGTTGATGAGGCTTTGAGAACCAAATCCCTTAAAGGGGCAGGTAGTCCTTCGACCAATTCCCTTATTTTGTAGGTTCAGCTTCATTTTCACTATCCAGAGCCCCACTACAAGTACATCATTCCAGAGAGTACTTTGCACTGGCACTGTTAATCCCGAAGTCACCCCTGTCCTAGTGTTGATTCTCTGAACATGCATTACAAAAGGCATATAGAGCAAGGTTTGCTCATCTAAATTGGTCCCACTCTCCATACTAGAGGCTGCTTTGAGAGGTCATCCAACTTCTAGCAAAAAAAGCTTTACAGGGATATAAAGCGAGGTAAAAGCAAGATAAAAGAATGAAAAGAAGAGCAGATCTGATCCATTATTGATGCCTTCAGCCACTGATCTGGATTGTTTTTGTAAATTAGAACTGATGTGCAGCACCTGAACTTGTTTCTTGAATTTTGGTTTGTTGCAGAATCAATACATATATCCTATGAGGACAAAGCATGCTGTTTTTCTGTCCCACCAGAGCAACTGCTCAGCATTTCAAGGAGAGAATCTGTATCTCCTCTTCTACAATTCTTTCTAGACAATGTGAATTTCTCTACAATTGAATAACAGTCCCTCATTCTTTGAACAGGTCCCTCGTCGTCCTCCTATCAGTTTGGGCCAAGGTCCACCTGTTTTCCTAACCCACATGCAGTATCTCAGATTTGTGGGAGTAATATTTTTTACCTCATATGCTGTCTCCATTTATGTGAGACATTGCTACTTCTTGAATGTCACCGTCTTCAGAATTAATGTACCATTTGATTTTTCATCTGTTCTGGCAAAGGAGTTTAAAGAATATGGCACATATGGTACCAGGCCACTGAGGCAACAGATATCACAGAACCGGGCATGCATGCAACCGGGCCTCTCTGGTAAAGGAAATCGCAAAACTTGGCATGCATGCAATCGGGCTGCTCTGGCAACGTATATCACAGAACAAGCATGTCATAGACCATATTTTTGATAACCTGCATAAAGAGACAATCCCTGTGTGTGCCCAGATACTATTATTTTTCCTGTTCCCGGTGAGTGGGGTACTTCCCTGTGATCCCAGTTCTTTACCAGGTTGGAAAGAAAGCATTTGTCCTTTCTCTCTTAAGGCGAAGAAAGTGGGCACTGATACAGATTCTCCTAATCCTGATGCTGAACAGGAACCTATGCAACCTACTAAGAAATGTCACTGTATAATGCCTGAAGTTATGTAGATCTTAAACTTGCTTTCTTCTTTACACGCGTTTCTTAGGGAGTTTTCAAAATTGACTCAATCTGTTCGATATCGCCCTTAAGGAATGGAATGTTATTTGAAGAATTAATTCTGTGTTCAACTAAACCAGATGACATTCAGAGCCACCTGCTTGAAACTCTTTCAATGCCAAACACAGCATGGCCAAGGACAAGCGATTTGTAGTCATGTAATCTCAGCCATAGCTAAAGGAATGGCATTCATTATTGACTCCATCTAAGACTGAACATATTTGATGCCCCCTGCAATGAGTATATTGTTTGTTCTGCTTCAGTATATTCCACACTTTGGCAAGCCACACTAGATGTGTGGGGCTTCATTCTTTACCTTACAAGCCAGCAGCAAAGACCTTCTCTGCTGTCAGGAGATGATTACATAGCTTCCCGTAACTGACAACCGTTATCTCTTGCCCCTCCACTTGACCCTCAATAACATAAGAACCATGAGATAAAGCAGTACCCATTATTTATCCCACTGAAGATCAAACATGGCTTCCTTCGGACAGTCCCACCAAATATGTGGGAGATCCTCATTTCTCCACCCTTTTCAGAACATCTGTTTAGATGTTTGCAAATATTTTCATTTTAATTCATGTGTAGAACTATTGAAACATAATTTTTTTGTTGATTTCTCTTTGTAGGACCCATACCTTTAGCTGGTAAACTTTCTCATTTAGTATACCCCAGTCTTCTTCCGAATTTTACCTCCCTCACCCAATCTTTATCTGATGCTTTCCGTAGTAAAGTGCCTGAAGGCCTGTCCAATGTTTATAGTCAATATAATTGGGATATCTGATACAGACATCTATCCGCAAATCCCTTACCTTTGAATTTACCAGGTGTCAGAATGGATCCGGAAGATTTTTCTTCGAGCAATGCACCTGAGTGCCAGTAGGTGGTGTCGGTCAGCTCCGAGTGACATCGTCAGTGTCGTCTGTGCCGTTGCGACTTCCGTGCCATCTATATAGGCACAACTTCAGCACACTGACGTCAGTTCTTTTCTTTCCGTGCCAGCCAGTGCAGATCCGTGAAGAGAGCTACCCTCTGTCACTTTTTGACTCTGCACTTCCATGCCTTTCCGGGGGCCGGAGCAACCCCCGCCCAGCTCAAAAAATTTTATGACGCCTTGTGCCTCATGTTTGGGTGGCCTGACCCTACTGGCGTGCCTTTGGGCCCGGAGGCTCAGGAGCTCCATCGGGTTCAGCTCCAGCAGCTCCGGCACCGATGACCCATTATGGAGCCAGGAAATGGATCCGGACTGACGCCGGTCGTGGCATTGCAACCGGCGCTGGCCTGTACACCGAGACTCATGCCGGGAGCCCCCTGCGGCATCGGCCCCATTCTCTTCACCGATGACCCACTCCGGATCGGTGCCTACCGACGCAAATACCGGCGCCGACAGAACCCTTAGGTCCTAGGTCGTTTCCTTAGCCTTCTTCTAAAGGGCTAGGAATAGAGGAAGATAGGGAGGGGTTGCTGGAACTATTTATCAGAGCAGCATTACCAATAAATGGACTGGCATGAGGAGTTGGGTGAGGCCAGAAGACTGGAAAACTCTCCAGATTCAGGCCCGCTTTCTCCCCCTACCGTGGCTACGGAGGAGGGAGCATCATATGCTATGGTGGTGCAAAGGGCAGCTTAGGTCCTGGACCCTCAGCTTCCTTCTGTGGCGGACAAGACAAATATCTTAGCAGAGGTCCTGCAGCCGGGTGTCTCATCTTCGGAACCCTTGCTGCCCTTCAACGAGGCCTTAACTGATGTCCTACAGGGAACCTGGTCCAAGTCCAGCGCAGGGGCTCCTGTGAATAGGACAATCGCCCGTCGCCATTGCTGTGCACTGGGCGACCCCAATTTCCTCAGCAACCACCCTACCCCGAGAGCTTGGTGGTCCAAGCCTCTACCTCTACCTCCCTACATTCCCTTCTGCACCCACGGACAGGAAATCCAAGAGGCTGGACAATTGAGGTAAGAAAAGGTTTTCTTCTGCCAGTCTACCATTGCGATCGGTGAACACCACTTGCTTATTGGGCCGTTATTCCCATTCCTTGTGGTTGCGCAAGTGCCACCACAGGTCCCTGGGGAGGCATGGGCCGTCCTCTCCCAAGAGGTATCAGACGGGAGAGATGTAGCAAAGTTTGCCATTCGTTGTGGTCTCCACACGACCTACTCGCTGGGGAGAGGAATTTCATCTACGGTGGCTGTTTGACGCCATGCCTGGTTGAGGACTCCTGGCTTTACAGGGTATGTCTAGGCCTCTCTCATGGACATGTCCGTCTCTTCGGAGACATGGCAGACATGGCGCTGGAGCGCTTCAAAGACTCACGGGCTACGGCTAAGTCCTTTGGCCTCTCAGTGGCCATACGTCCCCATCTGCCTTTCTCCCCTTTTGTGGCTACGGAAAGGGCATTCAGCCACGCCAACCATACCCTAGCCACAAGACCGCGCAAGTTCAGCAACCTCTGTGCGGCCATGGGCGTGGCTCATTCCAACCCCGTGGGTCGGGCAGCCAGAGGTCGGGTCAGACCCCCACATAAACTCAGCTTCCAAACCCTCCTAATCTTATCCTCCCAGATCATGGGCAGTCAGTTGGTGGCAGGATCAGCCATCACCTCTGCCACTGGCAAAACATCACTTCGGACAGGTGGGTTCGCCAGATAGCCCGAAGGGGCTACTCGCTCCCCTTCAAGACTACCCCTCCCTCCATGCCTCCATCTTTAAGAGCACCTGATGGAGGATCACCTGACTTTGCTTCAGGAAGAAGTCATGTCCCTCTTGGCCAAGGGAGCCAAAGAGAGGGTTCTGGCACAAGAAGTAGGCTATGGTTGTTATTCCCTCTACTTTCTGGTCCCAATAAAGGACAACAGTCTTCGTCCTATTATAGATTTGGGAGCCCTCAACTACTTCCTCAAAAAGGAAAAGTTCACGATGCTCACTCAGGCTCAGGTCTTGTCTACCCTGGACCCAGGAGACTAGATTGTTGTGTTGGACTTGCAGGACGCCTAGTTTCACATTCCCGCCCTTCCTGCTCATTGGCGCTACCTGCGTTTTACAGTAGGCCACGAGCATTTTCAGTTCACCGTGTTCCTCTTTGACCATACCAGCACTCCTCAGGTGTTCGCTAAGGTGACGGCGGTGGTCACAGCTCATCTGTGCAGATCAGGGTGTCAGTCTTTCCCTATCTTGATGAATGGCTGTTGAAGGCAGGCTCGCCCCAGCCAGTTGTTTCCCACCTCCAGCCTACGGCGAACCTCCTGCATTCGTTGGGGTTCACTATCAACATGCTGAAGTCACACCTGACTCCCTCTCAGATGCTCCCCTTCATCAGAGCTATTCTGGACACAGTGCGGTTTCGGCAGCAGCGGCCCGTGCAGGTAAGAGTGGTGGGGCCGGATGAGGGGGGATTTCGACAGATGACGATAAGGGAAAATTAATTATTTATTTAATTTTCCCTCATGGTCGTCTGTTGAATCCCCCCCCAACCAGGCCCCACCATTCTTACCTGCACGGTGCTCCTGGGTTTTGGGCCTATCCTCGCAAGCAGTGAGTCCAGGAAACTGAGGCTTTGATACCTATGTTTCAGCCTCTATCCTGGATTTTGGTGAGAATGACTGAGGCTGCTGGGCCTCATGGCCTCCTGCATCCTGCTAGTGACACATGCCAGATGGCATATGCGGGCTCTGCAGTGAGACTTGAAGTTCCAGTGAGCGCAGCATCAGGGGAATCTCTACGACATGGTCCATATCGTGGAGGGAACTGCATAAGACCTGCAGTGGTGGCTGACCACCCGCGATTGGGTCAGAGGCAGACCCCTCTCCCTTTCCCAACCAAATCACACAGTAGTGACAGATGCGTCAGTCCTGGGATGGAGCGGCCATCTGGGAGAGGTGGAGATTAGAGGACTCTGGTCTCCAGCAGAATCCAAACTCCACATCAACTTGCTGGAGCTCCGAGCGATTTGTTTGGCATTAAAGCCTTTCTTCCTTTAATCAAGGGAAAGCTGGTTCAAGTGTTCACGGATAACACCACCACTATGTGGTACTGCAACAAACAGGGCAAGGTGAGGTTGTGGACCCTTTGTCAAGAGGCCCTGTGCCTCTGGGCATGGCTAAAACAGCTAGGCATATCCATGGTGGTTCAACACCCGGCAGGTTCTCTGAACACCAGGGCAGAAAAACTCAGCCATTGATGCCTAGTGGATCACAAATGGCGTCTCCAACCGGAGGTGGCACAAAGTCTCTTTCAGCAGTGGAGAGAGCCTTGGTTAGATCTGTTCACCTCTGCCGAGAACACGAAATGTCAGCAGTTTTGCTCATTGGAGTTTCCAAGGTGGCTTTTGCTCTGAGACTCTTATCATCTCAAGTGGAGCTCAAGCCTCCTATACGCCTTTCTGCACACACCACTCCTGTCCATAGTGCTGAAGAACATCAGGAGCGACTGGGCCCAAGTAATTCTTGTGGCTCCGGACTGGGCACGGAGAGTCTGGTATCCCTAGCTTCTCCAATTGAGCATCAATCCTCCTCTCACGCTCCCCTTCAGGAGGATCTTCTGTAGCAGCAGCAGGGGAAAGTCCTCCATCTGAACCTGCCAACTCTACGCCTTCTTGCATGGAGATTGAGCAGCTGCAGTTGATAACATTCGACTTTCCTGCCGAAGTTTGAAATGTTATTTTTGCGGCCCTCCACCAAGACCGTGTACGCCTGCTGGTGGAACAAATTTGTGAAATATGGTACAGAAAGGTCTATTGATCCTCTTTTTGCTTCCCTTTCTCAACTTTTGCTTTTTATTTTGACCCTCTCAAAGGGTACCTTTCGGCCCTGTCTGCCTTCCTGAGGCTGCCAGACCAATCCTCATTATTTAAATCATCTATTGTAAATAGATTCCTCAAAGGCCACGAACATATGTTCCCACCTTCCCCTTTCATTATGCCTCAGTGGAACATTAATTTGGTTCTCACTTTTCTGATGTGTGCTCCATTTGAACATCTGCACAACTGCCCCCTCTGGCTGCTTGCATCAAAACAGCATTTTTTGTGGCAATCACATCTACCAGGAGCGTGAGCGAATTGCAGGCCTTATCATCCAAGACTCCTTACCTGACAATATTACCTGACAAATTGATGCTTCGTGCTAGGGCCACTTTCCGCCCGAAAGTCGTAACTCCATTCCATGCAGTAACGGCCTGTCTCCTGCCAAAGTGGCGGGGTGAGCCAGAGGATGGAGGAGGGAGGTGGGGAGAGGGAGACAGAGGGGGGAGTGGGGGTTAAGGAACAAAACATAAATACATTTTAAACAAAAAATAACTTACCTGAACGCCGCCACTCGCTGCACTGCGCTCTTCCGCTCGTCTTCTGGGCACAGGCTCCCAGACTGCACTGCGGCCAATCCTGACGCTGCATGAAAGCAGCATCAGGATTGGCCTGAGCGCTGTCAACTTGCACTCCCAGGCAGACTGGGAGCCTGTGCCTGCTCTCTCCAGCCCCAGCAACGCAGCTGGGGCTGGAGAGAGCTTCAGTGTGCATGAAGGTTTGACCGGCCTGAGACGGCCGGCCAAACCGTCATGCACACTGTAACAGTGCCCAACACTCCCCTGCCAGCAGAGTCATCCCCCTGGACCCGCCCCCAAGACTCGTCAGAGTCCTGTGGGCGGGTACAGGGGATTCAAATTAAATGGGTTTAAAAGCTGTTTTATTATTGTTTTATTTGAGAGTAGTGGCAGGGGGGGCGGTGCTCATCTGCCATAATGGAGGGGTTGCCGCCGATTCCATGTGGGGCAATCTGTCACCTTGCCCACTTTCTATGCTCCTCCGCACCCCTCTAAAGAAGAGGAGCAATTACACGGTCCGGACATAAAAAGAGCGTTGTCGGTCTACCGTGACCGCACTAAAGAGTTCCGGATGAACGACCAACTCTTTGTGGAATATGTTGAAACAAAGAAAGGTCATGCGGGGCAGAAGAGGACTATCTTGAATCAAAATTTGATACATTTTGGCCAAAAAGCAGCCTCCGGAAGGCTTGAGGGCTCACTGAGCTAAGGCTGCTACCATGGCGTTGCAACATGAAGTTCCAGTCCTCAACATTTGTCAGGCAGCATCGTGGGCATCCCTGCACACGTTTACCAAGCACTACTGCCTGAACAGTCAAGTCCGCTGGGCCGGCCTTTTTGGTCGCTCTGTTCTGCGGGATTTCCTGGTCTAATCTTGTCCGCAGTACCTCCTCCAGGGATGGTATTGCTTGGGTATCTATTCAAAGGTGAGGAATCTGCGGCTAGATGTCTCTTTCAGATGACCAAGTTACTTATCTTCAGTAACGCCTTATCTGCTAGAGACATGATCTAGCTGCGGAATCCTTACCGAACCCACCCATCCTCCCCGCACTGAGGACAGGTTTCTAGGGTCAGGGCTAATCCCTTTCAGGGACATAGTTATTCAAACACACCAATGTCAGTGCACTTCATGGTTGCACGCTCCTTGCGTGGAAAGTCGTGAAAAGTAACTGACATCAGTGCGCTGAGGGGGTGCCTGTGGAGATGGCATGAAAGTCACAATGGTGCAGAACACGCGAACGACGTCACGCAGGGCCGACCGACACTACCTACGGGTGGTGCAGGGGTATTGCTAGAAGAAAAGTCTTCCGGATTCAGTTTGACGCCTGGGAAATTCAACAGTAAGGAAACTGTGGCTAGATCATGTCTCTACCAGATAAGGGTTACAGAAGGTAAGTAACTTGCCTATCTTTCCCTTAGTGCCCTCAAATTGTATTATACATTTCCCAAAAACTGTAAAATCCCTAGTTGCTCTCTCATTGATTAACAATACTGAATGTCTGAGCTGAAAATGATGGATTCTCTTGTAGTTGGATATCTCTTTATCAATGTGAGACCATTTTTTCTTACCAGTTTCAAACAAAGTTTTCACCATTCTGCAACCTCTGCTGTTTCACATAGCAAAGTTCTGGATTCAAATGGATGGGAAGAAACTGCACAGGATACTGAATCCAATCTTGTCTGTGCATCATCCAGTCCCAAGTGTTTAAAAATATTCTAGCAATCCGGTTTAATATAAACTGATCTAGGTCTGTGTTGCTCAGTGACCTCAATATTCTCCAGAATGGCTGCTCAGCAATTACTTGCTCTATAATGGTCCATCTCTTTTTTGTCTCTGTGGCTATCCAGACTAACCTCAGTTGCATAGACTTACAGTACTTCTTTATGTCAGGACAGACTAACACTTTCCTCATGGTAAGCACCATAAAAATGTTCTTAATCACTGTTGCTTTCTTTGTTTCCATATAGATTTCAGTATCAGTTGTTGCAAGTGTTTTACATGTGTGATTTGGCATCGCTTTTGCTACTTGTGAAGTATAAAAGTGGTACAATATGCAGGAGAGAACCACCATCTTTATTGCAGCAACTCTCTACAGCCATGAGCCATAATGTCCCTTCCACCTGGATAATTACAACTCTGCCTCTGCTAATGGAGGTTTTCAATTTTTTCAGTCATCCTTTTGTTCCCCTTCAGCCTTTAGTGTGCCTTTATCTCAGATAAATTAATATTCAACAATTCACTTTTCCCTATATTTCGAATTTGTAAACACCCTTAAAATGTCCTTGCTCTTTCAGTAGTGCAGGGGAAGATGTGCCTCATGGTGAACATAATGTAATCTGCAAAGAGGCTTGGCTTGTATTCTTCTCCACAGAACATAACATCCTTGAAATCCATATTGTTCTTTATATTAACTTTGAGCTATTCTCCCACCTGTGCAAATAATAGCGACATCCACTCAGTCAAAGCATTTTTAGATTGTCCTCAATCCAGCAAGGGCATCTGGTTGGTGGCAGAATCCAGCACCATGTGCCCCAATGGCAGGAGAGTACTTCAGACTAATGGGTGCTTCAGATTGTTCAGCGGGGTTATGCCCTCCTTTCCAAGAGACCCTACCACCATTACTTCATCCCCCAATCAGCTGACGGAGGATCACATTTTGCTCTTGTGATAGGAAGTTTTGGCCCTTCTAGCCAAAGGATCAATCGAGAGGATGCCAGTCTTAGGAGTAGGTCGTGGTTGCTATTGCCGCTACTTTCTGGAGCCAGAGAAGGTTGGAGGCCGCCGTCCTGTCTTATTTCAGCGCCCTCTAAATTACTTCTTGAAAAAAGAGAAATTCAAGATGCTAACCCTGCCTTCGATCCTGGAGACTGGATGGTAGTTTTGGACTTCCAGGACGCTTATTTCCACATCCCTGTCTAGTCTGCCCACAGGTGTTACCTGCGGTTCACAGTGGACCAGGAGCATTATCAGTGCCTCCCTTTGGCCTTACCAGCACCCCTCAGGTGTTCACCAAGGTGATGGCAGTGGTTGCAGTACATCTAAGGAAGTCAGGGATTCCAGTCTTTCCTTACCTTGATGACTGGCTGTTGATGACGGCCTCGCCACAGGCAGTTGTTTCCCACCTTCAGATTATAGCGGACCTCCTGCATTCGCTGGGGTTCACTATCATCATTTCCAAGTGGCCCTGACTCCCTCTCAGATGCTCCCTTTCATCAGACCTGATTTGGACAGTGGCGGCTCCTCCGCTATGGCGGAGGAGTGTCGCGCCACTGCTTCATAGCAGTGCCAACTTTAGAAACATAAAATGATAATAACTTAGTTATTATCATTTTATGGTTCGTGTCAGTCTGTGTTGCAGGTGGGCAGGTGGGCGGTGCTGCTCTGCTCTGGGAGCAGGGGACGAGTGGTTTGCCCACTCCTAAGTTCGCAATGACTGTTTCGTCGGCCCTTTCAGGCTGCCCAAAACAGTCATGCACACTTGCCTGTTCTCCATGCAGGCTGCAATACAGCCTGCATGGAGAACATGTCCTCCCCTCCAGCCCCTGGCTGCGCGCCGTGTCATGGCGCTCAGACCAATCACAACGCAGTGTTGTGATTGGCTATGGGGAGGGAGCCTGGCTGCCTGCTTCCTGTTCCTGGATCGGAGACAGGAGAGCAGGAGCAGAGACCCGGGAACCGGCCTAAAGGTAGGTTTAAGGTTTTTTTATCCCCCCCTCCTCCCCACCGTGTGACCTGACCCCCCTCACGACCCCCGCGCCCCCCCCAGGATATTCAGACTGTGATTCTGATGTTTCAGCCTTCATCCTTGATTTCAGTGAGACTGATTCTGAGGCTGCCGGGCCTCCTGGTCTCCTTCATCCTATTGGTAAAACATGCCCGTTGGCATATGCAGGCTCTGCAGTAGGATATGAGGACCCTGTGGGCACAGAATCAGGAAAATCTCTCCTATCTGGTCCAGATAATGGAGGGAACTGCAAAAGATCTGCAGTGGTGGCTGACAAACGGCGACTGAGTTAGCAGCAAACTTCTCTCTCTTCCCCATCCAGAGCTCACAATAGTGACAGCTGCGTCCCTCCTGGGTTGGGGCGGCCATCTGGGAGAGGTAGAGATCAGGGGACTTTGGTCTCCGTCGGAATCTCAGCTTCACATCAACCTAACGGAGCTGAAAGTGATCCAGCTGGCATTGAAAGCCTTTCTTCCTTCCATCAATGGAAGACTAGTTCAGGTGTTTGGGGACAACACCACTGCCATGTGATATTGCAACACACAGGACTTGGTGGGGCCATGGACTCTAAGTTTAGAGGGCCTTTGTCTTTGGACATGGCTGGAATGTCAGAACATTTCCCTGGTGGTTCAACATCTGGTAGGCTCTGAACACCAGAGCAGACAACCTCAGCCATCACTGCCTTGTGAATCATGAATAGCTTCTGCATCCGGGGTGGTGCAAGGTCTCTTCCAAGATTGGGGAGAACCTTGGTAGATCTATTCATCACCGCTGAGAATGCGCAATGTCAGCAATCTGTGTGCTGGAGTTTCCAAGGCAGCTCTCACTCGGAAATGCATTTCATCTTAAGTGGAGCTCAGGACTTCTATGCACCTTTCTGCAGGACTGGGCATAGAGAGTATGGTATCCCGAACTCGTGAGCATGAGCATATGTGCTCCGATAAGTCTGCTTTTTCAGGAGGATCTCCAGTCTCAGTAATAGGGTAGGGCCATGGACCCGAATCTCTCCACTCTCCACCTACATGCGTGGAGATTAAGTGGCGAAAGTTGAAGGTGTATGATCTCCCTCCTGAAGTGTGTGATGTCATTCTGGCAGCCAGACTTCCCTCCACTAATATGATTTACGTCTTCCGATGGGACAAGTTTGTAGCTTGGTGTGCAACCAAATCTAATCCCTTGCCCGGCAAGGCTTTGCTTTGGGCACAATTAAGGGATTTCCGCCATTTCTGCCTTTCTGCGGTTGCCGGATAAACCTTCCCTGTTCAAGTAACCTCTTGTGACTTGTTTCCTTCAAGATCTGCAACGCGTTTCCTCCTACCACTTCCATTATGTCCCTGTGGGACTTGAATTTTGGTCTCACCTTTCTCATGTGCTGACTATTTGAGCCAATGCACAGCTGCCCTCAAAGACTGATGAACATCAAAACTGTCTTCCTTGTGCCGATAATATCTGCCAGGAGGGTTAGCGAATTACAATGGCTTTCTGCTACTCCCCCTGTACACTTCCTTCTTTCCAGACAAGCTGGTTCTTAGAACCAGAGCATCTGTTTTGCCAAAGGTAATGACAACCTTTCATGTCGGGCAGAATATCACACTGACTACCTTCTTCCTTCCTCCCCCCTCATCCTATCAAGGAAGAGAAGAGACTCCACCACCTGGATCCAAAAAGAGTATTTTGCTCTACATAGATCATGCCAAACAATTCCTAGTAGATGATAAACTCTTTGTGATAAACTCTTTGTTGGATTTGCGGAGACAAAGAAGGGAAAGGCAGTTCAGAAAAGAACCATCATTCTCTGCATTAAGGTGTGTATGCAGCGCCCGAGAAAGAGCCATCTGAGGGCTGAAGAGCTCATACCACTAGAGCTAAAGCTACAACCATTGCATTAGCTACAGGAGTCCCAGTTCTGGACATCTATCAGGCAGCTATGTTGGCATCACTGCACATGTTTGCCAAACACTACTGCCTAGACAGTCAGGTCTGGCGAGATGGGCATTTTGCCTGTTTGGTCCTCGAGGACCTTTTAGTTTAAACTTTTCATAGACCCTCCTCTGGAGAGAGTTTGCTTTGGTCTCTATCATAAGGTAAGGAATCTGCGGCTAGAAGTCTCTATGAGATGAACAAGTTACTTACCTTCAGTAATGCTTTATATGGTAGAGACTCTATCTAGTCGCAGATTTCTTACCGCCCCTCTTATCCTCCCCATTCCGCGAACTGTCATACCACAGAAAAGAGAACCTTCAGGACATCACTTTTGGCACACTAGTCATTTCTCTTTAGCTTGGCTGCATGCTTCTGGTGTGGTAAAACTGTCAAGAACTGAGATCAGTGCGCTGGGGTGACGCCTATATAGGCGCCTCACACGTCACTTCCGGGGGAAACGGCACCCTGTGGAGCCAAACGACACCACCAACTGGTGTGCAAGGGGATTGCTCAAAAATTTCCAGATCCAGTCTGACGCCTGGGGGATATTCTAAGGTAAGGAATCTGCGGCAACCAGTTGGGAAGAAGGATGAGCAGGACAAAAGAGTAAGGTGAAGTGACTTTCATGATGATCCTGGTACTCGAGGTGCCTGCTGTCCTTCCTTGACTACACACAGCCATTCTTTTTCTCATCAACATTTACATGCTGGAAATCCATGTAGACACTTAGGGTCTCATCAGAATTGGCCAGAAAACATCGAGTACAAATTGCTTTCCCATTAATTTGCAATTGCATAGGGTTTGCAAATAAGTGGATATGTAGTTTGCTCCGTCATTACCTGTTCGATACCTTGGAACAGGGAAGAGCGTGCTAATTGCTGAAATTTCCCATTCAAACTGGCACAAATAACTCGTCTGCGCTTTTTGCTCCCGCAGTTTGTGCTTGGTTTCACCCTCGAGTTGCACAACCATTATAATTCCATTTGGGTCACAAACTCCTGTTTCCGTCCAAAGCTGGGTTTGGGCTTAATTGAAGGTTCAGGGATGAAGCTCATGCTTGCACAGGGAGGCTCCTACATTCTTTAAAGTGAAAGCATTCTCTTTTCGAGTAAATTTCCAGTCCTGCAAGGGGTACAACCAATTCTTAAACAGCGGTGAAAAACGGAAAACAAAGGATAGTGTACCAGAATTACCAGGAAGATCTTTTTTCATCTGCAATCCTCACTATCAATTAACTTCTATTAGC
Organism: Calotriton arnoldi; assembly: GCA_963921515.1. Taxonomy (NCBI): domain Eukaryota; kingdom Metazoa; phylum Chordata; class Amphibia; order Caudata; family Salamandridae; genus Calotriton; species Calotriton arnoldi. The sequence continues at coordinate 988,333 of CAWUFW010000313.1, read as the reverse complement.
ATTGTACAATATGCCTTGAACCCCATAGTGTGGATTCCATGAAAATGATTCTGGGTGAGGTCAGTACCACAAAGGCTGTGATAATAGTTGCTGATAAGTAAAATATTTTAGCTGTGTCTTGACGGTGCAGCTGCCACCAGTCTTCATAGGATTAAAAACAGCATTCAAGAGTAGTACAGAGGGGGTCCTTGAATAGGGACAGATCAGTGGCGGCTGGTGAGGGTAGAAAGAAAAAAGTCGCCAGCCAAAGCCTCTCCTCCGACGCAGGAAACTGGAAGCACCCAGGCTCCCTCTAGCCGATCACGACGCTGCTCTTTACCAGCATGACAGCAGCATTGTGATTGGTCTGAGCACCGTGGTTCGGCGCTCAGACAGAGACTGGGAGGCTGTGCATGTTCTCCACCCATGCTGTGCAATACAGCCAGTGGAGAACATGCTAAGTGCGCATGACTGTTTGGCCCACCCAAGCCGGCCGGCCAAACCGTCATGTGCACTTATGGTGCAGCAACCACTCCTCCGCCCCTCTAGCATCACGGGAGCCCACCCCGACCAAACCTGGCTCCAAGCTCAATACTAAAAATAAAATGATAATAACATTCTGTTATTATCATTTTGTTTTTCCTTTGCGCTGCTCTTAGAGCAATGGGGCAACACTCCTCCGCCTTAGCGCAGGAGCTGCCGTTGGCACAGATGTTGGTTCATCTGAGTATAGCCTTTTGTTGTCAAAAGATATGTGCTTCTACAGAAAGACTGCTTGTCCTCCAAGCAGCTATAATCATTTGGTGATCCAGCTTCTAAAGCCAAGGGCCAGATGTACGACCGTTTTTGCGGTCGCAAAGGGGTTTTAGGCCAGTTTGCGACCGCAAAAACGTGTGGCCAATGTACTAACCCTATTTTGCGAGTAGATTAGCGACTCGCTATTAGGAAGGGGCGTGCCAAGGGTGTCCCTTCCTAATAGCGAGTCCAGAACCCATGTATGAATGTTTTGCGACCGCAATTGCGGTCGCAAAACACTTGCAGTTTACCACCCTTCGGAGAAGGGTGGTAAGACACTCACATACGGGACCCCTTCCCTTTTGGGAATGCATGCGCAAATATTTTTTTAAGAGCAGGCAGTGGTCCCAGGGACCACTGCCTGCCCTTAAAAATTAAACTGAAAAGTTTTTTGTTTTTTTAAATGCATCCCGTTTTCCTATATCCTCTTCCGTGCGTCGGACGGCACCCGGCCGTCTGACGTCACGGTGGGCGTGTGCGGAGGACGGCCGGGGGCCGTCTGAACCGCGCACGCGTCAGATTTCTCAGCACCGCGGGGTAATTCCGGCCGCATCGAAGCGGTTAAGGAAAACGGGCTGCATTTAAAAAAATAAACTGCTTTATTGATAAAGCAGTCCCAGACATGGTGGTCTGCTGACCCCAGCAGGCCACCATCCCTGGGAGTGCTAGCCATTTCCAATGGGGTCGCAAATTGCGACAGCCTCATTAATATTCATGAAGCATGCAATTTGCTACCCCGTTGGGAATCGCAAACAGTGTCTCAGACACTATTGTACATAGCATTTTGCGACTCGCAAATTGTGACTCGCACTTTTTTGCAATTTGCGACTCGCAAAATGCTATGGTCGTACATCTGGCCCCAAGATCTTTATCAAGCTAAACTATTGTGCATGACCTTTCAGTCTCGCACATGCAGCTATGGTAAGTAAGTAAGTAAATTCTTTATTGCAGATTAATAGAAATCGTCGCAAATGTACACCACAAGAGTTAAGATTTACGTGTTAACATGAATTAAAAGCAACAGCAACTTGTTCGTTGAAATGAGCAATATGCATACAAACTGTGTGACTAAAAAAACAATTCTAAAATTGGGAGACTTTTAGGTAGTAACAGCGATGGCCGAATAATAAAGTGCAATGTAGTGCCAAACTCATGTTTCACGAAGATTCACAGTTCGCCATTTAATTAAGAATCCCGTGCTAGGATTAGTTGCCTTTGGAACAGTGACAGCAAGGGACAGTCTCTAAAGAGCAAAGGATTATGTTACACAGGGTATCACAGTTTGCAGCAGCCGCGGCCCGTGCAGGTAAGAGCGGTGGGGACAGGTTGGGGGGGTGGATTCGTCAGACGACCACGAGGGAAAATTAAGTAAATAATTAATTTTCCCTCGTGGTCATCTGTTGAAATCCCCCCTACCTGGCCACACCACCCCACCGCTCTTACCTGCACGGGCCACTGCTGGTTTGCAGTAGTAATGGCGGTGGACGAACACTAAATGTAGTGGTGCAAAGAGTTATATTTCACAAAGATTCACAGTTCACCATTTAAATGAATGTTCCGTGCTAGGATTAGCTGCTTTTGGAACAATGACAGCAAGGGACTGTCTCTAAAGTACAATTTAGAGCAAAGGATTATGTTACGCAGGGGATCTCTGTTTGGAGTTGAAGCAATCTTTCAACTTGCAGTAGAAACTTTGTAGCCCTGCAGGAAAGCTGCATGTTGTGCCCGTTTAGGAGCGCCATCACTGTGGGGCAGCAAGATCTAATCTGAAGAGCCCTCAGGCCAGGTCATAACAGTTTCCGTCTGAGGTGAGTAAGGGCTGGACAAATGCACAAGAAATGTAGTATACTTTCTTCTGAAATGCCACATAAGAGCCAGTGGGGGTCTGGCCAGGTTTGCTTCCAGACTGGGAACTGCCGCTATGGTTTCGGAGTTTGCCATTGAAGGTCACAGAAATGCCACTGCACTGATATTAAACAACATCTACATAATTAGATCATTATGGTGTTTGGTCTTCTCTGGTTGCTATGTATGATCAACACAGCAAGGCTTTGTCAGAGGTGGCAAGCCAATGGTCAAAGCTGTGAGCGACAAGGAGTTGGCTGGCCAGGCCTGCAGAAACACCCCACCCCTCAGGGTTGGCCAACCCCTCGCTGAGCCCGCCTTCAGCCACCCGGCCACAGACCCCAACCCCTGTATTTTTTTTTTACATTTATTTTTCTTTTGGTCCCGCGGGACTCTTGTGGGACTCCTGCCGGAGTCCCCCATGAGCACATGGGTCAGGGTACCCCTATAATATTTCTTCTTTTTTATGTCAACTAATACAGCAGTCACTATGGCAACAGATTATTTCAAATTATTATCAATCAATTAGTCATTTAATCAAAGATGTTATTGTTTTAGCTTAAAGCCATACACAATGTGTACATAACACTAGTCTCAAGCATCTAAAAATATCTATATCTAAAAAATACCTAATGCTAATAAGAACCTGTTAATAATAGAATTAAGAAACAACCCCCATAGCCAACAAGGCCAAGAAATGGGAAAAACATTGTTAAAGCACAGAATCAAATCTTAGTAATAATAATAATAATTCCTGATTGAACTAAATTGATATTTTGAACATGAAAAAACGGGCATGGAAAGATTCAGGATGAAGCAATATAGGCTGTGATTGCAAGAAAGATATTAGGCATATCAGTCCTAATGGTTAAGGTCATTTCCTGGAATGAAAAAGGTCGTCTTAACCGTATAAATAGATCAGCAGCACTGCGCTATATAAAGCGTTTTCCCCCGGATGTGGTCATGCTCCAAGAAACACACCTTTTAGGCTCCCACTGTCCCTTCCTTGGCCCATTTGGCTATGATCGAGTTTTTCATGCCAGCTTCTCTAGAGGTTCACGAGGGGTCGCGATCCTGTTGCACAAGGACTTCCCAATGTTGGTTTTCACCTCACACATCGACCGTAAGGGAGATGCATAAGGATTGAGGGCCATCTGGAAGCTAGACTCGACAACTTCATATCTTCCTGGGTCCCCCAACAGATGTTGTACTCGACACTGCAGGCACTCTAAGATCTCGTGGTGGCCCTTCCCCCAGGGACTACCCTGATAGAGGGACATTTTAATGCAGTCTCAGACTGGATATTTCTGAGGCCCCTCGGCCGGCCTGAACTGCGTGCTCCTCCCAACTTACATCATCGGCCAATTCAATGGGCCTATGTGATGCCTGGAGATCATGGAACCCCTCACAGCGGCAGTACTGGCACGTTTCAGCGACACATAAACTGGGGTCCAGAATTGACCAGATTTGGCTCCCAGCCAGTGACCTCCTTTTATTGCAATCCGTACAGATCCTGCCCCAAGGCATCTCCAATAACGCTCCTCCTCTTAAAAATGGGAACCTATTGGGGCTCCCTGAGACCCATGTGGCGCATCAATGCCTTGCATCTGGTAGACCAAGACTGCGCCGGCTTTATAGAGGAGAAACTCCAGATTTTTTTAAGCTCAAGCAGCTGGAACCCTATGGGCATCCAGAGACACTGCCACTATTGTGGTGATACCTAAGGTGAATCAGCATGCGGATCATTGCTCCTCATACAGGCCTATCTCTGTCATAAATGCCAAATTCAAAGTGTTTGTGAAGGTCCTAGCGACTAGATTGAGTCAGACACTGAATTACCTAATCCACCTGGATCAATGTGGGTTCATGCCTGGCAGAAGCACCTGCAAAATGCATACGAAGGGTACAGCTCACGCTCTTCCAGTCGCGCTGGCTGGGCAGCTCCCTGGCCTTACTCCTAATTGACTTCGAAAAGGTCTTTGACACTGTTGCGTGGACCTTCTTGGAGGCCGTGCTGCAGCGAACGAGTTTTGGGCCTTACTTCCGTAGAACCATAGGCCTGCTATACATACCCCTAAAGCCAGATCCGGGTAAACGGAGTCCTATCCTCTCCCTTCCCAATTTGCAGAAGCACCTGTCAGGACTGTCTCCTATCTCTGCTACTATTTGCCCTAGTAACTGACCCCTTGGCGGACATTATCTGGTGCGACGCTCGAATTCGGGGATGGCATTGGGAGGGGGGTCCTGAGTGAAGCATACCTCTTTATGCGGATGACATCCTACTATTGCTGGGAGACCCCCAATCTTCAGGCCCCAGATGCCTCAAAATCCTTTGCCAATATGATGAAGCTTCTGCCCTGCAGATCAACATGAACAAGTTGCTGTTGGTGCTGGTTGAGGGCAGCACAGGAGGGAATTCTCGATGCCCGGTGATCCTGTTACGGCATCTCTCCTTCAAATATTTAGGTATCTATATCTCACACCTCTCAGACCTGGCCTGGACTTTTAATTTTCAGCCCCTTATGGAAACCTTGAATAAGGACCTGTGGAAATGGGGCTGTTTGCGTCTAAACCCTATGAGGCGAGTAGCCTTATTTAAGATGATGTGCCTCCCGCGATTTTTCAATGTCTTCACGAACTTCCCTCACCTGATCCCTTGAAAGTTGTTCCAAACACTGACATCGAAGATCACCACCTTCTTCCAGGCAGGTGGGCACTACTGAGTAGCCTTTATCTCCGTAAGGAAATCCCCATTCGAAGGGGGCCTTGGTATGACTGATCTCTATGGGAACTACCTTGCTGCACAAACCGCAACGATCAATGACTGGTTTACTGTGGGGGGACAACCTCGCCTACCGCACCTACCGGAGAGAACTCCATCTCGTGGGTCTAGATAGGCTTCTCGGCCTACTGTACGGTGCACCGATATCTCACTCTCTCCCCGACTGTACACGAGTGACCTTGCTTTGCGGGAGAGCAGCTCTACATTTTTTAATTGGGACTGTAAGCTTACTGGGATTACACAGTTGCGGCAGGGTATATGGCTGTGTTACGTGCCGGGCCTCCAGGGCTTTACACTGTTGGATAGGATAGGGATAACCTATCTAGAGGATGTTAGACGGGGTGGGGCATTGATGTTGTTCCAGGATTTGCAGGTGCTCTACCAGCTCTTCCACACACAGTTTTACTGTTACTTCCAGTTACGTCATACCCTACTTGTCCACATTCCTGCGGATTCCCAGATCTTGGAATACAACAACCTCAAGGCTAATCTACTGTTGGGGAAATTGGGCAAAGAGGCCATTTTCAGGGTCTACCGCTCCTTGATGGTTAACGCACCGTATCGCTTCTTGGTTTTGCATCAGAAATGGGAGGTATGGGTGGGAGAGCTGGGCGATGATGATTGGTGGGAGGCATGTATAACCCCTAGAGAACTGACAATCTCCTCACGCCGCCTAATGGTTCAACTTAATTATCTCCACATGGCGTATCTGATCCCCCCAGCGATTTCAGCTTGCCAGTCGAACCACATAGGCCACATGTGTGAGGAGTTCCCTAATCAAAGCTGAATTTTTCCATATGGTTTGGTCTTGTCCGGTGTTGTCCTTCTTTTGCGGAGAGATAGGCCATGAGCTTTTTATAGTCCTTGCTGTCTGATTGATCTTGGCTCTAGGACAGCCAAGTTTGGTCTCTTGGAGGCGGTTGGGGGACTCAGACCGGAGAGGACCTTTATTGGGTTGGCTACACTGGTGGCCAAAACAGATGTCGCCCATAGCTGGAGGCTGCCGGAGCCCCCCGTTGGAAGGATGGAGGAGGGGGGTGAACTGGTGTGCCCACTAGGGGAAGCCGATCTACGAAGCATGGGGATGACCCCGAAAGCATGGTAAGATATGGAGCGGTGGTGGACACATCATGGGCTGAATGCGTAACGATATTGGTGATAATGCATTTACTATGCCTATATATCTGTTGCATATTGATGTAGTCTTCTACAATTTTTTTGTGGGAAATGCCGAAATTTAGGAAAACTATTAAAAGTTAGTTATCAAAAAAAAAATGCCTCAACCCAATGGCTATATAGTAGAATAAATGGGCTGCATTGCAAGTTAGAGGTCCGGTGTCTGATCAGAGGAGTATATAGCATAATGGTGATGCCACCATATGGTAGGCAGAGGATCCAATGACAATTGGGTTCAAAGAAGCAAGAGGAGACAACAGAATGAAACACAAGTTCTCTAGATGCGACAGACTGGCATATTGAGAAGAGGTTAATCAACGGTAAGCCACCTAATTGCAAGAGTTTGGGTTGTCTATTGTTGTAAATGTTAGTTATTAACATGTGAATGACTTTTGACATTTATATTCTACCCACTCCATTAACCCATGCAGATTCTGAATGAGCTCCAGCATATCGCTGATGCTACCATCTTGGATGCCAAGGTAACAGATTACAATCTTGATATCGCCATGCTGACTGAGGCACTGATGACTCTGGAGATGCAGCTGGTGGACCAGTTGGACGTAAGCAATGATAGTGACATAGAAGAAGTTCCCATAAGAGGTGTCAAGAAAGCATTCAGGTTGTCACACATTGAACGATTTGAGGAACTCTTCACCCGATAAGATGTTTTGATCCATTCTAAGCTCCACATAGACAAGCCCAGCCACTGTTGCTTTCCTCCTATTTTGCGTCTTGATTTGTCTTTTAACCTCTTGGTCCCACATAAATTAATCTAATTTCACTGTACCCTTCTGGACTTTCAATTATGTCACACTTGTATTTTTCATGCACAGCTAGAGACAAAGCTGAGCTACCTGATAGGTGTTAGAGTAAATCCAGATCGAGGCTACCAAGCAATTTTATTAGTCAGTACATGAGATCCAGTTGGTGAACACAGAGCATGCCAATGAAGCTCTTAGCATTATCACTTTATGCCTGCACGCCTTAATTTACTCAACTAAGATCAGGTAGGCATGCGCATATGCATTTGTGTGTTACAGGAAATGCCTTAAAATAGTGCCATTCTCATCAGAGGTACGGTGGTGAACTTCCAAGCTATTTGGGTGTTTGGGCTATGGGGTTTGTGGGCAAAAGGGTGCTTTCCAATGGGCGTTTGTTGGATTTTCCCAGCTCAGCGGGAGGACAGGTGTCACTGAGCAGCACACTACTTTTGGTAATTTTACAAGCACACTTCCGCCTATGGACTAGTCTTATTTTTTATTAAGTAATATTTCTAACCTTTGCTTGTCAATTTACTCTGATAATAACACTTCATAAGCACCTTCAGTGATATTGCAGTTTTGTATCGTGTTCTGTTTGTTTTAGGTGATGCTACTCAAATGACAATTTTCCATTCTTTAGGCCAATGTTAATTTTGCTGACAAATACTTTAGACCTATTTCATAGTAGGCTCGTATGATTGAATATTTTGACATTTTGAGGGGTGTCGGGCAATTGCCTAACACCCCTCAAAATGTCAGCCCACAGCTTTGATGAACATATCAGACTTTTTGTGTATATACGGTTACATTTTTTGCACAGATTGCTAATTGCTGTGAACTAGGCAGGCATAAAAAGAGGCAGAGATATTCATACCTATTAGTTCGTCTGTGAATTTTCTGAAGTGGCAAGTTGAAGTTGTATCTGGTTGCAATGTGTAGATCTCTTGCTTACTAAAGGTAGTCACGCGATTTTTAAAACCAGTAATAACAATTAGCTGCCGGATGAAAATAGGCATTCTAAGAGCTTCTAAGTGTTGAGTGGGAGGTCAATTGCTCTTTTGCATGGCTCCGACCCTGCAGAACCAGTGGTTCCCCTGCTGCATTTAGAGGTGTGGAACCACAAGGTATTGATGGCGGAGCCTCAGCTGGCTATGTCATTGGAGACCCTTGACCTGGAACTGCATCTGCCACAGAGCCCCCTTATCATAGTTCTGGATATCTCGCCCTATTTCGGGCATGGGTTGTCATTGATATTCCTGAGTTGGGACCACCATACAAGGCATGATGGTCCTGGCAGGAAAACAAAAAAACTCCCTGTGCGTCAGAGACATTTTTATTTTCTTCTGCATACATTGACGAGCAGACAGGAACAGCATGGCACCCATCCATCGTTCAGTTTTGCCAAAAGCGCATCTGCCTGTGCAGTATTGTATTGTAATTGCATTTATATAGCGCTTACTACCTCTGACAAGTCGTCGAAGCGCTTTTTCGGCAGGTAGCACGCTACTCCGGAACCCATAAAGGTTTAGTGTTTAATTAGTATAGTGAAATATGAAAGTAATTTGAGTGGTGGATAGGTTAGTCAGTTATTTGGATTCAGATGGATAGCGGAAGGTTAGAAGAGGGGAAAAAGGTTTGTATTTATAAAGCACTTGTTACCCCTGATGGGGTGTTGAAGCGCTTTTTTGGCGAGTAGCACGCTACTCCGGAACCCATAAAGGATTTGTAGGGGTGAGGCAGAAGGGACCACGGGACACGGCAGGTAAGTTTGTAAGTGGTTTTATTTTCCTTGGTTTGCCCCTTTCTTCAGGGTTAATTAGACCAAAATAACAGTAACAAAATCTCAAAAGGTCTTCACAAATGGGTAGGTATCACAGGACAGAGTAATCCACGGTCCCTCTCGGTCTTCTCTTCAGGCCCTCTGGATATCGTTGCGTCTGGGTCCACCCGGTCACTTCCTCAGGTCCAGTTGCGGTAGGAAAACGAAAGAAAACAAATATAACCAAGGATTACTACTGGTTTGGAGTCTCTTCCTTGTGTGCTACCGTCACCCAAAAAAACGGGTAGTGAGGGAGGGGAAGCGTGAGGGAAACCAACGCGGTGCAGGGATTTAAAAACAACACTCACGTGAACTAGTTCCCCGTGCCTCCCCACCAAAACGACCCTCTCAATGGTACTCGCCTTGAACCATGGACCGTGCCCAGGGCCGTAGCGTAGGGACCCGGGGAGTCCTCTCTCTCCTGTGGGCCACCGGGCTTGGTCGCAGTGTACAACACGCTCTCCTGGGTCTCAGCCCTTTCGCCTTTGTTGTCCTCGTCTTCCTTTTCTGGCTTGTCTCTCTTGCTCCTCGGCTCTTCCTTCACCTTCTCCGCCTCCGTCTTGAACGCCTCGAGCTCCGTCGCCACGTCTTTTGTCCTGTCCACGGCTGATGACGTCAGGGGTCTCTCCTTGGTCTTCCCTGCCGACGCTAGACCGCTAACCTCTTCCGGTTTGGTTGGTGAGTCGGCATTCTTCGTCCGGCACTTCCGGTGCACTCCGTCTCTGTCCTCCTCACAGGATTAGTGGTGAATTAGTATAGTGAAATATGAAAATAATTTGAGTGGTGGATATTAGTCAGTTATTTGGATTGAGAAGGATAGCCGAGGGATAGAAGAGGGAAAAAGGTTTGCATTTATATAGCGCTTGTTAACCCTGATGGGGTGTTGAAGCGCTTTTTCATAGATAAGGTTTCAGCAAATGACCCTCTCTCAAAGGCTGGGGTCTTTAAAGGTCTAAATGAGGCTTCAGCTTTATGCCTTCCTTCAAAAATTGGAAAAATATTTTCTCTACTCAACTTCTGGCTGGATTAACTGCCTAATGCCACCAACTCATGGTCCTATGACAAGAGAGTGAAGTCTGGTGTGTTTGGATTATCCATCCGCCAGTATTCAGAAAAAGATGCCTACTTGCCTCCGAACTAAAGTATATGAATTGGTCTGACTGTGTATTTCTTTCTCAACAGGAAATAATAAAGGAATTTGAACGAAACATTCTAGATATGGCAGCTGGATTTCTCGAAGCCGTCCAAGGTCTATATCCTTTTTCCTGTTTGCGTGCTCTTTGCGGTACTAAGACGAGGAAAGTCATTTAAATAATGTTAGGCTACACCAGTGGTAGAACGGAAAATGTTTTAGACAATTTAAGATTGAATATATTAACAGGCTCAATACTTTGGAAATAGAAAAAGGAGAGGTAAAATATATTGATTTGAATTTCTGTTTCACCTTTTAACAATGTGTATGGTTAAAACATCCACCTGGAAGGCGGATTCAATTATTTACACATAGGAGCTAAAATGTATTTACATTTAGTTTTTGATTGATTCACTAGTGACTCAATAAACTACAATTCCCACATGTTATTGTAGCTGTGCGAATGTTGAAGAAGGAACCCCATTGACAGTACAAAACTAAATGAAAGAAAGGACAGGATTTAACCATAATGAAGCTTATGAGAAAATGAAACACATCGTGTGGATTTGTTTGCTTTACATTTTTAATATTATGTTTCAGCAAATTAAATAGAGTATGACAATGGAAACTCATTTGACACTCTCTTTCGCCAGAAGTTACAGTTGCCAGTGCTATTGTTCAAATTAACCATTTGTGTTGGATATTAATTGTATCTATCTGTTTATCTATTCACTGATTAAAAAAAAAAAACAAAGTTAAAAGTTAGTTATGGTTGAGCTAACACAAAACCCCAAAACTCTGGAATTCTCCACTTCAGCAGTGCAATGCAGAATGTACCCCGTAGCTCATGCCCATGTCATGGTTGCTCTCTTTAGACATTCTTTTTTTCTTTTTAACATGACATTAGCTAGTGGGTGTACTGAGCATGGCAGAGGGCATGAGTTATGGTGTCCATTGGTCATTGCACACCACTAGGGGCAAATTCCAGGGCTTTTTTGGTTCTGTTTTTGCTGAACCATTGCTGACCTCCAACTGCTTTTTTCTGTGATTTTCATGGATTTTTCTATGATGTAGTGCTTTCACCTGCCATGTCCCAATTCTGCACTGTGCATGGACTTTGGCGAGGCCCCGTGGCCAACCAACTCTGGCTATTCGCAAGGGAGTTTGATAATAGGACTTGCCTGGCCTTGTACTGGACTATTAATTATCTAGCTGCCAAATTTCGCACAGATTCATCAAACAGCGTTAGAGTTATTTGTAAATATAATTTGATTACCCTTATTTATGTTTGCTCCACCCTAACAAATCTGTTCAAAACTTGACACAAATGACAAAGCTATAAACCTTCAAAACATCTGCCAACATTTTGTGTGCATTCATGGAACAGTGCCAAATTTATTAACAAATGAGTACTTCTTTGACGGTCCTCTTGACATGCCTAAATGAAATGGAGAAAATCAAGAGTAGGCTAAACATATTAAGTATTTGCCTACATTTTTTGCAGATCCTGCAAACAGTGCCAAAGTTACCAGTAGATCAAAACTGTTTTGACACCCCACTTTTATTCCCCCCCACACCCTTTGGATCTGCATGAAACCTGAAATACCTTATTAAAAAGCTGTATTAAATGAAGTGGCATGGAAAAATATTCAATAATCAGTTACAGACATTTTTTCGATTCTGTACCATTAACCAAAATAAGGCATGATGTACAAAGCCCTATAATAGTCACAGGAACAAGGATTCACAAAATCACAGGATTTGCAAAAGTGTTTTTACCAGTTACTAAACCTTTTATTTTAAGTCAAACTCTTTTCCAACTCACAAAAAGTTTCTTTGATACGCAGTCACATGCATCAATGATTTGCAACCACAATTACGGTAGCAAACCACTGATTAGATGCTGACTGCCAGTTAGGGGTTTCTGATGCGGAAACAGGAAGCTGTCCCTCTGTGACAGCTTATCCTTTGAGAATCATGCTGGGTGCCCTTCGAGGACAGCAGACAGTCGTCCAGGAGAGCACTGCATGCCCACCCCACTGTCTTCCCAAATAGGAAACATATTTTTTTTAAAGCAGACCGTGTCGTTGTAAGGAATAGTGACTCCTTTAATAAAGGTTTCTAATTTGAGAATGTGAATGCAGGGATACATGTCTAATCTATCTTGGAGGCAGTGTCGGCTTTAGGGCAGTGTGACTGGTGTGGCCGCACTGGGGGCTTACCTGTGGAGGGGGGGCTGACCTCAGGGTGGGGAGCTGTGTTTAGCAATACCTTATGATTTGAGAGATGAGAGGCACTTTTGCCCGGTGGTAGTGAGAGAATCCGAGGAGGTAGTTATGGGGTGTGAGGGCACCAAAAATAATTGTGGCACCAGGCGCCACCAGCACTAAAGCCGGCCCTGCTTGGAGGACACCATCCTTGTTTGTAGCCAATCACAGGAGTTACAAATAGCGAGCTGCCTAATTAGTACTTATGAGGCGGGTAGATTTATGACCTTCTCCAAGTAGACATTTTGCCATGTGACAATCAATCTTTAGATTATATGCAAAATGGAAGACAGGTTGCAAAAGGGCAGTGCACAATTTGGGCCTTTCTTTGAAACCTGCATGTATGTATCTTAGGCCCACAGTGTCTTAGGGTGGTGTAAGGGAATGTTACACATTTGCTATTCTCTGACCCCGTTTGGGAATCCACTTCACAGGCAGGGTCTACTGGGCCTCAACTGTGGCTCTGCAATTTGGGCCACTTATAACACTTTTTGGCACTTGACCTCCATAGTAGTGAGGGTGATCAGTCATGGGCTTCTCGGGACAGTAGCGTGGGGGAGCCTGAGCTCAGAGCTCAACAATCAATCTGCAATCAATGCAGTGCTTCATTTGTAAAAGATTAAGTCCCATGCTCAAAAATGTTTTCTCAGAAGTCCGCTGTCACTTTTTTCAGTTGTCCATCCAGCTACATTCTTGGCGCCACTCAATTGTACCATTGCAATACCCACTGTTTACATAGACAATGCAAAAGCAGCCAAAATCAACAATATACTACTGTTTGCGAATGATGCCATGGATGATAAAAGTCCCCTTATTTGACAACAGCAACAGTGCCAACAATGGCCCTATTCGCTACAGCTCCATGCAGAGCCTCGGGGTGATGGCGGGTCAATGGAGGTTCCCAGGAGGCTAGAATTGTAAATAATAAGTTATCTAAAAAAACAAGAGCAAGCCATATGTCTATGCGAACTGGGTATCAAGTATTACCTTGTAACAAGTGTTCACATGGAACTCATTTAAGAAAACAGTTTCTTATTATCACAGACTAACCTCTTGAGATTTAGATAAGGAGAGAAAGATTCAAAGTAAAACAGAACAGATCGGTCGTAAATTAATTCATCCGTAGCCCAATTATTATTGCCATAAACTTAATTTAGCCGAACTGAGTTATTTATTTTTATCAAAGTACAAAAGGTTATCTTACAAAAATACATATAAATCTCTCAGGACGTGAAATTTTCAATGAGTGGTGTTTAAGAAGAAGTGACTAAGAATAAGAACCCCAAGTAGAGATCCATAACCAAGCATGTAACGAAAGAGACAATAGCGTGACTTTGTATTTGTAAAAGGAGGTTATTGGTATATACAAGGACGTCTGAATATTTTTTTTAACAATGGAAAAGGAGCAACCAGATTGTTCTCTGGTGCTTCCGTCTAGAGACTGTCCTTTCGTTGGTGCTGACGATGTTTCAACCCTTCTTGCAATGTGAGGCTCTCATCAGGTCAAAGATAACCTGGGGGCTACAAATTGCGCCGGATTAGAAGAATGTACCACAAGGGTTGTCGTATTTTAGAAATAAAAATATATATTGGGCTATGAGACTGGGAATGTCATGCTTACCCCAGGATAGTGGGCAGGCCCTGCGTCTTAACCTTATTTTGACAAGGTGTCCTTTGTGTTCAGGAACACCTTTGAAGTTCCTGGTATTGAGGAGATCCCGTTACTATGGTCTTCCTTCTGGAGAGATTAATGATGCCTGAATAATGATAAACAAAAGGGGAGGACAGATTGGTATCAGATACGATTAGTGTCAACGGGGGCATATGGCAGTTATATCAATTTAAAACAACCCATTTGAGGACTCACTCTATGACTTCGAGGAATGGAAAACAGGGGCAGAGGGCAGCTCAAAATCAATTTCAAGCCCATTCTAGGATGCGCCCTTGTAGCCTCAAGGGATAGAGAACGGGTGCATAGGGCACTATTATCAATTATTAAGAGGCCCATTATAGGACTCAAGGCATGGCACGAGTCTCACACCGTTCTTGGCACTTGAGGGTGCCTCAGTTCAACGCATGGCGCGAGTCTCACACCGTCCTTGGCACTTGAGGGTGCCTCAGTTCACGATGGAACTTGTACTTAATACTTGTAAATAATAAGGCCAGTAGTCCGGATGTCCACTATTCATCTTTCCCCGCCTGCTGCACAGGATTGGTCCCCGTAATGCTGCTGCATCCCAGCAACTGGAGTGCACACTCTGGCAGACAGGGTTCTGCTCAATGCTATGCAGACAGCTGATCTGACTGGCATTGCCAGGCCAAGCCCAAGTAAATAAATATTATGTGGGTGTCTCACTCCATCCATCCCCCCCTTACAGCTACAACCCTGCTTGTAACGCGGAAGATGCAGTGAGTGAATGCGGTGACATTCTGAAAAACACCCGGACCGAATATCCTGCTGGAAGACTCTACAACTATAAGCTGGATATGCTCCGGAAGGCAATGCGAACAGGATGCCTAGCACCTTATCTTTGAGACATTACACTGATACCCAAAGAAAGCACATTTAATAACGAGTGCGCATATTGTCCATTATCACTCAAATATCAAAGCCAAAATACAAGTGAATATACCAGCAAATACACAATTATTGCTATCAGGTGGAGTGGATTGTGAGCACAACACATCGAGGGCAGATTTATGTCCAGTACTGTGTACTGGGCTAGGCAGCAAGGCGAGCGCAAAGCCTGCGCTTTCATTTATTCCTCAAGTGCCCACCCTGCCTAGTCTGTCCTGCGCCTGTTCTTTCACAGCCTGCCTGGCCTCAGTTCAGCAGTGGGCCCTCTGCTGCAAATATCTAATGGGAAGCTCACACATGCTGCGTCAAGCAGGCCCAGCGATGCATGGATTAGAGAGCACGGCAGTGAGTGACCAGGGTTGTGACAAGATGGCATCGTTAATGTGATAAGCAACACTCACTAACCATGCCTGAACCAAGGTGAGCCCGCATGTGAACACATATCAGCAGTCACTCAGCTAGTTTTATTTATATTAAAAAGTTATCAGAAATTCCGACCGCAGGTAAAGAAATGTATAGCCCTGGCCCTGTGAAATAAGTGCCAGGGCCGAGCACCTGAAACCACCGGCACAAATTAAGCACTGAATCAATGAAAGAGAATGTCCAGATCATTGCTTGTCTTTACAAGAAAGAAAGTACTTTATTACATACCGGCACTCCATACTACACACTACTAGCAGCAAAACACATGTTAGTAATTCTGGGCACAGGTGCAGTGCCCACCCCAGTCCCTTACTGTCCTCCTTGCCTCTTGCTCGTTTCCTGGTTCTGGGAAGCTCCCCTTCTATTTCTAGTGGAAAACAGGAGTCGCATGTATCAGGCACAGGTGCAGATTAAATCATCCTCAAAAAAGTATGTGCGTTTAATCTTACAGCCCATCACCCGCTCACGGGTGATCTCAGTCTCTCAGGTCTCACTCAACCCATACGATACCTCGAGTTTGCCTGCACAGGCAGGCAGTCTTTGCCTTTCTTCTGCTTCAAGCGCTGGGCTGCGTTCTGTGGTCCGCCTGGTCCGGCTCTTATGTGAACTTGAGGTGCAGATTCTGATTTGGCACGGACCCCACTTGGACAATGGTAAATATTTGATATCTTTGGGTCTTGACGATGGGTCCACAGGCAAAGCCACCAACAGGGTCTTGATACACTCAGTAGTTTCAGCCCCAGGTGTGCTGATCAGGAGTTCGGCTGATGCATCACTGCATGGGCCGGTCACACCTCTGGCAGATGTAGCCCCGCATGGGCAGGTCCCATCTCCAGCAGTTGTACCCCGTCACGGGCTGGTCTCAGCTTTGGCAGAATTAGCCCCAAACAGGCTGGTCACAATTTTGGCAGATGTAGCCCCACCCAGGCCATTCACAACTTCGGCAGTTGCACTTCCCGCACATGCTTTTGGCAACACACAATCACACACCAACAGCATCTTTGCAATCACGCTGATTCAGAGTCGCAGTTACTGCCTGCAACCATCGGGTGAGCCTGGACAGACCACTGTGATGCCTGGGTCCTCCTGTATCGCTTTCCAGCAGGCTGCTGTTCTGGGTGCACCCACTGCCGCCGGGGATGCACTGCACATTGCTCCTTTCTAGACAATCTGTCCTCCTGCAGGTCAGGCAGCTCCTTCCCTCTCTCCGCAGGCAGGTAAACAGGCTTCTAGGCACATCAGCACAGGTATATAGGTTTTCCAGGAAGAGAGCTCTACTTCAGTTGAGCTCCCAACACTTCTGGGAAACTGCCTGTCAGGCAGAAACAGTGTGAAATGTATTAGCAAATGATGTGTTTGCACAACAGCCCTCTGAGTACAATGCAGAGTACTCATTTCCCTGGCCATAAGAGTTCTTGGAACTGGAAAACAAAAAGTGGGGTAGTCTTGTATCACTTTTAAGAAGCAACTTGCACACCGCAGATGTGAATCAACTGTCTGAAACTGTAAAGCCAGTTTAGGGTGGTCCTGTTTCAAGTGTCATTTCCAGGCTATTCTCTAGACACAAGCTTTTTGTCAAGCTGGAGTCCCCAATGTGTAGCTTGTGAGCAACATGTTGCTTATGGCACCATACAGTGTAGCTCGCCAGGTGATCCTTACAGCTTTGTCTTAATTAGGTTGCTGAAGGGGCTGCACTGGTTGGTTCTTCTCTGTCCAGCTACTCCCCTGACACTTGTTTCCTGGAGTATTGTATAGAAGAGGCACAAAGGTCTCAATATCCCAGGTACGGAGAGGCGTAGCTTGGTCAGTAAGACTGATGGGGGTGTGAGCTTCAGATTTTCCAACAATCACGCTGGCATATAATGTTAAAATACATTATACCACAAGCAGGGTGCATGAGAGGGGCTAAAGGGGCAGTGGAAAGGGAGACAAATGTGGATTGGTAGGGGTACTAAGTGAGAGAAAACACAATATTTTGTCAAATAACCAACATTTTTGAAGACTTTCAAAACAGAGAGAGGAAGAGAGTATGTGTGTGTTTTTGTCTGTGTGTGTGTGTAAAAATTCCTGGTGAAATCCAACAGACATCTCGCCATACCTGACTGAAAGCACCTGTATCCAACTATTTACCAGAGAATGCATTTATTGGTGGGGTGTAACACCCCAAACGCCCCCCTCCCCCAAAGCTACGCCCCTGTGGATAATCCTTAATGGCGGGTTGCCATCTCTAAAGTAAACGGTACATTTTCTATTGAAGTTTCCACTTGAGACAAGAACAGGAGCCATCACGTGACTGCCCATTAGCATCCAGCCCTCTTCTCCTCATGCCTTCCATCTTTTAGACCTGCCTCATTGCCCCTGTTTTGCTAGTGCTAATGCAATCTCCTTTGTGAGCAAGACCAGTCAGTGGAATTTAGGGTTGGATAAACATCACAGCTGGTCTGTACCCACTGAAGTAACTGTACTAAGTGAGCCACAGCCCAATTACCCAGAGTTTGGCAAAGGCCATGTGCTGTGCTTAAAAGAGCATTATTAAGTTTTTGAAGAGTGTAAACTAGCAGCTTTATGGAAGACAGCAAAGTGTGCTGGCTACAGAACTATAGAAAATTGCAAACATTTGATAACGGGGATATCATGGGATTCCAGAGGGTGCATACTGATGGTATTTTTAAAGATTACAAAGTGAATTTACAGCAGAATTATGGAAAAGGTGATAGCTGGGGTTTGTTTGAAAAAAGAAAAGTGTGCTAGTTGGGCATTGCCAAAAACGGCATAGTGTACTACCTGGAGAATTATGGAAACTACAAGGTGTGCTAATTGGAGCATATCAAACAATGGGAAACTCCAAGTATATTGTTTCCACTGTTTATTTTTTCATTTTGCACCTCTAGAATTCCGGCCTCTTTTGTGGGCTGAGGCCTGCTAAACTGAAAACTGTCACACGTCCTCTTCGTTTGCCCAGTGCTGTGCCTGCTATTGGGGACCGGGCCGGCCTACCTGCCTGTTGAGGCCTCAGGCAGACACTAGGGAATCATTTCATATTAATGTCTATCCCATTTTAAGGGAACAGAGAGTGCAGTCCACCCTGCCTGTTGCATCTGGATCCATTATAGGATTATGGAGCAGGATATGTTCCCCCATAATTGAAGGGAAATGTCATGCAGCTTACAAAGCTACCTTGTCCTTGACAACTCTGCCCTCGAATCATAAGAATAAATGTAGTTTACTACTTAATTTTGAACTCAGAATTGGTGGCTCCAACAAGTGATTTAGTGGCTATGCCTTGTACCTCCAGGTATTAAGAACTTGGCTGTTATCCAGAGCCTAAAGCAAATGTTTCCGATTTCCTTAGCGCCAGGACATTTGCAGGAGTAGCTGTGAGCTATAAAAGCTTTTTCATTCATTCATGCCTTCATTCATTCAATGGAATCCTGTCAAAGATTCCATCACTGGGCATTCTTGTGTACGTTCCATGTTATAAGCTGACTTTAGAAACTTTAAATTTTGTGCATGGAGGGGAAAAAAAGGAAATATTAAATGTGCAAATGCGCATTTCTCATTCAAGTGAAAATCCAGGTCACTGGGACCACTGTTCAAAAAACGGTGTAAATACATTTATCTACCGCTTTAATTCTCAACTAATTTCTTGTCCTTGATTATTCATGTGGGATTCTACCACTTGTTTCACCCATGGCTTAAAATGACAGGCTTATTCTTTTCTTAGTTTAAATGACGTTTTAACAAATGTATATTTGCGTCATTTTTCTGCATGCATTTTTTCCACCTTGAAAATCAATCACTATCTTAGATTTCTACAGCTAGCAATCAAAATCAGACTTTTGCTCCAAACTCAGTAGTCTTCCAGGAACAAATTCCAGGGGGCAGATTTACAAGAAACTGACGCATCTGTAGAGATGCGTCAGTTTCCTTGTGCCAGCCTGCGATACCCTTACGCCAGCATGGGTGCGCCGTAATTACAATACGGTGCACCATGGCGCAAGGATTGACAGATGCGTCAGAAATTCTGACGCATCTGTTCGCGCAAAAGTCACGCATTGCTGGAGTCGTGTCGCAAGCACGATGCAACTCCAGCAATGCATGGGAGGCCTATACTTATTGTACTGCATCACTCCTTACGCCTGCTTCAAGCAGGTGTAAGGTTTTGACGCAGTGGCGTCCTAGAAGTGGAGCAGTTAAATCTTGTAGATTTCACTGCGTCACTACTACGAGGCTTTCCTATGTGGGAACGCCCACCCTGCATACATTATACCTGACGCAGGTATAATGTGATGCAGGGCTTTACAATGTGACGCATCTCCTTACATGCGTCATGGTGTAAATGGGCCGCAAGGTGGCGCATTGTTTACGCCGCCGCTGCGTCACAAAAAGTGATGCAACGGCGGCGCAAAAGTGTCGCAAAGGGTTTGTAAATCTGCCCCCAGGTGTGTGATTATGTCGTAAGGGAGCAAACGTGGCAGTAGCATGCTGTGGCATCCGCCACATCACCTTAAGCACCACATCGCAAGGTAAGTGGATATGGAGTTACGAATAGTAATGATATACTTACTGATCGTGAAGATGTAGCGGTGGGCAGTTTACTGGATGTAATATAACTGTAGGTTGATATTGTGTGATACAACTGTCCTTTATTTTTCTCACATGCTATATGGTGAAAACAATTAAATTTAGAGGTGGGTCCTCGTTCCAATGTCAAAATAAGGTGTGAATCTTGGCGCTTCTGGTTCTCTGCTTGTGAGTCCGTGTTGATTCTTGCAAATCAATGGCTCTCACTTGAGTGAACTAATCTTCTTGGTGACTGAAGAAGATGAGTCCCTCCCATGGTCACAAATGGGATTACAAGTGCGCCTGTATTTCTGGACACATATCCTCCTCTAAGAAACAGGTGGAAATTTGTGGAAAACATGTGGAAAATAGTCTAGTAACACAGCTTTCTCTATTTGTCATTTCTCATACCAGATGTTAAAACTTGGAATCGTCCGCTACTGGTCTAGAAATACCAAATGCCATTGGTAGAGCCTGGTACAGTATTGCCGGACTGTGTTACAAGGCCACTCGTTATCGGTTCAGTAGAGGCAGTTTAGTTACTAATTTTGCAGGTGTTTAACCCAGAAGAGAGGGGACACTCCCATATCACAAGTAACTTGACTGGTCTGCTTCAGGTATAACCTGATTGGTTAGTTTGTATTCAACCAATCAGTTTACACAGGGACCATTCTCAATCTCTGTCTCAAATGGAAGAGTGATGGGTGCTTCCCAGTGCTGTGATCTCTTCACTCTTCCCATAGGAGGAGCAGTTTGAGTAGCCTGCCCAGTGTTAGGTTTCATCCTTAACTCTTACCCTTACAATGGCACACAATAGAGTTTTGGAGAATGTCCACCACGAAAAGGTCTTGGAGACGGCAATCACCACCTTGGAGCAATTCACTAGGGGAGAGTACGATGAGGAACTTCCGGATAACCTGCGCTTAGTGAGTACCACTATCAGTATTTGTTTTAAACCTGGTTTTCTTTTTGGAACTTTTCTGCTTTCATTATATTTGTTTCTTGGACAGATTTATAGAAAGTACTCGCAGCCTTGGGATAGAAAGTAAAATTTGGAGTGGCACTGAAAAAAGGGAGGTTGGAAGGGGTTGGAAGGGGTTGGACGTCTTCTCTCCCTAGCTATTCTTAACCCCTAGTCCTAAGAATGTCCACTCTGGTAAAGCTTCCTTAAAAATCACTGCTTCACACCTGGGGATCCATTTCCACAACCCACTGAAGCAATTCTGACATTTAGAAAAAATGCTGAAAGCTTACTTTATCACGTATGCTTTCAGCCCCTCATAGCTCTAGTCCAATGCCTCAGAGTTCATTCGTGGTTACAACACTGAACTCTAGATAAGTAAAGACTTTGTCTCCATAACATGGTCCACCAGGCACTTGTTTTTTACCCCAAAATATCACTGCTTAAATGTATGTTATGCTGCTTTACTTGTGTATTTCCACACAGTATGGCAGTTGGACACCTCGAGATTTGACCAATTTTATATATAGGATAAAATACCCCCGACTTACATTTTAAGGATATTGCAGGCCACCATGGAGTTCCTTGATGATATGGAAGAATGAGGCTCTGAATGACGAATTCCTTTGTAAGGTCAGGAGAGTCTAAGGTGACTTGCAGTATCCTTTTAATATACAGCAGAGGGTATTTTATTCCTTATAATTCATGGTTACATGAAGATATGTAGAACAAAAGTAGAATCTGTAGTGCGAAATTAAACATACAAAGCGCAGTTAGTAATTTGTAGCAAAACATAGTAGAATCAGTTTAATGTAAGTTAGCTGAAAATAAATTGTGGCTTAGAAGGTGTAGAAACGTGCAGAGAGTCTGTCTTTCCTGTAATGACCAATAGGATGGAAATAAATAAACATGTTGCCTTCAGTAACTCTTTTCTCCTGATCACTTTTCATTTAGAAAAACAGATCAGAAGAACAAAAAGCTGTTTTTGTTGTTTAAACTGCCGCTGTAATTATGCCTTGTGGCCTGACTTTCACCTTGGCTGCTGGCAGGAGGCACTATGACTTCACAACTCAGCTATGATAACTTAATACAATTGACCAACAACGTCATTTATTTATTACAGGTGAAGAGAAAAGCCACAACTTGACTGTAATGAGAAAATTAGACAGTCTTTTATACAGAGATTGCAGGATTTCATGTATTATAAAATAAAATATACATTAATATAAAGACACTCCACCTCGCGTTCCATCCTCACGCTAAGTCCCATCATCTTAAATTCACTCCGAGGCTTAGATTGTATTGCGTTCCTGTCTATTTAGGGTTTAAAAACACCTTGTAAGGTCAAAATGCTTTTTGGATTGTTGAGTAATTAGCCCTGATGAGGTCACTAAGCATTCCAATTTTAATGGGTCCCTGATCATGAGCTGACACATCCAAGGATTTGCCCAACCAGACACACACACACTTCCCAAGCAGTAGACTGTTCCTCATTCTTTCTCTTTCTCATTGATTTCTCTGACAGATTACATTTTTAACTAATTCAAATCATTTTTCTTTTTTCTCGTCAAGTTGCTTGTGGACAAAGACACTGTCGTCAATGCAGTAGGCGCATCGCATGACATACACCTGCTGAAAATTGACAACCGAGAAGATGAGCTGGTCAACAAAGTCAATACTTGGTCCAGTAACTTGATAAAGAAAGTAAGTGAAATACAGAATATACTGTAGCTTATGATGTACACAGCCTCTCCATAGGTACTGCTAATTCGAGAAAATGGTTCACCAACATGGTAAGGAGGAATATAAAAATGTATATATTTTTTACTATATGGAATGCACAAGTCAAGGCAGTGATGGATTAATATTACCACTGGAAAATTATTGCTAAAACATTACTGCATTTGTGATATTTCTCCTGCATATATCATAAGATACTTTCTAATGGATACAACTTCCTGCACATTTCTCGTCCTCAAAGACGACGCTTCTCCAGATGCAGACTGAATTCAGTAGATTTTTCTTCATTTTCTCCATGCGGTGCCCAGTGGTGTCTTAGCAGCTCCGGTCACAGTTTCTGACATCACTGCCATTAGTGGTGTATTGAGCCGGTAAATTCACTGCCTGTGCCACTGACCTCTTTCCCTTTTTTCCCACATGGCACAGGCACCAGGATCCAATACTATCCAGGGCATTTCCACCCAGTAGTTTTCCCTTTTTTTGAAGAAGTGACTTTTTTTTGCCAGCTAGATTCATGCTGCCTCCACAGGTCCTCGGGTTTTAAACCCGGTGGCACATGCAAGAGTCATATGTCTTAGAGCGATCCTCTTGCAGCTTGAATGTGGCGTCTGTTTTTGATCTATGTGCCATGATGCAGCCTAAAAGACAAAGTTGTTCTTGGCAGTGCACCAACAGGAGAGGAGCTCCAAGTTATGCTGTTTCTCCAGATGGGGCTCAACCTCATCATAGAGCTAATTCAACAGTACAGGAAGAAGAACCATCACATTTCACTCCTAGCATAAGAATAATAGGAAACAGATATCCATCTTGTTCCTTCCACCATAAAGGAGAATCTGACCAATGATTTAGAAATTACTGTAGAACACTTGTAGAAGTGTGACCTTCCTCTTCTGATCACCTTCCATTTTTCGAGAAACTGAAACCAAAGTTTGAGGTAAGCCTCTCTTTGGTGACTTCAAGCTTGACTCCGATGAAGGCTTTTTGCACCACTTCTCTTTAAATATTGGGAAATGTACCAGCAACCTCTTGAGTTGCATTTCAAATGGCCCCTGTCAATGCCATGGAAACAACAGTGCCTTCAACCCAGGCTCCGGGCACATTGTTCATCCTACATATATGTAAAAAAAATGTAAGTCCGTTTTTATATAGCGCAGCTACTCACCCTTACGGGTCTCAAGGCGCTGGGGGCCGTCGTGGAAATTAAGTGAGCTATTGCCCAGAGTCACATGGTGCTGAGCTGAGCTGCCGCCGGAGCCGGGGATCGAACCGTGAACCCTGTGCTCCGAAGTCAGCTGCCTTGCCAACTCTTCCCTTCTGCACTATCGTCTCAAAGTTTATCAAATGTGCCACCTTTTAAGCCTCAGCCTGCAACACATTCAGATAGGTTGGTTCCACTGCTCCCCATGTCTCTTATGGCAGACCTTGTTTTTAAGACTGCTAAAAAGAGAATGGTTATAATAGATTTGGATGAGCAATATTTGGTGGGAAGAACACTAGGAAAGGCATATTTGATTTCAAGGTATTATTTGGCTGAGATTGCGAAAGACTAGCGTTCTCTGAGCCACACCCTGCACACAATGAAGACAACATTTCACAGCAGTCAGTATGCTTCCTCTTATGGAATCTGCTATGGTTTACTCAATAGACCTACAGAGTGCCAGCAGGTCAATAACTTGATGGAAGCAGAATTTAAAGCCGGTTATACACCCGCTGTGGAGGAATACAAACCAAATGATGTCGTTTGCAAAGTTTCGGAAGTATAAAACCCTTCAGTGTCTTCTGCTGAGAAGTCCAATCTGTTCATACAGATGCTGGCCTGGTCAGAACAACCAATTTACCTGCTACTCCATGCAGATTGTGGCTCATTTGTGGCAGGATTCAGGTTTCCAAGTGATAGTGGTCTTGTGCCTTACGCGATTGATTAACACTTGCATTCTTCCAGAGCCATGAACACTTACTTCAGGGATTTCCCAGAGATGGAGAGCCTACGGCCCCACCAGGTTCTTCACACAAACTGCAAACACTCTGTCTCATGGCATGGAGACTGAAAGATGCATTAGTGGGTCATGGGGGACATTGTTTAACCACTACAGGATAATCATCACCTAATATATTTTTTTCAAGTTGCTGGAGAAGGTTAAAGTAGGAGTCTATGCAAAAAAAGAAAATCCAATTTTTGAACTTGATATAGGCACTGTCAAATGTTCCTAGCAGTGATTCCTCTTTTACTTATACTCCAGAGCTGAGATCATTTTCAGTTGTATATTGTAAGTGAAAATGTGATGGGGTTGTAGAATCCCTTTCCTCCAAAGCCTTTTATTCCTCTAGTGAAGGGTCTAATTTTGGAGCTTACATTTATTTAATTGGATTACTGCTTCTTCCATGGTCTTTAAAGATTTTAAATGAAATGTTTTTGTAGTGGTGATTGAATCTGCCAGAAGTGTATGTGAGCCTGAAGTGCTATTGCTCAAACTCCATACATCCTGTTAGTACCTTCTTTTGTCAAAGCTCAGTTCCAATTTGTACTCTTCAAAGAAGATTAAACTGTCTTTTTTTCCATTTTCTTATCTAATGCTCGTCAACCACAAGGGATGTCAGTGGGCTTTATATAGAGCAGTGATAGAACAAAAGGACAAGATCCCAGGTATACTGTGAACGGAGAAAACACAATGTCATTTTCCCTCTACCTCATACTTCTAAAACAGAGGAAGAGTGGCAAAGGTTGCATCCTAAAAGGGTGCTCAGCTATTGCTTGAAAAGATCTAAGAAAGGCATGATTGATAGTCAAATTCTTAATGGCTTAACTGGATCAAAGAAGCTGTGATTAGACATATTATTTCTAGATTGGTGGTTAACTGCATTAAATTATGGCACAAATTTGATTAAAAAAATCTGACCGAAATCACCAATGCAACTTAAGTTTCCACTCGAGGGAAATACTAGTTTTCAAAACTTGTTTGGTAGTAATTTCGTCTGTTTTAAACAATAGGTGGTTCTCAAACTTCTGTGATATTAGGTTTTATCTATCTAGAGCCTCTGTAAATGACTCTGGCATCCATGCCAGACAGAGGGGGTGTTGGTGGAAGGTATTAGAAAAAAGACTTTGCTTTCCATATCTAGTAAATTAAGAAGCATTTTTTTCTGTTTGAATTAAATGAGCCACCAGTCTAAGCCCTTTCTCTCAACACATGCAAGGTTAGCCAGGTTCTTTTAAAAAAGAAAGTGGCTGATTACCACACTTCATGGTGTTAGCTATTGGTGGCTCAGATTTGCACATTGAAGAAGAGGTAAGATGACACGTAAGACTGATTGACGCAAGGTAAATAAGAAAATACTGTTGGATTCGATGATACCTGTGCAGGTGAGTTACTGAAGTATTGTTGTTCAACTGAGACTTGTCCAGTATTAATAAGCTGAGTCAAATGGAATAAACAGTTGGATTCAATGATGACACGTGTTGGCGAGTTTATGAATTATTACAGTTCAAGAGAGACTGAGTATGTAGTGATAATCAACTGACATATATGAACTTCTCAAAGGACTATGTACCTGTTAATAGCAATGTTGACTAGGCATTTTTTTTTGGTATAGCTTAAGGCGATGTCCAGATAAATTCAGATGTGCAGGGCAGCTTCACAAAGACAAAAACATCTCTTTGTGGGCCGAGATTGCTGGCTTTGATTCAAAGATGACGAATAAAGATGAAGGATCTAACCCCAAAGAGTACTTTTATAAGCAATAAGTGGAGTTTTTGTTCATTTTCATCCACAGTGGATCGAAGCGAAGATCCTTTAGTTTTCTCATGGTTATCTGTTCAAGGGGTATCATAGGTGCGATTCATGCCTTGTTATGAAGCCCTCATGTACAAAGGCCTCTTGGAATCCATGGAGACAATCCGTTGTCCTGTCAGCGATACCTTTCTATTTGCCCACCCATTTAAAAGGGCACCTCAGCTACGTTTCTGGCGAATGCGATCTTTTAAACTAGTAGTTTTTTCTATTTGCCCAAATGAATCAGACCACACACTTCTGAAAGCCTTCAGGTGAGGATGGCAGCGTGATGTCAATGGTGGATGATAATATCCATGGTTTGGGATTGTCATGCAATGGCCTTTGCAGGACAGGCTTGTCCAGGAAATGGGGGCATCTATGGAACTGCAGAGAGAGTTTTGTACTGAATTTGTACCAGTGGGCGTGATAAAGTGTGGTCTGTGCAGTGCAGTAGTATGAGGATATGTAGGACTTCTAATAACATTCAACATCATGCCATGACTGATGCGTTAAAGCGATTAATTATGTGGCACCCACTGATAGGTTCCTGGATAAGCATTAGAGTTGAAAAAATCTAGAGAGAGCTTTAGGTTTTTCAGGTTAAATAGACAGAAGAATCATCCTAAAGAAGAGCTGCCTCAAAAACCACCAGCAGGAACAAGTTCACCTCAAGAAGGCCACTTCCTAATGCCTTCCCAAAATAAAGAGCAATAACAAGTGCTGCTCTTCCATCCCTCTATCATAGAAGGAAGGGCAGTAACACTTCTTCTTCAAGCGGTGTCCATTATATTAGACAAGTCATCTCTGAGCCAACCCAGGTGGGGTGGTGTGTGGATTGCTGTTCTTCATTTTTGTCCTTCTTTCATTAGCCACATGGTTTCTAGTTTCCTCTGTGTATCCTGAAGTGCTGCATGCCGAGTCTGTCCTGACTTACCTTTGTGGCTCAGATAACTACTGCTAGACTATTGACTACAGTATACATTGGGGGACACAAAACGGTATTTATGTAGCACAAACCTGCTCTAATTGTATTAGTATGCTTTATATGGGACCAAAAAAATGCATCTCAATCACTAAACAGCACAATACCACAGCAAACAACAATATTAATGGTGTTCGCAAACTGCCAAAGGGATGGCTAAGCTAATTGCTCAGGGAAAATGATGTGTCTATTATATATTTTCCAGAATTGGTAGGTTGGTTAGGTTCTCAAAGATGAAGAAGCGTTCGGGGAGTTTGTTATTATAGGTTTGTCCAGGAAATATGTCTATCTTTAAGGATAGCAGGATGGGTTCAGTTCTGCATTGTGAAGGAAGTGCGTTCCAGAAGTTGCCTCCGGCTCCAGTAAAGGATTGGCTCACGGCTTGCGATGTCTTGAATTGTGGAATTTAATTTGCGGTGAGTCTGTGCTCTTCAACTCCAGGTTTCTGCACAATACAGTAAGTTGGCTCAATATATTGTGGACCTTTCAGATGGATGATTTAGTACATGAAGAAATCGACTTAAAATGTGATCCTTGCTTAAGGGTAACCAGTGAAAGTCTTTATATTCAAGACTCTGGGGCAGATTTACGTTGAACTAACGCAGCGGGGTACAGCAAGTCATTTTGCTGCGCTGCGTTAGTTTTGAAGCACAGGGATGCGACATATTTACAAGAATATGTTGCATCTTTGTGCTTCCCCCTGCGCTGGCGCACAAACTGCAGCCATGCGCCGGCGCAGGCACCCTTGCACCATGGTGCAAGGATGCCTGCATCGTGGGGAGATTGTTTTTGTGCAGGAAGGGGAACCTTCCTGCACAAAACCAATCACTACAACCATTTTCCTCTTTCAATGCGTGCTGTAGAATGCAGCACGCATTGAAAGAGGAAAAAACGAGGAGAAGTGAAAACATTTCTCCTCGGTGCGCCTCGCTACGCCACCTCTAGGGTGGCGTAGCTTTCAGACGCATCTCCAAAGTTACGATTTCTCGTAATTCTGGAGATGTGTCTTGTTCCATGAGTGTTGCGTGGGAACACCCACAGCAACACCCATGGAACGCCTCTTCACCGCAAAGTGCTGCGTGTGAAGGGGCCGTATTTACAAGGAGAGGAAAAGTCACGCAGGGTGGCTTTTCCTCTCCTTGTAAATATGGAGCAGCCCCCTGCGCCACCAGTACGTCACGAAAAGTGAGGTACTGGTGGCGCAGGCGGCTCGTAAATCTGCCCCTCTATGTTTAAATGATCTCTGGGACCAGCCACGTCTGGCCATGGAAGGAAAAACTGCTTTAAGTGGGGCAAGAGGGACTGAGGAATGCCAGTTAGGACAGTGTTTCCAAAGTCCAGATGAGAGGTGATTATGGTGTGTGCTGCTAATTTGTAGATGGCTTATAGTTGGAAGGTTCTTTTCTTTTCATACAGAGTTGAGATATAAATTAGATGACTGAGCAAGTTTATTTACATGGGCAATAACAAAAGTGTGTTATCAACTGTGAAGTCCAATGAGTACCTCTTGGGACACTACTTTAAACATTTCTCCAAATACTGCTAAGAAAAATTAGTAATTTAGTGTTTTATTGTTAGGATAATCTGCATTGTATTAGAATGTTTTTATGATTGCATTGTAATCCTTTTTATTGAAAAAATAAAATCACTGTACAAAGCTGTGATGTCCTCAACTCTTTTAGCACTTTAGAAAGGTGTAAAGCATAATAAAACCATAAATGCATTATTGCAGGCAGGCGACCTAACATCACTGCGCTTAAAGATCTGGAGAAATAGACAGGGTACTCTATATAGGGGAGTTGGCAGTCTGTTACAATCTGTGGATCAAAAGATTTTTCTTCTATATAGCTCTCAATTAGTTTTCGTACTTCTTAGCCTATAGCAATGTTTGCATCTGAACTCTGACAACGTGAGCACTTACTGCATTGTCCAAGCTTTGGTTGCAGGCAGTCGCGGCTCCTGGAGGGAGTGCTGCGGGGCGGTGGGGCGGGGGAGGGGCAGGGTGGGGGGTAGTAAACTCCGGCATACGGCCGAACGGAGGTAAGTACATAAATAAATAAAACGAATTACATTGCACGCGCCACATCGCCATTTGGCGTTGCAGCGCGCGCAATGTAATTCGTTTTATTTATTTATGTACTTACCTCCGTTCGGCCGTATGCCGGAGTTTACTACCCCCCACCCTGCCCCGCCCCACCGCAGCACTCCCTCCAGGAGCCGCGACTGGTTGCAGGTAACTTTTGTCATGTGGCCTTCATACCTATATTGGCAACTAATTTCAAGCTGTTGGTTAGCGGGATGAATTGGACAGACCACACTGCAGATCCTTGCCCATTTTAGCTTTAGACAGATAACCTCTGCATTGTTGAGAATTGCTGCTTAGAAAATTGTGATTGGATGTGGACTTTCTGCCTGTTGTCTGATCACCAGCTTTTAATGTTTAAGAGATGTGTAGGTGAAGATACTTAGTACAAGTAGGTTACAATCTCAGCATCAACAGCTTCTTTTTCAGCACCCAATAGGAGATTCAAGTCTTCACACGATCAAGCCTGCTGTAACCTACTTGTAAGATGAGCCACTCTCAGGCCTTTACCTGGCTTTTTGGAATGAACAGCAGCAAAATGTCATATGGTTGGCATAATTTAAAAAACATTATATTTAACAGTTTTAATAGTATTTGCTATACGTCATGTGTTTATCTTCAGTTTTGTACCGGTATGCCAATGAAAAAACAATGGCGAAACATAGGTCTTGGGAGACTCAGTTAGGGAATACACCTTACGGTAGAATTCCTTGAATCCCCAAGACTTCTTGGAGCATAGCGACTGTGTGAGTCTACATGGACTTACATACCAATGACCCCATTCAGTTGATCACCAAAATAATTGAACAAGAAATGAGGCTAGAAGGTTTTGGTGAACAGATTGTAAGTATGTGGCACACTGCACCACAAAAATGAAAACAACTTTAATTCTGAACATCCAAATTCAAGATCCCAAAGAATGTTTGCATGATTTTAATGGTCAGCATTTTCCTGCAGTTTCAACATCATCACCGTTCTATTTCCCACAGGTTCATGATAACGAATGGGAAAGGAACCGCAGCCGGGTTATTGAAATTGACCTCTACATTGACAGTGTACGAGAAGACCTGGATAACGTTGATCTCCAGGAGCAGATATAGTTTAAGCTGCAACAACCAAAAGCAGTGAGACATAGAACAAGGTCGATATTAATCCAGAACAACGGTCCTTGCGCAAAGTGATGATGTACTCTCATGTAAATATATTCATACAACTCTCTAAATTCGCCACAGCTTTATTTATATTTAATAAATAATTTTTAAAAAACCTTACCCGTGTGTGCTGTTCTAAATCTGTGACACCAAAATGCAGAAACTGTCCTTCCGGCCTATTTCAACATTCTCTTTTACAACTCGCATATTTCATGTGTCTTCAACCCAATTTTAGGGATACATTTCCTTGTGTTAATCACAATACTATAACAAACAATAAATTATTGGTTTTTCCACTTTTCTTCCAAGTTGTTGACACCTACATAGTTCCTTGAAATTTCTCCTGTATACCCATATAAATTCTTTTTACACCGGCGATTGAAATATGCTCCTTACAGGAGATGTCCAGCTGCCCACTATGGGTGGCAACTGTCTCGTGCATAGTCCTTATTATAGAGCCCTATGCCATAAAACTCATGAAAACTCATCTTATTGCAAAAGAAAAATAATAGTGTATTTCTTGTTAGACCATGTTGTCTTACAGTCACCTAGATTTATTACTACTCCCCAAGACTGGCATTATCTATTATTGATGTGTAGGGTGAATTAAAGTATGTTGATTGATGTAAAAAAAAATACCATTTAACTGCAGAGAAGATTTAGGATTTTTCTTCCAGTGAGAGGTTTGCGCGCCCTCTCCCATCAATAGTAGTAGGAATAACAAGAGCTTGTATGCAAGAGTTAGACTAGATCTGTTTAATGTTCTCCAGAAGGGATTTATCATAGAATGCCATTACTCAAACACATTCCCTGGCATTAGACTAATCTCAGAAAAATGGGGTTTATTTTTAATCTTTTACAAAACTTTTCCTGAGCGTTCCCATGCCTTACACCTTCAGAAGGCTCAGCCCACGGCGTTGAAGGAGTGGAATCGAATTTCATTTTGCATTTGAGCCTTTTTTGTACCAAATTAAGTTAATTTCTGGTACCTTCTAGGTTCAAACAATCCATTTTGGTTCCAAAGCCCCTCCAGGAAATTTTGACTGTAATTAGTTTCCTGATACTTTTAGTGAACTTGTCCTTTCAGTATCCGCAAAACAGTAGAATCAAATAAAAGGGTATCAATATATAAAAATGTAAAAATTAACTTTTTCTTAGCAGTAACCTTTACAGTTTTGTGAGCCACACTCACAGTTGCTAAATAGAAAAGTCAATGGTTTGTTGGATATGTGTGTGATGTTTTGTCTGTGTTTTTTTGCTTGCTTTGTGTGTTTCCTGGTGATTGCTGATGTCATCACAGTGATACCCCACTGCTTGGAATACATGTGCTTAGTGGCATGCAGGTGTAAATTATTGTCTAATCATTTTGATTGAATACTAGCTTGTTAAGCGGGAGCCTCGAGGCAGTGATCGGCACAGTATTTGTAGGACCAACTCTGATTCGAGTTACCAAGAATATATACAATTCCTAGGGAAGTATTTGTGATGCTCACCTAGATGTCATTTTCAAGGATACTCAGTAACTAAGTAAGGTAGATTAGAGTCCACCCTTATCCAGCCTTACAGGGTCATCGATGGATACTCTGCTCCCAAAGTAAATATGAGGTCAACCCGAAATTATCTTTATTCGTGAGATCTATTAGGTGCTGTTAGTTGGGAATGAATAGAATCCTCAGTTCCTTAGGAGTTATTATTAAGAAATGTGGTTTAGCTAACAAAGGAATGAAACAACAGATGAGCTGAAGGTCTAGTGTGCTTACCATTAAAGACTTCAGTTTTTGAGAATGTGCATTGCTGTATAAACAAATATAGCACAACTCTGTTATGGAGAGATATGATTATTCAATGCCAGGATGAAGAGGTGAGCTCTTAAGCATATTATACATTTTAAGTAGTCATTTTACAATTCCAATTGAGAAAGTAGAGTATTCAACCGTCTAGAGCCCTAGACCTGGAGACGTTGCCTACTGTGTCTGACAGGTCGAGTTGACAATAGGTATCATTTGACGAGTGTGAGGCTTCTGGTCGGCTGGTAGGATACAAACAGTTCTGCAAGATGGTTCGGTCAGTGACCACGGAGCAACTTGCGTACACTCCGAAGGGTTATAAAGCTCGATCTTTTTTTTAATGGGAGCCAGAGGAGGCGATACCAGACCAGTGTGACGTGTTTGTGTATTGGACGCCAAACCGCATGCAAGCTTTTGAACTTTCTGGAACTTTGAGAGATGTGCTGAGGGCTCAGTATATAGGCTGTGGCATTATTCAAGGTGTGGCATGAAGACAGTGACGATTAGGACAAATTTCTGAGAGCAGGGAAACAGGAGCAAAGCTCCTTCTTTAGTAGATGATGATGGTGGCTTGCAGTTATGGACACTGTATTTGTCTGGAAAGTAAATGATTGTGCTGAAAAAACAATCTAATTGCGTGCTTTATACAAAAACAATGAGTATAGGTATGAAGTTCCTCTAGCCAAGTCTAAGAGATGGGGCTGGATTGATAGGCGCCAGAAGCAGGATTTCAGTTTTCATACTGTTTAATCAAAGATATTTATTCTTCATCTACTGATGAACCCGAGAAACACAGTGAGATAAGATGAGCATGTTGGGAAGTTCCCATTTAAGCTTGCAGCGTCATCCACATGCATGCAATTTTCTATCTTGTAGGAGTCTAAGATGTCAGTGCTGAGGTCAGCCAGGCATTGAATAGCAGTCCTGAAAGGAAAGAGCCCTGAGAGACACCACATTTGCTATTCTGGGAAGGAATGGGCCTCATTTGGCTTTGCATATGGTTCTGATGGGAGGAAGCAAACCATATAAACGCTGATCCACTGATGCCGATTGATGCAGGAAGCCTTTTAATTGACTAAGAAAAAAGGGCCCCCCTGTAATTGCTAGATGCTCCTAGGACAGGGAAATAATTCAGAAGAAAATAACATTCCTAGGCAACAATGGACTAAATGAATATCAAGTCCTAAACGTGACACATTATTGATCGAATAGACTCAGTGTACTAACAAAGGGTTAAATATTGATCATTTTATTCATATTGGTTAAAAATTTGGATATACAGATCCATACCTACACATAACTGACACCACATAAGAATATCACAAAAACATAAATTCTAAGACTGTGAACAAACCAATATACACAAAACAGATAAGTTAAATAGCATGATGTGCAACAACACAAAGAGTGGCTCAAAAATTGTTGTTTTTGGTAGACAGATGTTAATTTTCTACGCACGTTTCGGCGTACTGGACGCCTTCTTCAGGAAAAGCCACATAAATTCTTGGGAGTAGATGGGGTGAAAACTCAAACTGTTGGAAACGCAGGCTGATGTAAAGAATAAAAAACTTGAGGGAAATCGCCCTGCAAAAGTAGCTGATACAGATGATAATTCGTAGCTTTAAGTCTGATCAAGGAATCTTGATAATGACTGATATGGCTAAAACTTCTCAAAATCCATGTTCGTGATAAAATCGAGCATGAAAGGTGCTTGAGTTCAAGTCACCGAAAAAATGGCAATTTATACAAGCAGGAACCACGTATATGTTCTGCAACTGTATTCATTCATATCTGGATATCTAATTCAGGTCTTGAATTTTGGATGTAGCAAATAGTAAACTGAGCTCCCGCAGGTGGCACCGCAGATCCCTCAGCGCCGCACACAGCACAGATATGTCTGGCTCGGTCTTAGGTGAACTCTCCTCATCCCGCATGTAACATCCTCGGAGTCGAGTTGTGGAGAGTGCTCCAGTCGTACTCAAAAACCGAGTGTAAGGGGCCTCATTTGGCTTTGCATATGGTTCTTGTAGGAAGGTGGAATCTGACTATATGGTTGCCCCCACTTTTTGTATGGTGTTTTGCTGGTTTATGACTTAGTTGGACTGGGATCCTGCTATCCAGGGCCCCAGTCTATCTGCTTTCTCTGTAAAATGGTTTCCATGTGCCTTAGGCACTTCTCTGATTGGAATCTGGAGTGCCCTTATAAGTCCCTAGTATATGGTATACTATGTACCAAGGGCATAGGTACCTCAGAGGCCTACCAGGGGCTGCAGCACGTATTGTGCCACCCCTGGAAGGCCATCCAAACTGACACCACAGGTCTGCTACTGCAGCCTGGGTAAGGTGGTGCATGCACCCCTTACTGTGATATAGGTTACCTATATCACTAAATACATACACACATATAAACCTATAAGTCACTCCTAAGGCAGGCCTTATCAATCCTAAAGGCAGAGTGCATGGTTCCTATGTGAGAGGGTGCCCCTGCATGAGCAGGGCCCCTCTGCAGCGTTCGGAGACCATCTCTGATGCTGTTTGTAGTGCAGCCTGACCATATACTCTTAAGCGCATTATATCCTCGCGGTAAAATGCTAACTTTGGAATGGCTGCACCTAAACATGTCGTGTTTGGTGTCAAACATCTTGGAATACTACCCCCCCGCCAATCCTGGCGGCGGGGGTAGCATTCCACCCTTCTAGAGGGAAAGACATGTTAACTCTGGCTTACCCGGTAACTTCTTTCTGAAGCCCTGGCATCACAAAATGGATGCTGCTGCCACAGACACAAGTCTGGCCTCCTGCTGCTGGACGAAACTCCGGCAGGGGAGGCCTGGACAATAGGTTTCCTGTTGCAGGGAGGTGTGACCACCTCCCCAGACAGGATAATGTGTATTGGGGCTGGGTGGGTGCACTCTTAGAGTGCTTTGAAGTCCTGCACTGGGGGAGCAAAAGGCTCCTCTGTGCATATGCCAGTTCAAACCAGCTCAGGGGCTACCTGCCCCTGCTCTGGCGCGAAACTGGACAAAGGGAAGTGGGTGTAGCCACCCCCTCCCTTGACCCTCCCATAGGTGGGGTCATAGAGTTAGTCCCTCCCTGTTTTACTGGTTAAAATGGGGAACCCTTGCCACAGCAAGATTAGATTATACCTGGACGAAACTCTGAAACTGAATCCTGGACCTTCGACGCTCTACGACAAGATTAGAGGACTGAAGAATCTCCCTTGGGGTCAAGGAGTGACTCCCCTGCTTGGCAGGCACCAAAGAAGCATCTGTCCGGTTCGCATTTCTGAAGCTCCCGTCGGACGCCGAAGTCATCGCATCACTAGAGGTGGATTCTCAGACTTCCCGAGGCTACCCTGAGTCCCCAGCAAAGCTGAGGCCTGTGGCTATCGTGGGTGACTTGAGACCGTGACCCCTGGACACCGAGCACATTTGCACGTGCATCCTCTTCTGGGTCTCCCAAGAAGTCGTGCTTTGGGCTCCGAGTAGCCCTAGCCTCCAGCACCACCTGCACCGAAGATCACTGGCCCCCACTCCACGAGTGTCCTGTAAGCCAGCTCCACGTGCGGCGTCACGAGGCTCCTTCGCGGTCGCTAGCCCGTTGGCTAGTAGCCCTTAACGAAGGCCAATCCTTTTCTTACTTGGCATCCTGGTTGCTCCAGGCCTGCCCTCACTTACCCTCGCTGGGTGAGTTCCACAGACCTTGCTGGTCTGCACCATCGACGATCTACATCTTAATCGAGACTTGCCGTTGCCAAGGCTTGTTGGGTCCAATCCGGTCGCCGACACCTCAGCACTCGACAGACATCATGTACCAGCCCGAATCCTGCTCCTGGTCGCCGACAACGCCTCCCGGACCTCGTGGCTGAAGAGTCAAGACGACCGTCAACGCACCTGAAGCACTCGACATCGGTGGGCATCTGTCCATCGCCTTCCTGGTCACTGGCTAGTGACCCAGACTCTGTCCCCTCTGCTTTCAGGTTCACCAGAACTCCGATCCACTCTTGGATCCACCCGGACACTTTTCTCTTGGCCGCCAGCAGCACTTTGCAGCAGATCGCCATTCGAATCGACGACGAAACCCGACCCCGAAAGGCACCTATGCACCCGGCTTCCCTGGGTGAGGTAACACGAGTACTCCGGTGCTCCCGTGGGTAGAGACTCTTCAAAGTCCTAGATCTCAAAGGGTTTTGTCCTAGTCCTCTTTTAAGTGTCCCTTTCCTCTATTTTCCCGATCCCGACTATCTCCATAGAAGTTAACGGCGTATCGCGGTTGTGTATTTACACTGCACGCATCTCCCGTGGGTCCCCTGTGTCACTACCTTGGGTGGTTCCTTGTGGTCCAAGCACTTCTAGAGGCTCTAGGCCTAGTGTCTAGTTCAGTCGTGGTTCGCATACCACTTTATTGGTATATGGTTTGGTACGCCCCTAGGGCCCAAACGTGTATTTGTGCTATTACTGTGATTTAAGATCTTATAACTTATGTACTTCGAACTCTAGCCTCATAAAGAGACTAGAGGGGTGTGTTTAGTAATAAATACATATATTTTTAATATATACCTGGTGTGGTGCTCTTTCATTTGGTCACTCAAGAGATTATAGACTGGTAAAACAAGCTGCTTTACATTCCTTCAAGACTTAGCCTGAAGGCTGCTCTCCATAGCTACCACTAGGATAGCTTTCAATAAGGTTGTCTTTAACCTATCTCCAATAAGGGGTTGTTTGGACTGGTGCAAGGTGCCCACTATAATTAGTGGACAGCATATGCCAGGCCAACTTCTCACATTGGTGTGCAGCGTGTGGGATTCCAGCTTGCTATTGTTTTACCAGATAATCTCAATTGAATTGATCAACTGAAAACCACTAAAGGTACCTAAGGTACATATAATTTAAGCTTAGAATAACAGTAAGTTCTACTGAACTTAGAGTTGTGTGTTAAGGGATAGCTTAACCCTTTCTACAACTCAAGAGAGTTTAGTAGGCCACACTAGAGTAGGTAGTGCATACACCACACCACACTAGTAATGTCTTTAAGGGCAGGATCCAAAGAATCCTTGCAGGAAGCCATTGAGCTTCCACCCTCCAAGTATGATACACTCCCATTCTTGGAATTGAGAGCTTTATGTAACTTGAGAAAAATAAGGACAGGCCAAAGCCCCACCACCCAACACCTCAAGGAGTTGTTGGTGGCTTATGACCTTAGTAAGCCTGTAGGGACTGAAGGGGTAGGAGCTGAGGGTGGGGCAGGAGAAGAGGAGGACGCTAGGGGTACCAATACCCCCACCCCCCCTCTGAAACTGGCCAGGAGGGTGACAATGACCCTGACCTGGAAAACCCAATCCCTCCTGTGGATGATGATGAGGATGAGCAAGATGATGCCCTCTTTGTCCCCCCAGGAAGGATTAAGAGTGTGCCCAGAAGGTCTAGGTCTCCTTCTCAGGAGTCTAACCACTCTGGCACCTCAATAGGGAGCTCTGTCTCATCTCATAGGAGGGAATCCTCTCATGAGAGAAGAAAGAGGCTGGTCCAGTATGAGGAAACTCAGCTGGAAATCAAAAAAAAGCAATTGGCTTTAGATAGGGAATCCCTAGATCTCCTTAGAGAGAGAAGAAAGTTGGGACTAGAGTCCCATGGTGGCAGCAATATCCCTAGAGATAGGGAAAGGTCTTATGACCATAGAAACCTAAACAAGATTGTCCCTCCCTACCAGAGTGGGGATGACATCCACAAATGGATAACTGCACTGGAGAGGGCCTGTAAAGTTCAGAAGGTCCCCCAGAGGCAGTGGGCAGCAATCTTGTGGCTCTCCTTTGCAGACAAAGGTAGAGACAAGCTCCTCACTGTAAGAGAAGAGGATGCTGACAATTACACAGTCTTGAAGAGTGCTCTGATAGATGGGTTTGGCCTAACCACTGAACAGTATAGGTTGAAGTTCAGAGACACCCAAAAAGCTCAGACTCAAGACTGGGTTGACTTTGTAGATTGTGCTACAAAAGCTCTGGAAGGTTGGATACATGGCAACAAAGTGCATGACTTTTTAGGATTGTACAATTTGATTATGAGGGAGCAGATCCTTAATAATTGTCAAAACCAGCTTTTGCACCAGTATCTGGTGGACTCTGATCTGACCTCTCCCCAAGAATTGGGAAAGAAGGCAGACAAATGGGTCAGAACCAGAGTAAAAACTAGAAATCAGGGTGGTGACCAGAAGAAAGACTCTACTAAGTCCCAAGAGAAAGGTGGGGATAAATCTAAGGATAAGTCCCCTACAGGGCCCCAAAATTCCTCTTCTGGGGGTGGGTCCCAAACTCCTTCCTCTCCTGAAAAGAAACCATATTGCCATGTCTGTAAAAGCCTGGGCACTGGAAAACTGATCCCAGTTGCCCCAGGATTGGCAATAAAGAAAATGTTCCTCCCACAACTACTACCACCCCTCCTGGTACTACCAGTAGTAATCCTCCAGTTGGGAGTAGTGCACCCAAAAAGTTAGGTGCTTTTGCAAGAGGAACAGAGGTGGGCCCTAGTTTAGACAGGGACCCCTCAACAGACTCCTCTGACTCTGATGGTGGTATAGGATTTGCCACCTTTACCATGGGTCCCATATCATTGGGCAGGTACAGATTGGAGCCAATAATTAATTGTCAGAAAGCTGTGGCATTTAGGGACACAGGGGCTAGTGTCACCATGGTGGCAGGGAAACTTGTCCCCCCTCACCAGCTTTTACCTGAGTTTAAATACCAGGTGACCAACATTGATGGTGTCAGAACAGATCACCCCATGGCCATAGTCAATCTCAGCTGGGAGGGGGTCACAGGCCCAAAGAGAGTGGCAGTGTCCCCAACCCTACCTGTAGATTGCCTGATGGGAAATGATCTGGAAATTTCAGCCTGGGCTGAAGTTGAACACCAAACCCATCTTAGGATGCTGGGCGTCCCTGTAAAGGTTAGTGGGGCTGTAATGGCCACAGCCCCAGCCCAAGAATTTGGAGAGATGGAGCCTGAAAGAATGGCCCACTCTCCCCCAAAAGAGAGCACAAGGGTTGAAGAAAAGTCTTCTTCCCTCCAGACAGTAGGTAAGGGTCAGCCTCCTCAGGGAACTGACCCTACCCCTAGTGAAGGAACTGCCCCAGAGGTAGTCAGGCCTGGCCTGGCCACACCCCTGATGGCAGAGGACCCTTCCAAGGTGGTACCCAGTCTGGAGCAGGTAACCTGCCCCTCTCTACCCTGCCTCAGTCAGCCCAGGGCTGCAGAGGTCAGGGAGGTCAGTGGACCCCCCAGGGCCCCCTGTCCAGAGGAAGCCCCCCAACAGCAGATTAGGGGCACCCAGTCTAGTAGCCCTAGCCAGGTGAAAATTCCTCTACACACTGAGGGATCCCCCATACCTTTATGTAGGGATCTCCCCAGAAGGACTCTGGTAGGCAAGGGCAAACCTGGGACCAGAAGGTTCCAAACCTGCCATGTCCCTCCAGTAGTCCCTCCAAAGGGACCCAACCCCCAGCTGTAGGCAGCCAAAGGTTGACCCTTAGAGCAAAGTGCAACTCAGTCATGGAAAGACAGGCATACATGGTGACCAGTGATCTGAGGAAGCTGAGGCCAACATTCCTAGGCCCTCACTTCCCTACTCAGCCACCTCACCAGCCTTGTACTTTACCTAAGCACACCACAGGTAGTGATGCCCCATGGTGGAGACCCTCTCATACCCTTAGGGTGAGGGATTGCTTAGTGGACCATAAGACAGGGGGCAACCATGCTAGTGCAGGTGCTTCCTTATATGACCACTTAGTCAATGAAGGCTCAACTGGCCAAGGTTAGCCTCATCTCCTTTCGTTTGGGGGGGGGTTATGTAGGAAGGTGGAATCTGACTATATGGTTGCCCCCACTTTTTTTATGGTGTTTTGCTGGTTTATGACTTAGTTGGACTGGGATCCTGCTATCCAGGGCCCCAGTCTATCTGCTTTCTCTGTAAAATGGTTTCCATGTGCCTTAGGCACTTCTCTGATTGGAATCTGGAGTGCCCTTATAAGTCCCTAGTATATGGTATACTATGTACCAAGGGCATAGGTACCTCAGAGGCCTACCAGGGGCTGCAGCACGTATTGTGCCACCCCTGGAAGGCCATCCAAACTGACACCACAGGTCTGCTACTGCAGCCTGGGTAAGGTGGTGCATGCACCCCTTACTGTGATATAGGTTACCTATATCACTAAATACATACACACATATAAACCTATAAGTCACTCCTAAGGCAGGCCTTATCAATCCTAAAGGCAGAGTGCATGGTTCCTATGTGAGAGGGTGCCCCTGCATGAGCAGGGCCCCTCTGCAGCGTTCAGAGACCATCTCTGATGCTGTTTGTAGTGCAGCCTGACCATATACTCTTAAGCGCATTATATCCTCGCGGTAAAATGCTAACTTTGGAATGGCTGCACCTAAACATGTCGTGTTTGGTGTCAAACATCTTGGAATACTACCCCCCGCCAATCCTGGCGGCGGGGGTAGCATTCCACCCTTCTAGAGGGAAAGACATGTTAACTCTGGCTTACCCGGTAACTTCTTTCTGAAGCCCTGGCATCACAAAATGGATGCTGCTGCCACAGACACAAGTCTGGCCTCCTGCTGCTGGACGAAACTCCGGCAGGGGAGGCCTGGACAATAGGTTTCCTGTTGCAGGGAGGTGTGACCACCTCCCCAGACAGGATAATGTGTATTGGGGCTGGGTGGGTGCACTCTTAGAGTGCTTTGAAGTCCTGCACTGGGGGAGCAAAAGGCTCCTCTGTGCATATGCCAGTTCAAACCAGCTCAGGGGCTACCTGCCCCTGCTCTGGCGCGAAACTGGACAAAGGGAAGTGGGTGTAGCCACCCCTCCCTTGACCCTCCCATAGGTGGGGTCATAGAGTTAGTCCCTCCCTGTTTTACTGGTTAAAATGGGGAACCCTTGCCACAGCAAGATTAGATTATACCTGGACGAAACTCTGAAACTGAATCCTGGACCTTCGACGCTCTACGACAAGATTAGAGGACTGAAGAATCTCCCTTGGGGTCAAGGAGTGACTCCCCTGCTTGGCAGGCACCAAAGAAGCATCTGTCCGGTTCGCATTTCTGAAGCTCCCGTCGGACGCCGAAGTCATCGCATCACCAGAGGTGGATTCTCAGACTTCCCCGAGGCTACCCTGAGTCCCCAGCAAAGCTGAGGCCCGTGGCTATCGTGGGTGACTTGAGACCGTGACCCCTGTACACCGAGCACATTTGCACGTGCATCCTCTTCTGGGTCTCCCAAGAAGTCGTGCTTTGGGCTCCGAGTAGCCCTAGCCTCCAGCACCACCTGCACCGAAGATCACTGGCCCCCACTCCACGAGTGTCCTGTAAGCCAGCTCCACGTGCGGCGTCACGAGGCTCCTTCGCGGTCGCTAGCCCGTTGGCTAGTAGCCCTTAACAAAGGCCAATCCTTTTCTTACTTGGCATCCTGGTTGCTCCAGGCCTGCCCTCACTTACCCTCGCTGGGTGAGTTCCACAGACCTTGCTGGTCTGCACCATCGACGATCTACATCTTAATTGAGACTTGCCGTTGCCAAGGCTTGTTGGGTCCAATCCGGTCGCCGACACCTCAGCACTCGACAGACATCGTGTACCAGCCCGAATCCTGCTCCTGGTCGCCGACAACGCCTCCCGGACCTCGTGGCTGAAGAGTCAAGACGACCGTCAACGCACCTGAAGCACTCGACATCGGTGGGCATCTGTCCATCGCCTTCCTGGTCACTGGCTAGTGACCCAGACTCTGTCCCTTCTGCTTTCAGGTTCACCAGAACTCCGATCCACTCTTGGATCCACCCGGACACTTTTCTCTTGGCCGCCAGCAGCACTTTGCAGCAGATCGCCATTCGAATCGACGACGAAACCCGACCCCGAAAGGCACCTATGCACCCGGCTTCCCTGGGTGAGGTAACACGAGTACTCCGGTGCTCCCGTGGGTAGAGACTCTTCAAAGTCCTAGATCTCAAAGGGTTTTGTCCTAGTCCTCTTTTAAGTGTTCCTTTCCTCTATTTTCCCGATCCCGACTTTCTCCATAGAAGTTAACGGCGTATCGCGGTTGTGTATTTACACTGCACGCGTCTCCCGTGGGTCCCCTGTGTCACTACCTTGGGTGGTTCCTTGTGGTCCAAGCACTTCTAGAGGCTCTAGGCCTAGTGTCTAGTTCAGTCGTGGTTCGCATACCACTTTATTGGTAAATGGTTTGGTACGCCCCTAGGGCCCAAACGTGTATTTGTGCTATTACTGTGATTTAAGATCTTATAACTTATGTATCTTCGAACTCTAGCCTCATAAAGAGACTAGAGGGGTGTGTTTAGTAATAAATACATATATTTTGAATATATACCTGGTGTGGTGCTCTTTCATTTGGTCACTCAAAAGATTATAGACTGGTAAAACAAGCTGCTTTACATTCCTTCAAGACTTAGCCTGAAGGCTGCTCTCCATAGCTACCACTAGGATAGCTTTCAATAAGGTTGTCTTTAACCTATCTCCAATAAGGGGTTGTTTGGACTGGTGCAAGGTGCCCACTATAATTAGTGGACAGCATATGCCAGGCCAACTTCTCACAGTTCTGATGGGAGGAAGCAAACCATATAAACGCTGTTCCACTGATGCCGATTGATGCAGGTAGCCTTTTAATTGACATCTTGTGATCACTTTTTTATGGAGCTGGAAAACCAAAGCAGAAAGAATAACATTTTAGGGTACCTGAGGGCGTTGACATGAACGCCTTCCTATGTACCTTTATACCAACCTTACTGGGCATAACATTTGACAGCCCATTGGAATTTCAGCAAGCACACAGATTAAGTCGACATTACTCAAACAAACCTTTTTTTAATTTTATTGAGAAGATTGCCATCATACAGAATAAATCATCAACAAAAATCATATTCCAAACAACATAGCCTTCATGTAGCAAGAGTCACATTTACACGATCCTACGTGTACAATTCTTTGTAACCCTGATTCCAATATAGATTATTTCCAATATTTTAATAAATTACATTGGACCCCGTTGGGTCTTATTGCCATGCCCTAATGCTGGCAAAATGGGCTCAGACAACCATCACTAAAGTGCAATTCCTGGTACAAAATGCAAAAGAAGAAAACAGCAAATAAATCAGCAGTCCATTATTGCATTAGATCACATTAAATCGCATTAACATATCATTTTACTAACGACAAAATACTGTCAGTGATTGCACTACGGTAAAGTGTAAGTGCAATTGAGATTCCTGATCCAAAGTCCCGAAAAATCGGCATGTGCAAAAAAAAAAAAAAGCAAGGAGCAACCATAGTAGCCTTTCTTTCCCTTATCAACATAACCA
Organism: Calotriton arnoldi; assembly: GCA_963921515.1. Classification (NCBI taxonomy): domain Eukaryota; kingdom Metazoa; phylum Chordata; class Amphibia; order Caudata; family Salamandridae; genus Calotriton; species Calotriton arnoldi. Next base: position 944,376 of record CAWUFW010000313.1, on the reverse strand, counting down.
GCATAGGTACATATTGAAAAACCTCCAGTTCCCTTCCCTTCCTCCATTACTAGAGGGCTACAGTGCTTTCTGAAAACAATGCATCGGTGGCCACAGCAATAAAAAATTAAAATATTGCACGTTATATGTTTCTCACAAGTGCTATCGTGCTAGATTGTTTTGATCAATGTGCAAGGTCATTCTATGCTGCAGGAGCAATACTTTTCAACAGCACTTGATCAAATGAAGACACCCCTGGGATCTGCCTACAATCATGTTACTTCCTGCTGGAATATATTCTTCAATGGTGTCCACACAGCAAGATATTTTCTCAGGCTGCCCATCCTCCCGGCATACGCTTCTTCGAACCGCCCTGTTCTTTGTAGCTGCTCTATCCACATCTTGCAAGTCCGTACTGTGATTGTGTGCTAGCATTCTAATATCAATGATCTGGCCACGGCTAGAGATGCTACAATGAAATGCTGAGTATATTTATCTAGCCGCGAGTTCTGACTAGGTACCCCAAACAGCACTAGCTTTGCTTCTGGCTGTAACACAGTTTGAATACCCTGGAGCAGTTCTTGGAAGATCGCCTCCCATAGTTGTGACAGCTTGGGACACTCAAAGAAAATATGTAGCCAATCCCCTTTTCCTTCTTGGGCGCATCTAAAACATTTATTAGAAATAGATGGAAACATTTTATGGATTGCTTTCGGAGTATAATAAGACATCCATCGTGATAAAAAACGTATTCTTTTGAAATTAGCTGCCCTAAGGGATTTATACCCCAATATTGAAATATGTGCCCATTCTCCTACTGCCAAGTGGCATCCTGTCTCCTGATCTATCTTTCTCAGATGATCTTCAATCAATGAGGACTCTGTACACTTCCGGGGGACCTATACCAATTCTCAATCCCTGTCAATTGGGTTTTATACCATAGTTTCATCAGTACCTCTGAGGAATCGCTCTTTTCCTGCAGGCACTTGTTTATCAACCCTTTAATCTGAACAAACCTGCGCAAGATGTATCATCTCCACAGCCATGGCACCTACCCATTTAAAGAACATATGATTTCTTTTGCAGTAGACTTCGTCAATAAAAGCAACATACTCAGGAAAACAAATTATTGGCATTGAGATAACTACTGAAAATGAGGGCATTTCAAATATGGGCTCTGGCAACTGGTAACAATGCTGGTCACCATAGATGGTCGGACACGGGAATTCCACAACCCCAAAGACTTAGAAAACGTTCTTGACTCCTTTGAAAATTTGGCAACTGCAGTTTCCCCTCCTGGGAGAAATGTCTCTATCAAACCCTCAAGCACAATAGGACTTCAAACTTCCAAGCCGGAAAATCTAAATCAAAACTCCATCAACACTCTGATAAAACAAGTCCTCGTTGCCACTGTGTCCGGGGGGAGACTCGGTCCACACTATGCCAAATCCGGGTTTCCAGCTAAACTTAAAATAATGAATCTCACCCATTGGGTGGTGAAAGCCGAATGACCTCTCTACTTCCAGGCACCCAAAGCATACTCGAGTGGACTGCCCATCCTAGGGCCTACATGGGTGGCACACTGATAGTTTACTGGTGCAGTGGCATGGGCTTTCTATGAATTGCCTGCTACTTAAGGTTGAAGGGAACACATACATTCCGAATTGTCTTGTGTTTTTCAACTTTCTCCTCACCGATTGCAACTCCAAACATCCCCCTGTTTTTGATCTGGCATTAGCAAAGGTATTTTAATTTTAATAAAATTATATGTAGAATATGCTCACTTATTAGGGTTTTCAGCCAACCTTCTTCATCTATTGGACTGTTGTTGTCATTCACATTGTTCTTCCACCCAATACAGCAAACTGCAGTTGGTCAGCCCATTTGAGCCGTTCTCTAACTTCATTGTGAGTGACAGCATTACGCCCTTCCACAAGGAGCACATCTACATACATAGTGGTTCCCTTCAGTGCTAGGTACAGCGTGTGCTTTTTTTGAGTCCTAAAAATAGTTTTACTTTTAGCCATTTTTAAATTTTTTAGATTGACAAGGATTTGGCAACTTTCCCAATAGAAAGGTTTTGCGAAGAACATGATAAAACAAGCATTCACAAAACCAGAAGGCTGACAACCAATACCAGACCAATTGACTTTGTCAATACTAGTTTCCTCTTTCTTTTTTCATACATTAAGATACCTAGCAATAAATATAATCAAAAGAAAGGGCAGACCAGAGATCTATTAAGAACCTTTTAATCTTATCTCAGAATGTAAATGGGCTATCGCACTGCATCAATTGGTATAAGGCCCTCTCCTATCTAAAAACAAAAAAGCCAGACATTGTGCTATCGCAGTAAACACTTTTATCCACCTTTGAATCTGAAAAATTAAAAAGAGACTGGATTAGGAAGGTGATTTTCTCTTCTAGTTCCCAACATCCTGGCTCTCAAGACCATACATCAATGTGCTTTAAAGAAGGTGGAGCGGCCATCCTCTTCCACAAATCTCTGTCATTTTTAGAACCTAAAGACATTGTATGATGGATTGGGGAGATATGTACATACCAGTAGCGGCTGGTGTCAGGGCAGAGTTGCGAGCGGGGGAGAGATGACGGATGAAAATACAATAAAAAATAAAGGAACTTGCCCGCCGCATTGGCGCTCCTCTGCTCCAGTCCACTGCAGGCACAGGCTCCCAGACTCACATGCGGCCAATCCAAACGCTGCTCTCATGCATGACAGTAGTGTCAGGATTGGCCTGAGCGCCCTGGATTTGCGCTCCCAGAGAGACTGGGAGCATGTCCCTGCTGTCTCCAACCCGGCAATGCAGCTTGGATTGGAGACATCTCAGTGCGCATGTCAGTTTGGATGTCCTAAAACAGCCGGCTAAACAGACATGCACACTGACAGCAATGCGCACCACTCCTCCTACAGCCTATCACCTATTAGGCCCCGACCCAAGACTCAGCCGCAGTGGGGGAGAGGGGGGGGGGGTTTGGTCAGGGGGACGCTCCGCTGCCATTCCGCCATAGCAGAGGAACCACCGCTAGTACATACCCTAGTGAAGGACCCAAAATGAATTTCTTTTCACAAATGAAGACTATGGAGTTTGTGGCCACAGCGGGAGGGGTTTGGAAGGACATCCATGCTGGGAAGCTATTCTCCATGGCCCACCAGTTCAGCACCGCCGCCAGCATTCTGGGAAATCACAAAAGTGTCCAACAAATCTCCCTTATGCTGGAACTACTGCCTTTAGAAGCACCAATGGCGGGCCCTTGTGTGCCAGTGTGCATGTGTGACCAGAAGGATGCAAGAAGCCAGCAGACAGCATGCATAGAACACTGAGGACTGAAACTTGGAACTACCTCCCAAAATATCAGAATTATATCCCGAATGTCCTGGACCCTCTGACTAGGGGGGGGAAGGCTCAAAGCGATGTTGTAGCCAGTACTGCCTTTATGAACAGGATGAGTTTAGAGGTTTCCAGTTAAGATTTGCAATATTGATGGGAAATCGCAGGTCAAACATCAGTGATGCTGTTGATTGCAGGTGGCAGGACACCAACTCTGATGACTCTGAAATCAACAGCCAGTCATTCAGGTATGGAAATAGTGGGATTTCTCACCTTCTAAGATGAACCTTAACCATCAATGCCACTAGTCGCTACCAGAGCTGCTAAATTAGGGTCTGTGGCAGAGACAAATCTGACTTTTCTGGTATTCTCCTGTACGAGGTCAGAATCACTTCTGAAAAGGGGCTTGAGTTGTGTCCTTGTATGAAGATGTCTGTACTGTTGTTCTTCCACCATTGTTTGAGTCTCCCTACAGGACCGGATTAATGCAAGACCCGAGAGCTGGTGGCCTACCTGTCCTGGAGTCAGAGGGGGTGCCGGTGACACTGGAGCAGGTGTCGGGGTCACTGCTGGAAGCAGAGTAGTTTGCGCCAAGGGCCTCGGGTCTGGTGCTGGCAAAAAAGGGGACAAAGCGCAGAGAGTAAGCCTACAAGCAAAAGGTAGAAGACACCCTAAAAGGTCCCATGGTGCTGGAAGGCACTCTAGGGGTGGCACAAGACCCACTGTAAGAGGCAGAACATAGCATTCAGTCAAAATGCAGGGTCAGACCCACAGAGTAGGAAACTCAGGAAGGACAGGTGGAGCCTGAGATCCCAGCACCAGTTCTTGCAGTGTTGAGCACCCTGGAGTTGGCACTATGTCAGGATCAGTCGCAGGTGCTGCTCCTGCTGGAATTGGGAACTTCGCCAACTCCGGCTCCGAAGAATAATCCTCCGGGAAAGAGGAGGGTCTTAGGGGATTACCTTTGGAGTGATAATGCTTTAAAGATTCCCCAGGTCTCCTCTTTTTCTTGTGCTTCCTCTTTCACCTTGAGGAGGAACTGAGGCCGAGACTTTCAGGTCGGGTGGACATACCGGGCCCTGGCCATGAAGAGCTTGGCCTCATGAGTTTTCAAGGCCGTAGTATGCATGCCTTGGCAAGAAGTGCAGGCCTTGGTGTCATGGTCAGAGCCGAGACACCAGAGACATTTGTTCATTACGTTTCTTAAAGGGCCTAAAGCCGGATTGTTTTGGAACAAACATGGCGAAGCACTGCACCAAAAACAAATATTTTGAAGCAGAAAACTTTGAAAGAAAATCTCCACTGAATGAGTTCTGGATCTGCGTTGTAGGCTGAAAACAACCGGACTGGCGTCAGACAGCCGTGAAGGCGGGAAATTTATGGCTCCACTGATGTCACCATGACATAGCTTCTGGTGCCGATGTGGAGCAGGTCCCCCCTACCAGGGTGGGAGACCTATGAAAGGTTTCTGAATCCATTCTGCACCTGGGAATATTCAGAAGGTGAGGAATTCACAGGTAGCAGTATCCATCAGAAAGGCTTTTAATCACGTGTAATGGAGCAACCTCGGCGATGGAAAGAGCTGGCCTTTGCCCCAATACTGTCAACAAAATTATGTGGCTGTAAACTGTACCAGTAGCAACTGTCACCTGCAACAGATTAATGTAAGATGCCTTCGAAAAACATAGACGCACCTTATCAACTGTGCCTACTATCACCCTTGTTCTTCCCAATGGCCCTAAAATGCCTGCCAGCTGTGATATGGCAAAATGATTAAATCAAGGGCATTTCTATTGGCAAGAGAACTGAAAATGTTCTATGTGGCTTCCGTATAACTGATAAGAACGCCTGTTGTTGCTGGCTCTGAAGACCCACATAACTATGTTCTCTGCCTTCTCTGGAGAGAAGATGAATTGGAATAAGTGGGGTGTGGTTCTGATGACTCCTCACTCTACCAGAGAGACTCTGGGCGATTTACCTTTCATGTGGCTACTGGAAATGCTACAATACCACAGAATTCTAGTGAGCAGAGACTTTCTGACCATGATCTAAGACAATGTCACAACACTACTCGAGACAGAATTGGCAGATTACACAAAATGGTGGCCACTGCTCCTGTATCTGCATCTGTGGGGCAGGATACAAACCATTAAGATATTTGTTCTCTCAAGCTACAATTTTGCCTTTGGGATGCTCCCTATCAGTGTTCCTATGCCTGCTTCTTGTGAAAGTTGATCAACCGTAAGGTTTTACATATGGAATGGTGAAACAGCATGCCTCAAAATAATTAAGCAATATATCTGGCGAAGGCTATTTATCTACCATACAGAATCTTATGACAGAGTTCAACATGCTCCACTACCTAGCATTGAACAGGAGATCCCCCCTACCCCTAGAACTGGGAACTCATAAAATATGCCCTATGTGGCATACAGACTGGTCCTCAGATCCCATACAGATCTCAGGCAACCCGATACTTAAAAGTCACAAGCCAGGTTTGGTCATCTTCTCAAAAACGCCTATGACTACACCGCTACTGGCACCTGGGTACCCATCAAGCTTAACACACATCTTTTGAGTGGTGAGGAACCTTTCCATTGGCTAGAATGGAGCTCTTGGGGTATCCTATAATTAATCACATGCTAGCAGATTTCCAAGTAAGATACTATGAGGCTGTACGAGGTGAACTTCAGCTCACCTCATATCACAAATGGCACTAAGGACTCATTGACAAGAAAGAATGCCGTTGGGAGTTATCCGATCACGTATGGATTATACTGTAATCATCCATGATACAGGTTTACGAGATTCCACACTAAGGTTTAGTGATTTTAAAATAAAGCAGGACTTTGCACTGAACATCATCAGGGACTATGTATAAGGCCATACTAAGCCCTAACTTATGCCAGTGTGGAGAATCTGAGGGTTTTACGTTACACAATGTTCGGTCCTGACTGGCACTGCAATTGTTCGGAGAGGGTTGGTGCGTCATTATCGAGGACCATTGACCTTAACATCGTCCTCAGCCCTCATGCTGTTGCTGCTTGACACCTCTATTGTACTGAACATTATGAACTATCACAAAAGATGTATGGAATCAGTGTTGGCAGTGGCTAACATTTGTTTCCAGTGGAACTAGAAATCAAGATCAGCACCCACACATGAAGACTGGCTTAGAGCATGGTGGAGATGGAATGATTTGAAAGGGTGCTTTATAGACTGAACGATCAAATGCAGGTTTTCAAGAGAATATGGGGCTTGTTTCTGTCTGGATCTCCGCTAGGCCACTAGTTGTTGAATAGAGACCTAAGGACTCGAACCTCTGTGTGGTAATATGACAGCTTCAATGCAATTACACCCTTTCCAACGTTTAGGACACCAATTCCATCAGTTACCCCATGCATAACTTTATTTCTCATTATCTTGTTTTATAACAGTATAATTTATCAATTTGAAGTTACTCTCCTACATTTCAATACTTAATACTAATGTATCTCACACACACCTGATACTGGCCTGGCATGTCTTTTATCATCAACCTAATTATTCCACCATCTACAGTCTACTGCTGTACCATCACAGTACCATCACACTGTCAGAGGACCGGCTGCAAAAGTCCCACAAAAACACTATGAGATCACTGGTTTTATTAAATGTTCTGGAAGCACCCTTGCGATCTTCATAAAAGGCCACATGGCCATTGGATATTACCTAGCAAATGCACAGATAAAAACTGCTTTATTCTCCAACACTGTTGTATAAATGGACGACAAGGACACCATTTGCCATCAATACTTTGATACCCCAACTCTGAGTTTGTGGCCATTATTTGATAGCTTGAAGTATAACATGGCTTTATCTTATCAAAGACTATTGACCTTTCCTGAGCTAAGTAGGTGCTTAATTCACTGGCATCAACATTTGAATCCTTTCTGGTCTTCTCAGATTGGCAACTTCATGCTGGTGTTATTTCCATCTTTATTTTAATACTACAGGTCGGTTTGTCTGAACTGTTAGTTAATTTTTCCATGACCCCAGGTGAGTAATTGCGTGCTACAAGATGGACTTTTATATACATTCAGTGACTCCTCTTCCTCATTAGGTCTTCACCTGCTTTGGTAAAGGAGCCTTCCCATTATACATAGAATTGTGCCTAAACTGATTTTAGCATAAGCAAAAACAAAGTTACTGTGGCTCATCCAAATAGGCAAAGAGATTCTAGTGCATTGAATTTAGCATGTTCACAATCATAGCTATACCTCTATAATTTACAGACCAAATTTTACATTTCTCTTCTTAAACTCATCACACCCTTCTCTAGCTCAATGCAGGCCCCATCTGACAAACCTTCCAAAATGGTGTCAATTCAGTTTCATCAATAAACTGGATTTGATGAGGGGAAAACCTGAGTGTAAGCTCAAATGTAGCCTCTTGTATGCCCATCACCACCTCTCCTTCAGTAGGAAATATAGACTTCGTCTTTACTTTCACTCTCCAACAAAACGCGTTTTAAGCCCACAGACTACCCCTTCAATTCTGCACCTGCCCGGGTTATTAACATACACTTCCCTTTTCATTACTGTGGCCAACTCCAAAATTTCCTGGAGCCACCTGAGTACATTTTCCCACTGCAATCAGGCTACTGACACTCACTTGGAACAGAAACTGAACTCCTGGTGTTCTAGGCCAACACTTGAAAGTTTGTGGATGAGGGTCAAGCTGCCCTATTGGCTGCATAATCAGCCTTTAACAGCACAGTTCATGAGGTTATGCTGACTAGTCAGTCCTCATGTTAAAGGTTTACTTTGATTTGTTTTTAGATGGTTCACTTTCTTTCTTGAAGGGAGATGACTCTGCTGCTATGTCTTGTAGGGTTTCTCAAGAGTACCATATGCCACCCGTAATTATCAATATTTATTTTGCTACTTGCTTCAATATCATTAGGGTGTCAGTCCTATGCAGCAGACTCCCAAATTTATAAAAAAAATATTTGGGCAAGATTAAGATGTTTCTACATTTCAATCCTGCCTAGTTGAAAGACAGGACTGGGCAAGAGATAACTTTTTGCAACTCATTGGAGACAAAACTGAAGCCATGTTTGGCCAGAAAAACAGATCTCTCCTAAGTAACAATCAATATTTGCCCTTCCTCCCACCTCCCCATTAAAAACATGGGTTTTATCTTTGTCTTCGGTATGATCCTCGACAACTCAAGTCTCTAGCACAGAGGTTTTTTTATTATAGTTATAAGGCCATTGTAGGGGATGTTACAACAAACTCGGGTTGGATTGTGTTGATGCTGTTCCTGCAAGCCTTCCCAATACATACTTGCACAGATCACAACTGCAATGAAACAACACCAAGACTGATTTTCAGCTTTTGCAAAAGAGACTATAATTCTGCTGCAAGAAAGACCTTTAATTGGAATGTCGATTCAATCTTAAAATATCTTTAATATTGCCAGTATTACGCTTAAATGCTTGCTTGGGTCTACTTCAAAACCAAGATCACTTTTTATACTCCTCCTGGAGCCCTCTGCAGCATCAAATGTAATTTCAACTGCACCCAGATTTTAAAATCGCCACCAAAGACAAACGTCGCTTATTCGTGCCTGACATTGTGGCATATACCAGTCTTTCTTACACTTAAACGCCTCCTCAAGGCACATTTGTTATAAGGCATGTTAGATCACCAGCACAGCCACCCCTTAGGGTAAGCATGCACTATATAAATAGTCTTAGATGTAGTGAATAGCAGTTGTCTGATTGCCCCCTGCCCCAAGCCCTTGTAAGGTTGGAACAGCTTGATGTGTAATCAATGGTAAACGTGTAGATTGATAATGAAATAATCTAATTTGTCCCATATGTGTGTTTATACAGTTAATACTGTCATCTATAGTATGTGAACAAAGATTGTGCAAAACACCCATGCACATTAGTGCCACACGTTCAGCTACTGATACAAGCTCAGCAACAGCAGTAGAAGGCATCTGTACATCAACCAGAGATGATGCATTAAAAAAGTGGTGTAGGAAGATGGTGGTGATATTTTTTCATATACATCAATGTACTTTCTTAACATACTGAGATGCTGCAACTGTAACAAGAAGTAGGATGAAGATACCAAATTACATGTATACTCATATTGATTGCACGTCTGGCCGTGGTGTAATGCAACATGGTACCCCACCCCTGCAAGATGCAATGAGGGGCCTCTCAGGTGGAATGGAAGACCCCTGAAGGGTGGTGGTCCTTCTGTGCAGCAGGGACTTTCATTACGTTCCTTCCGTGTGGGACCCTTTCAGTTCCCCATTCTGATGTATTTATCAGAGGAGTCCAATACTATGAGACACAGACTTATGTCTAACACAGAGGTCTTCAAACCTTTTGATGCCGAAACCCCCGTCAAAAACTTTTCAGCGTAAGGACCCCCTCCTGACAAAAATCTCTAGAACTTGGTCCTCCTCATCATTGCCAACTATCGACAACCATAAACGCCCCCAATTACCACAGCAAATCATTTTTAATAGGGGAAATAAATTAAACAGTGTTTAGCAAACCAAAGGTCAGTAAGAGAGCTTGGGGGCGTGGTCAAAGGTGTGGCTAAAATAAAGAGCCTTATTTATGAGGCATTGGTTTAGGGCAGCGCCGCAAGTCTTCTTGCTGCGCTGCCCTACGCCAATGTGAAAGGGCAGGAATGCACCTTATTTATGAAATATGGTGCATTCCTGTCCTTTACCCCTGCGTTGGCGCACAAATTGTTGCCTAACGCCAACATAGGTAAGATTGTTTTTGTGCAGGAAGGGGCACCTTCCTGCAAAAAAGAATCCTGAGAGGGGTTTTCCTCTTTCTATGTGTGCTGCAGAATGCCTACTTGACATAGTGTAAGGCAACTTGCGCTGCTTTGTCTTACTCCATATCTATGAGGCCATGCAAAGCCACGCAGGGTGACTTTGCGTCGCCTCATAGATATGATTGAGACGCTTGTGCCGCCAAAGCTTAAAAAAGTGATGCTCCGGCAGCGCAAGCCTCTCATAAATCAGCCCCAAAATATTTTGTTAATTTTTTAGGTCTTTCACCATGAGGTAGCTACATGTAAAATAATGGGAAGCTTAAATGAAAAATAAATGTACTCAATGGGAAATGCATTGTAGTACATTATAAAACCTCTATTATTTAATGCACTGCAGAGGTCTGTGTGTAACCAGATAGACACAGAATGAAGTTTGGTTGGCGCAGTGGAGAATAGTGACTTCTGTATTTTTAGTGCTATGAGGTCACAGCCTGCGACAGAAAGCACAGTGAATGTGTAAGTCGTTATTTTATACTTGCATTACACACATTATAATATAGACTGCTACAAACTGTGCAACTAGTTTTAAAATAAAATGGAGCTTCCAAAATGTAGATTTGAATAATATAAGACCATAAGTAATGTGTTTGGTTTTTTTTTTGCATACCTGTCCCTTCAACACCTCCCCAGAAGTACTAAGCACTGTGTAAATGCAGTTATGGTTAAAAGCATGCACTTCACAGCCCAGTTGTTAACTCTTTGCACCACAATGCAAAACAAAAGCACATCTTTGCCATCACAATGCTTGGAGTGATTCAAGCAATTAAAGCCAGAACCGCTCCCAAGCACCCTTTACATTTGCAGATTACCTCCTAGCGCATATTTGCATGTCATTCAGGCAAGCAGGCACCCTGGCATGAACACTTACTTGAAGGATTGTTTTACCTGGCCTCTTTGTTTTACAGCACATGCGAGTCAATTAACTTCAGTTAAAGCGTTTTAACGATCGGAATGAAGGTTCCCGGCCTTTGTCCAAAAGTCATGGCACATTTTGAATTCCAGGCAGAAGTTAGGCCTGGAAATGCGCGACCCCCGTCCCAGGACTCCACGGCCCCCCTGGGGGTCGCGCCCCACAGATTGAAGACTGCTGGTCTAACAGGATCTTAGCCATGAGGCCCTGAAGACTAGTCAACTATTAGCAGGGCCGGACTGGGAATCAAAACCGGCCCTAGCAAAGTGCTCGGCTGGCCCCCGGGGGGGTTGGGAATGAGGCCGAGCTGTTTGCTATGGCCGGTTTCGGCCGATTTTGTTACAGGGGCCAATATTGCAGCTATGCTGCAAAAACGGCCCTGTAACAAAACCGGCCCCCACCCTGGCGGCCCACCGGGGAAATGCCCGGTGCCCGCTACGGCCAGTCCGGCCCTGACTATTAGGCCTATCTGGTGAAGCCCTGTAAAAAGTGAATATTAACAGCTTTTCTAATATATGATACAGTGTACATAAATATTACCATCTTTGGGTGGTCCCATTTAGAGACTATTCTAAAGGGGTATGCATTTGTTGAAAAAATGATAAATCACTATTGGTGTCTAAAGCAAACAAGCCGCCTATGTCTAGGCACATCCTCATCTAGCACTAGCAAAGCCAATAGGTGTGCCTTCTTGTTTTGCCAAGGCTTTTTGATGATGCTTTGCAACATATGAAAAAATGAAATGCATGATGGTGCAACCCGTACTGGTGGTTGAATCATTCCACTGAGGCGTAAATGCATCACTGCGCATGCGTGAGCCAGCAGAATGGCATGGATGCCATTTTATTTGGTTTTTGTTATCTCCAATACAAGATGGAAGATGTCACTTGGACTGGTAAATACAAAAAATGAAAATGATTTAGCTCGAAAGTGCTTTCTGAACTGTGAATTGCCTAGGAGAAAATGGCAGCTCTCAGGCTCTCCAAAACTAAATAAATATATACATTTCAAAAATCTGAAAGGCCAGTGAAAGATTCAGGGAACAACGGAGGAGTGTGGGGTTAAGGGAGAAGAGAAACAGGGAGAGGGTGAGGGAACGACAGAGGTTCTTGAGGTTGGCCCGAGGAAATCTAAAATCATTATATAAAAAAAAAAGCCAGGGAGAGGTGAGGAAAGCGATGAACGAATTTTGGGGGAGAGATGAGCGGATTACAAAGAGTGTGCGGAGGGGGGTGAGTGTTTGTGTGGTGGAAAGCAGCAAACTAGGGAGAGAGCTTAAAAACACGTTCTAAGAAATTGGGCTATTAGTTAAGGTGGGTAAGTAATTAAATAAACCTGAGCTCAACTCCCTGGTAGCTGTGGCGAATCACTGACATAATATCGACAGACACAATATCGACCTACATTGTTATCGACACCAAAATATCGTCTACACTAATTTCGATACCCTACACTTAATTTAAAAAATACACTATCGACACCAAAATATCGATAAACATTAACATCGATATCAGTATCATCGAACACATAAATATCGTTATTTAAAATATCGAACATTCATTAAAAATATACCACACGTTCAAAATATCGATTACAAAAATAGACAGCAATAATATCGTTTTTAAAAAAATATCGACAACTTAAAAACACATAAAACAAACAAAACTTAACACCATAAATATATTTAAATAAATAAACACTCTGCATACAAAATAAATAAAATACAATTAATTCAAAAAATATTAACACATATTATAAAAGATTAAATCATAAACACACTATTAATACCTATTTACATTTTATATTTAAATGATATACACACATTATTTTACATCACATATAATATAATACACATTTAAATAATTCAACCTGATTAAAAAAAATAAAAAGCAGTAACTGACTCTTAATTAGCGTTTTCCATATATGGAAAACAACTACCAAAACAATTAAAACAATAAAGATCAACCAATCAAATACACACAATATTCAAATAAACCAATCATGTGAACCAAACAATTTAATCAACACTATATAAAGAACAAAAAATTATTCTTATTTTACACCCTAAACCAAAAAGAATAAACAAGACGAAACTCTGCCGGACTTCTACCAGAAGCAAGGACTTCATTAAAGAAAAATCTATCTCATACTTCAAAAAGTAAGTAAAATACCATTTATAAAATAACAGTAATACTAATCTTCAAAAACTACTATTTATCATGCACAAATAATTAATATATATCTTTTTTCTATCTATATCTCCTCTACAGATAATTCTCAAAGCATTCCAACAATTACAGACCAGCTTCTAAAATCATCTAACAAAAAAAGTAAATATTCAGCAAAAAGCATAAAAAAAATTATCTAAAACACCCAACCAAACCCCATCTTCATCCCAAACCCCCACCCCACACCATATACAATTGAACAAAATAATTTAAAAAATCTTTTATTCTACCAACAGAAACATCAGCAACAAAACAGAAATCAACTAACAAAGAAAGGACATCTACATTGAAAACGAGCTCAAAATCGACATCGTAAGTATATTAATAACAATGTGTATGTATTAATTAAAAAACCAGTACATTATTCATTTTATTAATTTTAAATACATTTTTCGTAGCATTTAAAACCTCACAATGACAGAAGGCGCCCAATTTATCAGTTCCCAGAAAGGAAAGTTTTTGCTATGTTACATGGGGTATGTCTATACCCAGTAAAAGCAAAGTGGACTTAAAGTAAATTGGAAATGTAGCAAGTACTATTCAAATAAGTGTTATGGGAGGGCAACAACTACTGAAACAACTGTTTTGTATACAAGAGAGCATAACCACCCCCCCAAATGTTACTGAAATAGAGGTTAGGAATGCCCTAGACACCATTAAAGAAGCTAACACAAGCTCACAGAAACCTACCACTGAATTACTGAAGGAATTGCTGCCCAAAGTACCCAAACATGCTACTGGTCAAATGCCCTCTATTTCTTCATTAAAAAGAACTATAGCTCGAACAAAAAAAGCCACAACCACCACCACACCTGCCCCAAAAACATTTGAAGAGGTAGAAATTCCCCCAGAACTATCTATAACTCGTAACGAAGAACCCTTTGTTCTTTATGAAAACAAATCTAAAGAAAAAAGAATAATTATGTTTGCAACCGCAAATAATTTAATCAAACTACAACAGTCAGAAACATGGATGATGGATGGGACTTTTAAAATTTGTCCCAAACCATTCTATCAATTATATACTATCCTTGCCCTATATCAAAACACCAACATCCCTTTTATCTACGCCTTACTACCTAATAAACAAAATTCCACATATATAGAAATACTAAATAAAATTAAACAAGAAACCAATAATTATTTTCCACAGAAAATAATTATTGATTTGGAACAGGCAATGATAAATGCAATTCTGAAATCCTACCGACACACATCAATTCAGGGTTGCTACCACTGTTCCCTGTAAGCTGCGCGCCTGCGCGCCCGCGCACCCCACTCGCCTCGAGCGCGCAGTGTGGCGTTTGAAGTGCGCACAGCGGCAGATAAGTTCAGCAGCAAGTGCCTCCTGCACTTGCTGCATTTCTTTTGTTAACAGGGCGCGGCCGTGGGGGAGATTGTCTGCCTTTGTAAAAGTATTCATGTTAATCGCAGCGCCCGATAATGCATTGCAATTAACATGATTACTTTCACAAAGACACACAATCTGCCCCGCAGCTGTGCCCTATTAACAAATGAAAGGCAGCAAGTCTACAATCACGACGTGTGCTTTCAGGTGATTGTGAAAGCACACGTTGTGCTTCTAGACTTCCTGCCTTTCTTTTGTTAATAGAGCGGTGCAAATTGTGTGTGAAAAGAATGCCTGGGGCAAGTTCTTAGTGCAACACGGCTGGACAAAACAGGACAACGCAACGACAGCAACCTCTGGATTGGACGTTTTTTGTACCTCAGCAGTGACACTACTTTCAGGGAACATTGACATTATAAAACATCAACAGAAGGCTACATTTTCAAACTGCGCTTTGCAGGATAGGTTGTTAGTAATCCTTCCTTCATCAAGCCTCCTGGGATGGAATTGATATGTGTATGTGAACACATTTCATTTGATTCGGTGTGTGAAGAACTGTCGTGTTTTATACACACGCCACAGCCTGCTTCCTTCCTTTACAGTTGGTTCCCTCCTGCCACTTCTCTCTGAGCTCTACACTTCTCTGTTTCACTGAAACTAATGTATCTCCCTGCGTCCCATATAAAGCACTTCACCTGTGGTGACGGGAGGGCTTTAAGTGGGCCGGGTCCAACCGGTTTTTGCCATCAGCCTCAGAATGAAAAAAATTCGTCTCTGCAGCAGTGCCACCCTTCACTGCCTTTGATGTAACTAAAAAAGACTCGGTATAGTCCTTTCAGTCTCATCATGTCAGACCTGAAGCATTTTCAATGTTATATACAACGGAGCCATAGTTGTTGCCTATTTATCTTATGCAACTAACAACCACTGACAAACCCAATAGTCCTGGCTTGTTGTAGGTGTAATTTTACTTGTTATATTATAAATCTGGATGCAATGACAAAAGCAGCAAAAATACATGTCGGGCGTCACACTATGCTAAGCACAGATTTTAAGCTTACTGTGCTTTTAAGCCAAGCCCTTAATTACATCGGCCACGCCCCTTTGAGAGGCCCCCCAGTTTTTTCATCCCACTTAAAGCCCTGGGTGACGGCGTGTGATGCTAGGCTCCTTGAGAAACCCACTGATTGAGCAGCATAATACCAGTGGGGCAGCATACTATGGTAAGTACAGATTTTTAACTTGTGTTTTAAGCCACTCCCTTAATTACATTGGCCACGCCCCTATGAGAGCCCCCCCAAGTTTTTTCATCCCACTTAAAGCCCTCACTACAAGCATGACGTGCTTTGATGTGCCAACCCGTGGTGTCAACGGACTTACTTCACGCCTGTGACTCGCTGCAGGGGAGAGTGAATGGACACAGGTATATTATGGTTTCAAAAGGACCAGCTGCAAAGTTCCTTGCCTCCAGCAATTTTCAGGCAATAATAAATATGTCAAGATAACTCTGGTGATTAATGTTCTGCCTGGAGAGAGATGGGAATTTGCTCTAGTGGAAGTTTTAAGGTAGCGCAGACGGTTAATATGCCTGAGCTGATTATTGTCTTGTTTATGTGTGATTGTTTGAAATAAACATGGCCTCTTTTTACCCACAGCTTTTGTAATCAAGTCTTGATTTGTGGGTTCCATGGGGCGGGGCCGGGAACAACCTGGGAGGGTCCGGGTCCTATGAAAATTGGTTAGCAGGTTACTACTTTTGTCAGAGAGATAATTTTGTTACTTGCAGTTTATAAGTTAAAATCCTAATATAGAACAGTAAACTATTAATTGTCATCAAAGAACTTCATGCATACTGCAAGGTATAGATTAGAGCGTTATGATTTTTTCCCCAACCATTCATTATCCTAATGTTGCAAAAAGGGTTCATTTGGGTACAAAGCGATTGTTATTAAAGAGAAACCCTAACCATGGTTTTACATTTTAAATTCCAAGTTTGTTCTTCTCCAGACAAAGCACTCTTAAACTATACTGCCTACCAGTATGAATGACATGTTACTCCTTCACCTTGCAGTCCTCTGTCATATGTAACATTTCTTACACACTGATTTACATACCTATGATTGATTGTCTCTGTTTAATGTGTGTGCAATGTAAAGTACACCCTACACTGGTATGAGTGGCGCCATAAACCGAATTAAGTGCATCTCAGAGAGAGGGTAATGGAGACTTGAGGGGCACTGTTAAAGGGTAATAGTGAGGGAATCACTGGCGGAGGTGGTCATTGGGGGTGCCAACAAACATTGTCACACAGGGTGCCACCAGCGCTAAGGCCGGCCCTGTGCGGGGCATATTGTTTGCCTCTGAGAAAGTATTCATGTTAATTGCAGCGCATGACTGGTGCTGCGATTAACATGAATACTCACACAATCTGCACTGATATTTGTCGCTGCACCCACACGCGCAGCCAGGTTCCTGGCGCACATAACCTTGGCTGCAGCGCACAGAGACCTTATACTGCCGCACACAGAGGAAAAAAATTAGAGGGAACATTGGTTGCTACTATCATTTCAATCAGTGTATATGGAGACACCTTCAGAAATCAACACTAGGGGGCCTATTAGGATGGGGGGCGGACCTCAGTCCGCCCGCCATCCTCGCGGTGTTGGGACCGGCCGCCAGACGTGCGGCGGTCTCGCACCGCTAATTAGGATGCGACCGCCACCCTGGCGGTCGCATTCCGCATATATGACATTGCGGCGGATGCTGCTTACAGCAGCACCCGCCGCAATGCCAAATTGCCATGTTGTGCATTTCCATGCACAAAGTGGCAGGCACTGCGCGGTGCCTGCCACCTTGTGCATGGAAATGGATGGTACCCCCCCCCCCCAAGTGCACCCCCCACGGGCCCGCAACGGGCCCCCAAAGCACATCCCCGCCAGCCTTTCCATGGCGGCATCACCGCCATTGAAAGGTCTTTTAAACCCTGCATCATAATATGGATGGCGGTGCCTGCTTGGCACTGCCACCATATTGTGCCCCAGCTCCGCCTGGCCGGCAATCGTAACGATTGCCGACCGGCGGAAAAGCGGCGGACGCACTTTGCGTCCGCCGCCATACTCCCGCCATTATAATATGGCGGGGGTAAATCAGGTTACGATGGCGATCCGCCCGCCATCGTAATCAGCCCCTAAGTGTTAAATATGCGACAAACAGTTCTTTCGCATACCAAATAAAAAAACGTATTGTATTGGCCTACGTCCCAGTTACTGACGTGGCCGAACATTACAACCTATTAATAGAAAGTCCTTACTACCAACAACACGAACAAAAATTAAGTCCCCTCCTAGACTATTTTGAAGATACTTGGGTGGGAAGACTCCATAGATCAGGACATAGAAGACAACCAAAATACCAAATTCCATGGTGGAATGTATATAAACCAACAGGCAAAAACCAACAATGCTGTTGAAGGTTGGCATAATGCCTTCAAAGCAACAACGGGACGAGGTCCACCTACACTACACAAACACCTACTCTCCCTCCAAAAAGAACAGAGCTACCAACAGCTAAGAATGGAGCAATCTGTAACACAAATCAGGCCTAAACTATCCAAACAAACTAAACAAATGTTTGAATACCTACAACATCAAGTCAGATTATAGCCAACAACAAGAGGCCTAGAATACTTAGAAATAATTGCCAAAAGCCTACTCTAAATTATCAATCCAGTTTAAATTATATAAAACTTTTCTATAAAAATAACAAAAATGCATACAAATAATTTTTATAATTTCACAAAATTAATTAATTTGTCTAATATATTTATATTTAAAAACAAAAAATAGACATATTAATTGAATATATGAAAATATAAAGAACAATAACAGTAAATCTCTTTGCATTTCCCTCCCACAATAAATAATTAAATTAACTTACCGTTTCCGTAGCTGTAGACAGAAAATCCCAAATCTTGTAAACCAATCCATGTATCACATAATCCAAATAAGAGGAAAAAGTACCCCAAAAAAATGTAAAAATCTAACTGTTCCAAAAGTAATCCTCCGTTCGTAAATCCACCAACGATAAACCATAAAAAACCCGAAAAAGTGTTTTAAAAAAAGAAACGCTCCATGAAAACCCAAAAAATTAAGTGTTAAATAATTATTAGTTACTTAAACTAATATACACTTCCTTAATAAAAAAAACGCAATCTTCTCGTATCCGCCACTTCTATCGACCAAAATCACACAAAGATTCCCACCCACACAAAAATACACATAATACACAACATAACACTATTAGAAACATTATACACACCATATTCAAACATATTATAAAATATTTTACGTTTTCTAAAGTAGGCCTCAAACAATAACGATACATACATAGCTAAAACCCTAACTTACACAACATAAACGCCACAACTCCAAAAACCTAACACTACACACAATAACTACAACCTAACTACCTTCAAATTTAATTAAAAATATAGTTAAAATAAAGAAAATTAATCTTACCTTCCTCGACGCGACGCAACTCCCAACCGTGAGCTTGTCCCCTTCGAAATAACCCAAAACAAACGCGAGCGGTTACAAAATACAAACACCAAACAAATATGGCAGCCTTAAACATATAAAATAAATGTATTTTGTTTAAAAAAATGTTATTATATTATATATAAATTACTGAAAGGTTTAATTAAAATACTACAATTTATAACTTGTATGTTGAAATGTATTTATCATTTTTCCAGCATTGTAAAATTATAATAATAAATATTATTAAACATAAAATATTTATTATTATAATTCCACATATTTACAAATTATATACGTTTATTAAAAACATGTAATATTTTTTTTGTTTTAAAAATGTCAACCTTATAAATAAAATGTTTAAAAATTAAACCATGTAATAATTAATAATTTTAATACTTATATATTCATAATATTAATTAAAATGTATTATTATTTCTTTAAAAAATGTTACAAAGTATAAAGAAAATGAAATTTTTTATTATTAAAATGTTAACAGTATATATAACTAAATAAATGTTCAGAATACAAAATAAAAATGAAGAACTGTTATTAATAATTTACTCAAATGCTTCTAAACAAATGTAAAACTACATTATTTAATATTACAAAGTTTACATAACTGTATTGAAAAATTTACCAATGTTAAAAAAATGTGTTTACATATTAATGAAATATAAAAAATATACATATGTACAAAATATTTTGTGTGTGTGAAATAAATTCGATTTTTTATGTATATGTCTTGTTTTATATTATATAAACTTAATAAAAGAAATATTTTTGGTTGATAAAATCATTTACAATAAAGAAACAATCAAAAAATAAAATGTCTATTTTTTGTGTGTATCATTTTATAAATATTGTATGTAATGTTAATTATGTTTTAATAAAATATATTGTATTAAATAATATTTGTAATTAACTATATATAAAAAAATTTTTTTCATTTCTAACTATGTCATAATTAAAATACATTGGTACTGCAAACTATATTAATTGTCTAAAGTTACAAATTAATACATACATATGTAAATTACTATTCACACTACAGTTAATATTAATTCAGGGTAGGTGCTGGACACTAAACGTATTTAATTTACTCTTCCCACTACAGTTAGTATTAAATCAGGGTAGGTGCTGGACACTAAACTTAATTAATTTACTATTCCCACTCCAGTTAGCATTTAATCTGGATAAGTGCTGGACACTAAACTTAATTAATTTACTATTCCCACTCCAGTTAGTATTAACTCAGGGTAGGTGCTGGACACTAAATTTAATTTACTATTCCCACTCCAGTTAGTATTAAATCTGGGTAGGTGCTGGACACTAAACTTAATTAATTTACTATTCCCACTCCAGTTAGTATTAACTCAGGGTAGGTGCTGGACACTAAACTTAATTTACTATTCCCACTCCAGTTAGTATTAAATCAGGGTAGATGCTGGACACTAAACTTAATTTACTATTCCCACTCCAGTTAGTATTAAATCTGGGTAGGTGCTGGACACTAAACTTAATTCATTTACTATTCCCACTCCAGTTACCATTAAGTCAGGGTAGGTGCTGGACACTAAACTTAATTAATTTACTATTCCCACTCCAGTTAGTATTAACTCAGGTTAGGTGCTGGACACTAAAATTAATTAATTTACTATTCCCACTCCAGTTAGCATTTAATCTGAGTAGGTGCTGGACACTAAACTTAATTTACTATTCCCACTCCAGTTAGTATTAACTTAGGGTAGGTGCTGGACACTAAACTTAATTAATTTACTATTCCCACTCCAGTTAGCATTTAATCTGGGTAGGTGCTGGACACTAAACTTAATTAATTTACTATTCCCACTCCAGTTAGCATTAACTCAGGGTAGGTGCTGGACACTAAACTTAATTAATTTACTATTCCCACTCCAGTTAGCATTTAATCTGGGTAGGTGCTGGACACTAAACTTATTTAATTTACTATTCCCACTCCAGTTAGTATTAAATCAGGGTAGGTGCTGGACACTAAACCCAATTAATTTACTATTCCCACTCCAGTTAGTATTAAATCAGGGTAGGTGCTGGACACTAAACTTAATTAATTTACTATACCCACTATAATTACTACAAAGTCAAATAAGTTGCCAGACACTAAACACATCTAATTTTCTTTTGCCAATACAAATAATATACTATCACTAACTGTACTCTACATTACAATTTAGGGGGATATTCTCAAGAACGTGTGTTAACTATCGCCAAATTTGCTTAACGCAACTTCTCACATCGCAGTTTATCGCGGGAAAATAACACCGTGTTAACGCAGTATTCCCAACCCGGCGGCACCATGCGATAGTCACACGATAACGCGACAAATGCCCGCGTTAAAATGAACCTGATGCCGAAAAAATGCGAAACACGAACGCCCAAAAAGTTGCGATGTCCCAAATAAAGAAACAAAAACCAGCGATAACCAGCGACAGGCCTGCGATTCCTACGCGACATGCGGGAAAATGCACTGTAAAAGCAGAGAAAAAAAAAAGATTAAAAAATGTAACTGCGTAGCACCATGGACGCACCCGGACCGAGTGCAGAGGACAACGCGAACCCCACAAGCCCCACAGACGACCAGCCAGGAACCCCGGGGCCGGGGAAGGGCAAGGAGAAGAGGAAGACGAAGACGGGGTTCAGTCCGCAGGAAAACCGGAACACCGTCACGGAGGTGACAGAACACTACCAACAACTGTTAGTCACCTCCACTGTGTCATCGGCCACACAAACGGAAATATGGCAGCACATCGTGAACAACGTGAATGCAGTCGGAGTGTCGAGGAGGACAATGGAAAAGGTCAAGAGGCGCTGGAATGATGTGAAGGGCAAAACCAAAAAGAAACCCGATGCCAACATGAAAGCAGCAACGCAGATTGGAGGTGGGGGACCAGCGGCACACCAGGAGCTGGATGACATTGAGAAAATGGTGGCCACAGTCATCAGACGGGATACGGTGCCAGGAGTCGGGGATCGGGACACTGCTCAACATGACCTGACAACATCAACAGGGTGAGTACCGACCAGGGACTGGGAGGACGGGGGGAGATGGGCACAATGGCACACATGCACAATTAAGTAGAGCACACTGCACACCCACAATGACTCTGGATCATGTCCCTGATCCCCGTGCCACACTGCAGCACACATACAGAAACTCAGGGAATGTGTGTTGAAAAGAATTTATTTGCACATGCTGTGCCTGTGGTCATTTTGTACTGTCTCATGATTGCTAAGGACTGCCACAATGTGACGTCCTCATGTGAAGAAATTGTCAATGATGGTGTTCCTACGGTCTATTCCTGCTGCAGCTGCAGTTGGGTGTGGTCCACCTGCCTCATCTTCCTCATCATCGTCCGGTGTTTCTGGCACTTGTAACCATGGGGCATTGGTGCGTACACATATGTTGTGCAACACACAACATGCAACGATCATCTTGCACACGATGTCTGGGCTGTACAGGAGCCTCCCACCTGTGATGTCCAGGCACCTGAAATGTGACTTCAACACGCCAAATGTGCGTTCCATGATGCCCCTGGTGCGTTTGTGGGCCGCATTGTACTGCCTCTGGGCCTGTGTGTTCGTGGCTCGGAGGGGTGTCATCATCCAAGGGCAGAGTGCATATCCTTGATCACCTGTGACAGTGCAGAGAGACATGAGTCAATAGTTGGTTCTGCATGATGTGTTGGCAGGCTCACTAGTTGATTGGCATGTGATGTGTGTCATAGTGATTCCTGTGTGACATGTACTGCTTGTAACAAATGAGCGGCATCAATGTGTATTATGTAGCCTCACTGTTGCTCCTCCCTCCCCCCGAGCCTATTTACTAGTGTGCACAGCGCGGTTGCATCACTTGCACTCCTACGGCACACCATTGTAATGCCTGTCTGCGCATGTCCACAAGCCTGACAACGACACTGATGTTGTGCGTTGAAGGTGGGCGGCCACGTGTGTGTAGGCCTATGGTAAGGATAGGGCGGACACAGATGTAGAGTTCATGGCTGGCTGAACTTGCGATGCGGTCGAGGCAAGACCTTTGGCTTATGCTGCGTCAATAGCGATACACACACAACAGTTGGCATGTATGATCCCAGACCCCGAGCGGGCTTGCGCTCATACATTTATCCCTTCGCCCGAGCCCGCACTCCGGGGGCATGTTACATTGCAACTTTGTCCATTGCGGGACGGGTGGCGCTGACACTACAACAGTGACACACGCATTAGGTACTTCATTGGCAAGCCCAACACTTAACCACGCCCAGAGCCCCGGGGTGATCATCCACACCCCTACGCCGGACTGTCGTACGCCAGCCCACTCCGGCAACGCCTACAGGGGGGTACGACACAGCTACATGAACCAGGTCTCACCCACTGCCTGAGGTGACATGGTTGCGTCCGCTGTACACAGCACAATGCAATGTGGCAGGGCCCGGGGCCCTCATGCATACACAATGACCACACGGACACACTTAGATAGTTTGTGGAACTGGCTACGGGCACGTGCGCCCGGCCCCTTTTATTGCCAGGGTCACATGTCCAGTAACGCCTCTGCTGGATGGGTGTGGGGTGAGTGTGAGCCAGCCCTCAAGGAGTGGATGGTGCTGGCAACAACTACAACAGTGATCAGACAATCAGAAGTTCACAGTTCAAACAGCAAGGGTCCATGACTTGAGCTGCACGGAGTTAGTGTCCCCGGATGCACAACGGCCGGCACATGGAACACCGCCACGGGTCGGTGACTACCGGTGCACTGAGGTAGGGCCACAAGAGCTGAGCGGGTCCTCGTCGATGTACAAGGTGAATGTCGCGGAGGGTTTTGGGGGACAGTGGAAGGTGATCTTCCAGGGCATGATACAGAGGGCAGTACCAAGCAGACACAGGCAATATGGAGGCGATGAATGCTACAGACTCATTTTTGACACCAAGTCAGTATCAGCTACATGATGATGAAGACAACCCCCAGGCCATAGACTCAGACGCCACCAAAGTTCAACCAGAGAGTGTCCATGGATTTCGGGGCACAGAGTTAGTGGCACCAGAGCTGAAAGGGGATGCAGTCTGCGATGAGGCCTGTACAATGGTATAAACTCTGCCATCAATAAATCAAGACTCAGTTCCAAATGTGTGACCTACTTGAGCGTAGTGTAGGCCGGAGGCAGCAGTCAGCAGGGGCCCCCAGCCACGTGTCCTTGGCTTGCGATGCACAGAGTTAGTGGCACCAGAGCAGTTGTTGGTAGTGTTCGGTCACCTCCATAACGAGGATCCTTTTTTCATCCGGACTGAACCGCGTCTTCCTCTTACTCCTCTCCTTGCGTACAATGATATGGACACTGCCATTGCACAATCAAGACTCAGTTCCAAATGTGTGACCTACTTGACCGCAGTGTAGGCCGGAGGCAGCGGTAAGCGCGGGCCGACCGCTGTTCAGGCAGCTCCTCCTTGTACTCTCACACACGACGTTGGAATGCCATGTGGCGATGATTTGTGGTTGACGGAGGTAGAAGCACCAGAGCTGAGCGTGTGTGCAGCCTGCGACAATGCCGTGCCCTGCCTGGTCCGGATTGGATTGGTGTGAGGCCTGCTGGACCGCAGTGTAGGCAGTAC
Organism: Calotriton arnoldi; assembly: GCA_963921515.1. NCBI lineage: Eukaryota > Metazoa > Chordata > Amphibia > Caudata > Salamandridae > Calotriton > Calotriton arnoldi. The sequence continues at coordinate 919,535 of CAWUFW010000313.1, read as the reverse complement.
ACAGGTGACCCCGCGGTGCTGGGCCACAGTGTAGGCCGTAGGCAGTAGTCAGCAAGGGCCCACAGACACGTGTCGTTGGAATGCTGTGCACAGAGTTGGTGGCACCACATCGAAGGGAGTACGGTGATATGAAATCTGCCATAAACGTATGTACTCTGCCATTGTATAATCAAGACTCAGTTCCAAATGTGTGACCTACTGGACCGCAGTGTAGGCCGGAGGCAGCGGTGGAGTACGTCAATGAGAAAGGAGTACTGGGGGCCTCTGTCGCGGAGGCCGTGATGGTCTGAGGAGGCTGCCATGGACGCAGGCCTCAGGCTTGGAGCTTGCACCCGCACGTGGTGGGCCCTCTTTGACACGCACCAGGTGAGCAGTGAGGCCTGGGTGCGCTGGGGCGGGCAAGACGGGTCTTGGGACCAGCGGCCTGGGGTGCAGCAGGCGCACAGGATCGCAGGCACCGCCGCTCACGGCGTCAGCCTTGTGGCGGGGTGAGAGGCGCCGCCCTGGCAGACACGTTGGCCATTCCGGAAGAGAACCACGCCCAGAGTAACAGGCTTTTTATTCACACCCCTACGCTGGCCTGGCGTACGCCGGGCCAGCCCACTCCGCTCACGCTTACAGGGGGGGACGTAACAAGCTACATTTCCGCATTCTTCCCCACTGGCTGCAGTAACATGGTTGCGTCCACTGTCCAGTACATTGCAGACACCAGCAGTGTATGTCGACATGGCAATGTCTGTGGCCTGCATACTCAAGTCTGTGCAGCACATCCACCCCACACTTGGCATTGTGTACACTCACATTCATGGGTCACTTGCCTCCTTCGCACATGCCTGGTTCCCACCTCTCCCCACATTCTGCTATTGTGTGGCTGAGGTGCCATGCCGTTGATGGCTTGTGTACATGGCTAGCCCAGGTTGCCACAGTAAGTTGTGTTGTCGTGTCTGGAATGTGGGGATGTTGGTTGTCATGTTGTATGTGATTTTGTGACGTGTGCATTCCCAGAGTTGTGAGTTGCATGTTGGTGTAATAGAGGTGTGTGGTGTGTTCAGTTGTTACTTACCGACGAGCAGTGCATTTCCATAGGTGCCATCCTGAAAGCGCTGGTTGATGATGGACTGTCGGAAGATGAAGGAATCATGCACACTGCCTGGGTAGTTGGCGACGACATTGGTGAAGAGTCCCCGGTGGTCCACTATTGCCTGCACATTGATGGAATGCATGTGTTTCCTGTTGCGGTAATTGTGTGCAGTGGCGGCAGGGGGCACGACGAGTACATGTGTGCAGTGGATTGCCCCCAACACGTGCCGGAAGCCAGCTATGGCGTAGAAGCCTTGCTTAATCTCCAGCTGTTCCTGCGCAGTGTGTGGGAAGTAAAGTTGCTGGGGTACCAAGCTGATGATGGCATCCAAGACAGGTGTGAGGAACTTTGACAGGGCTGGCTGTGAGACTCCTCCGACTATGGCAGTTGTTGGTTGGAAGGTCCCAGAGGCCAACAGGTGCAGCACGGCCAGCAGCTTTGTCTGCGGAGGGATGTTGGTTCTCCGCTGTGTTGGTACCGTCAGCCTGTGTGCAATGAGGGTCAGGATGCGGAGGATGGTTGTCCTTTTAAGCCTGTAGTGGGCAATGACTTCCTCTGGCGTGAAGTCTCCGAGGCTGGTGCGTTTTCGGAAGGTCCGGTGTCTTTGTCTGCGCAGCCTCTGTGGTAGTCCGGGCGGGGGTCCTGGGGGGGTGGCAGTGGGTGTTGTGGCCCTCTTGGGGCTCCGAGCTGCATGATCAGTAGCTCCATGGCATCTGTTGTTCTTCTGGTGTGGTTGTGGGCTGGGCTCCCTTTTCATGGTGCAGGTTGTCGTCCGACTTAGCACCAGGTAGGAGCAGGTGTTAAATCCATGCTGCTAACACGCCTTTTGGCATGTTTTTGAATCTTATCGCCGATCTGGCTGGTCGTTGAGAATGTTGCGGAGTGGTGTTTTCGCTGGTTTTTGCACGGGAACGCCTACTCGGCATCTCATTAGCGTTAGTTGCCGGTGTCATCTGTGGCGATGTTTTTTGCGGCTGCTATCGCAGGGAAACTGGTGATATCGGCTGTTAGCACCAGCTTGTGAATGGTGCGATGAATTTATCACCACTTTGGCTGCGATAAAGTGCCGCTAACTCGGCAATAAGTCCTTGAGAATATGCCCCTTAATTTTTTAATAATTGCTATAATATTTTTGTACACTATATATTATAAATATCTTTAAAAAATTTAATGTTATAAAATTAATTTTTAGACAATTTGTTTTAATAATATGTTTTTTAAAATATTATAATTTACATAAAAATATTAATTAATCTATATACTATACCTAATTCTTAATATTAAAATAATAGATTTTTGATTATTTCACATATTTATATTTTATATTACAAATTAATACATATTTATATATAAATTCACATAAAAAATTTACATTCAAATTAAATTTTTCAAATTTATTAAATATTTAATTTAAATATTTTAAAACACTCCCCACCCTTATCCCCTATAAACCCAACATCCCACTCCTAAAACAATATCTTCTAATTTTGAAAATATATATTCAAAATTTAAAATGTAAAATTCAAATTTATTAAAAATTTAATTCTATTATTTTAAAACACTCCCCACCCTTATCCCCTATAAACCCAACATCCCGCTTCTAAAATAATATTTTCTAAATTAGAAAATATATATTCTAAATTATATTTTTACATTTTGAATTTATTAAAATTTTAAATCAATTATTTTAAAACACTCCCCTCCCTTATCCCCTATAAACCCAACATCCGGCTGCTAAAATAATATTTTCTAAATTCAAAAATATATATTCTAAATTATATTTTTAAATTTCGAATTTATTAAAATTTTAAATCAATTATTTTAAAACACTCCCCACCCTTATCCCCTATAAACCCAACATCCCGCTCCTAAAACAATATTTTCTAAATTCGAAAAAAAATATTCAAATTTATAATTTTAAATTTCGAAATTATTAAATAATTAAATCACTTATTTTAAAACACTCCCCACCCTTATCCCCTATAAACCTAACATCCTGCCCCTAAAAAATATTATACACATTTAATTTTTTATAACATTAACTATTATTATACTCAAAACAAACTTTAAAAACATTAAAATATAGTACAATAACGATATTTTAACAACGATATTTTTACAATCGACATTACAAACTTTGATATTTTTCACAACACTTAAAATCGATATTCATAACATCGATATTTAAGACTATCGATATACTAAACTCGATATTTATGTATATCGATATTAAAACATCGATATTATGTCTACTTACCAGCTATGGCACAGAGTGGACAGGCTTAACCTAGTGGCAATGTGTAAAGTATTTAAAATGTATTAAAAACAGTAATAAAGTCGAAGTGCAAAGCAAAAAAATCCCAAATCTAATTAGGAAAATAGAGTAAAATTTAATAAACAAAATGACAAAAAATACAATAAGGAGAACCGGAGATGTGATTTTTTTTTTTTTAAATGTTCAAGTAGAAATAGCACCAATAAGCACAAAGTGTCAATGGACTTTGGCGTAACTTGATGCTGGCCGACATGGAGCATTGATCAGATACACAAACCAGGTTTTTCCTGGTGAAAAGTTTTACCTTATGACTTTAGTCCTACAAGTCCCAAATTACCATACGAGTACACTTCTAAAGCCCCCCCAGGACCTAAGGATTTTGAGACTCGAAGGTGGCAGTCAGGGGCCAACAAAAGGGCCCAGTTGCCACGGACAGCTGGGAAGTTGCAGGAAAAGGCCTCTTGTAGCTTCTTGTGTTCCAGTAGCTTCAACAGAAGGGTAGCCTTATGAGCCTTGGAGTCCACTTCTTTGTTCTGGGTAAAAGAGGGAGAGCATGTCCAGATTTTTTCAGGTCTCAGACAGCAGGTGCAGTCCCATTCCACATGTACTGCAGTGTTCTGAAGTGGGTGCCTGGAGGTGTCACATTTATGCTGAGCACTAGCTACTGGGTGGAAATGACCCCTGGGGATGCCCTAACCTGCAGCTAACCATACCCACTTTGGGCATATGCAAGATGGCCAAAGTCTTTGGTCACATTAAACTTGGGCTCGGAGGGCTGGGGGTGTATGTGGTGAGTGTATATGGTAATCCCAGTGTCCTCACACATCTAACACCAAACTCCAGTTTGATTCAGTCCCTGTACCCACAACAATCTCAGGGACAGATGTCTGGTATAACAAAGCTGACTTTTCATCACCCAGATAGTGGATAGACACAAATTGTTTTGGTATTCTCTTTCCCTCCTTTGATGTGTGCCCAAATGTTATATGTAAACCTAGCAAACCTGCCAAATGGGCTGACACACTGTAATGACTCATGGAGGCAAGATGGCGGCCGCCCTGCTGGCTGAGTTAGCGCTCGTAGCTGATCACCCGCCCCCCCCCACTCGAGACAGCAAAGAGTTTCTGATCTACAGTTAATCCGGACGCTAGAATATAACAACTGAGCCCCATCCGATGGAGTAAGGAATGCTGTGGGATATACTCACTGCTCGTTAGTCTGCGGTCCCCTTTGTCTGTCTGGTGTGGTGCCTCCCTCGAGGCTTCTGTCAACTCCCGGCTGAGAGTCAGTGCGTGGCAGCCGGAACCACCATGCCGCCGAAGAATGCCCGAGGCGCCAAGACACACGCGGTCAGAGATCTTTCCGGCTCAGTGAAAGTTCTGGAAACATACCAGGAGAAACGACATGGAGCGGTGGCAGATAGTGAAATTGTCCGGGACATGAGAGCAGTCGGACTGCCGGGCCGGGGAAGTAAACCACTCCTGCTATCTTTCTACCCTCTAGAAAGGGAAAAAGTGCCAAACAGGAGGGGTGCTTGATGGAGGAGGCTGCTCTGACCGCTCGGCTGGACGAGGTGAGCTTTGGTAATCCAGGGGTCTCTGGACTCGTTGTGGATGGTACTATGTTCCGGGGGGGGCAGGAAAATACCCTGAGCAATCCCTTAGTGCGCATCCCAGGAGAGACTGACATGTCGGGGGGCAAGGCAGCTCTCGGCAAGAATACCCAGGAGTCTGCACCCGCCAGTGCAGAGGCAGAGGTTACCAAATTGGATGGGGGCAAGCAGCAATCAATGGATGGGAATGATATTAATCCCATAGACCAGCCTGAGGCAGATGCTGGCGATCATTTCTTCTCCCAATCAGATCACTCCAACTCGTCAGGAGATGAGTCACTGCAGATGTTGGAAATGCCCTCGTGGGGGGGGGGGGTCACCAAATGGTCAGTGGAGTGAGACCAGCAGCACACACCAGGATGAGGAGGGGCCGGAAACTCGAACCATGGCATCTGGCATGTGCACTGTACGAAAGAAGTTACCAATATCTGTGTCCGGAGAACAAGTTGCCGCACCAGCTTGGGATTATTCGCTCTCTAATTTGGGAACAGACCCAGGGAATACAGTGAGACAAGGTCTGCGCAATCCATCAGAGCACCTGGAAGATATCTCCCTTGCTGTTATCTATGAAACTATCATGACACAGAGATGAAACCCGCGCTGAGAGCCAAAAAACAAGGCGCTTGCCGCAAGCTCCAAAATTCACTTTGTCGAGTGGCTAAGTCCTGCTCGGAATTTGCCAAGAGGATTTCTGAAGCAGAGAAAAAGATTTCCACACTTGAGGATGAGATGACTATCCAGAAAGCCGCCACAGATGCCCTGGCGTCTCAGAAGAATGACATTGCGTGGAAGCTCGAGGACATGGAAAACCGCCTCTGTCGCAATAATCTAAGAGGCTTACCGGAAGGTGTGGAAGGCTCTGATCCTCGGAAGTTCATTGCGGAACTATTTACAGGAGCTTTCCCTGAACTGACACAATGGGCTTAGGATATAGAGGTGCAACAGGCTCACTGGCTCCCTCTACGGCACAACATTCACTCAGGGTCTAGTCACTCTACCCCACAACCCAGAGCAGTACTGATCTGTCTGTCCAACTTTCTGTCCAAACAGGCTCTGTATGATCTGGCGAGGCCAGATAGGAATAGAAAGGGAAAAGGACTTGAGTTCTTTGTCCGGGCAGATCAATATCATACAACAGTAGAAAAAAGGTGGCAGCTTCGACAGTTAATCCATTTCAGGTCAAAGGCACTCAAGCGTTTCTTCTGAATCCTGCTAAACTTAAGATAGTATACAAAGACAAAACCCAATTTTTCACCTCAGAGGTCAAGGCTAGAGAATTTTTACAGGGCATTAAATCCTAGGAGAGGGGTCAGTACTAAACAGGATCAGGTGGACATTGCTAGCGTAAGTTGAAGCTGGTTCACCTAATGGTAATTTACGAATTATTCATTTTAAATACATTCATCCGTATTTGTAAAAATCAAATATATTACACACCTCTCAAACTATACAAAATCGGCCTCCGAGATAAGAGTAATTGTAAGCGGTGTGGCCAGCCAGACGCAGACTTCTGGCATCTGGCGTGGTGCTGTAGGCTTGTATTCCAGTACTGGGAAGACGTATTGAAACGTATACATGCTATGTCAGATATTTCTTTGCAGTGTACACCTCTGATTTGTTTGCTCTGTTATGTGCCCCAGATAAAGGGTGCATTAGGGAAATTTGTGAGAATCGCTCTATTATTGGCAAAGAGGCGAATAGCGCTAACATGGGAGAGCACGTTGGCACCCCGTGCCGACAGGTGGATCAAAGACATGGTGTACTGCAGGGAAAACCTAGAACTGTATGCAGAAGAACTTCCATCGTCTTCGAAGCCCAAGGACATTTGGGAACCACTACGGCAATATTTACTATTGCAGGCCCAAAGCGAATCCGCACATGCTTGTTGAAAATGTTAATGGGTAATAGGTGTTTCGTCCTTAGCATAAGTACTGGTATGTGGTATCAAGGTTCATGTGCAGACATACTGCGAGATGTTCAATCACAATTGTTCTTTTGTTATTTTATTGATATCTTTTTTTTGTTATTGCACAGCCTTGTATGGCAGCAATGAGGATTGTCTATTTTGGAACTCAAAAAGAATTTTTTAAAAAAAGGAAAAAAAAGTTGAAGCTGGTTATATACTTATAGGTTTGGGCTGCAAGTTTTATATTGCGCCGTGCTCTATCTTTTCTTATCATATACATTGGGCTGGGCGAATCGGGGAGGATGGGGGGGGGGAACGGACGATCGGGGTCGCTGCAAGGCTCTCCATCACACAAGGCCTACGGGTCTTTTAGCCTCCATGTTTGGGGTGGTAGGGGGGCTTCCGATGACAGAGGAAGCGTCGGGGTGGGTGTGGGGGATGTTCTTGGGAGGGGGCGGCTGCTGTGGGTTTACGGGGGGTGAAAACTGAAAATAAAGCCAATAAATGACTTAGAGCAAACAGGAGTAAAGGATGCAATGTTGTGGGGGAGAGTGTACTGTCTGAGCAATCTAAGGTGGATCAATGATGTATAGATTATCTATCTGTTCATTTAACGTACTGTCTTAATGACAGGGCCAAGCGGCAAAGAGTGGCACAGGAAATCAGAAAGATATCTTCCGATGTGGTGTGCCTCCAGGAGACACATATACCTTGGGGTAGGCATAAGGTTATAAATGAGCTAGGGTAAAAACTCTTGGTATGCACATCGCAAGGGACCACTACAAGAGGTGTGGCTATTCTTGCTAAGTCCAATACTCTATCCTTTTGTAAGACCCTTGCTGACAAATGTGGCCGTTGGGTGATAGTTGAATGCTTAGCTGGTAATTGGAAATTTACAATATGCTCTGTGTATGGATCTAATTTTGATGAAGCTCAGATATTAGATTATCTGAATACAGAGCTGGCTTCCTGGGCATCCCCTTTGATACTGTGCGGGGATTTTAATATTCAATTAGAAGAAGTTACTCTATGTGCCAGTGGAGATAAATATGGTGGTCGGAAACCTAAGGTCTATAAGGCCTTGCAGCAACTTCTGTTTGATCATGGTTTAGCTGATGCTTGGCCTAGGTTAAAGCATCCTGACCCAGGGTATACACACTACTCTTGCCCGCTTCAAAACCTCGCTAGACTAGATAACTTTTTTGTAACCAAAACATATCTAGCGGAGGCACAGATCCAGGTTTTCCCCAGGGTCACCTCAGATCATAACCCTTTGTTATTAAAACTTGTAATGTATGGTTTGGTGCGACCTCGTGGGACCTTTTCATTCGATAGGAAGCTACTGCTTAATGAACAGTTTATCGGCCACATTCGACAGTGGCTAAGCCAATTTCTTTCCACAATCGCAATTCTACCACTTATGGTATGGTTTGGGATGCTTTAAAAGCAGGGCTCCGGGGGGAAATTCTTAGCTTTGGACTATATGTTCAAAAACAGCAGAGGCAGCTTATAAAGGGGCTATAGGAGGACCTTCAGAATGCAGAGTATACCCTTATGCAAGCTCTGCAGGAGAATTCAGGTACAATTCAGGCGCAAACTGATGTAGCCCGTTGCAAGGCCAGGATAAACGTGCAGTGGTCTAAGGATAACGCTAATAAATATCATCTTTTTAGAAGGGAATGCTAGGAGTATGCGGAGGGAACTGGCAGATGCCTGGCAAAGAAAATTAGGTGCAAGGAGGCCAAATGCGCAATCACTGCGATTGAAGATTCATCTGGAAGATTAGCTGAAACACCCACGGAAATCCTGGTGATTTTCAGGGCTTTCTATGAGGAACTGTATATGGAGGATCAAAATAGTCAGGAGAGAACGGAGTCTTTTTACAAAGATCCATATAGAAGGATGTTAAGTCCAGATGATCGGAGATATCTGGAGGAGCCTATAACATCAGAAGAGCTTGTGGAGGCTGTTGGCTCTTTAGCAGCAGGTAGGGCGGTCAGGCCTGATAAACTCCCATTTGAATTTTATAAAACTTTTTTATCAGAGCTAAAATCAGATATGCTTAGCATGTTTCAGGAAGCACAGAAGGGGGATGCCCCAGTCTCGTGGGATGTAGCTATCATCATCATTTAAAAAAAAAAAAAAAAAAGATAAATTGCCCACACTACCTGTGCACACGGTCTATTCTCGCCACCGTGCTTGAATAATTCCACATTGTAATGTTCATATCAGGGACAGGCAGCCCTCCTACATCGTGTAGCACGCTTCAGTTTGATCTATTTTTTCGCATCAGCGTTAAAAATTAAGTTGACTAACTTTTTTATCTGTATGGTGTGCAAGTGTCAACTCTTCTGCAAAGAAAATTAGGTGCAAGGAGGCCAAATGCGCAATCACTGCGATTGAAGATTCAGCTGGAAGATTAGCTGAAACACCCACGGAAATCCTGGTGATTTTCAGGGCTTTCTATGAGGAACTGTATATGGAGGATCAAAATAGTCAGGAGAGAACGGAGTCTTTTTACAAAGATCCATATAGAAGGATGTTAAGTCCAGATGATCGGAGATATCTGGAGGAGCCTATAACATCAGAAGAGCTTTAGCAGCAGGTAGGGCTGTCAGGCCTGATAAACTCCCATTTGAATTTTATAAAACTTTTTTATCAGAGCTAAAATCAGATATGCTTAGCATGTTTCAGGAAGCACAGAAGGGGGATGCCCCAGTCTCCTGGGATGTAGCTATCATCATCATTTAAAAAAAAAAAAAAAAAAAGATACATCGCCCACACTACCTGGGCCGTATAGACCCATTTCACTGTTAAATTGTGATGGGAAAATATATGCCAAACTCTTAGCAACACGACTTTCCCGAGTAATCAATCCCCTAGTTTCTGTCCGCCAGCATGGCTTTATTCCAGGAAAAGGCACGATCAACCATATCAGCAGTGTAGTAACTCTGCTAATGTTCAGCAAGCTCCATGTGGAGTAGTGCTACTTGATGCACAGAAGGCGTTTGACCGTGTCTCTTGGGAATTTTTATGGGCAAACATGCGGTGGCAAGGTTTCGGGCCCGGCTTTGTCAGGGCAATTAGAACTATGTATAAATCTCCTGCGGCTCGAATATATGCGTTGGGGCTCGAATCCGACCTAGTGCCAATATCAAGAGGTACCAGACATGGTTGTCCATGCTTCCCTTTACTCTTTGCCCTTTATAAGAATCCATTTCTGAATTTATTGGAGAATAGTTTAAGCATTCAACCGATGAGGTTTGGACAAGAACAAGTCAAAATGTTAGCATATGCAGAAGACATTGCTGTAGTCTTGCCTGATCCAGCTAAGGCCCTGATAGAGATTGAACGACTAGCAACTCTATTCAGGCAAAACTCTGGCTACAAATTAAATATAGCCAAGACGCAAATAATATGCACAAACCAAGCACTATTTATTGATTCCAGGGTTACTGAAGAGGCAACATACTTGGGGGTCTGTATTAATGCCTGTCTGGATAAAATGGTACTCTCTAATTGGGACCCCATGGTGCGGAAAATTAAAAGGGAGCTAGATAGAATAGAACGTCTGCATCTTTCAATGGTGGGAAGATGATATGTCTTAAAGATTAATATTTTGCCTAAGGTCCTGAATTACTTTAGGTCAGTACCCCTGGAACTCACTAGAAAGCAACTCCAGAAACTACAGTCTATATGTAGCAGTTTTTGTGGGCTCAAGGTAAACCTCGCCGAGCAATGAAATATATGAATCTACCACGATCACGAGGGGGCTGGGCAGTACCTAATTTTATGTTCTATTATTGGGCATGCCTACTTCAGCATATGGGAATCCTACTGGTCGGGGAAAGAGAAGTCAAGGTAGCGGAGTTCTCGCACATCTTTCAAATGCTGCTGGGCTCTGAAGCGGAGAGGGGCTTTTTCAAAATCTAGAGCCCATTTATTACAAGAAAACCCGGTTCAAGGTGGTTCATGCTGTCCATAAGGTATAGCTCCAGGTTCGGAGGCACCTACAGATTGGCAGGATTAATTTTTATACGCCTATCTTTTCTTCAGCATTATTACCATCTATTTTTTTGGGACACCACAATGGCTAGATGGAGACGAAAGGGTATTTTGACCTTGGGAGACCTAGTGGATAACAGTGGTATACGGTCTTATTCCTCACTGGTTTCCGAATTTGATCTGCCCAAAACAGATTTTTTTAAAATATCTGCAGATCCGGGACTATTTATTAAAATAAGCAGATGTAGAATGCCCAGATCAAAAAAAAAAAACCTGTTAGAGGCAGTTAGGGGGTGGGGGGAAGATTGGTATCCTATATCAAATTCTCATCGAAACAACTTGACGATCTGGAGGCACAGAATTTAAAATGGAATGAAAGGTTATCTCAGGGAGGGGACATTTTACAAGATTCTATTACTCTGGCTGAAAAGCTCCTGGTATCCTCCAGTCTTAAAACACAGCATTACAACACTATGTTTAACTTATACTATACTCCTGTTAAAATTGCACGACGGGGCAGAGCTAATATTGGGGGGCCCTTTTGTCCGTATACTTTAGCATTCGCGAAACCATCTTGTAATCTGGACGCCATTTTGTAAGATAAATTGAAACTGCTGCTTGGTTATTTTCGAGAAACGGTCGTTGGTAAGTTTCGTTTCCCAAGGTTGAGCTTTTTCTATTAGAATTTCAAGTATCCTCGTTAGTGCATGCCTTTCTTGTTAGATGGAGCCTTTCTCCCACCTGTCTGGTAAGGAGGATAGGCCAGACGACCTTGGGCAGTAGATAGCCTGTGCCCAGCTGCAGAATCAAAACTTATGCTCTGTACCCCCATTGTATTATGACACCTGCTAGTGTTTTTCCATAGTAGGAGGGCCTTTGTGGACTTTGCAAACGTACATAATTTAATTGTATGCTTACGTGGTTCAGTCCCTCGACAGCCATCCCAAGAGGCTGGTCAGACTGGGCTCTGCTGCAGTGCAATTCCAATAAATATCTGGTTTGTATTCTCTGCTGTCTAACCGACTCTTCGTTTGTAGGAAGGCAGAGAAGGTGGTCGTGAGTGACCCGAGTGGCCCTTTTCGGGTCACTTCCTTCAGTTGGTGCCCGAACAGGGACTCCATCGGGTGACCTCATCCTCGCCCGCGGACGGGTGAGGAGGACGGGGCCGCGTTGGGTCGGATATGCGGATCGGGGGACCCCTGCACGAGAGTTTCGCACTCGCCGCTGCCCCGCCTGTCCGATCGGGCGGAGCCCTGCCCAGTGGTCATCCCGACTGGGGTCCTGAATGGCGGAAGGCACTCCAAATTATGACATGTATGTCAAATACGGTCTTGGCCCTATTATATTTAGTACATTATGGCACAAATATACCAGGGACAATGCTGAATTGCAGTGGCCGTCTACGGGCACCTTTGATGAGCAGAAATTGAATTAGTTGGAAGAAAAATTGTTTGCTAAACGTAGCAGGCAGTCGATGTTTGATTATCTTCAGGTGTGGCGGAAGGAAGCTAAACAGACGGCTGAGGGCGGAAAGGGAGGCATGGAGGGAGAGAACGCAGTCACTGACTCAGAAAGCGGTGGCACATAAGGAGAAAGTGGAGAAATGTATAGAATGTGCAGCTAGGAGGTTTCGATTGCAATGTGATAAGTCTTATGTTACTAGAGAGGAAGCAGACACTTTTATGGAAGAATTATTGGAAGACAGACCGCCTCGCCCTTATGCCCCGAATAGAATATATCCGGTTGTTCCACAGCCCTGGTCATCTGCCTCTCCTGTTCCCGTTGTATCTGGTATTGATCGAAATGCTTTGGTTCCAGCATCACCAACTTTTTCTTTGGCTCCGTCCCTCACAGACACTGCGACTGCCAGTCCTCCTGTCACCCCTGTTACAACGTCACTTTCTCCTTCACAGACACTTACTACTCAGCCGATGTTGACCTTGATGCCCCCCTCTTCGATCGCGGTGTTGTCCCCTTTTCTTACTCCCACCCCATTGTTAGATGCTGAGACACCGGTGCGTGGTCAGGACGATGGAGCTGGGGCAGTTGCAAAGGGGCGATTAGGACGGGTGTTGATTCGGTCTGATGTGGGAGAAATGGAGAAAAATATGGTGGCAAATCAGGCTGCCCAGTGGGCCCGTAGTCCTATTTATGGTGTTGAAGATGTTTGGAGTGTGTTAAAGGATTATGAGCCATTTGTCCAGCAGCATGCCCTTAAACATATGTCGGCCACTTTGATTGGACTATGGGAACAGTGTTTTAAAGGTGTTGCACCCCAGGCTATTTACGATATTAGGGACCAAGTATATGCCGCGGGCATGGCTCCCAATGAAGTTTTTGCTAGTGTTACCACATTGATTGGATATCGAGGTAGATTGCATCAAAAATCCCCGATGACAATATCTCAGTTCCCGATGAGGGAAGTTCACCCCGTTTTTCACCCGGAGATACCAGAGTTACTTGATCAACATGATCAAGTGACAAGAACAATGGGTTTATACTTCATGGAAGAGGAGTGAAGTCCTCGCAATTAAGACTCAGTTGCCTGACCCCAGGAAAAATCCTACTGCTTACTATATGGAATTGACAGAGGCTGCTGCATCAACGGTAATGACGTTGGCAGATATTGAAATGTTTTTTGGCTTATTGGTACCAGTGGATATCTGGCGACAGGTGCACACTCAGAACCATGCCCTAGAATTGGGTGGTACTTGGGATGAGATTAAGGCGTGGTATAAGGAGAGGAAGCCTGGTGAAAAGCCTAAGGCGGAGATCTTGGCTTTGCCAGATCGCATCATTACTTATATGCACTCTCTTATTCCACCCCGGAAGGTGGATTGGGATAAGCTAGCCGCATGTCGTCAGAAGAAAGATGTGTGTCTGATTTTTTTACTCGGTTTGAAGGTGTGTTTTGGGATTTTAGTGCCAAGGATTTGTCCTTGGAAGGGGGTATCATATTATTTGTTAACAGATTTGTCACAAATTTGTTACCAGAGATTGCAACACATTTGCAGGCTGCCGAGAGCACGTGGACTACTTCTACCCCTTCGGTGATATTGAGTATGGCTCAGTATTATGAGCATAGAGAGAATGAGGAGAAAGAGAAGGTGGAAAAGAAAACGAAGGAGTTGAAGACTAAGGTACTGATGCAGTAGGCATCCAGGGGGCAGGGACGGGGGTCGAGGCATTGGACCAGCCAGGCAGCTTCCTTGTACGAGCCGGAGTGCTGTGCCTGTGGGCCCAAATCAATGTGCGTATTGCAAGGAGGAAGGGCACTGGCGTAGCGAGTGCCCAGTTTTGCTGAAAATGGTTGCAGCTCCGGGAAGAAGGGGAGAGAGAGGGCGAGGACGGGGAGCAACCAGTCAGGGTGGGGACCAGGCTACTGGAGCGTCATCGGGCCGTACTGATCAGAATTACTTTGATGACGTTCGGAGCCGACAGTATTATCATGATGATTATGATTTGGATGAGGTGATGGGGATGTCTTACAGCTAGGACAGCCAGGGACAGGGTAAGGGACCAGTTCCGATACCTGTAGATCAGCATGGACCTTATATTAGTGTGGATTTGCAGGGCTCGGAGAAGAACTTTTTAGTGGATACAGGAGCAATGAATAGTTCTGTTGCGAGGTCACTGGTCCCTGGGGGCAGCCCTGTCTGGCCATAACAATGTTTCGTTTGGTTTTTCTGGTGTGCCGGTAGTAAGCCCCATCTCCAAACCCCTTGCTTTGACTATAGGCCCCTTTACTGTTGATTCGTCGTTTTTACTAACATCAAATTGTGGAGAGAACCTGCTGGGATTAGATCTGTTGAAAAAGTTACATGCTACTATTTACTGTTCCCCGGATGGTGTCCATTTGACAATGGGTCCGAGTGTGGTTAGTACTACACAATGCTGGTCTAAAGATGCCCCCCTCCCAGTTGAGTTTAAGGATGTTTCATCTACGTTGTGGGCTACGAGTGATACAGATGTAGGACTTTTGCAAATACCTCCAATTTCTATTCAAATTAAAGAAAATGCGATATTGCCTCGTATCCCTCAGTATAAGATTTCACACGCAGGTGAACAGGCGTTGTTGTGTATAATACAACATTTGATTCAGTCAGGAGTTGTTGAGGAGACAGTGGCGAATGTGTGCAATAGTCCCATCCTTCCTGTTCTCAAGAGGCCACCTCCGGGTTCTCCTGATGATGTTGCTGATGTTTATCTTTTTGTGATTGATCTGCGCGAAGTTAATACAATTGTAGTCCCTCAGTTCCCCGTGGTCCCTGATATTACTGCTCTTTTGACTACGATTCCTTCTTCTGCCAAATTCTTTTCTGTTATTGATTTGAAAAACGCTTTCTTTAGCATCCCTGTTCATCCAAATAGCAGACACCTGTTCGGGTTCTCCCTGGCAGGTCGTAGCTTTAGATTATGTCGGGTTCCTCAGGGCTATACTGAGAGTCCTAGTATATATAGCCAGGCTCTGAAGGGTTAATTGGACTCCCTTACCCTTCCTCCAGGTAATGTATTGCTACAGTATGTGGACGATCTTTTGATTGCGTCCGATACTGAAGGATGTAAAGCAGCTACGGTTAAATTGTTGCTGCATTTGGCTCAACATGGACACAGGGTGTCCCTTTCCAAATTCCAATATTGTCGACAGGAGGTCACCTATTTAGGTCCCCTACTGTTGAAGGAGGGTCGGAAACTAACTCCTGAACGTATTAATGCTATAATTAACATGCCTGTTCCAAAGACCGAAAGGGATGTGCAAGCCTTTATTGGTATCACTTCCTATTGTCGTCATTGGATACCCAATTTTGCTTTATTAACAAAGCCTCTGCTTTATTTAACTAAAGATGTGCATGAACCTTTGCCTTGGACGCCTGAATGTCAACAAGCTTTTGAGCAATTGAAGGTTGCGCTTTGTTCGGCTCCTGTGCTTGGCACACCTGACTACAATAAGCCGTCCGTGTTATAAGTACACGAGTCGGCCGGTTGTGCGCTTTCTGTCTTAACACAGGCCTTTGGAGGTAAGCAGAGGCCGTGTGCGTACTTTTCTGCTGTCCTTGACCCCGTCGCGAAAGCCCTCCCGAGCTGTTTAAGAGCGACCGCGGCTGTGGCCGTCTCTTTTCGACAATCGGCAAGGCTTGTTCTTGATACTGATCTCACAGTTATGGTACCTCATGCTGTGGATACGCTTTTGAACAGAACAAAGACACAGCACCTTACCAGTGCACGTCTAACTGGCTATGAGCTAACCCTTTTTGCACCACATATTACGATCAAACAATGTGCCACTCTGAATCCTGCCACGTTACTACCCCTCCCTTCGGAGAGTGAGGAGATAGACATACATGATTGTATGTTTCGAACCGAGGAGGAGACGAAGGGACGGGTAGACTTGACTGATGTTCCCTTATCTGACCCCCAAGGGGAACTATATGTCGATAGTTCTTGTTTTAAATTACCAGATGGCACCACAACTGCTGCTTATGCGATCACAACACTGCACACGATAGTTGAGACATCACGGGTCCCCTATCAGTCGGCCCAAGTTGCAGAGCTGGCAGCTCTAATTCGGGCCTGTGAGTTGAGTCAGGGACTGGCGGTTAATATTTACACTGATAGCCAGTATGCCTTTGGAGTCGCTCATAATTTTGGGCGGCTCTGGCCAGAGAGAGGATTCCTTACCCCCATGGCTCGAAGATTCAGCATGGCCCTTTGATAAATAGACTTTTGTCGGCATTGACCCTGCCAAGAAACTGACAATAGTGAAGTGTAGCGCTCACAAAGCAATTACTGATGATGTGGGGAGGGGGAATGCTTTTGTGGATCAAACAGCTAAAGAAACGGCCCGATCTCAGATGAAAAAGATGTTTGTAGCAGGTCCTGCTAGATGGGTGCCAGAAGTTACGATGTTTGAGGACACACTAGATAGCGTGAAAGAAATCCAGAGCGAGGCGACGGTTGAGGAATTAGCAATATGGCAGGAAAGTACAGCGCAATTGGATGATGATGGGTGCTGGATAGATAAGTCAGGGAAACAGAGATGGATGTTGCCAGATGCATCTGTTCTCCCCGTAGTTACTATGGTACATGGACCAGCTCACATTAGTGCTCGGGGCATCTGTAAGTTGCTCGACCCGGTATGGCAGAATGATAATATTCCAAAGACAGCTGCCCATTTGGTAAAACATTGCATGGTGTGTATGCTGTATAATCCAGGGAAGGGCACTCCGACACCTCCTGGTAATTTTGCACCCCCTTCTTTCCCTTTTGAAGTCCTGCAAATGGCCTTCATAGAGATGGAACGGGTGAACAGTTTGAAGTATGTGTTGGTGGTGGTTTGTGCATTCAGTAAATGGGTTGAGGCTTATCCTACCAAGGAGAATTCAGCTCTGGCGACGGCAAAAGCTCTTTTGAAGGAGTTTTTCCCTTGTTTTGGTTTGCCCTGTTTGATTTGGAGTGACAACGGTAGTCATTTTAATTCGAAAGTCATTCAGTTAGTGTGCGATGGCTTGCACATTAAGAACAAGTTTCATGCTGCGAATCACCCCCTGTCAACAGGTTTAGTTGAGAAGTACAAAGGTACTCTCAAACTAAAGGTGGCCAAAATTCAGGAGAGTACAGGGTTGAGGTGGCCAGATGCTTTACCATTGGCTTTCAATACGTGAACGTTTGTTTCTTGATCCCTCTGTTCCTGGAGTTGTTAAGTACAATTTGCGTCCTCGATGAAGGAACAGTGCACCAAATGAAAAGTCAGACTAGTAGGGATGGAAGAATAGGGACAATAGAGCAGGGACAGGGAGATTGGTGCACTGTTCGAGAGACTGGACAGGATAAGTTTGGGGTGTTTTCCCAGGAGGGAGGGTACCCTATCCTGAAAAAAGTGGATTTTCCTCAGCAAGGGCTGCAATCGTGTAGCTCCAACGAGAAGTGCTCGATAGCACCACCGTGGATGAACAATAAGAGCCTGCCAGCGAGGCTCACAGGAGAAGAAAAACGGAAGCTGGAAAGAAGATTGTTTGCTTGGTTTCATTAAGGCTATATTAATAGTACCTTTTCATTCCGCTATCATGCATCTTTTTGGCAGGCCAATGATTGATGAAGAACAGCCATTGGGTTTTGTTGTTTTGCTCCAATCATCATGGGTGAAGCAGCGGAGAGTGCTATTCCTTCTTTTTGCTATTCTGCTGATGATTATTTTTTGTGGGGTTCTTTAGGGGTTAGAATATGCAAGTAATTCGCCTACTTCTGACAATGATATCTTTTTCACACCAAGACGAAAAAGAATGCTTTCTAATGTCTTTCTAGATACTCATGAGATTTTTTGGTAATGGTGCTGCTTGTTATCCCACTGAATCTTTAACTAGCCTATGGACCGCTTACCCTTTGTCTTTGATAAATTATACATACTCTAAGCCGACAAATTTTGTTGAGGTAAAAGGGGAGTTTGGTTTCGGCTACCCGGGGCCATGCTAGTACCATCGTCAACCCACAGGAACAGGTTACACCGGTTGTGACAATAATACGTATTGTGATAACTTCTATTTGGAAGAGCAAAGTATTACGTTGGTGGGTGGGCATTATAAAGAAGTGACGGTTCCTTGAAAAGCTGGCTATTACCCTGCTTGTTGCCCCATCATAAATAGTACTGATACCATTTTGTATATCAATTGCTCAGGGGTGATCATATCAAAAGAGACATTCCCTTTGAAAGGTTCAAAAGGTTCTGACACCATTACAGGTAATTCTCGCTATTCAGCTGTGAACTATGACAGGCCAATATATGACCATCCCGGGTTCTTCTTTTTAACTAATGGAACGTACTCAAATGTTCATAATGGCACCAATGATGTAGCTCTTGGGATGGTGCTGCCCCTGGAGGTCCCTTGCAAATATGCCCACAGACAGGTAAAATGGGTAAAGAGAACACTTACAAAGGAATTTTGCGAAGGAGTGACAGATATTGAGATCAACAGTTACAGTAATGGTATTACTTTTGGTTATATCCTGTCTGCTATTTTCACATTAGGGGGAATGGCTATGAGTAGGACTGAAAAGGCACAGGAATATTTGGGCTGTAAATTTGCAGATATTGTCAAATACCACAGTAGCAGCATTACGTGAAAGCACCATTCAATTAGAGAGCATGAGGATTTATTCTGAACAGACTAGATATGTAGTGGATTTTATTTTAGCAAAAAATGGTGGTGCATGCGCAGTTATTGGCGATCAGTTTGTAGTGGGCATAACAAGTATGGAAAAGAATATCACCAAGCATATCTTGGATATTATTAAGAATGTCAAAGGTATGGAACCAGTTAATTGGAGTTGGTCCCTTTTTGGAACATGGGGGTGGCTAAAAGAAAAAGCAATATATTTAATTGTTATATTGATACTTTGCTGTGTCCTTATTCAATGTCTTCCAATGTGCTGCACATACTGTATCTCTGTATTGACTCCGAAGAGGAAGATATCGATTCATGACACTAATGCTGCAATAATGTTACAGAAAGAAATAGATGACATCATGGCCATAGATGAGGGTGCCTTCGAAACATCTTCTCTTCTCTTGGAATATACTCCCACTGTTGACAGCATAACAGGTGCATAACAAGCTATGTGCTTTATTATTCCTTTATGTTTTTGCTTTTTTGATTGTAGATGGTAAGCTCATGCTAACAGGAGGGTTTGTTAATATTGGGGGGCCCTTTTGGCCGTTTATTTTAGCATTCGTGAAACCATCTTGTAATCTGGACGCCATTGTGTATGATAATCGAAACTGCTGCTTGGTTATTTTCGAGAAACGGTCCTTGGTAAGTTTCGTTTCCCAAGGTTGAGCTTTTTCTATTATAATTGCAAGTATCTTCGTTAGTGCATGCCTTTCTTGTTAGATGGAGCCTTTCTCCCAACTGTCTGGTAGGGAGGATAGGCCAGACAACCTTGGGCAGTAGATAGCCTGTGCCCAGCTGCAGAATCGAAACTTATGCTCTGTATCCCCATTGTATTACGACACCTGCTAGTGTTTTTCCATAGTAGGCGGGCCTTTGCAAACGTACATAATGTAATTGTATGCTTATGGGGTTCAGTCCTTCGACAGCCATCCCAAGAGGCTGGTCAGACTGGGCTCCGCTGCAGTGTAATTCCAATAAATATCTGGTTTGTATTCTCTACTGTCTGACCGACTCTTCGTTTGTAGGAAGGCAGAGAAGGTGGTCGTGAGTGACCCGAGTGGCCCTTTTCGGGTCACTTCCTTCAGCGGGCTTAATGATGGCAAATGCACACGGTGTGGGGTGGATCAGGCCGAAAGTCTACATATGTTTTTTGCGTGTCCAGAGCTGAGGCATCTGATTAGTAGGATGGCGGTCTTTTTAACGGAGGTTACAGGGGCACAGATTACGATTACACCCGGCGTTATGCTATTGGGAGACCTGGAAGATTCAATGGTTAATTAGGAGATGTATAAATTCAGGTATTTAATATTCATAGCAGTAGCCGTGGCCCAATTATGTACAGCGTCATTGTGGCGACAGAAAGAACCACCGTCCTTTGAAATGTGGCGAGGAAGGTTATATGCCATGTGTAATTTAGAGTATAGTCTATATGCTCTTAAGGGGCCACAAAAACAGAGATTGGGCATAGAGATATGGGGTGCCTTAGTTGATCATTTGGCGCTTGCTAGGGCTTAGCTTGCCTCTTTGGGCGTACTCTTTGTCTCTTCCTCTCTTCTGCTCCCTTTTTTCTTGGTATCTATGAATTGATATTTATGTTGGATCCAACCAGAGGAATGTATTTTTGTTGCACATAGATATGAAGTATTAGACGACTACGACTGTATATAATCTCTACATGTATGTATTTGTTATTCCTCTTTTTTTTTGTTTTTCTTACTTTTTTTGTCTCCCTTCCCTGATTCAGGAATTGTATGTTTGTTGAAATACTTTGTTCTGGCAATGTACATTATCAGTTATTGGCTTATCAAAAATAAATAAATTAAAAAAAGACACTGTAATGACTAAAGAGGTCCACTGTGATTGGGGCCTGACTGACTGGGAAGACACCAGAAGGGCCCTGCCCAAGTGTCGGCTAACCTATGCCTGTGACAGAGGAGGTCTATTTGAAGGGGCATATGAAAAGCCCCAGCAGACCCGTCAAGCAGGATGTGAGATTAACAATCAAGGAGAAATTGACACTTTAATGTAAAAAAGGACCCTCTTAGCCCCCTTTCACATTCTGTCAGGTTCAGAAGGGTCATTTCGCGCCATTCAGGTCAGCCTATTGTTATGCTCCTGGGAGCAAATTCACACCTCGTTCACGCTTCTGGGGGCTTCGGGCAGGGCAAAGGTTACTTTTTTAGTTCATTTTCTGTAATATTTAGAACAAATCCAACTTCACCATTGAATTGGATTTTTAAAAACTATTACAAATAGTTGTTCTATTATTGTTCTAGTTGGTCCCATTCCCATTATACAGGATTAGTATTTAATATTGCATCCTAGTGTTTTCCTATGGTACGGCCAAACCTACTACAGTGAAAATACTTTTGAGAGTATTTTCACTATAAGGACATGTTTAAAATTAAAATTTACATGTCCTATTTTAAATACCATGCCCACCCAACCTTCATGGGCAATAAGGCCTACGTGGGGGTGACTTAGAATAATTCAAAGGAAGGTTTAGGCTTGTCAAAAGGGGTTATTCTGACTGGTCAGATTTGAAGGTAAAATCTGCATAGCCAGGCTACTTACTGGTGGCCGGCCTGCAGTCATGTTAATATTGTTGCTGCAGTGGGTGGCACAATGGGTGCTGCCGTCCACTTGTGACATTTAACTTACAGGCCTTGGGTACACCTTGGTACCACATACTAGGGTCTTATAGGTAAATTAAGTATGCCAATCAGGAGCATACCAATTTTACCATGTTGAAAGGAGGAGCACAAGCACTTTACCTCTCGTTAGCAGGGTAAAGGGCACAGAGATCTAAGGCCAGCAAAAAGGCAGAAAATTGGGGGTGACCCAGCAGAAAAGGCAACTTTCCGATACAGGTGTACTCTCAATAGAGTGCAGAAACAAAAAGTAGTTCCTTGAATGCGAGCTGTGGAAAAATACAAGTCATCCAATCAAAGGATGGTAAAGAGCTATGCTTCTGGGGAGGGCCAAACATATGAGGAAGGCTGAAAGCCACTGAGTAGGAAGCACTCAAATGAGAGTGACAAAGTCAACCGATGGGCCAGAAGGCAA
Organism: Calotriton arnoldi; assembly: GCA_963921515.1. Taxonomy (NCBI): domain Eukaryota; kingdom Metazoa; phylum Chordata; class Amphibia; order Caudata; family Salamandridae; genus Calotriton; species Calotriton arnoldi. The sequence goes on along the minus strand of CAWUFW010000313.1, from coordinate 897,425 downwards.
CCTTAAATCATTAAAAAAAGAAAATGCATGATGGTGTGGGGATAGCTATGGACGACCTTTGGAGAGGGCTGAAGGAATAACAAGGAGCCTGCAGAGGTGGGGTGGGTGTTTGTGCAGTTGAAACCAGCAAACAAGGGAGAGAGATACAAAATACATGCATTCTTTCATGGAGAGTCGAAAGAAAAAAAAACAGTTCCCTAATTGCAAGCGGTAGCAGAAGACAAGTCATCCAATCAAAAGAATGGTAACAAGCTATGCACCAGGGAATGGACAAACACAAGAAAAGCATAGTCAAGCCATTGAATAATAAACAAGCAAATGAGAGTGACAATAAAATCAACCAATGGTAAGAAATGTGCAGTCCCCAACAACTTTAGGTTTTTGGTGTGGTCCACAAAATTCTTTCACCTACAGTTAAAGCGGTCTTGCAGGCAAAACCTAAAAAGCAAAGAAGTTGGTAATCATGGTTAAGAAATACGCTATTTGTAATTAAAAAAAACATGGTGCATTTTATTCAATATGGAAGGATTAACTGAGGAAAGGACAAGCACAAGTAATGTGCAAATATCTTCATTTTTGTTTGGAAGCGCAGGAAAGCTGGAAATTTACATTCCTCTTCTCAATGGAGTAGGCTTTAAATCTCACCAGGGTGGTAACGGTGGAGAGGGATAAAAAGTGAAAAGCTATCTCTTGATGGTAAAAGATCCTATTCAATAGTCTGGTAGATATGAAATGGGGAACAGATTCTTCACACATCACATGTAAGTAGTTGAACCTCAACATTCATCCACTGAAACCTAATTTCACAGCAACTGGGGGTGCAAGAATACCTGGATCTGCTGGCGATGGCCCCTCTCTGGTAACTGTCTCAAGTCTGGGAGGAAATAATTAAAAACATTTGAGTCACAGGGGTATATCGGCTAAAGGTGGGAGCAGGCTAGGTAGATCATTTTAACGACATTACTGACAGATTGCTTTTTTACATGGCAGGACATAAAATCCTCCCTAGCGACTCACTGAATGGACAATTGCCAGCTGTTGAGCTGTATGTAAAGTAATGAAATCCAACTGCCTTTGTCCTTAGTGTATCATTTTTTGCTTGGTGTTATTAAAAATATGTTTTATGCTTTTATAATGGAAGAGGTGTTACTGTATACTACAGTGAGGAGTGGAGCAACTAGGAGAGTACAATCAAGGTTACAGCTCTTTTGAGATGCTCGGGATTGCAGTAAGGGCATTCCTGTTCAAAGCTAAACTGATAGAAGATCCTAACCTACTGTCAAGGCCAGGTGGAGGCACTTAAGAGTTTAATAACCTAAGTTAATAACTTTTAAGTGTTCTGAAAATTGGCTAGGAACCTAATGGAAAAAAGTCAAACTGCATTTGACAAAAGTGATTTTAGAGTTTCACTGCTATATTGTCAGTTATGTTTTTTATTTTGAGCATATGTATGGAGCTAGTGCATGATATATGGAACCGCCCATAGGTTGAGTAAGAGGCTTTATCCACCACATTGTAAGAAAAGGTTAGGACAATCTATATGATCAAAGAACAAAGTTTTTATTTTTATTAATCGAGGAGGCAAACCGGGTCATTAACTGAACCAACTTCAACTGTTTTTGCAGAGAATATTCGCTATAAATAAACAAAATATGAGATGCACAAGGCTCTGTCACTGCCCCTGAATTCATCAATGGGAAATGTCACAATAAGCTGTGCCTACCTATCCTTAACCACACTGTGATAGGTTATGACCCATGGATGCTCTGACGAGAAAAGATATACACCAAGTAACTATGCTGATACAATATACTGACACTTCTTATAGCACTCTGCTAAGCTGTAACTACCAAAACAAGCACATAAAACACAAACAAAAGGAATAGAAACGAAAATAAGGGCATGGGAAAGGCAATGGAAATACAGTCTTGTGATGTAGGATATCGCTCAGATGGTGATAGCGCCCTTATTTAGTAACACTGGCATTCTGTTGCAGTGAAGGACTGGAGTAGTTGGCTCCTCAGTGTTAAAGTCATTCAGAGCTGCTCTGGGCTTGCAGGGATGGTCCTTTTAGAAAGTCTGCCTTTGGCACCATCATGGTCTCTTGAACCAGTGTCTACTGCTTTACCAGCCATGGTTGCATAGACAGCTCAAAGAAAATGAAAAGTCAGGACTTCAAGGGCCACGAGTCACCACTGTGAAGACAGATTAGATTTTTGGCATTGAGCCTCTTTAGGCACTCTGCGTCAGTTCTGGAGAAGCTTGTGCCTTACGTTGGAGGATTCAGAACAAAAGTGTACAAAGAGAGTCCCGGCTGCCGTTCGTGCACGCAACTCCTGGAGTTCATAGTCATGGGCCCACTCCACGTTACCCCAGTGCTGGATCTGAAGAGAAATAATACACACCAAGTCAATAAACTGATACTCTTCATAGGTCTCTGCTACTTTGAGACTACTAAAACAATCATATAAAACACAAACAAAAGTAAGAGAAACTAATATAAGGCAAGAAGTCAAGTCAGGGTCAACAAACACCACATTCTTAAATCAGCAAGACCCTTTGCAACTTAGCTAGGAGTGTAGTCTGGAAGGATGTTGGTGTGACAGAACTGCATGTTTGTCTCCTCTGGTTGGTACATTCAGTACATTGCTCGACTCTGTAGTCTTCAGAGGAGCATCTGCAAATCTCTTGTCTCCCGTCAGTAAACCAAGAAACAGTATTTCCCAACAATTCTCCACCAAATAAAAGTAAATGTATTTTTTTAAGAGAGAGCACCTACTAATGGTGTTGCTCCTGTGTCTGTGCTCTAAATATTCTGAGGAAATGTGAGTCAAAAGGATTTCTAAGAAATCTCCAGATCTGATGAAGTGGTGCATACAGAATCAGGCATTCTGGTCCCAAAGCCTGCAACTCAACCATGACAACACCCCTCCCGCCTTCTTGAATATTGTAGTTTATTGTATGAGTTAAGTGACAAACACAACTGCAAATGTGCAGAAGCTTGTGAAAAGCACTGGACGCTAAGATCCACAGACCAGACGGCATGGGAAGCAGATTCGCAGTTGTCACCATTTTGTGCATCCAGTATGCCTTAACACTACTGCGGGAATCTGCACTAGCAAGCAGTATCACAAAAGATACACAGAACAAGGGCAGACCACATACATGAATGAATGAATGAATTTTTTGCATAATTATTTAAAATCATTGCAAAATTGCGATACAGTATCAAAATTAATGTTTAAAAACATGTCTCGCCCCTTTGTTATTCATGTATCGAATCGTGTATCAAAATTAACATTTAAAACAGGTCTCAGACCATTTCGGAGTGGGGTTTTGCCCTAAAATACAAGGGTAAAATTACGATTAAAGTCGTCTAGATCCCTTATATAGTCATTGACTGTGGGATAGAGAGCCTACTAGATGCATTACAGTTTACGTGGGCCTCGTGGTCCTTTTTCTAGGGGGAGAGCCTCACTGTTCGTCCCCTTCTGTGCCGACCGGAGTCACTGCGGATGCGGCCGCACAGTTTGCGTCTGTTTTGTTTTCAATAAGGTTCCTTCGAGCCATGTTTATGAAGTTACCAATTTTGCGAGGTCCGAGGGCACTGTGCAGGACTGGAGCAAGTCCACTGCATCAACGCACTTTCTGGTCCCATGCCTTAAAAACATTGGTTTTCAAAATTTACAACGGTGTTGGAGTAGGGCAGGGCAGCAACATATTAGATGTACCAGCGATTCTGTGCTGTAGTTACACAGCCTGCATCTGGTTATGTTACTCAGGGATTTCAAGCCCGGATTCAGTTCCTTAATGGGCAGTGGAACTAAACGCGCCCATTGAAATTTTTTCAAGCGCTTCCTTCCTAGAGAATTGTTCATGTATGGCTGGATTTTGTGTCACTCATATGCTTTCATTAGGCCAGACAACACTCCGATGTCCTTGAATCTGGCTAGGTCTTCATTCCGTGATATCTGGGCGATTTGTTTATTTAGAGCCTTCTTAATTGCTGAATAGTTTAGTTCCTCTTGGGACCAGCACGCTGTGGATAGACGCAACTCAGCCACCATCTCCAGACAGCACTTCTGCTAAGGGTTCGGTCCCCCTTCGAATATTGTTCTCAGTACCTCCTTAAAGGATCCTTTCTGGGCTTTTAGTGTCTTAAACCAGAATTTTACCAAGGTGCTCCTGCATTCATATTTTTGTTGTTCTAGGCCAAGCTCTAGACCGATCAAGGCATTTCGTGTATATTTGGGGAGCCCAAAAAGCCTTTTATAGCACTTGCACTGGGCTTTTTCCATGATCTTTTCCATCTTGCCTGGGAATGCATGTGATGCATACCCAGCAACGGCAAGCAGTTTAGATTTTGTCACTCTCCTTATTGGTTCCGTTGTAGGGCTGTGTAATTTGCCTTGTAGCTTGCACAGTGCGTAGGTGGTGGCTTATATTTTGGCTTGAGTCTTTGCCAGGTGCAAGTTTGCCTTTCCTTTATCGTTTAGCCACGCTCCTAGATAGTGGTATGCTCTTTCTGTTGCTATGTTATTGCTGCCCAGTCTCCACTTTAAGCACACTTTCTTCGAATATTTTCCAAACACCATGACTTTTGTTTTGTAGGGATTGGACACAAGCTCGTTTTCCTGGTTGTAGATGTTTAGTGCGTTCAAACCTCTTTGCAGGCCTACTCTGGTGTGATCGAGAATCACCAGGTCGTCGGCATACTGGAGCACGTGTAGACGGTGCGGTCTGATTTTCGGAGTTGCCAAGTTTGCACCTTGTAGGGCTTTCCCTAGGAATGCTGTGTAAAGATTGAAGAGTGTTGGTGCTGGACACAGCCCTGCTTTAGACCTCGTCTGTTGACAGTTTGTGTGTGACTGTGTCCCCGGCCAGTTTGATTCTCACCCAAGTGTTGGTGTACAACAACATAATTGCCTTTAGTAATTTACCAGGGATCTTCCAGCTGGACAATTTATGTCATAGCTTGCTTTGGTTTACCCCATTGAAGGCTGCTGAATAGTCAACAAAGCATGCAAATACCGACAAGTTGTTTCTGGAATTTGCCTGTTGTGCCAGGAACGAGAGTGCCATTATGTTGTCTACAGAGGAACAGCCTTTTCGGAATCCGGTTTGATAAAAAGATAGTATTCTGTTGTCCTTGATCCAGGCTGTTAGTTCCTGTAACAAGGTACAGGCATATGCTTTACCTTCGATGTCTAACAGGGCGATAAGCCTATAGTTTTTTAGGTCTGTTTTTGCTCCCTTCTTATAAATTGGCTGAAGTAACGAGCCGTGCCATTAATCCGGTACGTCCCCCAAGGCTCTACATTCCATACACATAGGTGCTAGCAGCTCCGCCCACCCCTTGGGATCCTGTTTAAACAGGCCGCCAGGTAGGCCGTTGGGGCCTGCGGCTCAGTCCCTTTTTATCCTTTTTATGACATTTATGATCTCTTTTGAGTCCTGTTCTGAGCCCACCTCGTGTATCTGGTCTTCTTCCTCCGCAACTGCCCCTTCTGGCCAAGGGGACCTCCTGGTGCTTTGGCCTCCGTGTTTCGTCGTGTAAATTTCTGCCTTGTGGGTCAGCCAGGCTTCCGCTGTAGCTGAGTTCCGCCTGACCATTTTTGTGATTTCCATCTTGGCTATGTACTCCCAGAATTGCTTCTGTTTGTTGGGTTTGCACAAGTCAAATAGCTTGATCCATTCCTTCTCAATCGTCAGGCATTTTTGTTTCCATATTAGATGCTTGTGATTCCGATGGGCTTCTTTGTGAGCACTCTCTGCCCCCGGGGAGCCACTTTTTTGGTATGCCCGTTTAGCCTGTCTGAGGGTGCAGGTGCTGTCCTTCAGCCCTTTGTTATATTTCATGATTTGTTCTTGGTTCCCCACAGTCTTGTGCGCTGTATTCCTAGCTCCTTTTAACAGGGTAGCCCGCAGTTCTTCAGTCCAAGTGGCCCAGCTCTGGATAGCTGAGGTGAGATGCTTGCTGTGTCCCTTCCGTGCTAATACCAGCTTCCAGGACTCCCAATTCGTGACCGTGAAGTGGTTCCATCTGATCCTCATCACGAATTTATACTCCTCCAACCCTCGTGTGTTGCTTATGGGCACCAGTTCTTCACGACTTTAGCACTGGAAATTGAATTCTGAGATAAGTATTGCCTGGTCGCTTGTGTCGTGTCGGTGTGTCTGGAAGGCAAGGATCCTATGCCTCATGCTTTTTCTAATGAAGGAAAAAGTCAACTGTTGTTTGATTGTTGAAGGTGAAAAATTGGATTCCTTGGGACTATGTTCCTCGGTCTAGGTCTGTGCTGAAATTAGTCGAAAGGAGCTTAGGAAGTTGTTAAATGTTCTTTTAACAGGAGTGCGGTATTTGTTGTCCGGATTGAGGTGGTGAAGGTTGAAGTCTCCAGTAATGATCAGGTTCAAATGGGTGTATTTATAGAGTACTTCCTCTAAGATTGCAATGGTCTGTTTAGTGATTGCCAACTTTGGGGCCGCATTACAGTTAAGATATACATTGATAATTAAGAGCTCCTTTCTGGATTCGCCATCCAATAGCCCATTTATCACAATGCACTGCATCATGTCCAGTGGTTTTCCAATCTCTTTAACTGAGACTTCAATTGCATGTTTGACGCAAATTGCGAGGCCACCCGAGGGCTTGCCGTGAGCGTGTAGTTTCCTGGCTGGTACGTGGATGCCGGCAAAGTCTTGTAAGTGGACCTCCTAGGTTGCCCACGTTTCCTGTAGGCAAAGAATGTCCCCCTCCTGAATCTTTTCCATTGCTGATTCGCTGTTTCGTGTGCTTGTGATTCCTGCCACATTCCATGTTATGAGCCTCAGTCTTGGATTGTGTGCTCTGTTTGACGGTCCGTTAGCATTTTTTTGTAATGAGGTTGCGATTTTTGCCTTATTTTGTGATTTTGGGCTAAGAGTTATTCTTGTTGTAACCTCCAGGCGTTGTGATGGCTTTGCTGGGTGGGTGCCTTACTAGTCTGGGGCCTGTGCAAGCCTTTGTCTGCTGAATTTCTTTCAGTTACTTTTCTCTCACTTTGACTCTCTATTTCACGAAGTTCAATTGTGAAGTTGTGGAAGCTGGATAACATTTCTGAGGGATGCGTCCCTCTTAAGAAGCTTTGTGTATTTGAACCATTTATTTGTTGTTCGGTCAGGTCACCCTCTTGTTTATCGAGCACATATGGGTATTTTTCGTCTTCTAGCTCCTGGACCACTATGCCCCATTTTTCGAAGCTGGTCTTTTCCCATAGGACCAAATCAGCGTGGGTAGTTGTCTTCCATGTTGTTAGCGTGTCTTCCGTAGTGGGCCACTGCTTGTTCATCTTGAATTGTATACTGAGGAGGTCTTTGCTCGTTGTGTGTGCCAACGAGGGGATATGATGAAACAATTTCAGGATATTTCCCCTATTGAGGGTATCTTTCCTTCCTCGTGACATGTACGGAGGGCAAAACATGACTTTCTGTGAGGCCCCTATATGGGCCCAGGAGTCTTCTTCGTGTTTGTCTGGACTTTTGGGGCCCTAGTTTCTATTGAGTAGTCTTTAGTTAGCTCAGTTGGTGGTTTATCTCGGTTAGTCCCTACTGCCCCTGCAGTCTTTCTTTTAAGTTCCTTTAGATCTTCCTGCGACGCCTGAGAGGTGACGTCTATGCCCGGAGGTCTTGTTTATCTCGGGCTCCCTCCGATCGCCGCATGTGCAGGCGTGTGATCATGATTCGGGCTCCTCCTAACTGCCAATTGGGCTGGCCTTAGCTCTGTTCTGTCATGAATTTGTCATGAATTTGGCTGGAGGTTTGATCCGTGCTCGCTCCGTCGTCCTCGGAGGATGTTGGTTCATGGACTTGTGTGTCCCCCGTCGAGGCCCTTCTCTGTTTTTCAAAGATTGGAAAGAGCTTCTTGCAGGGAAGGTTTTCGTTCTTGGCAATTTTCTTCCCTATCGTAAGGTGTTGCTCCCAGCTCCTTAGTGCTTGAGTTCGACTCGTCATTTTTTGGCTTTTATTTAATCTTTTTTTCTCGCGTTTTGACAGGGGTTTGTTATCCTCATCAGTGGGGCTGGTGAGACGTATGTTGTTGGTAGACCTAGACCCAGGGGTCTCTTCCGTTGTAGCCGTCCATTGAAGCTGGTTGTTAGTGTTCCGTTGAGGCAGATTATTAGTATTATTGGGGTTGGGAGTGATGGTAATGTTAGGGCTGCTGGTTCCATTTGCCCTGTTCATTTTTAACTTACAAGGACTCTGTTGAAGGTTATCTGTTGCTTCGACCTCAACCGGACATGCTTCTTTTCTCCCGGTTGTTGGTCTGGGTTGTATCCCGTGTACTTAATTTCGGCCTTTGTTTCTGAATTAATTTTGCGCCCGTTAATTAAATTCAGATTTTTCAGGTCCGTAATCAATGTTGTCAAGACTTCCGGCAGCGTTGAGAGTTTTTCCATGATAACTCTACAGTGGCAGTCCTTTGTGTTTGCTCGCTTTTCCAGCTTGATGCTTATATGTGCAATGGCCAGGGCTATAGTTTGCATTGTGTCCATTTGGACCTCTAATTTATGTGACTGCCAGTTGAGGGCATTCGTGGCTGCCGCAAGTGTGTCATTGATAGAGGACAGCAAGTTGCCTTGTTCATTAAGCCGGTCCTTGCTCGTCTCGGTGCCTTCCTCCGGTTTCGGATAACCTGTCAACTGGGTCCCTCCTGCCCGGGAACCAAGATGCTTGCTGTTGCTCTTCATCGTGCGACCATGCCTTGGGACTATCTCTGCTTCTGTCCTCCCACCCACTTGAGTTCTGGGTGCAGGTTTGGGTAGGATCCAATTCTGTCCTGTCCCCGACAACAGCTACTGCTTTAGCTCGTGGGCCTCGTGTGTCTGTCACCGGCACCCTGTTGTCTGTCAGATGGAGTGGACTGGAGCTCGGCGTCTTTAAGAGTGACTCGCTAAATAACACACGCTCCATGCAGGGCGTGGCTGTCAATTCTGAGGAGAGTTCTATCACACTGTTGTCTTCCCCTCTTGTCTGTGGGCTTGGGCGAATAATCAAAGTGGGACCTTTGATGTTATTGTCTGTATTGTGCATCCCCTGTGCGGAGCCGTTGTCAGCTCCCTGTCCGGCCTCTGGAGTGTCTAGGATGTGTCCCCACTGTCCGGGGTGGTCTGTTGTTGCTCGCTTATCACTGGTGTGCCGTTCTTTTTGCTGTGGTTTTTCCCAGGTGTGACTTCAGGCTTGACGTCGGGCATTGTGTCTGTCCTGTAGTAGTCTTCCAAGGTTTTTAGCCCCTTTTGGGCGCTCTCTGGGGCTCCCCTCCTTCCTCTCAACTGTCTTCTATTGCACCCTTTTGCCATAGTCGCCGCTCTTCTCTGCAGGAACACTCGATGAGCAATTTTCCAGCCGGCTGCGAAGATGCCTGTGACTTTGTGTTTGGATTGTTGGCGATTATCCCCCGGGTTCCCTCTTCCTAGACCTATTGATCTCTTCGTGGGGTATTCCAAATAGTCGTCCAGGTAGCTCATTGGGCTCAAATGGGGGCCTTTCGTGTCTCTCTCGCAGTGAGGCATACTAAAGGCCCTTTTCGTCTCTGGTGTGTAGCTGTGACACTGGAATGCTGCTGTGCAGTCCATTGGCCCAGGCAATCACTAGGGGCGGGAGAACTCCTTAGCCGCAAGCCACACCCACGCCTAGTCGGGCCGCCTCCGCAGGGCAGGGGCTCTACCGTCACAGCGCAGCACCCTAATGTCGCCGACTTCCCCCGTGCTTTGCCGTAGTTCTCTGTCTCGCTAGGGCTCTGTTGTGTAGCCACCCCACTTCTCCATGTTCTTTCTGAGATCTGGCTGAGATCTGAAATCTGTTGAGACCGACCTGGTCTTCTGCTCTGGCATACACCCTCCTGTAGCAGAGGCTGTCGCTGTATAGCTATGTAGCTGTGTCGCTGTTTGTATATACTTCTGTGGCTATGGGCGTTTTTGCCCTGACTGTTCCACTTCACCCCTCCCTCCGGGGGCAACTGAGGGCAGATATGGTGATTTTAGTGATTTATTTGTAAGGGCCCCACTGGTCCTCCCTGGAGCTGGGAGGTGCAGCGAGTTGATGTGGCTGGCAAAATCATGCCTGCTGCCCAGAGACACCACCAGTACCACTAAATATCTATGATGGTAGGGAGGTAAAGGGCTAAAAAAAAAACGCAGTGCCCGGCGTGTGGAACAGGGCTCAGGAGCTTAGGCAGAGCTTATGGCAGAGCAGACAAGAGTGAGGGTGGGAGTGCAAATCAGGTGAGTGATTCTGGGCCAACCGCCCCTCACCTCTGCTGCTTGTCTCTATTCGCAGCAGCCCGTTCCGGCCCAACGCAGCCTCGGGAGACTGGGAGCCCGAGAGGCTCACCTGCTTGGCCGCTCCCCACTCTGCCTTCCGACTCCCTTCTCCTCGCAAACACCAGCTCCGACTGGCTCCGTTCCCCGTGGTCGCTGCTTCTCCTTCGCCTGCTCGCGTCTCTCTCCACGTCACACACCACATGATCGGATCCTCAATACAGACCCATCAGAAGTCCACATGTTTATTTCACACAGGCTAAGTGACTTGCACCCGTCATTTGTACTATTATCCTGGTTACTGGTGATAAACAAGGCCAACATGCTGCTTACTTGTGCAGCAGAATTCTGTTAACCTACAGAAATACAAACAAGCACTGGCAAAGCCAACAGGTCTCAGATTAACGTGCTAACGCAAGTAGTCGGTACATTAGTGCAAAGCAGAGAGGAGGAAGCCAGTAGGAGTAGACAGAGGGGGCTACAGTTGTAAAGTAGTCTGTCCTGCAGTTCAATGCAAGCATCGAGTGGAAGTGGAAGGATTCACCCAAACAGCCAATTGCATTAAGTGACATATGAATATCCTGCTGGGCTGAGCTGAGATTTGAGTGACAGAGTCTCAAGCCAATGGCTGAGAAAAGCTGGTTGAAAAACGTCAATGGTCGAAAAGAGTGGACCCAATGCCTACTCTTTGCATATTGTTAGCAATAGCTATGTTTGACAGTAGTACCTTCAAAATCAAGACCTAAAAACGATATTGGGACTAAAAAAATACAGAGTTTCAGCAAACAGCGTCAAAAAGAATAGTTGCAGCAGAGAAGCTGTTAGCAAAGTTAACAGGGAAAGTGTACTTGTGTTTTCAGAGATGCTCTTAATTTACAAGGATTCAAAGAGGGTGGCAGCATAAAAAGAGCACCAGCACTATGGTCAGCTCATTTCCCCAGTGGTTCCAGTTCCTAGAAGCCACACCTACTGTCCCACTTCACCTCGGCAGTAGGGACTCTCACTTGCCGCTGTAGATCCACAACCTTTTACACTACTGTTTCTTTGCTGGGCCACTACTACTGACACAGAGTTCAAAACAGGTAGCGATTGATACCTTTCCCCTTCATACTTCCCAAACGCAGGAGTAATCTTGTCAAACACATTTACTGACAAACTACAAGTGTTGGGAGTACTAAAATGCATTTCCCTTTGCTCCTCCAAGTTGGTTTTTATGAGTTGTTGGGTCTTATTCAAAAAATTATTTTGAATCTTTTTCTTTGCTGTTATTGAGATTGCCTTTTACTAGGAAAGCTGCACTTTTTGTTTTGAAAGCAGTCATTTAGATTCAGACTTTTTCAATATCTACGTCCTGGTGTGGTTAATCCCTGCAAACCAGCCATCTTTCCTTAAATGTGTTAGTTGGAGCTGAAAAAAGATGTGCCATTTTACCACGAGTTCACTTAAAAACTGAAAACCCACATGCAGGTAACTTCACAAACAGCGGGTAGTAAGCGTAGTATGAGAGAGGAATATTTACGTTTGTGAGAGGAAAACTTTGCACATTCCTACTATTACTGATAGGTAATCGTCAATGGAATTTGGGAAATGGCAAACACTTTCTCAAACTGAACCCAAGCACTACAGATGCCAAAGCAATGGAGCAATCATGGTAAGCAACAGATCTCGAGGGGCAGGAAAAATAACTCTCCTGTGACATCTACCAGGTCTTTTAACCACTCCAGCCAACATCTGCAGGTTCCATAACTGACTGTCAGCTAGTAATGAAGATGCACTTTCATGGAGCGGTAACTACCTTCATGTTCAGACACAAAGTAAAAAAGATCTCCTTAGCAAGTGGCCCTAAGTAACATGTGCAAGTCTTGCTCATATTATAGGAATGTCCAGGAACAAGGCCTCCAGAGCATGTCTTTGCATCCTGGAGGTCCAAAGCCTTACAGCCAGAATAATTACTGAAGCATCAAAATGGAGTCTACTGGCTCCCCATCGGAATGTTCAGTGTATTAAAAAATATACTTGTCGATACAGGAATCTATGAGTTTATTTCACATGTTTTAACGTGTAAATTGTTTGACTCGATCCTACAAAGAATCAGCAATAATCTAAGCCACTAACGTTTTGAGATAAAAAAATATATGAATTGTTTTGTAAATAAGTAAAATAATCATTATGACCTTGTTTGTATATTCATGATAAGAAAATGAATTGATGGATGGACCTAATGTTCTAGATTACACATAGGATAGTAGATTGTTTATAGATTTGTTGTATTTGTCATTGGTTGTAAATTCTAAATTTGATAATAAAAATGTTTTCTCCTTTTATTTCTTTATGTTGCGTGGCCTTCATTTTTACGGACACATATCATAAACTTTGTAGTTTAATATTGGCTGCCTAGGGTCTTTACTTACAGTATATTTTCCCTGCCCTGAGAGTTTCCATCAGCAGGGGGTCCTGATTTTTCACATTGGTTTCAAACTGTTGGAATCTCAATGTCTGTAATGTGTGTTTCTAAAACAAAAAGTCTAAACTGCTTTTAGTTTACATTGTTGTTACATTAGGAAACCCACATTCTATGCTATATAACCCTAGCCCCCTCCCATGTTACTGCACTTTCACTCCTGCATCCCCCCAAATAATTGTGTTCTATTTATGTTTCCTCCATATCCCCTGGGTCTTTAATTCACACAGCCTTACTGTATTTTCTCACTACACCTTAATATGACCAACTCCATTATTTCTGTGTTCTTTAAAGCCAGTGTGACCTGGCACCACTATTTCATACCCATCTCAGAAACTTCTTTGTGGCCAGAAAGCTGCACTGAACTCGGATTGGATTTGTAGCTGGTACTGAATGGTGTTGTGGTCTCTCATGGGGTGGGTGTCTCCCCCTTCCCATCCCCCCTCCCTCCCTCCTGCCCTCTCCCTCTTCCATATATGCCCATTAAGAGAGATTTATACATTTAACATTTTGTTTCATGCAGGGACTAGCCCAAGGAACTGGCTCATGCAAGAGGAATGCACTGCCACTCACCCTTACCGTAGCTGAATTTTCTATAGTGTACAGCACATGGCAAACAGAATAATGCATGATGGTTTCTAGAATTTATTAGAAACCTGCAGACTTTAATGACATTTTCAATATTTGCAGGCTTTTACTGGATAACTAAAATTCATTTATATAATATATATATATTATTTACTTTTACCCAAAGCTAATCACCTGGAGCTTTAATTTTAGTGCAGCCCCTTACAGAATGTGGCATGATATCAATGCTGCCGTAGAACAGTCCCTTCGACTGCTGGGCAGCTCAAGCCTTTGCTGCAGCTACAAGACAGAATCCATTTTTCCTTAGGGTCAGTAGGCTATCAAGAATATGACCATTTTAAGGAGGAGACCAAAGAGCTGATTAAAGACCCCAATGTGCTAGAGTTAAAATGGATCCTTTTCTTTTGAGAGAAGAGGGATCACCTTCGAGGAGAATACAGTTTTAATGGAATTGAGTGAAGGTGTGACTGAGTTCACCGATAACCTGTGGCCAGTCCTCTAGACCTTGAGGTGTAATGCCATCAGAGTCGGGTCCCTGTGACATCTTTGCTCAACATCCGACACCTTCCCTTTTCTGCCAAATCCTTTTTTTTCTGCGTGAACTATCCACCTCTCCCTACATTGAGTTTTTTCCTATTTGTTCGCACTATCACCTCTGCATATTCCTCTAACTTCTCTACTTCTTCCAGCAGCAGTTGCCACCCCCGTCCTCCAATGACACGTAGGCGACCGATACTGTAAATTGCAAATTGTTTTATGACGTCACAAATTCTCTACGCAATTCATTTCGCTCTTAGTTCTAAAAACAATTTGGTTTTTTGCTGTGAATTTCATTTGGGGAAAAAATTCAAAGGCTGTATATTTTGAAGCTCACCCTCGATTTGGCACCATAATTAGAGGTGCAAACTTGAAACCTCAGAAAAATCGGTGCCCCTCAAATACATTTTTCTTACAGATTTCAAAAAACACAAAAAAATGTAGATATATGATATTCTTCTACTGCACACGCACACTCACAGGGTATTGACCCAGTTGAATCATCTAAAACTATCTAAAGAAACACTTCCTATTTTCTAACTTGTGACCAGAAGAAGCCCTTACTAAAAACCATGGACACAACAAGAAAAGTGTTTTTTGAATTTTTTAAAAACTTTTATTTATTAACATTTTTATGGTAATGCGGAAACCCTGAGTTATCAAAATACAGAGAGTAAGATCTATCAGGAACGAATAGAGAAAAGGAACAAAGAAGTTAATGCAAAGCATTTCTCAAAGAAACATCACACGGGTTTCACTTATGGCAGTTGTCCAGCAACGACAGACCAATTTGATATTGTCGCATATCACTTTCACAGTCAATCGTTGAGAAGTAGGCCAGTGGATGAGTCAAAGGGTGGTTGAATAGAAGTACCATCGGGGCCCTTTTGTTTACGTCATCTCTACCAGCATTAAAAACATACAGCCTGCGTTTAGAAGCCCACATCTTTCCAGCCAGTTAGTTGCCAAAACCCCTCTCTCGTTTGCCGGGGCCATTACGATTCCCACCCCCTGTCGAGGAAAAAGCTTAGGGATTGATACAAAGGGGTTAATTTACGCATATAATTCACTCAAAATCTTCGGAATGTGTCTGCAAATAATCCTTCAGTGGCTGCCATATATTTTTTGGACATGAGGGATGAGGCTATGTCACTAATGGTGTTGCAGTATATTAGATCACAAATCCAGGCTTTCACCGTTGGGACGTGTGTTCCTTCCCAGTGTAACGAAACCTGCCTTTGGGCAATAAGCAAGACGATGGCAGCGAATCATCTCACCCCCCGCCTGTAGCGGCTTAACATAGCCCAATAAGGCTGTCAGCGGTTTGGGTTGTAATGCGTGATCGATCACCAGGGATAAGTGGCCGAAGGCCTCCCCCCAATACTCCAATATAGGTCTACAGTTCCAGACCAGGTGCGAGAATTCCACCTGCTCCATGGCACATCTTGAAGAAATGTGTGTTCTGGTTGGATCTATCTTGGCTAGTAGGTATGGTGTTGAGTATGCTCTATGTAAATATTTAAAATTTAGCAATTTATGCCTATGATTATTTGAGATGTAACGCTTCTGCTCACAACAATATACCCAAGTCTGGTCTGGTAGGGTGAATCCAAGATCTCTTTCCAAGGCCGCACGCACTTTTTCCCCAACCCTGGGATGGAGTGTTAAGGCTAAATGATAAAGTCGCGAAACAAGATGGGCACGTCTGTCACTGTAATAATGAGCGTGAGAAGTCTGCTGGTTCCTGCGGGGTAGATGGGAGCCCCCGGTTGATGGCACTACGTACTCTGTGTAGTATGAATTTGTCCATATAGGATGCATCTCTGTTTGTTATGTCGTCCACTGTATGCAATTTTGTATCTCTAAAAAGATCACCTATGGTCTGTATACCATACCGAACCAATGTTCACTTAGTTAGCGTTTCCATCCTTGGGGATAGCCAGGGGTTATCTGGCAACAGCATGTGCGGTGAGTATAGACAGTCTGCCTGTAGATATCTTTGTAATTTGGTCCAAGCCCAGAACATGGTTTGTATCTTAGCTGGGTTCTGGGGTAGCCCCCGGGGTATAATAGCAGAGAGCACGTGTGGGCGCGCCTGCGAGCATTCCGGTTTCAAATACTGCAAGCGGACATCTGGATGATACCCCAAAATTTTAAGTGTATTTAGGCTATCAAATAATACAGATAGAAGTCTGGGACCCCGAAACCCCCGAGCTGATATGGCATAGTTAGCGTGTTCCATCCAATACGCGGTTGTTTGCCGGCCCATACAAGTCGAATAAGTAGTCTGAGCAGCGTTTCGAAAAATTTAGTTGTAAGGGTGATAGGGATATTAAGAAACAGATAAGAATCGCGGGAGGACCACCATTTTAGTGATGGCGATCCTGCCTGCTATTGAGAGTGGAAGCTTAATCCACCGTTCAACCGTTGTTGTAAGCTTATCTATCGCCGGTCCGTAGTTAAGGCGAATCACATCAGGGGCACTTCGGTGTAGGAAAATGCCCAGATATCTGGGAGGATCAGTGCACCAATGCAGCGGGAAGTCTATGGTGAACTGAGTGGTAGTCTGCGTAAGGGGAAAGACCTCCGACTTATTCCAGTTTATGGCAAGACCGGAGAAGACTTCGAAGCGTACCACCTGCCGGAGCAGAGTGGGTAGGTTGGATGCCGGTTCTCTGACAAATAGCATTACGTCATCAGCATAGAAGGAGGCAAGTAGCGGCCCACAGTGAAACCGCAGTCCACGCTGTAGGTGCCACTCCTGAAAGTGTCGTGCAAGGGGGTTCCAAAGAGATAATAAATAGTAGGGGCGATAACGGACAACCCTGTCGGGTGCCCCGTGCGAGTGTGAATTTCGCGGTTAGCCCACCTTTTACTCGCAGGCGTGCTACTGGGCCAGTGTAAAGCAGACAGATTAGGTTGGAAAAGCCAGTTGGGATCCCAAGCTTCCGTAATGTGGCATGCCGGAAGGACCACTCCAGTGAATCAAATGTTTTTTAAGCGTCTAACAAAATTGCTGCTGCAGGGAGTGTGGGCTCTAGCTGGTTAAGAACCGCTAACACTGCGCAGAGATTCACTGAAGTGAACTGATTAGGGACAAATCCCGCTTAGAATGGGAAAACTATCTTGTCCACCAATAAAGATAAGCAGGTGGCAAGAACACTGGCTGAAATCTTGTAATAGTGGTTTAATAACGATAAAGGTCTATAAGACGCACAGCCATGAGATGGCTTGCTGGGTTTGAGTAAGAGCGTAATTATTGCCTCCCGCATTGGGGGGGGGGGGTTACCCCGAAACCGGTCCCAGGATGCTTGTTTCCGGGTCAGGGAAGACCTGGCTTGGCAGTTCGGGCTGGACTGTTCCCATGAGGCACAGGGTCAAGACTGATTGGCATATAGCTGGGTCTGAACTGAGGTGGCGAAGTGAGCTAAAGAACGATGATGGATTCAACCCAGATCTGTGACTGGGGGTGAGTGTCTGAAAAGTTTCAGCGCTCCGTCCATCATCTTCTTGTGTTTGCTTTGTTCACCCTAAGTTGGCAGGGTATTCCCAGACGTGGGTTCCTTGCTCACTTTGTCACTAGATTCAAGCTAGCCTGGCTGATGAGGGGTGTTACCCCGAAACCGGTCCAAGGATGCTTGTTTCTGGTTCAGGGAAGACGTGGCTTGGCAGTTCGGGCTGGACTGCTCCCATGAGGCACAGGGTCTAGACTGATTTGCATATAGCTGGGTCTAAACTAAGGTGGTGAAGTGAGCTAAAGAACCATGATGGATTCAACCCAGATCTGTGAATGGGGGTGAGTGTCTGAAAAGTTTCAGCGCTTTGTCCATCATCTCCTTGTGTTTGCTTAATAAAACTGGTAACCATATACTTTCTGAACAATCAACAACCCAAAATCCCCTCCCACATCAGATACATATGAGCCAGCATCCAGTGAATCCCTCCATATTTCCCAGTAAGAAACTTCAAATCAGAACTGTAGGAAAAGTCCTAAGGGGGAGGCACCACTCTTGGGAGTCCGCCCATGTGTTTTAAAGTGATTAGCAACAGCCATATAAACGTAGTACGTACAGGATACCTCCCTCCCCACCCCCCCTTGTTAATTGGTTGTTAGTCTCCGGGTGGCCAATAGTTTCCAGAGGGTCTGGTCGCACCAGCCATTCTAGGTAATTGCGATCAGTCCAGTAAGAGTTAACGTGCCAGTGTGTTCTGACAGGGACCGCATCGCCTCCTCACTACTCGCTTCGGATTTGTTCTTGGCATGGTGTTGTTTCCAGAATTTGGCTGCTTCCTCCAGTGAGTCAAATACCTGCATCTTGCCATTAACTTGAATACGTAGTTGGCCGGGTAGAGCATCGCATAGTGCACATTCGCCTTCTGTAATGTACGCTTAATGTCCCCAAATTTACGGCGCGCCTCCTGCACCATCAGCGTCAAGTCTGGGAAGAAAGCCACATCTGAGCCTTGATGTATAACTGTCCCACATTCACGAGCAAGCCGGAGCGCCGTATCGCGGTCATGGTAATTAAGTAGTTCAGCTATCATTAGTCTTGGAGGTGTGCCAGGTGCTGGGCGCGGCCCAAGTGATCTGTGAACCCTTTCCACTGCAAAAGTTGAGGAGAAAGCGTCTCTGCCGAATAGGTCAACTAGGACTTTCTCAACATAGCTGGCCATGGGGCCAGTGTTTGTGGACACCGCCACTCCAGCAATGCCTATGTTATTGCGGCTTGACCTTGTCTCCAAGTCTTCGGCCTTGGAGGCAACCATTTTGAGCAGCCGTTCGGCTCTCTCCAGCCTCTTACTGGTCGTGGGCTGCAGATCCTCCAAGCCAGACACTTACTGTTCCACTTCATCTATGCGGGTTCCCTGCTGCTCTATGCGGGCGTGCATGTCTTCCAGACGGGTTGTGTGTCCACCTGTGTATCTATTGATTTGAAACCGGCCCGCAACTCTGCCATGATTGCCGCCGAGCCATCAAGTGGAGGGGTCTCTGCCTTCGGTGGACCCTCTGCTTCTTCACGCCTGGGGGTCTTCGCGGTGTCAAAGGATAGCTGGCGTTGTTTGGGATCAGTGAGGCCCATCGCCAAGTAGGGCAGTGCGTACCAGCACCAGGTGTAAGGACAGCCTGACGCGTCGCAGCGTCCTTAGAAATGCTATAGGTCAGAACTTCGGTCCCCACAGTAGGGGGTTGAGTAAATCCGTCTAGCAGGTATGGCACATGGTTTTTACTATGGAAACTGTAAGCACTGGATTACATCCATCTGCATGCCTGGTCTAGTTTTCCACGTGGGCAGTGGGGTAGCACAGCTGTCTCCTCAGCGTCATCTGCAGGCTATGTGCGTTTAGATGTTCCCCCTCTGGCCCGCACCCGAATCTCTATATGATGGGGAGGGGGGGAGGCAGTCATGCAGGCTTCACGTCTTCTATCCGGGACAGCAATAAGGTCTGCGCAATGCATCGCATTTCTGCATCGTTGGCGGTGGGGAGATCGCAACCCCCTGAGGTCCTGTGTACTCACCGCCGCGGCCCATTGATGTGAGTCTCCCAGCACTTCGTTGTGGTATGTAGCCGCGAAAGCGGCACCATGGCCTCGTCTAGGGTCCGCAGCCTCCGGGTATGGCGGAGCCAGCGTCCCGCATCACCGCAGCTCCGCTCACCCGAAGCCCCACCCTCAGGCTCACCCGAGACCCTGTCGTCCCGGCGCTTCCGAGGGCCGCGTCAGGACTCGAGCAGAGCGGGTCGTAGTGGCCCCTCCTCTGGGCTAATAAAGCCTGCAGGCAGCACGATCCGCGCCTTCAACGAAGAGACATTACCGCCGCTTGCAGTCATGAACCAGGGGGCCGATGGAGTGGAAGGCGGCTGTTGATACCTCGCAGCGGCTCCGGAGCTTCAGAGTCAGACAGCCATCTTGGTCTTCGGCTCGGCCACGCCCCAAGAAAAGTGCTCTTAAATCACATGGTTGGACCCTCTCTCAAAGTGCTCTCTGAATGGGACTGTGCCACGATATAAAAACAGAGAACCTGGCTGGGGTCATGTGGATCGCCTTTTATGTTTGCAATGTTCTTAGTCTGGGATCACATTTTGTGGCGGTTCCTCCTAAATGGCGGAGGAGCATTGCCCTACTGCCTGTCTCAGAGCCAGCAAATGAAAAATAAAACAATGTTCTAGCATGGTTTTATTTTTCATTTGCCAGCTTTGAGCCAGCTTGTGAAGGGAGGGGCGGGGCATGGGAGGAGTGCTATGTTTACTCCCTAAGTGCGCATACGTGTTTAGCCGACCAAAACACACATGCGCACTTAGGTGTCTCCAGCCTGGCTGCATTGAACAACTGGAGCTGGAGAAACCCCCCACAGACTGCCTGGCCTGAGCGGAGTGTCTTTTCAGCCCGCTCAGGCCAATCACGGCGCTGCTCTCCTAGCAGGAGAGCAGCGTGGGGATTGGATGGGAGTCTGTCCCAGGAGCTGCCAGGACCAGGAAGAGAAGTGGAAGCGTGACAATGGAGGAGGACAGCGGCTTCAGGTAAGTTCTTTTATTTTTATATATTCTAACACCCTCCCACTCCCCCGTGCTCCCCCTCCTGCGCTCCCTCCACCCGCACCACCACCCTTTGTTTGTGGCGGCAGCCACTGACCACATTCACAAATGTATCAATATATTTTTCTGTCCCTGACCTACTTTTCTGTCAGATTGGAGTCATTAGTTTTAACAGATTAAAGTATGAAGATTTTATCTCAGTTGTGATCTGAAAGGTACCTTTGCAATAACACAACACAAAGTTAACACAATTTACAGGGGTGGCTCCTCCGTTTGAGCGGAGGAGTGTCGCCCCACTTAAAAATCCCCCCAAAGCCCAGAGATGAAAAATAAAATGGTAATTCATTACCATTTTATTTTTCATCCTCCCGTCCTGAACCGAGGGTCAGGACGAGGGTGGGGCCGCTGCTGAATGACAGCAGCAGGGAGGAGGGTGGGCTGTATGTGCACTCTTCAAAGTGCACATGTCCCTTTAGCGGGTCGTCTTGCGACAGCCGACATGCGCACTTTGAAACCTCTAACCCAGCTGTCTTAGGACAGCTGAGTTAGAGCAAGTGCAGGCCTCCAGAGCACTGTGGAGTGCCGAATGAGGCCTTCCCCTCCAATCAGGGCAATACACTCACATCATGAGAGCAGCACCAGGATTGGTCTAGGGAGTTTCTGGTGGCCGAGCTGCTGTCGCGAGAGGTCGGGAGCAGGAGGTCCTATCCTAAGGTAAGTTTACTTTTATTATATTTGTGCGTGGCCATTTATTTTTATATTTTTAAATTTTATTTGAGCGCTCCCCCGTTGGTGCCAGGCGCCACTGCACAACACTACTCTTTAATTAATGTAGGAAGCCCAGGGTGTTGGTATGTCTGGGATACACGCTAACCTTATAGTGACCCAATATGATGCTGGTACGTGCCTCACAAATGGCTACACCCAAAAGCCATTGTTAAAAGTAAGTTTTAGGTAGAGGGTGGAGGTTTGTACCCCTTAGTTCTGAGATATTTGAAAAAGGTAAGATCCTTATTGTTTAGTTTCTTCGTTTTATTTTCTTTGTTAGACATTAATATATTTGGGCGTGGCCATTTATTTTTAAATTTTATTTGAGCGCTCCCCCGTTGGTGCCAGGCGCCACTGCACAACACTACTCTTTAATTAGAAAGTAAAAGAAGCTGTCTTAACGACTCCCCAACGCTTACACTGAGATTGGGCTGGAGACAGGGCAGCACCGATTTTACCATGGATTAGAAGATAAGCCATGCAGCCAGAAATTTCAGACGTGCAAAATGAAGTACTATATAAAAAAAAAGACAGCAGTTATATGTTGTGATTAATGACCACTGTGATTCTAAAGAGGAAGGCTCACGATGGAGACGTTTCACCTCCTCCAGTGTCTAGTGGCGCTTTACCACAAGGCAGAGCACAGTCCACTTACCAAACTTATGTGACTCTTCGTAGTTATCGGAATGCTGTTCACACACCTATGTCGAGGCTTGAAGGACTCCGAATGGCCTTTGACACCACTAAGGACATGAAGGCGAGTCAGGACACAAAGCAGTATGGGTAACAAAGTTAATGTTGTGCATAGAATAACGAGGTTGGTCGCGAAGAGAATTCCGTTTTGTCAGTTGTGGTCCTCCACTGCCACCTCTCACGCGATGTTACAGATTTTCTATTAGATCAATGAACTGTGCCACAAAGCACATTTGACGTGCCAGGAGCCTCCTTCCAGCCCCTGATCAATGTAGACTACAACACCGGACAGGAGATGCAGGCTTCCAATATTTCCTTTTAAACAATTTCAAGCAGCATCGTCACCAGTTAAGTGGAGTACCCAATAGCGATAAGATGAAAAAGTGTTTTTGTGAAAGAAGCCAATATAGTTGGTGCATGAAAGAAACATGCCAACACTACCCCCACCCACAGTGACCACAGTATTGTTTTTGCTTCATATCCACTTCAGAACTTTTTCACTCTTTCTCTTTGATAGACACGCATCTCACAGTAAGGGAATAACAGTTCAGACTGAGTATGTCCAAGGAGTCTGGGTTGTTGGAGCTTCCCAGTCCAGAATAGTCTGGATCTTGGGCTGTAAAGGTTGAATATGGCTTCCACCTGGCACTTGCTTGCCTTGATAGCGAGTTCTGCCTTTCCAAGGTGGATCAGGTAATCCTGCCAGGCTGAACTATAGACTGCAGTATCATCAAGATATGCTGCACTAAAAGACTACGCCCAGCCAGGACTTTGTTCACCAGCATTTGAAAGGTGGCAGGGGCATTATTTAAACCAAAAGGCATCACATTAAACTGGTAATGCCCATCTGGGGTGGAATATGCCGACTTCTCTTTTACTCCTGGGGTCAGCCCAATCTGTCAGTTCCCTGGTGTCAAATCAAAAGTACTGAGAACCTTACCTGCCCCTAATCTGCCAATAAGCTCATCTGCTCTAGGAATGGGGTGTACATCTGTCTTAGTGACCGCATTAAGGCTTCTGTAGTCCACACAAAACCTCAGCTCTAACCCTAACCCAAAGTTCCTAATTCCACCAAAAACAAGATGGTGGAATCCTTCTTTCATGGATCACATCAGGCAGCCCACCATAGGGGAATGACTAGCCTGGTGGTGCAACACGCCTACTTGATTATCTAATTTCCAGTCTGTCCTGGTGTCAAATGGGCCTCCAGGCAGGGGATGGCATCTCCTAGGTCTGGGGGAAGCCGGTTCGCATATCAAAGGTGGCAGTGGCTTTGCAGCCCCTGGCCTGGATATGCTAAATCACTAGCCATCCTGCTGGAAGAGGTGTGAACACCTTCCTCCAGAGCAGGCATTGTTTCTGGTCTCAGAGAGCGAGGCCTCTCACCTGCAGAGGTTCAGAAACTAGTCTGTGGTGGTGGGCTGGTCAATACCAGTCAGCCAGCACACTAGGCAGTGGTAGGTTTTTCAGGAGGCACCTCTAAGGTGTCCTCTGGGTGCATGTCATAATACATCTTGTACTGGCAACAGTACAGATTTATTAAGACCAAGTGTTTGACACCAAACACCATAGGTTTCAGTGAAGCAATCATGTAGCTGGGGAACTCGTAATGACCAGTGCCCAGTGCATATACATAAGATGACTTCCCTGTTCACTTGTACCATCTAGTAATTGAACTAGACAGCTCAGAGGCATATCTGCTCATGCATATACGCCCTCACATGTAATATAATGCACCCTACCGTAGGGCTTCAAGGCTTGCTGTAGGGGTGACTTACAGACAGTACATGCAGTGACTTTGGCATAGCACAAAGGGAGTGTGCCATGTTGTGTTTTCACACATGGTTTGCACCATGACACGCAGTCTGCAATGGCAGTCTGCATGCAATTTGTATCGGGGTCCCTTAGGGTGGCATAATACATGCTGCAACTACTGGGGTGCCATAGTGTGTGCCAATTGTGTTACAATTAAAAACATTTTACCTTTTTTAGGGAAAGAGCACTGGCACTGGGGCCCGGTTAGCAGGGACCCAGTGCACATCAGTCGAAATACATCTGTACCAGTGGCAAAAAGTGTGGGTGACCATGAAAAAAACAGGCACTTTCCTACAGGGACACCCTACTGTATCCTAGCAGATCACTTGCAAGAAAGCAGAGCACTCACGAGTCCTGGAAGCAACTTCCACAAGACCAAGACACTCCTCTACCTGCCAGTAGATCACTCCGATATATGTTCTTAAAATGAAAAAAGGGGGATGCTTTAAAGGCATTTACCGGCCCAAATCAGAGAGGTCACTAGACAGCGACCCAAGGATGGAAAAGGAGCCTGCGTCTGCCCAATAAATACCATAGATTAAATGGAAAAAGGAAAAGTGAACGTCTGCGACAGAAAAAGGTGAGGGAACGACAAAAGGGAAGCTGGACTGTACCTTCAACTGAGTGAAGATGATGTACCAGAAGCATATTTCCAGCAAGTGCTAAGCCAGGTCACTGGAGAGGCCAAATGCTTACGACAATGGTGAACTTGGGGTTTTGTATAAACACGAATAACAAGAGTATAACCTACGCAGGCAACTGGCCAGAAAGAAGGTGGAATAGGATAATAGGAGCTATGCTGTGATGACAGGTAAACACCTTTACTTTATAGTTCTGTTTTTTTATTTGTTCGTTTAGTGAGCTGTAGTATTTCCATGTTAGAGGAAGGCATTGTAGGGCTTACCTGGAATTCTTCCTCCAAGCGTGACAGAAGTACTGCTTTCTCAACTGTAATATGGCGATCAATCAACCCCATGGCCAGGATATGAGACTTCAGTTGTGTAATAACAAATTCGATACCTGAAAAATCATAGAACAGCAGTAAGCGAGAGCTGGACACAGGGTTGATGTAAATGGAAATTCTAGGTTTTCATTTGTGACACAGTGCTAGCTATCTTCTCAGTCATCTCTCAGCTACACTTAGTGCAGTAAATAGGCAAGCGCTGAGCATAACCAATCGAGCATCTTTGGCTATATTTAGATGAACATTGCACAAGGGATTATGACTTAGCAACCAACCTTGGGTTCTCTTTGTGAATTCTCTAAAGGAAAGATCCTGGCTATTATCTTGGGTTCATATCCCATCATCCTTACAATTGCAATTCAGCCTTGTGTTGCCCTCCGTGCTTTGGATCTTCCAGAGAGCAAAAGGCAAACTCTCTACCTCCCAGAGACTTTATATGCATGTAAAAATCCACCAGGTAAGAAGTATTATGGTATGTAGTCCACAAATGGAGATGATTTTTGAACTCCTCGCAGTATTATTAGCTAAAAAATGTCAGGCTGGCAGGCTGATCAACCTGGTCTGAACTGTACAAATCCACCTTGTACATAAAATAGTAGTCTGCAGACAAAAGATTGCTTATGAGCATGAGGTGCCATGTTTCCAGTGAAACCCATGAGAGAGACTGGGGTATGGCAGTCTTGTGATTATCATCAATTTCCCATTGCCTTTTCATAGAAGCACCTGACCCATACACAATTGTTAGGTCAGATTTTCGTCATTTATACATGGGTATTATTTTTAAACCTGGTTTCCTGTTGGGTTCAAAGTATGAGCACTGATTGGTTGCCTACCCAAGTATTACTCTCTGGGCACATAAGTTCATTCAAACCACGTTAGGGTTTGTGTAATTTCAAGGACAGTCTTGTGTACGAGGAGTTTGATCTGAGATGCAAGCTTTAAAATTATATCATGATTACTGAACTATGTTTTATCCTAATTTTTCAGTCTTGTACAAGGCAGAATGAAGGAAAGAATGAAGACAATCTGTAGAGCATGAGTTTATAGTCCAAGAAACACCATGTTGGGCAATCAGAATGCAAGGAAAGGCTGAGGATTAAGGAAGTTGTAATGGGCAGGCTTTCAAGTTTTTTTGTGAAAGGTGAAAAGTCTTTCCAAGCTTGAATCATTGGATTTCCAATATTTGCCCATGAGGAAGGATAAAGAGTGACCTCCCAGGCATATTCTTCTGAAATGAGGAAGACTAAGAAGACTGGTCTTGGAAGTGTGCAATGTCTGGCTATGAAAATAGGGTGTAAGCCTCTTCCACAGGTAAATACTGATTGTGGCATGTCACCCGATAACGCAGACATAAAGCTTTAACGATGACATGTTTGACCACTGGTAGCGAAAAACATAGTTTAAGATGGAAAGAGTGGGAAAGCAGTTCTGGGAAGAAAAGGATAGCGCAATTTTTAACTACTTGGGGTCAATAAGATAGGTAAAAAGCTGTACATAGCCCAAGATAGAGAAAATTACCATAGTAAAATTTAAAGAGGATCATGGCTTGAACATCAGTTTTCCTAGTAGCAATGGGAAGAAGAGGAACAATTTTTCGAAACAGACAAGAATGGAAAGAATCACTAAGTTGGCACATGGGAACTTTCCCTAGGAAGAAAGAGAGAGAGAGGATTTGAATAGGAGATTCTTAGCAAAAGGGCCTGTTCCTGGAAAAGAGCTGAAGAGGTCTTCGATGTTGTCACTGTTGAGTGTAAGGCAGTTAAGACACTGCATGTCTGCATACCCTGTTATGAGGTTAATATGTAAATGGCAGACAGAGCTTGTCTGTATAACCTGTAAAGGGGGCAACGTGCTTTTGCAAATTTGAGGATCCCGAGGGATAAACCTGCATTCTTCAGGACCTAAAGTTTCTCAAGTACCAAGTTTTTAAAATTATAAGTAAAGGATACATACACCCAGTCATTGTCTTCTTTCTACAATCTTTCTGTGATATTTTTGCTGGACCCCCGATTAGATTAAAGTGGCAGTGTTTTTTTCCTTAGATCCACAAGAAAATTCAGTGTGCTGTGCACCTGTGGAGACCTGCGCTTCATGCTCATTTGTCCTACCTTTCTCTTTGTTCTTCTATGGTTCAGCTTTGGGCTGAATTATGCCAACTGAAGAAGTTGGTATGGGGGAAAGCAAAGCATTTGTCTCTGACAGAGGAAAACATTTAATCTTTATTCTTAGGAATGTACTGCCTGTTACTCTCACTAACGCACTTTCTGGAACTGTGGACTTAGTTTCCAGTACCCAGAACCTAGTCTTCTAGCCAGGCCTGTACCTGGGTCCAACAACATGTTAAGAATCTCACACTGTCCTCCTCAGAGTGCCCTAATCTTCAGTAGCCTCTTGATATCATACTTTCTTAATCTCTCATTCAGCCTGGCAATCTTTTGCATACCTACTGAGAAGGGTGAGATGGTGGGGTGGTGCACCCAGATAGCCTAAACTCTCCCTTCTACCAATGTCTAGGCCCCACTCACCTCTCCTGCTAAATCATAAAAGGCCCCAGCTCCTGCTGCTTCCACACCCTTTGGTCTTATGTTCAATCTCACATTCCAGGCCTCTTTATTGTCTCAAACTGTCTAAGGAATATCCATGGATCACTCTCTTAGCAGAGAGTGCACAAAGTGGATGAATGCCGATAATGTGGAGAAGTGGCATGGTTAACTTTTTTTAATTCGCCATTTTGAGAGTGTGGTCCTGCTGAGGAGGTGAGGCTTGGATGTTATGGGCACAAGAACAACAGGGTCTTAACTACAGGCAATGGCTTTTAATTACAAACACTCAAAGCTGTGCTCTACACATTTAAAGGGCAGCTTCTCAATGTTGTTCCAGTCTCCATCTTCCATCAAAAGGCAATGTTTAGTATGGACTATCTGCAATTCTGTAACAAATAATCAAAGAGACTACCACATATTGATAATGACAATGTGGAAGTCTTGAAAATTACAAAAACGGCCCAGATACTTCAATGCTCCCAACTCTTACCTAGCAGTGCCCACGTATTGTAAGATGCCAAATGCTTAATAAAGGTGTCTTTGGTCTCTTCTGGGATCTTGGGGCCCAAAATGCTTGTAGAGGCACCAATGGAGACGTCAAATCTGCAATGAATTCAATATTCTTCTTAAACACAGAAAGTAATGATTTTCTTGCAAAGCAAAATCACTAGACTATGGTCTACACAGATACCATACTTCTGTTAGAAAAAGAATTGTAGCACATTTCAGTGTTATCATTCAAAACTCTTCTGATAAAGAAACATTTTGGGACAAAAAGATTGCTATTTTTATCAGTGTTCACAAGCAGGCATCTTTGCTGCTATACAGAATCAACAAATGCAGTAAAACATTTGCAGTTAAAAACAAACAGCTATTAATTATAAGTATCTGTTTCATGTAAATACATTTTAAGATATGTAATTGGAGTTTTGACCTTTGAGAGTCACTGCACATATAACATCACAATTGCTTCTGATGGCCTTCAGTTGGCAAACCCCCCAAAAAATAAATGAACAAAAAGTATGCTGCATTGGATTGGGCAAAATCCAAAAGAGTTGAAACTATAAACTGCTCCAGTGTTGTTTCTTTGCAATTCCTTAATAGTTTAACATATGTTTAGCCATTTTGTACTTACTTCATCAGAGTAAGGGCTTTTTGTAAAAGCATAGAACAAATATATATATATATATATATATATATATATATAGCTTCACTCCGTGTACCACCAGATTCTGCTCCAAACACGGACACGGACCCAGACTTTCAGTTGTTTTAATTTATTGTTGCTGTGCCGCCATAACGTTTCAGCTCCTACGAGCCTTGATCACATGACACAGTAAGAACACATGCGGACGAATTTAAAGTGACAGGTGCGTGAACTAATTGCAATTACGTGATGGTTAAAATTCATAGACATAGAAGTTGCATCAAGACAAACAAATAATAGTATAATTACATAATATCTCCTACTTGGTATGTATTATTATATCGAAGGTATATATGTAATTTCTCTTTTAGTGTTGTTGTTTTGGTGTAATACCTCACTTTATACAATTTATTACATAATCATAAATTTTGCGAGTTTAAAATTCACTCCATCAATAAAATATTGTAATTTCTCATTGTATAAATATTTGTTGCGTTTTACCGTAATACAATAAATAACCTTAATGTTAATAAGAGTTATGTGAAATTATTGTAAAAAAGTCTATGTTATCCTAAAGTGCCAGTGCAATTTAAAAAAAAGGAATGTATAAATAGATGTGTTAAAATCATTGAACTCCTTGTTGATCTCATGTATGTGCTAAAGTAGATATCAATATCTGAATTAAATGCAGAACATAGTATATGGTGGCCATATGGATAAAAATAAATATATCCATATGTAGTATTCATTGATGTCTGAGGATCTGTACAATAGTATTCTGAATTGTTGATTAAAAGAATATGTTGGGCTATGCATAATTAGAGGTAGATTAAATATCACATTAAAAGGTAACATGTGAACAGTGTACAATATGAGTACATTGTTGTGTATATTTATGATAAAAGTCTAATAAAACCTATAAATATATGATTTCATAAATATATAAATATATATAAATATACTAACATATACATACATATATATACAAAAAATGATGTTAAGAGATTGTTAATAGAAAAGTCAGATTGCTGATAAAAACATCATCAGATCACCGTCTTAGTATCAATTCCTTACATGTAAATATTTGTTCAAAAAATACTATTTTCTCATTGTGCTCAATCTATAGTGATTGTACGATCAAGGATACCATTATTTCTTAATGCACATTTTTTTGATACTTGTAAACACTTGATCACTGCATTAACATCAACATGTTAACCTCCATCACCTATGATTGTCATGGTTATTTTCCTCCAATGCATCCAAACATATTAAAAATCAAACATGATGCTGAATTCATTCTATACTATTAACCTAAACAGGTATACATATCCTCCGTTGCGTTCAGACCTCCTGGTGATTTGGAATCTAATTGTAGTATGTATCTTGTTTCTAATCTTCGTAATTTTGATTCCCTGTCCCCTCCCCGTCTGCTCGGAGGTACACTGTCAATCACATAATATTTAAGGTCTGTATTATTGGAATTGTGGGCCTCTCTGAAGTGGCGTGCCACCGGATACGTATTATCCTGATTACTGATGGCACGTAAGTGTTGTAAGATACGTTTATGCACTTGTAATTTTGTGCTGCCTATGTACTGGAGGCCACATGGACATTCCAGCACATAGACAGCATATTCAGTTTTACATGTGAGATATCTCTGTATCTTAATTGCCTTATCACTGAACGGTGTTGTATATGTGTTTTTGTTCATACCATGGGCACACGCCTTGCAAGTTCTGCACTTGAAAAAACCCTTATTTGATTGCAACCAGTTTGTCTTTTCAATTATCTCTGGACTAGTGTTCACAAGAACATCTCTCATAGAGGGTGATTTGCTATATGTGATGGACACCCTCTGCGGCAGCAGGGGTCCAATCACGGCATCATTTAATACTAGTGGCCAGTTTTTTTGTATAATTTTTTGTATTTTAATGTGCTGGTTGCTATATCTAATGATCATTCTGAATGTATTATCTGTATCTTTTTTTGTTTTTTCAAGACCTGCATTTGATATATGTGTGCTCCTAGGCTTCTCATTAAGTAAAGAGTCTCTACTAGGTAACATAGATTTTGATATAGCTCTCGTGATAATATGTTTGCTATATCCTCTTTCCCTGAGTCTCATGCAGCTGTCTGCTTGTGCTGTTTTTAAGTCTTGTTCATTGCTGCATATACGGCGTAGCCGTAACATCTCACCATATGGTATACTGTTAATGAGATGTCTTGGATGAGCACTGCTTGCGTGGAGAGTAGTGTTTCCCGCCGTTTCTTTACGGTACAATCTACTTTCTATTTTACCCTCATTAATGTATATCTGGGTGTCGAGGAAGTTGACTATATTGGCACTTATATTGGTTGTGAAATGTAGGTTCAATTGGTTGTTGTTCAAAGTATCAACAAAGGAAAGAGCCTCTTGTTGAGTGCCATGCCATATCACAAATAAATCATCTATATAACGGAGCCAAAGTTGTATATGGTTGCCAATGTGATGACTGTATTTACTTCTGAGGACCACTTCCTCCCAGTAGCCCATATGAAGACAGGCATAACTGGGAGAAAAACTGGCCCCCATGGCTACTCCTCGAGTTTGCTGAAACAAAAGATTGTTAAACATAAAATTATTATTGGTTAAACAGAACTCTATCATTTCCAATAACATGTTGTTGTGCTCATTATGGTATGTTGCTCTTTGTGCCAAATAATGTTTTATGGCTTTAATACCATCCTCATGTTTTATACTGGTATACAAGGAGGTTACATCCATTGTCATTAGTAGATAGTCATCCTTCCATTCTACCTCATTGATTTGTCTCAAGAAATCTGCAGTGTCACGTACATATGATGGTAATTTCTTGACAAAATCTTGTAAAAGAAGTCCACATACATAGATGTATGTTCCAAAAGACCACCCCTAGCCGATATTATTGGACGCCCTGGTGGTGTTACTGGATCTTTATGTATTTTGGGAATGAAATAAATCGTTGGTGTTGTTGGGTTGTCTATTTTGAGGAATTTGTATTCATTAATGGTAATGAGTTCTTTAGATTTCCATAATGAAAGTTTGTTGTGGTATAAGGCATATGTAGTTTTCAGATTTGCCGCATTGTTTCTTGTGTAGCATTCTCTATCATTAAGCTGCTTAAATGCTTCCTTTAGGTAATCCACTTGAGGCCAAATAACTACATTACCTCCCTTGTCGCTGTTCCTTATAATGATGTTTTTCTCTTTTTTCAATTTAGAAACCAAGTTGTAATATTGTCGCTGTTGGTTGGTATACTTAACTTTTGTCATCCCCACTGCTTTGCTGAGTTTTTTAATTGTGTTGTAACCGTCTCATGGAAGACATCTATAGAGTCTCGAGGAGTAATGGGGTTAAA
This sequence comes from Calotriton arnoldi, assembly GCA_963921515.1. NCBI lineage: Eukaryota > Metazoa > Chordata > Amphibia > Caudata > Salamandridae > Calotriton > Calotriton arnoldi. The sequence continues at coordinate 865,697 of CAWUFW010000313.1, read as the reverse complement.
AGTAGAGGGTTGTTTAAAAGGAGTTAGCTGGTCATGATCAGTGTTGTCCCAAAGGCTCTCCATGTCCTTTAATAAGGGTACATCAGATTGCGATAGATTTGGATAACTTTGAAGGCCTTGTTCTATTGCTTTGTTTGACTCCTCTTGCGTTTTAGACAGTAAAAAGAATTTTTAAGTTTAAGTTTCCTTACTGTTTTATATACGTCTAACCGTGTCGATGCATAATCAAAATTAGCTCCTGGAGAATATGTCAATCCCAAACTTAAAATGTTTTCCTCTTTGGCTGACAAAATAATATTAGAGAGGTTAATAATGGTGCGGCAGGGTGCTTCCGTTTTGTTTACTTCTTCTGCCAATATCCCCTTCCCCTCTTTTTGGTGTAATTTTGTGCGGCATTTGTTTGCTTTGCGCCTCTGCCTGCGCCTGAAGTTGTTGTTTGCTCTTCGTTCATTCTTTGCGGTCTTGGACGGAGAGTTTGTCTCCTTTGTTGACATAAAAAAATCAGCTCCTCCCCAGGTAATGGCTTCTTACGATTCCCTGTGAGATCTAGATTTCTCATTTCTGATTCAGACTCGCTTCCTCCTGCTGAACTCAAGTCTGACTGTGAAGTTTCTTGTCTTACTTCAGGGGTTCTGTTAGGAATATGTGTATTCCGTGCTGGTTTATTTTTGGCCACTCTGTAGCCATCATATTTTTTAGAAAAGGTGAAGATCTGTCCGAGTTCGTAGTCATTACGATCCCTTTGAAATTTATACGCTTTTCTTTCTTTTATTTTATCTTCTTCTTTATTCAAACGTGTCATCATTTCTTTCCTCATTTTCACCATTTCCTCTGTTTCCTCCAACTTTCCCAATTCATCATTCAATTCATCTATGTCTTTCAGGAGTTGGGCTCGATCGATGTCAGCGTATTTGATTAATATAAGAACAAGTCTTCTAGATGACTCTAAATTACTTTCTGCCCACTCATTCATAAGGTCAGGATTTGGGTCCTCATAACTCGGGGCATTTAAGATTCGTAATCCTCTTGGGATTCTGCCCACGTCTATGTAGTTTTGTAATGACCGTGATTCCCACCATTTGCTCTGCTCATTCCTCATCTTTTTTTCTAATATTTTAAATTTTTCTTTTAGGGAGTTCAAGTTACTTGTATTTCTAGCGTCTGGTTGTTTTGCACCTGACGTTGATGGGAGGCTGTCCGAAAACATATTTATTGCTGCAGCCTCCCTATCTCTAACTGTGTCGGCCGACATCTTTGCAAAATACTTGTTTGGTTGAATTCGCAAGTTACACTGTGTGGAAGTCCCGTAAACTTGCGTAAATACTGGTTACCTTCCCTCCCTTGAATACCCGCTTTTCCTACCTTAGCTCTCACTGCTTTCACCGTATCCTTCGACTCGGCGTTAACAGCGTTGCTACTGGCTTCCGGATGCACTCGGGTTCAAGGGGGTCATATATATACACACACACACACACACATATATATATATACACACACACACGCGCACACAGTGCAATTTTAATCATATTTCATAACTCAGTTTAAGAAGGGCCAGATATTAACCATACCCTCAACAAGCATTACAATAAACAAATACTACACACAGTGTACAGGTGCAAACGTTTATGGAATTTTTTTCTAAACCAATGATCCTTAAAGTGGAGCTCATGAGCACCATGTTGCGTGCAGCACCATAAAGTGTTGCTTGACAGAAGATCCTTACAACTATGTCTTTATTAGAATGCTGAAGAGGCTTCACTTTGGTTCTCCTCTCTCTAGCTACTCCCCGACTCTTGTTTCCAGGAGGATTGTCAAGAAGAAGCACAAAGGTGTCAGGATCCCAGTATCTGAGGCATTAATGCCAGATAATCCTTTATGCCGGGTTGCAATCTCTAAACAGACATTGAACAATTTCTGCTGAAGCCCCCACTGGAGTCAAGAGCAGAAGCCATCAAGTGGCTGCTAAAGAGCATACAATCTTAGCAGAGGTTGAGACAGCGACAAATAGTGTCAAAAGGTCTCTGCTCCTCTTGCCTTCCAGCATTTAGCACAGAACCGGTCACGCTGCCTCGGTCATGCCAATGCTGATGCTATCTCCTTTATGAAAACCGGTCAGTTGAATTCAGGGTTGGATATACACCACAGCAGGTCTGACCCCAGTGAAGTGACTTAGTAAGCCACAGCTCAGTTCGCCAGAGCTTGGCAAGGACCATGCACAGGACTTAAAAGACCATTATAGTTTTCTGAAGAGTGTAAACAAGCAGCTTTAAGGAAGACAGTGAAGTGGGCTGGTTGCAGAACTATAGAAAACTTCAAAAATGTGATAACAGGAACATTATGAAATTGCAGAGTGCATATTGATTGCATTCTGAAAGATTAAAAAATAAATTTACAGCAGAATTATGGATAAATCTAAAAAAATAAATCTAAAATAATAGCGCCGTGTCCTGGCTGGGCATGCCAAAAAGGCATAGTCTACTACCTGGAGAATTATGGAAACTTGTGTTAATAGGAGAATAACAAAGCGTTAACTGAAACAATGGAAAACTCCAAACATATTATTTGTTTCCCCTGTTTAGGTTTTCAATTTTGCACCCCTAGACTTTGGACCTCTGCTGTGGGTTGAGACCTGATCAACAGAATTCTGTTATAGGTGTTCTTTAACAATGGGATGCCTTGATTTACCCAGTGCAATGATTACCATTGTGGAACTGGCCTACCTGCCTGTTTGCTATGTTTGCCCTAAGTGGCAAGGGTATGCCCAGATGTGGGTCCCTTGCTTGCTGTGCCACTGAATTCAAGCTAGCCTAGCTGATGATGATGTATGATACTCCGAAACCGGTCCCAGGATGCTTGTTTCCGGTTCAGGGAGGACCTGGCTTGGCAGTTCGGGCTGGACTATTCCCATGAGGAGAAGGATCAAGACTGATTTGAATATGGCTGGGTCCGAACTGGGGTGGTATAGTGAGCAAAAGAACAATGGATTAAACCCAGACCTCTTGACTGGGTGTGAGTGGTGAAAGGTTTCAGCACTCCGTCCATCATTTTGTTGTGTTTGCTATGTTTGCCCTAAGTGGCCATGGGTATGCCCAGATGTGGTTCTCTTGCCCGCTGTGCCACTGGATTCAAGCTAGCCTGGCGGATGAGGGGTGATGCCCCGAAACCGGTCCCAGGATGCTTGTTTCTGATCCAGGGAGGGCCTGGTTTGGCAGTTCAAGCTGGACCTTTCCCACGAAGAGCAGGGTCAAGACTGATTTGCATATGGCTGGGTCCAAACTGGGGTGGCATAGTGAGCAAAAGAACAATGGATTAAACCCAGATCTCTTGACTGGGGGGTGAGTGGTTGAAAAGTTTCAGCACTCCGTCCATCATCTTGTTGCGATTGCTATGTTGAGGCTTCAGGCAGACACTAGGTAATCCTTACATATTAATATCTATCCCATTTCAAGACAATACGTTAGTGCAGTCCACCCTGTCTGTTCAATCTGGATCCATTATAGGATTGTGCAGCAGGATATGTTTCCCCACAATTCAAGGGAAAGGTCATGCAGCTTACAAAGCTACACTGTCCTTGACAACTCTGCCCACAAACCATAAGGATAAGTTTAGGCCTTAATTGGAAATTCAGAAATGAATCCTCCAACAAGGGGATTTAGTGGCTATCGGCTCGCTGCTGCAGTAGTGGAATCCTGTGAAAAGTTCCATCACTGAGCATTCTTGATTAAGGTCCATATTATATGTTAACTTTTGAAACCTGCTAATTTACATGGAAAGACTGAGCATGAGATCTCCAAGGCTGTGGATGAGATGGCTAATAAAGAAGCAGCTGAACCTTACCTCTGCAGGCTATACTTTCCTTGGACTTTCCCAGATATTTCCCTACTGGGCTATTATGGAATTAGAAAGTCTATATTTCAGGGACATTGTGAATGCTTGCTGAGTATAGTGTGCTAAATGATGCTTCAATGCTAATGAGGTATTATGAAAAACCACAAAGTTTGCTCAGACCGCAGTGTAAATTGGTCTTCCATCCTTCAAATTTTATTTTTCACAAAGTTACCAGACTAAGGTGGTCTAATAATCTGCCATGGTACCGTCCAATGTAGCCTTGGTTATAACACATTTCTCTACTTTTACTCCCAGAAAGAAGTCAATAAATCCATATTTCCAGCAATGCTAATAAACGGTTTTCATTTGGATTTATTAGAAGGTCCATGGGGAGAAGCCTCAACCAAGTTTTGATCAATGCTGCTGGCATGATATGCTTTAATGATATCATTTTAGACTAAAGCCAACATTATAAGTGGCCTGGAGAAAGTTGCAAAATGTATTGCCCCGGATGATATCCTCCATTAACGGGGTGAGAATTAATTGGTGTGATAAATACCACCTATTAAAGGTTTTTGGGAACTAAAATGCAGGTTTTGGTGCTCACCTTACCAAAATATGATGCATGAAGTTTATTTTACCATAATATGATGCATGTTCCTGTAATTAACATGTCCTTTTTCTCTATTAAATTCTGTCAAGTTTGACCTGCCAAAATTTAACAGGGGATGAAAACTTGAATGCACCCAGTAATTACTGGGCGATAAATTCATATAGCTTGTAATTCTGAACATTTGCAAACGGGGGTTAGCGCTAGGGTCGGAATCATATAAGTCACTTATAATGAATGCCTAATGTCTAAAAGTTCATTTTGGTAAAGTTCTGCAAGCCTCCTTTTAAGCTTGTATTTAAAATGGAAAGAGTCTGTACCAATGTTAGTGCCCTTATGTACAGCAAAATGCACCATTTGCTACTAATGCCCCAAATATATATTTGGGAGAGCAGACAGCTCCCTTGCACAGGGGTCATTAAATAATTTCTTTATTGGCCAGGTTTACTGGCACAATGTTCTTTAAAACGTGACATTGTTGTTCTAATATTTCTTGAGAAGAATCCATATCTTTGTTAAATTGGTCTTTAGATCCAATCTAATTGTTGTCATGATCACTTGATGATAATATACTTTGAATGCACAATGTACCAGAATATCCGTTCTCCCTCACCCCAAAATACTGTTTATTATTGCAAATGTAAGTGCATTATTGACGCATAATGGATTCATTACAATGCTAATTCAGGTTTCAATCCTTTGATAGTACATCAAAGCATATATGTTCCATTGTGACACACAAATGTTGCTCACTGCTCACAAAAGGTTGGGGACCCCTGTCCTACAATCAATCAATCAATCAATCAATCAAGTTTATTAAAGATACAGATCTTACAAAGAGATCTACCGTATACAAAACTACATTCATTAATACAAATTTAAACAAGCATTTGCAATGCAATAAGTCTCGCATTTGTGAAAGTTAGAGCTATTGGTGTTGTAAATGACCATGTTTTTTTACTTATGTTTTTGTTTTTTCAGTGGAGTTATTTAAAGAAAAAAGTGCACGTTGTCCTGTGGTGTTTATGTAGTGAGATTGTACATTAAATATGGAACCACTGGGTTCTAGGTGCAGATGGAACTTAATTGATCTGGTTGCAGCACGTTTGAAATATTCCACAGAGGTTCCTGAGCTTAGATCAGGACCTCAAACATTGTGAATGAAAGACCTCGAAATTATGACTACTAGTCACACACTTCACTTGTCCAAGCCCGTACACAATCCAGCAGAGCATCTGCAGTTTGTCAACTATGGGAAAAACCTGCCAGGGTTAAAGAGAAGCGATACAAAAGGGGATGATGGACGGAACGCTTGAGCCAATCAAACACTCACCCCCAGTCAACTGATCTGGGTTTAATCCATCATCATTCTTTAAATGAGAAAACATGCTTTTTCTGATTCCCTAGGAGTGTGCGAAACTGCTAAATATTTATCGTGAAATTCGAAAAAACATTTCATAAAATTACACTTTGAGCAAAGAAGTTTGCTAGTGCTTTGCATCATTTCCCATGTGAAGGCACTATTTGTGCGTAATAACTAAAGTATTAACACACCTGTAACGACCTGAAAGCAATTCATATCGGCGAGTCATGATGACTTAATGAGACGATTGCCTATTTATTTAGTGTGCTTCAATAACAACTAGGATTATTACTTACCTTAATATGCTGTAGTTTGGCCCGCGCGAATCTGCAGTAGGCACGTTAACACACTGAGCTATCTTACTGGTACTAGCATGGCAGAGAGAACGGAAGCACAGGAGGATTAGTAGACATTATTAGCGCAAGGCTGTTCAGGGTGTGGGTTTCAGCCGGATAGTGGGTAATTAGTTTGAGATTTCAATCTAGAGCCAGTGCAATTAATAGATGAAAGAGATCTCCGTGTACAGTAAAAGATCGAGCCAATGGATCCGAAGACATGGAGGAGGCGGCCAGAGAAGGACAGAACTGAAAGGTTAGGTAGTAAGAGGCGTGTTTATACAAAGAGAAAGAAACAAGAAGTCCTGCCGCGACCGGGAGCAAAAAGGAAATAAAAACAAGAAGGGCTGGGCGAGAAGGGAGGGGGTAATGCCAGCAGCAGAGGAGCTTGATGAATGCTGACGAAAAGGGAGGGGGAGAAGGGAGTGCGAGCAGCAGCTGTGCACGTGCAAGCAGGCTGGCAAATGGTGTGCGCGCACCATGACGAGAGAGGAAAGCCATATGGCGCCTCTGCTCGTCATTGTGCACGTAACCGCACACTCTATGCCAGCCAAAAAGCTGTGGTCGCATTTCTGCGAGCACACTACAAAATGTCTCGCCAGACCAGCGCATGCGCTGGCTCAGGCGAGACCTAAAAAGGAGCTAAAAATTTTCAATTTTTACAACATATAAATTTATTAATTGGGCTATTTATCATTTCTATTCCAGCACTTACTTTTGTAATACAATTTTTTATAAAAAAGTGGTTTTAAAAATCTCTGGTGATTAATTTTCAAAGCAGGACAAGCAAATAAGACATGTCTGTACTTCATTATAGCATAAGGTGTATATTCTTTCCTCCCAGATTTCCTTGTGCCATACATCACAGTTTTTAGCGGTAAACAATTCAGTCTAAATAGCATTATACATCTTCTCACTTTGTGTTCTAAATTCCAAGTCAGATACTTTTGAGGGACTGCTGCCCGACATGATTGAATTATGTTTTTAAATCAACGTTTTGCTCTACATACCTCTATGTCATTTTCCATGGAGCAATTTTTCATAGCATGTTTTAAGTGATCTTTAAGATGAACATAACTCTTATCCTGAATCCCAGATTTAGTTAAAGAAAAGTGCTGGAGTGTAGTTAAAATATTGGTTTAAAATGATCCAGTCCCCATGGTAGATGCAAAACATTCTGAATCTATAATACTCCTTAACCGCCGCGCGAATTCCGCCGCAGTGCGGCGGTTTTATTAGGTGGGCGGGGCCGCGTCGGCCAACGGACGTGCGCAGCACTACGGAGGTAGTGCTCGCGACGGCCGTTGGCCGACAGAAGCATCGAAGGGGTTAAGGACTTTTTTCTAGCATGTAATAAACAATGGTACCACCGGAATGTAGCAGCCAGCCCTTTTACAAAAGTACTCTCCCGTCCAAATTCCAGCCTTGGGGCTTCTATCGAGACCATAGAATTTAAGGTGCAGATAGTGTGAATAACTTTCCCCTCTACCTTATGCATAAAATGCCACTGGTCAGTCGTTATTGTATCTATAGCATATAAAAGTGATGGGGGAATCTTCATTTTATATACAGTTAAAAGGTGATTAAAATGCCTATGCCCTGTTGCTCCATAAAGTGTCTTTAGTGCATTTCCATGGGAAAACGCCTTATTTGATGCATGTGCAATATGCTCCTTATCACTCAAGTTTGCCGATATTATTCTGCCAAGATAAGTGTAGGATTTTACCACTTCTAAAATAGAATGAAAAATTTCCTAGCTATCGTAACGGAAAGTTTCAATTCTATTAAGGACTCGGAGGCGAGGATTATGCTATTCTTTCTCCACTTTATTGAATAGCAGCCATTTGAAGACAAAGTAAACAAACTACCATTCCCATGAAACATTGGGAATAACAACAGTTTGAAACAATAGAGAGTCCATGGATAGAATGTCCCGTCCATCTGCATAAATCACAGGGCTCCAGGGTGATGATAGTCCTCTGTTACTGTCCATTCCCCCTCTTTCTTCGCTGCTAGCAGCCAGATAAGCTCCGCTGTTTTCCAGCACGTACCGCGTATTCCCACTTCTGAAACGCAAGTAGGCACTCTGCTTTAGGGTACTGCACTTCAGTTTTCCGTTTGAACCATTGGACTCTTGGTGCCCGCGGACAAAACTTTTACCTCCGCTGTCTGGCCTGTGGCCGCAGTACCTTTATTTAATTATGTAACTCGAGTGAGTGGCTACACCAGTGAGCGTGGTCTCAAGTGCCCGTCCGCTTACTCGCTCAACGTCGTGAAATACATTTCTTTTTGGGGAAAAGTCCTTCCTTTTATGAATATTTATGACCTGCTCCGAGCGTAAGCGCTACCCTTGTCGTATTGCCTTCACTCCCGCTCCTCCCGTTGTTCTTGTTTACCACCTCCTTCGTCCCTATTTTATTTCTACTTGCTTGCTTTCAGAGGATTGATATGTGTTTGACACCCCTCCCCCCCCCCCATCAAGCTCCTCTATTCGTCCGCCATAGTGGGTGCTGCACCCCAGGCTTCCGGCTGGCTCTTTCTCGCGGTAAAGTTTAAAAGCAGCTATGCTTCCGTGCACACAGAAAACAAAATTGTTTTACCAGAGCGCCGTTCCCCTGCTCAGACATGGATACGGAGGGACTGGAGGCTGCGAGACTGTGATGAGGCTGGGGTGGTGGAGGCAGCTCTTTTCCTCATTCCTTCCCTTGGCCCTCCCCAGCAGTAAACTCTTCCATTCTCCAAACTTTTAGTGAATGCGTGGGTTACAGTGCAGTGTTTTCTTTGTTTCGACCCGGGGCATACTTTGCGCGCGGTGCTTTAAGGGACATGCTTCTGTTTACATTGCATGCATTTTTACGAACCTTTTTAATTTAAAAGCACGATAACAATCATTACTGTTAGCTGTTAGTTTATTTATTTAAAAGAAGCTCCTGGCAGTTGAACACATTGTTATACATTTATGAAGATAAAATAAAGCCCCCCATCTTATCAGAAATTTGCCTGCCCTCCTCCATCTGGCTGCGCTCCATGCAGTATCAGTAGACCCGCCTCTTACACCAGCCCCTCCTCTCCAGCCTCTGTTTCAGAGAGCCAGGGCTCCTCTGTCGAAATCTACCATTAATTTATCTATAATGGCTGTTAAGCGTTCGGGAAGCTACATTTGTATTTATTTGCACGACATGCTGACTGGTTTCTGTAACCCTTCTTTTTTTTTTTATATGAACTTGCTGTTGGAGGTAGGGTATCTTTTCATCATCCCTCATAGCTGCCAAGGTTTCAGATTGCCATGTGTGACATTTTCATAATTTCAGTGAAATTACGAGTGACATTTCAGCGATTATGAGTGACACTTTCTCGCGAGCAAAAATCATGCAATGAAGACGAGGGAAACTTCTAAACAGTGAGTCTCAGACAGGCAGCACTGAAGGCTGCCTCAGACAGAATGACGACGAGCGTTAGTACTTCTAGTGCTTACTGTTGTCTTCAACTTCTCTCTGCTAGCCATGGGTGACGGCGGTGTCCCAGGCGCTGAGCCGCACGGCGGGGGTGACATGCTATGCGCCTGCCTCTTGTCGGACGGCGGCCGGCGACGCACATGCCTGCAGCAGTGTGCACACTGCAGCGCCTCTCCCAGCACACGCAGCGCGCCCGATGCAGCCACAGGCCTCTCTCATGCCGCGCTGCCATGATCGTGTGAGACTCTGCGACTCAGAATCCCGCCGCCACCGGCTTCTTCTCACAGACGAGCCTCACACTTCCTGCTTCCAACTACAGGACGTGAGGTAATGGGCGCCAGGCGCCAGCACAGCCAGTTAACGCGGACAGGTCTCTCCGAGAGGGAAGGCCTCGGGCTCCCGGTAATTTAATTGGGCAGGGTGAGTCTCTCACATCATGACTCACTCTGTCTTGTGGTCAGCGCCGCGGCGGGAGCCAGCACTCTGCAGCCTGCATAGTTTTGCAACATTGTAGCGCTGCTAGCAAGCATGATTGAAGGGCAGGCAGCATATTTCAATTTGGGCACGCACGGGCTCCGATGTCAATTACTCTGTCTCCTGGAGTCCTGCCGCACCCTGGCGTTAAGCCAGTTTCAGCGCGTCAGCAGAGAGTGGTCAAAATGGGTGACAATGCATTTCAGTGCGGTGATGCGGAACACCACACTGAAATGCGTTAGCGTCACGCCTGAAGCGTGACACTTGGCAGGACTGATCCCTTTCCTTCGCTCCCCCCACGCACGTAAACATTTCCATTCTCCAATATTTTGTTACAGCAACTGTGTGATGTTTATTCTATGCCAGAGCTCTTTCAACCGGAACTTGAAATAAGAGCCAATTCAAATGCTTGTAAAGAATAAACATTTTTCTGGCGGTCTCTTAATGTCTTTGCTGGAATTTTCCTACATTATTTCATGCCTTCAGGATGTTATTCAGTTGTTGATCTGCAGTTAGCAAGCCGCTGGTGTGGTCGATGTAAATTCACATAACAATGAAAAACGTGGCACTTGTCAGGAGCATGAATTTAGCAATCTGAAAACACTCTGTGCTGCAATAGGAGAACTGATCTGGTCGTTATTATCTTCCATACGACCAGTACTGTGTAAAATTACTTTCAGTGCTTGCATATTCATTTAATCAATGGCTTTTTTCAACATCATATTATTTATATCTCCCACCATTAATTTACCACAAACTTTGATGTCTTTAATGGCTAATGCAATGTAATGGGTAATATACTGCGTGGCTAAACACCTATAAGGTCCCAAAGGCGAGATCTATTGGCTATGCCAATGCTTGTTTCAATTCTCACCCACCAACAACTTCTTTTCAAACAAAAAATACACATTTTCCACTCTTTGGAGTAAAAGGTGTATGGTCTTCTTTGAAGGGGATTAAAAAGCTTATTAAACACAAACAATCTATTCAAGTTATGAGACTGCTTTGAAGGTGTTTTTAAAAGGTTACCTACCATAATGGGAGTTACCCTTACAAGTTTTCCAATGTGCTCCTCATACACATTAACTGGTAGCCAATCTGACAAGGGTAGGGTTTCAACAATATTCCTCAATTCTACTGCCAGTGACTGCTTATCTTTTTTAGTCCATAAAACCTTCCCATTCACAGTACTAAATAACATATCTTCACTTTCAGGGATCTGCCATGGATACACTTGGTCAGCTTTCCAATTAAGCGTAAGGATTAAAATATTGTGATCACTCCAAATATTGACTACCTTTAAATTCAAAAGACAGGGGAAGACCGTATAAGAGCCAATAGAGAAGTCAACTATCGAAGAGGATGTCGCTGAACCATGGGTGGGATGAGCTGGAACATCGCCCTGTAATCTTCCGTTAAGTATAATTAAATCATGTTCCCTGCACGACTCAAAAAGAAGCGCTTCTCTTTTATTTGCCTTAGAGCAGGGAGGGAACACGGGGCGTTATATTAGCAGCCTCTTCACGTCCTTTATCAGCAAATAAAGCGAGTAAATGGTTAGATATAGTAGCATTAGGACCTTCACGATATCTACTTTTAACATAATCATGGTAATAGAATGAAAAAACTCGCTTAGCAAGTAGTTACTTTCTTGGTCAGGTAGAGTATAAAGATTAACCAAAATAAAAGGGAAAATAGAGCAATAACCTGCAGTCTGCTCTGGGAATGCAATACACTGTAGTAAGTTCGATTAATGACAATACACCTGATACATCCAAGTAAAATATGTGGACAAAGGTGTTGCTAAACCACCACTAGCATGGCCTCTCTTTGACTTGGCAGCATGACAGTTAATCACATAGTAGTTTTCAACCTCAAAAGCATCAGGGGCCCACGTTTCTTGCAAACAACTACGTCTGGATTTTCCCCAGGTTGTTCCAACACCCGGCTATATTCCAAGACACAATTTTAATGAAATAGATCACATTAGATCACATTACTAAACACCCCATTGAGAAACATCACTTTTTCGCATCATGCCAGATTTGTAATTGTTATAAGAGACCACCCTGGTACCAGCTTTATAAGAGACAGGCCTCGAAAAGTCATAAAAATGTTACTAGACCTGTAGGTCTAGCGACTTAAATAATCTACTCGACCTATTTGGAATGCTCTTTACCCATAAACTGGTTTCAAATGATGTGATCGTGGAAAAATAATTTAATTCATTGAGCCTCCATTTTCTTCATTATCACCTTCAAATGAGCGAGTTCAGTATGTCTGCTGAACAAAATACTCTTTTGTTTGATTTAATAGACTAAACCTTTTTTCCATATATAATACAAATCTAGCCACATAGGATACACATGACCCCTGACTTGACTCTTAGTTCATTAACAGCATTTTCATCAGGGCGGGGGCAGGAATGTTTAAAAAATCATGTATAAAAACTATCACTTTTAATAAATACATAACTAAAGCATGAAGTGGTAGCACACTGTCATTTGTAATCAGCAGATTTTACATTGAAATGGCCACAAACTTTCCCACTGACATGCGTCTTTACTGATAAACCTATATAGAGTACAAACAATAATGTTTGGAAATAAATAGTTTCTGCAAATGTGTGTCATTTGCACATCACCAAGTAAAGTGTTCTGGTTTGTTTTGCTCCTATTTAACTCTTTGTTTGCATCACACTTAATTACAAAAAATGTGCTTTTGTAATTCCTGATATATTTTGAAATATTAATTTACAGGCTATTTATTTAAATGTTATGTGTTAGAGAAAAATAACTGACATCTTCAGACACTTGACAAAAACATCTAACTCTAGTAAAAGAGAGAAAAATAAACCTCATTTTCCGAGCAGCAATTAGTTAAAAGACAAACTAACATTTGACCTCTTTTCTTAAACAGACAGCAAATGTGTCAAGATTAAAACAAGATTTAATGGCATCTTTATTGCTCATTCACTTTCTGAATAAGCAGAACACATGTTCCTTTCCAGTCTAAGTTTACTCGCCAGATGGGACTAGTAGGTGCTTAAAATAGCTCGACCTGATAAAATTGTACTTGCAATTGCGAGTGGGCAAGTAGATTTTTCAAGGCCTGAGAGACTACCGTTAATTTTGCATTACTGTCAATCTTTTCCTGTGACAGAATACATCCTTCAACGGACCGAAGATTTATTAGATAATTATTACCATCTACAGTCAACACCCTATTTTTAAGAGGGAAGGGTACAATTTCAAATCTTTGTGCCATAAAGAACTCACAGTTGTTCAATATCAAGTTTGCAATAATCAGTGACTTTCTACTTGCGAGTCTAAAAGTTCCACAAACTTGAGTTCTACAGTCAAAGAAGACACATGGTGTAGGAAAGTAGGATCTGCTTTTATGGTTACACCCACTTTTTGCCTGGTGCTATGCTGTTTCTGACTAGTCTGACTGGGATCCTGCTAATCAGGACCCCAGTCTCTGTGCTTTCTCCCCTAAATTGGTATGATAAGTACTTGGGTACCACCCAGATTGGACACTGCTGTGCCCTTATCAGTCCCTAGTATATGGTACTGAGGTACCCAGGGCATAGGTACACCAGGGGTCCCGCATGGGCTGAATCATGTATTAAGCCACCCATGAGGGACCACTCAAACTGTAACTACAGGCCTGCCATTGCAGCCTGTGTAAGCTGGTGCTAGCACCACATACGAAAGATATAGGTTTTCCTATAACTAAGGTCACTGCACTTAAAACCTATAAGTCACCCCTAAAGCAGGCCTTTCAATCCTGAAGGCAGGGTGCTCGGTTCTAAGTGTGAGGGTGCCCCTGCATGAGCAGGACACCCCTACAGCCTTCGGAGTCCATTCTCTCGGGCTGTAAGTGCATGAGCCATTACGATATATAGAGTGGCCATGCGCCATTATGAGATGACCATCTCTAAACTGGCTGTAACGAACCCCATCGCGTTTGGTATCAAACATAATGGAATCATGTATGTAAAGCTCCTCCGGGACGCCCTCGGTGCTCCCAGTACCAGTCTTCTAGACCCGGACAGCACAACATGGCTGCTGACGACCAGAGACACTATTCTGCCCTCCTGCTGCTGAGCCAGGCTCGAGCAGGGGAAGGCAGAACAATAGGTATCCTGTCACAGGGAGTTGTGACCACCTCCCAGACAGGGTTTAGTGTATTGGCGCCGGGTGGGAGTGCTTGCCAGCGCCACTCAGTCTGCTTGAAGGGCACATTTGGTGCCCTTCTTGCATAGTCTAGTTCAAACCAGCTTAGGGAGCCGTTGGCTCCCGCTTTGGTGCGAAATGGGACATAGGACATGGGAGTATCCGCCCCACTGTCCGACCCCTCCCCTGGGAGACAACTCTGAATCGTCCCAACCCTTTCCTTAGGGTACTTAAGGGCTTACCTGAGGGTGGGTCCCTAGATTCGTTGTGGGACAAGATTTATTTCAAGACACCACTTCTTCGACCCTCTGGGCACTCTGGACTTCGCTCTGGGCCTCAAGACTGCAACTAGGAAGACTCCTGCTGCTCCTGGTCTCGTCGCTCTGCAACGTCCGTGCCTGTGCTCCATACAGGAACCTTCCAAGGCCTGTGGGCATCCAAGACACCTAAAGGAATCTCCCTTGAAGTGAAGGAGTCACTTCCCTGCATCTGCAGGCACCGCAACTAAGCTGACCGGTCTGCTGATCCTGGGCTCCCACGGACTCCGAAAGGCTCAGCAACACATGTGGTGGTTCTTCACATCCCACGAGGCCTGCCCCGTCACTCACCAAGTTTGAGGCCTGTATCCCTTGTCGGAGCCGCACGAACCGAACCCCTGTGCACAGCGTCCACTTGCTGTTGCAAAGGCTTGTTGGCTTCCTTCCATCAAGATCTTCAGGCTCCAAGTAGCCCCCACCTCAAGCATCTTCTGTGACCAAGATATTCGTCCTCACCGCATCAATGGCACCGTGGGCCTGCATCTTAGGTGGGCTGCTTGAGGTCCGCTTGCGACTCCAGTGCCTCCGGCCTGTGGGTGCTGCTGAGGCTCGTCTTTGATTTCGGTGGGCTCCCCTGATTGATCGGGGCCTGCCCCGACTCCCCTGCTTATGTTGAGTCACCTGGACCTTGCTGGTCCCGACACTGCACCTTCTTCGCTTTCCACATTGTTTGCAGTTGCCAAGGCTTGTTGGTGGCTCTGGCGGACTTTGACCCCTCAACTCTCGACATCTGTTGTGGGACAGCTCGTAAACAGCTCCTGGTCTTCCGCAGCGTCGCCTGGTCCTCACAGCTGCAGCTCCACAGTCACCATCATCTCTCCTGCAACACTCGACATCGATGGGCATTCCCTGCCTCCTGGTCACTCCTGAGTGGCATAGACTCTGTCCCCTCTGCTTGCAGGTTCTTCTCCTCTTAAATCCACCTTTGGGTTCCACTGGACACTTTCACCTTCTAAAGCAGCGGCATCTTCCTGAAGTCCTCCATTGATTTCGACCGCGGTTTCTGACACTGCTTCACACCTATGCACCCGGCTTCCCTGGTGTAGGTATCCTGGTTCCTAGGGTATCCACGGGTGGGGCGGCTCTCCAACCTTCTGTCTTCCACGGGGTTTCTTCAGGGTCCACTGAGAAGGGTCCATCTTCTTTAAAATTGCAACTGCGACTTACCCATTGACTTGTATTGAGAATGCGGTTGTGTTCCCACACTGCACACGACCTCGGGGAGGTTCCTAGATACTAACCTTGGGTGGTTCCTTGGGTCTCTGGCACTTCTACGTCTTCTGGGTACAGTCTTGACTCGAGTCATGGTTCGCATGCCACTATTTTAGTATCTGGTTTGGTCTCCCCCTGGGGACCACTGTGTATTTCGTATTTCTATTGAAAAGTATTGTGTGCATTGTGGGGTTGGGCGTGCGCAGGTGATGAAGTCCAAGGAGTCAATGTTTATTTTTTCAAATGAGTCTTTATTTTCAATTAGTTAGTTCTCACAGAATTGGAGATTTTACGATCAGCCAACGCGTTTCGTTCTCATGACGAGAACTTCGTCAGGGCTGAAATTAACATAAACATACATTTAAAAAATGAAATTTCTCACAACACAGAAGGAAAACAGACCAAACGATAAAGAAAGACATGAGTTCCCCCATGTCCAAGAAATAGAAATTATAATTGTGTCACAATCTAAAAACAATTTCAACCTAATGATAGAAGAGCAATCAATTGATATTTTAAATGCACTGTAGGCTCTATAATCGGGTGTTACAAAAGATGGAGCAAGAGTATTGAAAGACATAAAACATAAAATGGAGTTTTGCAGAGACAGAGCAAAAATAATGAGACACAAAACATAATGACATCACATTTTAAAAACTCAACATGAAAAACGAAACGTATTTGTTAGGAACCTCATTAGGTCAAGACGTTTGCAGACTGGGTGGTTGCCAAGGTGTAGAACATAAATTCCTAATTCAAGTTATAACAGATAAAAGCACACATATCTAACATGTGACGGAGAACACGTTTAGTCACTGAATAATACATATATAAAGAGGGAGAAACGTACGCTCAAGGAGAATAAGGCAAGAAAGCCGTGCATTTTACCTAATATTCTAAGATGAGTGTCAGATGAGTTTAACAAGTGATTAGTATATACAGAAAAGAGAGAGATTTAGAATGGCTAAAGTAGGATGAAGCTAGCGGGCCGTGCACCTCACCTAACGGGCTGTGAGGGGTAAAATATTGAATTATTAAAAACGGATTAGTGGTTAGGTCTCACCTCAGTAGGCGAGTATCTTTCCTTGATGTAAAGAGTAAATAGTGAGAATTCTGCCCTCTTTCTTGTTTGTGGTGGAATCTCGTTCTGGAGAAGGTGAAAGTGTCCGGTGGAACCCAAAGGTGGATTCCAGATCAGAAGAACCTGCAAGCAGAGGGGACAGAGTCTATGCCACTGAGGGGTGACCAGGAGGCATGGAAGACGAATGCCCACCGATGTCGGGTGCTGCAGGAGAGATGACGGTGACCTTGGAGCTGCAGCTGTGAGGACCAGGCGAGGCTGTGGAAGACCAGGAGCCTTTCACCAGCTGTCCCACGTCGGATGTCGAGAGTTGAGGGGTCGGTGTCTGCCGGGAGCACAAACAAGCCTTGGCAACTGCAAACAATGTGGAAAGCGAAGAAGGTGCAGGGTCGGGACCAGCAAGGTCCAGGGGACTCACCACAAGCAGGGGAGCCAGAGAGGGCCCCGAGCAATCAGGGGAACCCACAGAAATCAAAGACGAGCCTCAACAGGACCCAGAGGCACTGGAGTCGCAAGAGGACCACGAGCAGCTCACCAAAGATGCAGGCCCTCGGTGCAAGTGATGCTGTGAGGACAAAGATCTTGGTCACAGGAGATGCATGAGGTGGGGGCTACTTGGAGCCCGAAGATCTTGAGGGAAGTAAGCCAAAAAGACTTTGCAACAGCAAGTCGACACGGTGAACAGGGGTTCGGTTCCTGCGGCTCCGACGAGGGATACTGGCCTCAAACTTGGCGAGTGACAGGGCAGGCCTCGTGGGATGTGAAGAACCACCACATGTGTTGCTGAGCCTTTCGGAGTCCGTGGGAGCCCAGGATCAGCAGACCGGTCAGCTTAGTTGCGGTGCCTGCAGATGCAGGGAAGTGACTCCTTCAATTCAAGGGAGATTCCTTTAGGTGTCTTGGATGCCCACAGGACTTGGAAGGTTCCTGTATGGAGCACAGGCACGGACGTTGCAGCCGACGAGAAGAGCAATGAGACCAGGAGCAGCAGGAGTCTTCCTAGTTGCATTCTTGAGGCCCAGAGCGAAGTCCAGAGTGCCCAGAGGGTCGAAGAAGTGGTGTCTTGAAATGAATCTTGTCCCACAACGAATCTAGGGACCCACCCTCAGGTAAGCCCTTATGTACACTAAGGAAAGGGTTGGGATGATTCAGGGTTCCCTCCCAGAGGAGGGGTTGGACAGTGGGGAGGATACTCCCATGTTCTTTGTCCAGTTTCGCACCAGAACAGGAGCCAATGGCTCCCTGAGCTGGTTGTAACTGGACTATGCAAGGAGGACACCAAATGTGCCCTTCAAGCAGACTGAGTGGCGCTGGCAAGCGCTCCCACCCGGCCCTAATACACTTAACCCTGTTTGGGAGGTGGTCACACCTCCCTGTGACAGGATACCTATTGTTCTGCCTTCCCCTGCTCGAGCCTGGCTCAGCAGCAGGAGGGCAGAATCGTGTCTCTGGTCAGCAGCAGCCTTGTTGTGCTGTCCGGGTCTAGAAGACTGGTACGGGGATCACTGAGGGCCTCTCGGAGGAGCTTTACAGTGCATGGAATCATACATGATTCCAACATGTTTGATACCAGACATGATAGGGTTTGTTACAGCCAGTTTAGAGATGGTCATCGCGTAATGACGCATGGCCACTCTATATATCGTAATGGCTGATGCACTTACAGCCCGGGAGAATGTACTCCGAAGGCTGTAGGGGTGTCCTGCTCATGCAGGGGCACCCTCACACTTAGAACCAAGCACCCTGCCTTCAGGATTGAAAGGCCTGCTTTAGGGATGACTTATAGGTTTTAAGTGCAGTGACCTTTGATATAGAAAACCTATATCTTTTATAAGTGGTGCTAGTACCAGCTTACACAGGCTGCAATGGCAGGCCTGTAGTTACAGTTTGAGTGGTCCCTCATGGGTGGCATAATACATGCTTCACCCCATGGGGGACCCCTGGTGTACCTATGCCCTGGGTACCTCAGTAGCATATACTAGGGACTGATAAGGGTACAGCAGTGTCCAATCTGGGTGGTACCCAAGTACTTACCATACCAATTTAGGGGAGAAAGCACAGAGACTGGGGTCCTGATTAGCAGGATCCCAGTCAAAAACAGCATAACACCAGGCAAAAAGTGGGGGTAAACATAAAAGCAGATCCTACTTTCCTACACAACCCCCCCATCCCAAACGTAAGGAGATGAGACTAACCTTGCCCAGTTGAGTCTTCATTTTCTAAGTGGAAATATCTGAAGAGTCCGTCTGCATTGGCATGGTTACTCCCGTGCGTATGTTCCACTGTATAGTCCATCCCCTGTAGGGAAATGGACCGCCTGAAAAGTTTGGGGTTTTCACCCTTCATCTGTTTAAGTCATAAGAGGGGCTTGTGGTCTGTTTGAACAATGGAGTGAGTGCCAAACAGGTATGGCCTCGGCATCTTCAAGGCCCAGACCACAGTGAAGGCTTCCCTCTCAATTGCTGACCAATGTTTCTACCTTGGGGTCAACCTTCTGCTGCTATAAGCTACTGGTTGATCCTGGCCCTCTGCATTAAGTTGTGATAACACAGCCCCTACCCCTATCTCAGATGCATCTGTCTGGACAATGAAAGGTTTGGAGTAGGTAGGACTTTGCAGGATGGGAGCAGTGCACATGGCCTGCTTCAGTTAATCAAATGCCTTTTGACAGCTTACTGTCCACTGAACTTTCTTGGGCATTTTCTTAGATGTAGGATCATTCAGGGGAGTCACAATGGACCCATATCCCTTTACAAATCTTTCATGGCATCTTTATTGCTCATGGGTAATGATCTAAATAATGAAGTAAAGGGCCTATAGAGGGTAGGGGAAAAGAATAAATTGTGTTCCTATTCCATGATAGGACATACACAAACGTTGTTTAAATACCCCTCACACATCAAAAGGACCCTTGATGTCATGCTTCATCATTGGGGTCTTCCCATCCCACTGTGGGATGGGGCGTGCTACAACCTGCGACTGCGCGGGAGCACTTATCTAAAAGACTATGTGTGGTGCAGGGGTGGTGAGAAGAAGGGTCAAAAGGTGAAATTAAAAAGGAACTGGCCTCATGGACATAAAACAATTTAATAGGTCATTGAGGCTGAACCTGTTAAAATAGTGATTTGGAAAAGTCATGCATATAATGAGCTGACTTTCCTAAAAAGTCAACATGTTTCGAAGCTCAAGGCTTCTTCATCAGGACTAAGAAGATCCCTTCTGCGCTCACTTATTGCTTTAAGAAGTGAAAATAATCATATACAAAAGGAAATGCAGTTATTCATGCAGTATAAAGTACCTGTTTGTACTTCTAAATGTAAATCAGTAAGTACTATATGTTAATCTGTAAAAAAGGGAAAATATTGAAGTATTAATAACGCCATACACGGCGTTGTCTCACGAAGACCTGCAAAGACAACACATGTGTCAAAGTGACTGTTAATACAACATAGTGCTATAGTGGTGCATGGACCTGTGAAAGAAATCGGGAAAAGGGAAAAACATACAATGACACACAACATATAACATAAAACACACACTCTATTAAGTGACTATGATAATAAAGAGGCAGTATGTATAACAATGTATATACACAATACATACAATGTATGAATGGGTGTATTGCCCCATGAGCCTCAGGTACGGATGAGCAGGAAGAAGTCACTCGTTACTATGAGGGAAAAAGATGGTATAAAAATGAAGAGAGAGACACGATCATGTATGTCCTATCATGGAATAGGAACACAATTTATTCTTTTCCCCTACCCTCTATAGGCCCTTTACTTCATTATTTAGATCATTACCCATATGGTGGATCTTGATGTTTTGATAACCTTTGACCTGAGGAGGACGTATCCACCGTCAGTGTCCCTAGGGGCACTACCTCTTCTCTCCCTAACTTTGTTTTTTGTAGTCTTCTAGACAGCGTGTAGCTGTGGGAGTTCATCCAGTATTTCTGGGATTCAGGCAATATCGTTCAGTGTACCGGTTTTTGCCTTGTATATATTATTATTTACTACATTTAAATTCTCTTCACACACACTTCCTATATACACACACTCACACGAATATTCACAGTCATGGCCGAGACAGCAGGTCTCACGTTCAATGAAGACGAGGTGGACAGGATCTTAGCTGCCCTCAACCCTTTTGAAGGGCTAAGTAACTCAGACCCAGGACCTAGCAGCTCAGATTGGGATGAGATGGCTAATCTCAGAAGAACCCAGATCAAAACGGCTCTGCATGGCCTATTAATGACTGAGTACTTAAGGGCCAATGCGGCACCTCATGGCCTAATTGTCCGCAACGAACCATTCATTTTTCAGCACGACAAGGCATTCAAAAGGATTGGTCACTTATATCCTGGCACTGCACTAGAGATTGGCTGGTCTTGATAATAAAAACAGCAACCCGTCTGGCACAAGAATTAAAAATTGACATACAAAAGTTGGAGGTGCAACTTAAGAGCTACCAATCTCATACAGTATTAAAAAGAGATTGGATGAATTGAATCAACAGATGAGTGAGTACGAGATTACCTTGAAACAAAGCAAGTTCAAGAAATTAAAAAAGACACTGCAGCCTTTAGCCATGAACGTATATACCCCTATATACGTGAGGATTACGTAACAAGGAAAGCCAATAGTGAACAAGACTCTGATAGCGATATATCAGACACCGGCTCGAACGACTCATATTCCAGCCGGGGTAGCAATTCGAGAAATCAGAGAGGAGGAACATGGAAACAAAGACCTTACCAACCTAGAGGGAGGTGGAACCACTACCCTAACCAACCAATTTTTGCCCACTATCCATATGGTCCACCACCAATGGGAGGACCCTTCCAACACTGGGCACCAACACCACAGGAGTATGATTATTATGGACCACCTCCTTTTTTAGGCACACGCCCAGGACCTCAAAGAGGAAGGAATCGACGAGGCAATCATGTCCACTGGAGGAACGACCCAGAAGATGCAGTCAGAGTGTCAACAAGGAGCATGACCGGAACCGCGAACCAACCAACAACCAGCAAGTAGGAAACCTAGTGGTCAACCTTACATCATTGGTTCTCAGTGAACCACAAAAACTGGCCTTAAGTAAAGGTCTTGGTTTTGTGCCCACTAATAAAATGGACAATTTCAAACTATGTTTGGAGGTAAAAGAATTCGTAAGAAAACTTAAACTACGGGCTTTCTTTGACAAGAAGGATTCCACAATGACTACAGAGGAACAGTCTTCTGACACCGGATTACGACCTAAATCCACTTTCACCCCCCGGATCCAACCCTTCCAGTGGAGTTGCTCACCTTTGAGAGAGCTGTTATGGGTGAAATCATGCAATTGTCTAATACAGACAAAAAAACCTTTCATAATACAACACGAGAGGAAAAGGAAGCTATACGAACCCTGGCTAATAACAGTGATCTCACTATCAAACCAGCGGATAAAGGCGGAGCCATTGTGTTACAAACCACTCCCAAGTACGACACTGAGTGTAGACGACTATTGGACGACTTACGCAATTATGAAGTGATCCAAGACGATCCAACAGAAAGGATTCGAATACGGATAGGAACTATGGTGGAGGAAGCGGTCTGTCACAACTGGATATCAAAAAAGAATCTGAATTTCTGATACAAAAATCTCCCATAACACCCTATTTCTACACCATTCCTAAAATCCATAAGAACTTGGATGATCCTCCAGGACGTCCTATCGTCTCAGGGATCGGTTCTATATTAGAACCCCTGTCCAAGTTCTCTGATGCTTTGCGACCGCTAGTTCAGAAAACAGGTACTTACCTCAAAGACACGAAAGCAGTCTTACAACTACTTGCGACTCAGGACTTTGACATAAGTCAACATCTTCTACTTGGTTTAGACGTTGAGAGTCTGTACACTAGTCTTCCTCATGATGAAACCATTGGTATCATAGAGGAAGTTTTACATGCAACCACATGGGAATACCACACACCACGCAGCATGGTTATGGAATGCATTTCCTTAGCATTAAAAGAAAATTTCTTTCTCTTTAAAGATACATACTATTTACAAAAACATGGGACTAGCATGGGAAGCACCTTCGCTCCTAGTCTTGCAGGTCTTTACGTGCATCATCTAGAGACAACAAAGATACTGCACCTAGATAATCCTTTCAATGAGCACATCATTACCTGGAAAAGGTACATTGATGATATCCTAGTAATATGGAAAGGCGATACTCACTCTGTTGAGTCCTTTATGCTATGGCTTAACCAACAAAATCAGTTCTTGAAATTCACACATACAGTATCCAATACTGACTTGGTGTTCCTTGATCTTAACATTTACCCAGAGAATGGCAAGCTCAAAACCACTACTCACTTCAAACCTACTGCAAAGAACTGTCTTCTCCTTTATAGTAGTTTCCACCCACGACATTTGCGAGACAATCTCCCTTTTGGACAGTTCCTACGCTTAAGAAGGAACTGTACGGAAATTACAGATTTCAAAAACCAAGCTACTGATCTTGAAAATAAACTACTAACACGTGAATATCCACCAAGAATCATTAAACAGGGCTGGAAAAGAGCTAGGCATAACAATAGAGAGGCGTTGTTGGATAACAATCCTCCAAGGGAAAGAGAGACCAGACCAATCTGTGTCACAACATACAATACCCATTCGAATGAAGTATCCAAGATAATTAATAAACATTGGAGAATACTGAACTGTGGTAAACTTTCTTTTCCAAAACCTATGTTTTCTCACAAAAGAGGCAGAAATCTGAGAGATATCCTTGTGCATACGAGGCCACATACCACATGGGAAACTAACCTGGCTCCCTTCAATTCCCAACCTATCCAGGGTCATCATCCCTGCGGAAATTGCAGTACCTGTGCCCTTACTACAAAAAGTAAGAAAATTACATTCTCTAATGGGTCTGTGTGGGAACAAAGACGATTTACTAACTGTAATAGTAAAAATGTAATCTACATGATCACTTGCCCGTGCAATCTGGAGTATATCGGGATGACGTCCAGACCAGTTAAGATACGGATCGGTGAACATAGAAGTAATGTGAGGTGCAAGAAGAGTACTACTAAAATGGCAACCCACTATCTGTCAACCAACCACAACGTTGACGACATAAAATGGACAGTGATCGAACAAATCCGTCATGAAAAGGACCTTCTGGAGAAGGAACAACGTTGGGTATTCCGTCTGGGGACACATGACCAGGGATTGAATGACGAAATTCCGTGGGCCCAGCTAATAGGTTAAAGTAGTCATTACACCTGACTCCCCTTCATTACTATACACAGGGCACTAACTGTATCTCAGCGTTTTAGTCCCTGTATGTAGAGGTCCTAATGATACATCAGTATTTTCCTTTACATCCTTGATTTTGCCTGATTTCGCTAGCTTTCCTTTCACCATTATCGTCTTTATTATCTGACACCTGTTGTGCCTTGCGCTGTTCAATGAGCGTTAATTTTTACTTCTTGAAACGCATCAATACATTGACAGGGCTTTCACTACAACATCACTTATCGCAATGTCCCGTAAATCTCTCGTAGATAACCACACGCGATGATGGGCATCAACCACACCGCATTATAGAATCGTTTATTTTTATTTGCTTATTGAATTGGTATTAGTTCAAGCTCCAGGGTTGCATCTTATATGCAGTACCTTCTTGCTGTACTACCCTCACTTCCATTCATTTTTTTCATTTGAGAACTAAACGTGATGGTGGATAACCATGCCGCAGCTCTATAGTACGACATTCACTTGGTTGTTACACACGTACGGAATACTCACTTCCGCTGTGCAAGTGAGTCAGCGCTCTAGTGCCTTGGGAAAATCGAGCTGATTAGCTTACTTCCGGTATGTCTCGCGCCAGTTTCACGGGTGTTTCTGATCTGCTCTCGTTACTTGTGTATAAATAAGCCGCTTACCGCACTCCCTAGTCATACAGCGGAGCCGCGGGTGAGCAGTATGGGGCAAATTCTGTCTGACAGCATGTAAGTACGGCTTAGCCGTCATGGTCCGAGTTTTCTTCGTTAAATTTTCATTAATTTTCATTATTTACTCTGCAAGAGGACGCGCACTACCTGATCGTGTCTCTCTCTTCATTTTTATACCATCTTTTTCCCTCATAGTAACGAGTGACTTCTTCCTGCTCATCCGTACCTGAGGCTCATGGGGCAATACACCCATTCATACATTGTATGTATTGTGTATATACATTGTTATACATACTGCCTCTTTATTATCATAGTCACTTAATAGAGTGTGTGTTTTATGTTATATGTTGTGTGTCATTGTATGTTTTTCCCTTTTCCCGATTTCTTTCACAGGTCCATGCACCACTATAGCACTATGTTGTATTAACAGTCACTTTGACACATGTGTTGTCTTTGCAGGTCTTCGTGAGACAACGCCGTGTATGGCGTTATTAATACTTCAATATTTTCCCCTTTTTACAGATTAACATATAGTACTTACTGATTTACATTTAGAAGTACAAACAGGTACTTTATACTGCATGAATAACTGCATTTCCTTTTTGTATATGATTATTTTCACTTCTTAAAGCAATAAGTGAGCGCAGAAGGGATCTTCTTAGTCCTGATGAAGAAGCCTTGAGCTTCGAAACATGTTGACTTTTTAGGAAAGTCAGCTCATTATATGCATGACTTTTCCAAATCACTATTTTAACAGGTTCAGCCTCAATGACCTATTAAATTGTTTTATGTCCATGAGGCCAGTTCCTTTTTAATTTCACCTTTTGACCCTTCTTCTCACCACCCCTGCACCACACATAGTCTTTTAGATAAGTGCTCCCGCGCAGTCGCAGGTTGTAGCACGCCCCATCCCACAGTGGGATGGGAAGACCCTAATGATGAAGCATGACATCAAGGGTCCTTTTGATGTGTGAGGGGTATTTAAACAACGTTTGTGTATGTCCTATCATGGAATAGGAACACAATTTATTCTTTTCCCCTACCCTCTATAGGCCCTTTACTTCATTATTTAGATCATTACCCATATGGTGGATCTTGATGTTTTGATAACCTTTGACCTGAGGAGGACGTATCCACCGTCAGTGTCCCTAGGGGCACTACCTCTTCTCTCCCTAACTTTGTTTTTTGTAATCTTTATTGCTCACTCACTTTCTGAATTAGCAGAACATCTGTTCCTTTCCAGCCTAAGTGTACTCGCCAGATGGGACTAGTAGGTGCTAAAAATAGCTTGACCTTATAAAATTTTACTCACAATTGCGAGTGGGCGTGTAGATTTTTAAGGCCTGAGAGACTACTGTTAATTTTGCATTAGTGACAATCTCTTCCTGTGACGGGATACATCCTTCAACGGACCGAAGATTTATTAGATAATTATTCCAATCTACAGGCAACACCATATTTTTTAAGAGGGAAGTGTACAATTTCAAATACTTGTGCCATAAAGAATTCACAGTTGTTCAATATCAAGTTTGCAATAATCAGTGACTTTCTACTTGTGAGTCTAAAAGTTCCACTAATTTCAGGTCACTACTCCTTACCAACTTGAGTTCTACAGTCAAAGAAGACACATGGTCTCACCAAAGGGGTCCATTCTCCCGGTTGCTGGACTTAGAATACACCTAAAGTTTACTGATCATGGAATCTCTGGCCTTATTGTGAAAACAAATGACACAAGTTTCTTTTGGCTGTTTGTAATCGACTCCTTCGAAGACAGTTAAAGAGAGCTAATGACAGTGATGTTACTGCATTCACTTTTAGTGCAGGGACCAGATGGAAAGTGGAAAAAGAGATTGGTGGTTCCTTTTCAACCATCCTATCTCTCCTCAATTGTAAACTAAGTGAAGAAGAATGCACAAGATGCAACTCTGGCTGGCTCATGCAGAGGATTACGATTAAAGTTTTTAAGCTTAGAGCAATTTTTTCGATTAGTACAAAAGACAAGGTAAGCAAGTATGTAGATCCTTCTATTTCTTAATAACACATCCATCATATTATGATGAGTTTGAAGATTCATGTGGAGGACGTTGAAATTGCTGTAACAAGCCTACAGTGAAGGGACCAGGAACCTTTGGAGCTGAAAATCCAGTATTTAGGCAGATATTAGACAAAATCATAAAAAACATGTCTTCATTTTATTTTCATCTTTTTTTTCCTGGGAAGGGCTTTAGTCTTTTCCTTCTAACTAGACAACTCTGAGCTTGTTTGTCTGTCACAGATTTCTTTAGCCTCCTTTTCAGAAACCTCATGTTGACGGTTTCCGTTTAATGCTGCAATTGTCTCTACCACAATCCTTCTTAATCTCTCCTCCTTTCTCCTCTTCCTTTTAGGAGAAGAGTACTCCACATAATGTCTCTTCCTAGAGCGCTGTAGGAAAATCAAGCCTAGCTGGCCCAACAACCATATGCAAACGCTAAAAAAAACACCACAGTACAACTTTCCATTGGTGCTTTTTCACAACACCTGTAGGATGCTGGGTTTCTGTTGCAGTAACCCCCCCACTTTTTGCCAGATTTCTAATGCACTTTGACTTGATGTGCCCTGGGTCCCTGCCAATCAGGTTCCCAGGGCCTGTGTTCTTTACCAAACCTGTACCTTGTACCCCCAATTAGCACCTCTCTGGCCACATGTAAGTCCCTTGTAAAAGGTACCATAGGTACCAAGGGCACTTGACCAGGGAAGGCCTCTAAGGGCTGCAGCACATATTGTGACACCCTTAGAGGTCCTGTACCTTAACACACACACACTGCCATTGCAGGCTGCGTGTTTTGGTGAAGAGAAAAGTGAAGAGTTGACATGGCACACATTCCTGTGTGCCATGCCTGCAACCCACTGCATATGGTATAGGTAATACACCCCTCTAGCTGGGTGCACTATACCACGAGTGAGGGTACAGTTGCCTGAGCACTGTACTCCTACAGTGTCTAAGTCAATTTCAGACATTGTAAGTGCAGTAAAGCCATAAAGAGTATATGGTCTGGGAGTTTTTCATTACGAACTCCACAGCACCATAATTTCTTTACTGAATTCTGGGAAGTTTGTTAGAAAACTTCTCAGCCTAATAAACACACACTGATGCCAGTGTGGGATTTATTATACCATGCACTCAGAGGGCATCTTAGAGATGCCCCCTGAAAAACGACCAGCCTCTGGTGGGTCCCCTGACTGGTACACACCAGCCTGCCACCACAAGACATGATTTTGGACCCCTGGGGGGCTCCCTGAGCCCAGAAACAAAGCATTTCCTGGGCGGAGGTGGTCACACCTCCCCAAGATCAGGAATATCCATCTGTGGCAGGGGAGCATCAAAGGCCTTGCCGCCATTGTAACGCGACCCACAGCCTCTCCTGCTATCAGGAGCGGGCCCCCTTCCTGTCTCCCCTCCATTTCGGTGGGAAGACAGGCGGGAACAATTTCACAGCCCAGAAGGTGTGCCCACCTCTGCCAACCCCACCCCTCAGGTGGGGGACGGGAGGTGAAGCCCACTCTTCAGTGCCCGCCATCTTGCAGATGGCAGGCACTCTCCAATCAGGGTTAGGGATTGTGCCCACTCCCCCACGTGGGGTGAGCACACAAAGGGTGTAGTCACCCTAAGGTCAGTAGCCCATTGGCTACTGACCTCGAGACCCCTAAAAAGCTCCCTAAATACAGTATTTAGGGGCAGCCCTGAACCAAGAAGACAGATTCCCACAACCTATGAAGAAGGAGGAAAGAAGACCCCCAGCAGAGGAGACTGCAGAGAATAACTGACTTGGCCCCAGCCCCATCAGTCATCTGCAGTTTCCAGAGATCCTGCGCCAAAAGTCGCCTTGTCCTGCAGCCAGCGACCTCCAGAACCCCTGGGAGGACTGACTGCCTTCCACAAAGACAGAATCTCCTGTGAACAGCAGCTCTGTTCAGAAGAAACAGCCAGGAAAGACTCCGAGCCTGCTGAGGACAAAGAAACCCGACGCCTGGAACCACCACTGCTCCCGACGCCTACGGTCCGAGTGGCCCATCGGTCCCAGCAAGATCCCCCAGCGCTCCAGAGTCCGAGTCCACCGTGGGTTGACCCCTCCAGGACTCCCTGACGTCGCCTGCAGCCTCTGCACGGAGACCCCCCCAACCGCGTGTGGCCCGGTAAGGTGAAATCCGACCTCAAAAGACACCCCTGCATCCAGCCGCCCTGGCGAAGCGAACCAGAGGTGCACCTACGTCCCCGAGCCCTCCAACTTACCTGCCCAGCTGTTGGTTCCTCCTGTAAGACTTACTGGACCGAGCCTGCAGCTAAAACCCAAAACTAGCAATCCCCATTGAAAACAGGGCACCAGATGCCAAAACAGCACCCTGCACCCGGCCGCCCCTGTGCAGCTGTGGGTGCACCTTGTGTGCTAAACTGGATCCCCCTTTGCCCTAAGCTTAAGTCCAGGAGTTTTGCTCCCACAACCTTGTGGCCTGCTCTTGAGCAGCCACCAATCAGAGGCCCCCAATCCCCCATTGGATAACATTGAGCCTCTGCACCCATCTGCCCCAGTGCCGCTGAGGGTGTTCTGAGAGTGCATCCTCGACCCTGGGGGAACCCTGGTTCTAACCCCAGAATACCAACTCTCTCAAACAAGTACTTACCTGCAAACTGTTAACTTCATTTCCTCCCATAGGATTGCATTGACTGCTTCTCTTTGAAAATTGTTCTAAGTGTGGAGTTGGTTTGTATGGAACTCTAAGAAAACTGCATATATATATAAAAACTGCTTTACTTACCTTTTCTCGAGGAAATTTCCCAGTGTGATATCTAGGCATATCACACTGACTAGAAAAAGTAATCCATAAAGTAATCTGTAAAGTAATCCATAAAGTAATGTAACAGTAATTTCAACTATATTGAAAGCATTTACAAACCTGTAACAAAGTCATTTTCATTCAGCTTGCTTTTATTGTTCAACCTGCCTTGAAAAGTACCATTTACACTTACCTGTGCCAGGCTTGCTTGGTTCTAGGAAATAAATATAACTAAATAATATATTTATACAAACAAATTGGTCTGAGTTCAGTCTTTGAGTGTATACAATAAATGCTCAGCACTACCCTCTGATAACGCCTTACTGCTCGCCCGCACTACCACAAATAGAGAGTAAGGTATTATCTACTTTTACCTCTGCCTACCTTTGGGGTTCCACTGGACTCTGCACACTATACATCACTTTGGTGTAGTATATACAGAGCCAGCTTCCTACAACACCTACCTATCAGTTTTTAGGTTCTAAGATCTGGAAACACCATCCCCCGACACACCGAAAGCACTTGGTCTTTGACGAATACCAAGCCGAGCACGCATAAGGAACAGGCACTATGCAGGAGACACAATTTTGCTTCTGTTTTCCTGCCACTGCAACTCCACAAGAGTAAAATAAAAAAGAGACAGAAGAATTAAAAAAACACATTCCCAGCCTCAAAGCACTTCCTCCAGTCCCTCACTATACCACCTGACTTTCGCAGATCAGGATAAAAACCTTATTTTTTCTGAATAAATATGTATCAATTGCACGCACTCCATAAACAATATCCTTATAAGACGTCATCCCTTTTGTCTTAAGCCCAGCAGAAGACAAACTACGTGGGCAATCGCTGGGGGACCAAGCTTAGCAGGAGTCTCAGCATATAATTTCTACAGTTCTTGTCTCAGTTAAAAACAGGAAGATGCTGGGAATAGCATGCATTTTATGACACCCAGTAAAGCTCGGCGGGACTTACATTCACACCATTTTCCTTACGTTTTTTAAAATTGTATCAGGGTGGGTTTATCCTCACATGTAACGACTGGGACAAGGACATAGGAGACAGACGTGATGGTTGTACTGTTACATTCACATACTCACTACCCTATTCCTTGAACCCACTGAGGTGGGGCCACTGTTGGAGTACCCCTCATTGCCTGTCAATGTTTTCATGCTTTATATTTTCTTGAAAAAGTTTCTATTCACTGAAATCTGGAGCAGCTCAAGATGGCAGTGCTTTGGCTTCACCAAGTACTTTTCTAATGGAACTCAAAGTCTGCAATTCGATATATTGTACGGTAGTGTATCACATGCTACACATCACATATTAAAGAAAACTATTTAATAACACCTTGCACACAATTTACAAAACACATCTTACTCCTCTACAGCAGCCTTCATTTGTATGATAAATGATAAACATTGGCACATAAGACCTGAAACAAGTTTGTGAAACATTACCCATCTTCTTCTGCTGTATGCACTTTACACAAATGACCTTGCATGTGATTGCTGGGGTGTATGTGTGGGTGTACAAACAGTTGGAAAGCGCAAAAAGGAAACTGGTCTCTGATCTGAAGATTGTTTATGGTATTTTTTACAAGCCCACATACAGAGGATATAGGGAGGATAGTATAGGTTATGGAAAAGTAACACTACAGTGCATGAAAGCATAAAATTAATCGTGCCTGCAGGTCCCACACCAAGCAGATGTTGCTGGAGGCCAACAAGTCAGATTACAATGCTCCTACCTCTCCTCTGCCCAGTGTAGCATGGGGTCCCACTCGTTCTTCTGAAGTTCCACTAAGCTTTGTGGCTCCTCCACACGGTAGCTAGTACAATAAAATGAAGAGACAGTCAAAATAAAGGTCTGCAGCGGATGTGTCCAAAATTTGTACAGAGAAGTGGACAAGACCGGGGTGGGGGGGGTAGGGGCAGTCTTTTCATGATGAAGTTGTAGGATAGCCACATAGCCACATGGAATAAGTTTAAATGCAACAAATTTAGCTAAAACTTATTTTCCTAGTCAGTATGCAAAGGTTGAAGGTGACTACTCTGCTGCTCGGAGCTTCTGGCAGTATCTGAGGTTGAGCTAGTGTGAGCTAGTGTGATGTCTGAGGTGGTGCTGTTTTCTGCAGCAGCAGTATGGGATGCATGTCAGAGTGCATTGATCATCTCCTACTGAGCAATCTAATGCATGGGGTAACCCTGTGGCATCTGCATGTTGCATTGATATGGTGGATCCCTGTTGCCTCAGCAGGCCTCGTGGTATATACCATACTAGAAATATATTTGGAAGTCTTTGATGTAAGCCGTACGCTTATGTATGTTCATGTTGTCAGAGGTCATATTGAAATGGGCACAATGCAGGTAGTGAAAAACACTTCACAAACGAACCCAGACAGTTGCATTTTTCGGTGGATCAGACCCTTGACACCCGCTGTTTGCAGGGTATTAATACCAATCCAAAATCTCATTGATGGTGTGTTCCAACATTGACTCTCCTACCCTGGCCTGTTTACTGGGCCTTGCTTAATGCAATATAACAGTTTCCCCATCTTCTTTTAGATGACCTTTGTCTCTTTCCCATGTGCATTACGAGGCTGAGAACCTTAATGTATACCATGGTTGTAGTAGAGTATTATTCCCTTATTTATTTAGTACTGTGTATATATCAGTCATTGGAGTTGGGGCTCCTCATTTTGATTGTTCATTTTAGAGCCAGCTCTTTGTGAGGTTTGGATGTGTTCCTGGGAAAGACTTTGATTTATCCACTCCATGTACTGCATAACCTGTCTATGGACTGTTCGGGCTGTTTTTTATACATTTCTACTGAGTGTGTATTGCTTCCTTCTAAAAACATACCAAGGTAAGAAAAGTCCATTGGGGTTATTTGGGGGTAGGCTAGTGTGCCATCCGTTGATAATGATCCAGCCCACTCTGATTTCACATGCAATTAGGAGGCATTCCAGTAACATATTATGAGCTGAGCGACCAAGAAGCATGGCAGGTTGCATACACAGGTTCCACTTTAAGGGGCCTGCTTTTACAGGCACCTTACAGGCAAAGGAGCTGGAGGGTGTTGCGTTGAGTTTACACATATGTCATGACACTTTAATTATCCTGAAAACATGGCATACGTCGCCTGTGAATTGCTGAACAATCACAGTCAACTGTAAAAGGGAACAGCAATAGACTACGTAGCCTATAATATAAAGGATGTTAGGATGGGGCCTACCTATTTTCCTCATCACATTCATGTTCCAGATTTTGTATTGTTGAAATAAAGGAATGTGGGATGGGTATTTTCTGGAACCAACTCTCTCCACACCAAACAAATCTCTATTAATTGGTTAAAGCAAGGAACTAAACATGTACTTCGTCCAGCTGCATTTTTTATTTTAGTTTTACAATTTTGTCACAATTTTTGTTCTGGTAACACTGTTTATTACATTTTAGTGCAACAGTGTAATTTTAAATGCTGCTGTGATATGAAACATGGTACCTTTTGTTAATATGTTATTTATGTTTCAATTAGGTTCTCTGATTCCAGAGTGGATTTATTTGAGGTCTATAAACATGTTATATAAATATATCCAATTAATGCAATATGATTCCGCACAAGTATGTGATGCAGGTGAAGTGCCATTCATCTATAAAAACTGGCATGGATGTTGGTGTGAGATACAAATGGTATCCCTTAGAGACCCCAAAAATCAATTTTGTGTCTCTGACATGGGGTCAGCATAAAAAAAGAAGGTACGTCTTGCTCTCAGAGTGAGGCTTTTTGAGCAACACAGTAGAACTAGAATCGGAGGTGGAAAGGCGTTCTTTGTTTGGGAGCACCACAGCTAAAATAAACCACTGCTATTTAATGAGTTGTGCAAGTACTTTCTTTCACAAGGAGATTACAGTCTGTTTGTCACAAATCTGGATAACTCTGTGCAAATCGACCCTTAGACATTGTTCTCATATTTAGTGGGGAGATTCAAACAGCTTTAACCAGACCTTGGCCTAGAAATGTTTGATATGGTACATTAAAAGTGATTTAAAAACATGACATGATTAATAAATATGTGTAAAAGGGCTGTACACATGCATAGTGTATGCAGCTTGCATAATTTTTGAACTGTATTACAGTGGTTTCAGTAGAAGTTTGACAAGTACAACTGGTAACCAAGACGGTGATGAGTTAAGCCTCACTGTAACGCAAGGGTCCCAACCCTTCGTGACCAATGAGCAACATTTGTGTGTCAGTTCAAATGGTGAACATCTGAACCCAAACGGAACATATATGCTTTATATGTAAAACAATAATTAGTGTGGTAGTAAATCTATTATGCTTAAATAATACACTTAATTCTGCAGTAATCAACAGTATTTTGGGGTAAGGGAAATGTATTGGTATACTGTGCATTTAAAGCGCAATATTATTCAGGGATCATGACCACAATTAGATTTGATCTAAAGACCAATTTACCAAAGACGTGGGTTTGTTAAAAGAAATAGTAGAACAATAGTGGCAACATTTTGAAGAACTTTGTGCCAGGAAACCTGGCCAATAATGAAATTATGTAATGCCTACTCTGTAAGGTAGCAGACTGCGCTCACTTATAGATTTGTGGGATATTAGAGGCAAATTGTGCATTTTGCAGTACATTAGGCCCGTAACTTTGGTACAAAAAAACTGGGATTCAAACACAATTTAATAAGGAGATTTAGGGCATTTAACTACTATGACCCTCTTAGACAATAGTTGAAAGTGTCTCAGATAATTCTGCCCCTTCTGCAAATCCACGTTTGCACACGGTTATGAATTACAAGTTATATGAATGTATCGCACCCAGTTATAACAGGGTGCAATAAAGTATGCAATAGGAGAAAGGGACATGGTAAATACAGGAACATGTGTATTTTGATAAAGTAAGCATCAAAATCTGCATTGCTTAGCCAAAATTTTATACATGTTAGTTATCACACCAAATTAATTCCAACCCCTGCAGTTGTGGGTGTCATCAGATGCAATAAATATTGCGCCCTACTCTAAGCCACTCATTATGAGGGCATCCGTAGTAAATGACGCATAAAGAGTATATTGGATAAACAAAATTGGTCAAAACTAGGAGGAGGTGGAGTGGAGGGTTCACCACATGACCCTTCTAATAAATCTAGGTGAAAACAGTTTATTAACATTGGTCTAAATATGGTAGGTTACAAAGATCACTTTCTGGGACCACGGGGTAGAACTGTGTTCTACCCAGGAATACCTTGTATAGTACCATGGCATAACTTTGTGAGAAACTGATAGGATGCAAGGCCAGTTCACACTGGGGTCTTAGCACACTTTGCAGTTTTTCGTAATGCCCAGTTACTACATGTAGCATGTTTCCATGAAGCATCATTTAGCACACTCTACACAGCAAGCTTTTATAATGACCTAGCAATACAGACTTTACTAATTCAGTAAAGTCAGTGTAGGGCCATCTATGAAAATTCAAGGAAAACCACAGCCTGCAGAGGTAAAACTCAGCTGCTTCTTTATCAGACAACTCATCCACAGACGAGTCTTTCCAGGTAAATTAACAGATTTCAAAAGTAAGCACAAGACATGGAAGTTACACAAGAATGCCCCGTGATAAACCTTTTGACAGATTCCACTGCTCACAAAAAGAAGATGATTGCCATTGAATCCGCCATTTCAATTTGAGAAGAAAACTACACATATCCCGGATTCGTGGTTAGAGTTGTCAGGGACAGCATAGCTTTATAAGGTGCATGATACTCCCATTGAATTATGGGGAAAATATCCTGCTCAATTCCATACCTGATCCAAATGAATCAGGCAGAGAAGACTGCACTTCTCTGTTGCCTTAAAATGGGTTAGATATTATTTGGGAATTATTCCTTAGTGTGCCTGCAGTTAGGCCAGTCCCAAAACAGCAGGTGATGAACAGGGTGAACAAAGGCACATCTTTATGAAACAGCACGGGACAGATTTCTATTTAGCCAGCCTCAGCAGAGGCCAGAATTCTAGGAGTGCAAAATGAAAAAATAAACATGGGAAACAATCAATAGACTTGGGAGTTTTCCATCTTTTCCGTTAACACTTTCCATTACGCTCCAATTAGCACACCTTGTAGTTTCCATACTTGTCCAGGTCATACACTATGCTTTTTTGACACTGCCCAGCTAGCACATGTTGCTATTGTTTTTTTTTTTTTTTTAAATCTCAGCTACCACTTTACCTTTTTCCATAATTCTGGTGCAAATTCACTTTGTAATATTTCAGAATATCAACACTTTACACGCTCTGCAATTACATAATATCCCAGTTATCACTCTATTGTAATTTTCTATAGTTCTGTAGCCAGCACTCTTCGCTGTCTTCCATTAAGCTGCTAGTTTATACTCTTCAGAAACGAATAGTTTCTTACCTGTCGGTGTAGTTTTGCAGCTTGAAGAATTTTCTGGATTCACATGCTGTGCATTATTCCGCCATCTAGTGGTTGGCTCCGGAATTGTAGTATTTCTTCTGTGTTTTTTTTGGTGGGCATCGACGTACGACCATTTGGTGTCCTTCTGTGACGTCGACGTGCTTCCTCCGGAAGCTTCCACCTTTGGTCGCCATCTTCGGATTCTTTTTTTTTTTCTCATTGTTCTCTTCCTTGGCGGAGGAGGGTGGGTTCGCTAGTGAATCCAGAAAATTCTTCAAGCTGCAAAACTACACCGACAGGTAAGAAACTATTCGTTTTGCAGCATGAATCTTTTCTGGATTCACATGCTGTGCATAGACTTTGTTGCAGTTTTCTAGTCTTGTGGTGGCTGGGTGGAAGATGAACTTTGGTTTGTAAATAGATGCTGTAAGAACTTTTGTCCTACTTGTGCTTCTTGGTTCATTTGAATGTCCACACAGTAATGCTCTTTTAAATGTGTGTACTGAAGACCATGTTGCAGCCATGCTGATGTCTTGAATTGGAGTGTTAGCTAGAAATGTAATAGTTGCTCCTTTCTTCCTTGTTGAGTGTGCCCGTGGCGCACCTTGTAAAGTTTGTCCTGCTTGTCTGTGGCACAATTGTATGGCTTGCGCTATCCATCTTGCAATTGTGTTTTTGGTCACTCGCCTTCCCAGAAAACTTTTTGCAAAGGATACAAATAACTTATGTTTTTCTGTATTCCTTAGTTCTTTCAATGTAATACATGACTGCTCTTCTTGCGTCAAGTGTGTGCAAAGCTCTTTCCGCTTTGGTGTTTGGATTTTGAAAGAAACTTGGTATTTGTATACTCTGATTTATGTGGAATTTTGATACCACCTTTGGTATGAATTGAGGATCTGTCTTTATGACAATCCAGTTACTATGTATTTGGAAGTAGGGTTCCTGTAGTGTTAGTGCCTGCAATTCGCTAACTCTACGTAGGGATGTTATTGCCACTAAAAAGGCAGTTTTTAGCATGAGCATTTGTGGCGTTGCTTTGTGTAGTGGTTCGAATGGTGCTTTCATCATTTGCGCTAGAACTATGTTCAGATTCCATGTTGGTGCTGGTACCATTTTTGGTGGTGCAATTCTTTTGCTCCTTCAAGAAACCGTTTGACCACATGTGAAGTGAAGAAACTCTTCCCAGTTTCACCTCTTGTATACGCTACAATTGCTGCTAAGTGTAACTTTAGCGAAGTAAAACATAATTTACTTTGTAGTAAATGTGTCAAATACTTTAGCACAGTTCTTTCCTTTGTAATCTTTCTTGAAAGACGTTTCTTAAGACACCATTGTATGTATCTTTTCCATTTCGCTGTATAACATTTTCTTGTTGTTGGTTTCCTAGCTTCTCTCTGGACAGC
The DNA here is from genome assembly GCA_963921515.1 of Calotriton arnoldi. NCBI lineage: Eukaryota > Metazoa > Chordata > Amphibia > Caudata > Salamandridae > Calotriton > Calotriton arnoldi. Next base: position 828,245 of record CAWUFW010000313.1, on the reverse strand, counting down.
CATTGTGCTTTCTGGCAGTTTGAGATGTGCGAATTCTAAGTCCTCAGGAGCCATGCCGCTAGACCTAAGCTCTCTGGTTCTGGATGAAGCACTTTCCCGTTTTGCATTGTTAGCAAATATTTTCTTTTTGGAAGTTTGCGCATTGTTCCTTGAGACATTTCCATTATTTCTGAGAACCAAGTTTATCTGGCCCACTGTGGTGCGATGAGTATCATTGTCATTTTGCTGATCCTGCATTTGCTGATCACTTTGTTCAGTAACGGTATTGGGGGAAAAGCGTAAGCAAATATCCCGGACCAGTTTATCCATAGCGCATTCCTTAGGGACTGACTGCAAGCTCGCCTGGATGCAAAGTTTTGGCATTTTGCATTGTGGGGTGTTGCAAATAGGTCTATTTGTGGTGTCCCCCATTTTGTGAAAATCTTTTGCACTTCTGTTTGATTTAGTTCCCACTCGTGGGATGATGTTTGTCTGCTCAGTCTGTCTGCTTCTATATTGTCTTTTCCTGGAAGGTGTATTGCTATAATGTCTATTCCCCTTGGGATTGACCATCTCCAAATCTCTTGGGCTAGCGTTAAGAGTGTTACAGACGGAGTCCCTCCTTGTTTGTTTATGTAAAACATTGTTGTTGTGTTGTCTGTTTGTATCAACACCCTTTTCCCGTAGAGCACTTTCTGAAAGGCTTTTAAGGCTAAGATTACTGTTTTTAGCTCCAAGATATTGATGTGTTTCACTGCATCCTGATGTGTCCACAATCCCTTACTTTGAGGTTGTTCATGTGTGCTCCCCATCCTATTAGGGACGCATCTGTTGTTATGGTCACTGTTGGAGTTGGTGGTGTGAAAAGTCTCACCTGTGCTATGTTTGTTTTGTTCCACCATGCCATCTCTTGATGAACTTTGTTTGTGACAACCACTAGATCCTCCCAATTCCCCGTTGCCTGTGACCACTGTGTCTGGAGCCATTCTTGAAATGGGCTCATGTGTAGACGAATGTTGGGAATTAAATGAATGCATGAGGCCATCATTCCTAGTAATTTCTCCACTGTCCTCACCATCAGATGATGCCCCCTCTGGTATAGGTGAGTCTCCTTCAAAAGGGCTAATCTCCTTTTCTCGCTTTGGGAATGCTCTCCCTAACACTGTATTTATCTCTGCGCCTAAGAACACCTTTATGAGTTCTGGTTCTATTGATGATTTTTTCCAGCTGAACTAGTGTTTCTATCACTTGTTGTATATGCTGTTTGCATAGACTAAGAGTTTGCTCTTACTAACCAGTCGTCCAAGTAGGGGTAAACATGAATCCCCTGCCTTCTGAGATGTGCTGCTACTGCTGCTAGGCACTTTGTAAACACTCTTGGTGCTGATTTTAGTCCGAAAACGAGTACTTTGAATTGGTAGTGTTTTTTGTCCAAGACAAATCTTAACGGCCTTTTGTGTCTCTTGTTCATTGGGATGTGTGAATACGCATCCTTTAAGTCTATTTTTGCCATGTAATCTCCCTTTTGCAACTGAGGTAGCACTTCTTGCAGTGTAGTCATTTTGAATCTTTGTGTTTTTATAAATTTGTTTAGAAACCCTAGGTCTAATATTGGCCATAATGTTTCGTCCACCTTTGGAATTAGGAAGTATGTTGAATATACTCCGTTGTTCTTTTCTCTGTGTGGTACGTGCTCTATTGCATGTTTTCCCTGAAGTTCCTGCACCTCTTTGACTAGGTGAGATAATTCCTCTTTTGAATGTTTCCTTTGCTTTGGCCTCCTGTTTGGAGGTTGTTCGTTAACTCTATGCAGTAACCGTACAGTATTATGTTTAAAATCCATTTGTCTGAGGTTATTTCCCTCCATTTTTGCAGGAAAGAACTTAGTCTGCCTCCTACTGGGGTGGTATGTTGGAGGAACTGTAAACTGGTTTGTCTTTGTACATGTTGTTTTTCTGTGTGTACCCTCACTGCTGTTGTTCGTGAGTGTACCTTTTTGTGAGCGCAGTCACTTAGTTGAGGTTTGCTGTCCACCTCTTTGTGGCTGACCTCTGCCACGGGGACGCCCTCGAAAGGATGCTCTTCCTTGGTATTGCCAGCTCTGCTGCTGTCCCTCTTGCGGACCCTGGTTTGCAGCTTGGTACGTTTGCTAGTAACTTTGATGTGAGGTAGTAGGTTGGTGTGTACCTCTCCCCGCTGGTCTCCTTGATGGTGTGCCTCTACGCATGCCTCTGAACTGTAGAGCCCCCATGGACCTTGCAGTTTCGTTATCCTTTTTTAATTGATTGAGCTTTTCATCAACCACACTTCCAAACAATTGCTCCCCATTGAATGGTGAGTTAATGATATTAGTTTGCACTTCTGGCTTGAAGCCTGAGATTCTAAGCCATGCGTTCCTCCTTTCGGTGATACCAGTCATCATTTGTCTGCTTGATGTTTCAGCAGCATCTAGGGCTGATTTTAAACATGTATTTGCAATGTTTTTACCCTCTTCCACTAGATGGCTAGCTCTCTTTTGGAATTGTTCAGGTAGATTTCTTAACAATTCTCCTACCTCCTCCCAATGTTGATAAGCATGTCTGTTCAACAATGCGTTTGAATTGGCGATGCGCCATTGATTCGCTGCACTTCTTTCCACCTTCCTTCCTACCAGGTCCATCCTCTTGCTTTCTTTGTCTGGAGGCGGTCCCACTGTAGTTGGTACATTTGCTCTTTTCCTTGCTGTTGAAGTAATAATAGAGTCAGCTGGCACAGATCCCCTGATGTAAAGAGGATCCTTAGAGGAGTACTTATACTTCTTTTCTGCTCTTGGCATGCAGCAGGCTCTTTGAATGCCTCTTTCCCCTGGTCTAGCACACTTGGCAGCATTGGGAGGAATTGATTTCTGGATTGTGTAGGCATCAGTGTCTCTAATAAAAAACAGGACTGTGGTTTTTCTTCCTCCAGGTGAACCCCATAAGTCTCAGCAGCTTTTTTAATCACCTGATTATACATGCCAATGTCATCTGGGGGTGATGGTCTCGAAGGATATGTTTCTACAGCCTCCTCAGCATTGAGATCTTGCCATTGGAGGTCTTGATTCTCGATTCTCCGAGATCGCCGATTCGGCATATGTCTGTTCGTCTTCCTCAACGTCTTCTCCAAAGAAGAATGATTCGTCCTCTTCTTCTTCGATAGGTACAGGAGTTGTCGGCGGTATTAGTTCTTCGACGACCTTTTCACCTCCTGTATCTTTTGTTTTCGGCGGTATCTTGAATTGCTTCAAGCTTTCGTCGAACTCTTTTTTTTTTACGTTGCAAAATATTAGTCATTTCGGCTTCGAGCCTTTTCCTCTTTTTCTCTATCTCGGTCGCGTGTGTTTCGGCGTCGAGATTTTTGGCTTTCCGTTTTTCGCCTGTTGACGCCGAACCGGTCGTCGACGCTTGTTTGGGCCTCTCTTTTTTCGACACCGAGGCGTCCTTTTCCAGACTGTTTTTCGACATCTTTGTCTTTTCGAGGAACTTTGCCGTTCCGGAGTCCTTATCCAAGGATCCTACGGTGTGTTTTTGTTTGGATGCAGCTGCGGTCGCCGAATGCTTCGACGCCAAGGCTCCCTTTGGTGGTCTAGAGTCTGATTTTCGAGAGACTTCTAGTTTTTTTGAGGTCGACGACTCTTTTACCTCTTTCGAAGTCTTCTTCTCGACCTCCACGACCAAAACATCTCTGTTCTCGTCGCCCTCTGGCACTTCGGCGACGTTATCTTCCTCCTCACTGGAGAGGCCCAGGTCTCGCAGCGAAGGCGGTGGTCCTTGGCCTTGCATGTTGTAGTTGGCTCGTCGCTGCCTTTCTCTCACCCTCAACGTCTTTGGGGTGAAGACGGAGCAGGCGTTAGTCATCGCTCTGATGATCCAGCGGCAGGCACAGGTTGCAGACCGGGTGCTGATCCTTCTGTGCGTACTTGTGGTGACAGTTCTTGCAAAATTTGAACGGTGTCTTGCCCATTACCGCGCACAGGGAGCCCCCTGCATGCGCATTCTCCGATCGTCGTCGAAGATCTTGTTTTCGACCCTTCGTCGAACTCCGTTCGTCTTGGGTTGAAAGTTGCAAGTCGCAAAAACATCCTACCGGTGTTTCTTTTGTTTTTTAGGTCTCGCCTAGGCAGCGCGCATGCGCTGCTCTGGGAGATGACCTTTAGACATCGGTCTGCTCCTTTTCAAGCACACTCGTGCTTGTGTTGGCATCCACCTTGCGGGAGCGAGCAGCGGCGCGCGTGCTAATTGAAAACATATGGCTCTCGCGCCGCCGCTGCTCGCTCCCGCAAGATGGAGGCCAGCACAAGCACTAGTGTGCTTGAAAAGAGCTGTTTGCATTTGCCTGCATTTCTCACCAGGCAGTCGCCTCTCACGTCCCACATCAAAGTGTTAGTTTGCACACACTGTATTCCTATGGCTCCGTTTGTTTGACTTACAATGCTTCAAGCGTGGGAATTGTACAGCACACAGTTATCTGTACTGTTCAATTAAAGGCATTATTTTACCTGCTTCAAAAAGTCCCCGCCATCTCGTTGAAAGCATAGAGGCCCTGGTGCATCGATTTGCACAACCCATTGCAAGCCTGTCCCATTGGTAAAAGCAGGAGTTTCCCTAACAAATGTGTAAAAGCTCTGCCGACTTTTGACTGCACTGTCCCTATAAAAGTGTAATAGCTCTGTCTACCCATTTTAAAGTGTTAATAAAAGCCTAGCAACTTTTCCAGCAAAACGGAGTACGTGTGAAATATGTGGCAGTACTGCGAGCCAGCCACCCTCTCTGCACTGTCTTGACCCCTCCCCCCACCTCCCTGCACCAATGGTCCGGTGCACTCTGCATTCCCATCGTCTCACCCCCGCTACAGTTCAGGCCGCCCCCCCCTCCCATGATTCAGAATGTGACTCCCAGACTCGAGCTCGTGTTGCTCTGTTATCCGGTTAAGACAGGTTTGCCTTTATCACCCGATCTCATCCGTGCATTCCTGAATTTACTGCCTTTAAATAACTCTTTTCGTCTGCTCAGGGAGGCTAATGGACGGGTGTCTTCCGCATGGCTGGTCCTCTTGCAAGCAGTAAACACGACCAGAGAACTCTTTTGAACGTATGCAGATCGTAACTGTGTTAGCAGTTCAATCTCATTCATGCAAACTGTTGTAATCGGCTTATTGGAGAGTTAGGGAAACGTGCTCACAAGTTACATTTTGATGCAAATCATCTGACTAAATAAACAATAGCATGGTGCCGTTGGGCGTCCTTGACTTGATCTGTTTTTATTTTGTTTTATTTTGCTATGATTCTCACACGTGGTACGGTCTACCTACTTGAGTAATAATAAGTGGCATAGACTAACTGAATGGTACCTAGACACTATCCTGTATCTGCTTTGCCGCACTATGCGACCACTGTTATGTAGAATATGACTGAATGTTGTTTACGTCCGTGCAGCGTAAGGTGTTCCATCGGTATGGCGTCACATTGTGTTGTCTAGGTGTGACTTTCCAAAACGCTCTGCGTTTTCCGTTGCAGATTGGAGGCTGATTAGGCTTATGATGCGCTTCAAGTAGTATGTTCCCATATTAGGCGAATGTGTCCACTTCTTTCTTTTCTGTGTTGAAACCGGAGGGTGCTCATTGTTTGGCGGAAGCATAAGTGGCGCAGGCGCTGTGATGCTGTAGAAGCCAATTGAGGGCATACTCGACAGTTCATTTTATCCTGGCGTGTATGTGCTACAGGAGCAAATGATGGACGGAATGCTGAGTAAATCAAGCATTCACCCCCAGTCAAGAGATGGGTTGAATCCATAGTTCTTTTACTCACTATGCCACCCCAGTTTGGACCCAGCCATATGCGTCCGTCTCGGCACAGCTCCTCATGGGAACAGTCCAGCCCAGACTGCCAAGCCAGGTCCTTATTGGACCGTAAACAAGCATCTTGGGACCGGTTGGGGTATCGCCTCTCATCAGCCATGCTAGCTTGAATCCAGTGACACCGTGAGCAAGGGAACCACGTCTCGCCTTTGGGACCTTATAAGTGTTTAGACATGCAACAGTTTATGTTGTTGCACCAAGGATATTGTACTGCATAACTAAATACTTATAAGGTTCCAAAGGCGAGACCTATTGGCTATGCCAATGCTTGTTCTTTATTTTCGTCGATTCTTCTCTCCAATCTTGGGAGCTCCTTCCGTATCGATACAGACCCAACGGCGGAAAAAAAGAATCTGAAGATGGCGACCAAAGGTGGGAGCTTTTGGAGGAAGCACGTCAACGTCACAGAAGGACACCAAATGGTGGTACGTCGATGCCCACCAAAAATAAAAATACAGAAGAAATACTACAATTCCGGACCCAACCAATAGATGGCGGAATAATGCACAGCATGTGAATCCAGAAAAGACTCACGCTGCAAAACTTTATTATTCTCCTTTAAGCACAGCACATGGCCCTTTCCAAACTCTGGCTAACTGGGCAGTGGCTTACCAAGTACAGTCACTTCACTGGGGTCAGACCTGCTGTAGTGTTTATCTAACCCAGAATTCCACTAACTGGTCTTGTTCATGGAGGAGATGGCGTCAGCACTGGTGAAACAGAGACAATGAGGCAGGTCCGGGGCTATAAGAAGGAAGGCAAGAGGAGCAGAGACAGTATGTCTCTCTTTCTCTCTGCCTCAACCTCTGCTGAGATGTTCTGCTCCTGAGCAGCCACTTGATAGCTCCTGCTCTTGACTCCAGTTGGGGTTTCAGCACAAAAATATAGTTTCCTTTTAGAGATTGCATCCCGCCATTAAAGATTATTCTGCATTAATGCCTCAGACCCTAGGATCTTGAAACCTTTGTGGTTGATCAAGACAATCCTCCAGGAAATAAGTGTCAGGGTGGTAGCTGCTGAGAGCAGAAGCAATCAGTGCAGTCTCTTCAGCATCCTAATTAAGACATAGTTGTAAGGCTCACCTAGACAGCAACACTTTGTGGCGCTGTAAGCAACATGTTGTTCACGAGCAACACTTTGGGTACCACTGCTGAAAAGCCTTCCAAGGGAAATGTCCTAGGTCTATGAAGATTTATTTCAAAGTTGGAGATGTGACGAGATCAACACAGGAAAGGCACTTAGAACCCCTGAATCAATTCTCCGAGAAGTACAGCCTGTTCCTCTATAGAAATGTAATGGTGGACCTTGTGAATTACTATTCAGCCGGTTCCGGGCACACTCACCAGATAGTATCTGTCTCCAGAAACTTCACTGCAGCTCGGATAAGTTGCTCTTTGTTACGGTGAGTCGGGTTGTCCAAAGCAGTGTTGCACAAGGTGGTCTATAAAGAGGATCAGAAAACACGAGTGAAAAGTCTACAGGGGCTGGTAAAATGCCAACAACCTACTAATACATTTCTGGCAACCATTCAAGGCACACCATTTATTTGTCAATGCCCCAGTGCATATAGCCCATTTTTACTATGAATGGATTCTTGCAGGTGTGCGTCATATAGTGCCTTGCAAAACAATTTGTCAGATGAACCTGATGATGGTGGTACAGTGGGTAATTAGTGGGATGATACTAGGGGTGTTAATATGTTTTTATATAAAACCATTAAAAGGTATGCATCCAATATTTATACAAACTGAGCACAGCACCTTTTGCATAGGAGTATAAAAACATAGCTGCCTTGAAAAAAAGTCACTTTACACAATAATCCACTTTCACCAACAATAAAGCTTGAAGTTTCTCTACTGTGATTGTGTGTTCCACTGCATCGGGGTAGACGGCAGACCAGCAGTGAGGCATTTCCTTAGTCTAGTCATGGCAAATCCCGAGCCTAAGCCACAAAGTGAAGTGTTTGTTACACATGAACATTTTTTATATTCTGGTATGATGACCTGGATGAAGACTGTGTTTGAGAATGCCACATTGGATTTGGCATCCATGGGATTCTTCTGCACAAGAGAGTGTGGTCAGAGTTGGGGAGATGACAGGGACATGAAAATAAGTATTTCATTTTGATAGGAATGTTTTATTAGACAGTGTTTGGATATCCATTCTTCTATTTGCCTCAGAAACTATGCATGGGCCATTATGTCTTGCTCCGCAGTGATCTTAAAGTACAGCTGTACACTGGTGGATGTTGACAATTATGTTTTAAATCATGTTGTATAGAGACTCTCTCTAATAGATAACAAGCATTGGAAAACTTCATAGATCAGGCATTGAAAATGACCAAGATTTTGGCTTTACCACCACTTGTTTGCATTGGCATTAGTTAATCTTAAAATGGCTGCCAATCCATAGTGACACGTGCACACATGCTGATGCATGGGCATTCATTTTGGAATGGGTCTTCTCATAAAGAAAAGCCATTCCAATATGCCTGTTATTGTGTATACAAGCATGAGTCTACTTTACCATTCTAAGATGGCTGATGGCTACTGTAGAATGGAGAATGAAGAAAGAAAATGTGCGCGAAGGAGTGCAGTGTCAAAGAAGTAAGTGGTCCGGTAACAGTGTGCTGGTGCTTGCCCTTTGCTACAATAATTAAAAATTGAAATTAAAAATAATAAGGTGAACAGGAAGGGGAGGGGAGTAGTAGGAAGCAATGATAAGCAGGGAGGCAAGGAGCCCTGTAGCAGTGAGAGGCTGCCAAACCGTGAAGCAAAGTTTTTAAAACATAACTACATACAAATTAAATAAAGTGGGAAAAGCAGGGGTGAGGAAGCGATTGAAGAGAATGTAGGGGCGTGACATTTGCCGATGAGCCTACACGGACATCAGGGAGAGAGATGTATTGTGCTCACACATACAGGAGATAGGAAAGGGGAAAAGAAACGAAGGATGAGCCAGAGGTGGGCCAGGAGAGGGATTAGTGAGCCTACGCGGACCTCAGAATGAGAGAGAAGAATGCAATGAGCGCACATGGAGAACTAAAACGCAAATGAAACAAGCATTTGCAATGCAATCGGTCTCGCCTTTGGAACCTTATATGTATTTAGCTATGCAGCACATTAGCCTGGGTGCTGAAACATCTACTGTTCTTTAACATGGAGGGAAAGTAAGCACCAAACCGCGTGACACGCCAGGTATGGCAACACATGGAGAGAAATATTGCCTTTCAGCGGGAAATGGTATGGTCCAAAGCTCTGTTTTTAATATAAAATCAGGGCCTTCAGTGGTCATATCACTGAAAATACAAGATTTGAAAAAAATATTGTCTACGGGTGCAAGACAATTTCTATGGACTGGAATCTAGAGAATGCTAAAGTGATTCTGGTATTTTACTGACCTCTGCTGGTCGTTTTCTATCAAGACAGTTAAATAGAGGCAGTTGAACAGAAAAAGAAAGTCCCTAAGCGGAAGCAGACCAGTCCTAGGGCTGATCTCCAGAGCCCACAAAGTACATACACATATAAGTATATACTAAAGTTTATACAAGTATATACAAGAGGTCTCGAATGCTCGACCTAAAGAAGAGCTTAGTTCCTTTTCCAAGTTTGCTTGAGAGTTGGCAATAGTCTCCTGGACCCCCGCCCACCCTCTAGCAAACATTTTCAAACATTCACAAAGTAGAAGGACTTGGGACCTCTTCCCTTCTGCAAACAGATTACCACTCCAACTCAGAAGTCAGTAACTTTTCAATGTTTTGTAACACATTTCGCTCGCAAAACATTGATACATTGCACAGTATTCGGAAAGGACGCCAATTACACACCTCTTTGGAATACTAAATCAGGGTGGGGTCGAAATCTCACTTTAGGAGTTGGTCAAAGTTGACAGATTCCTAAAATGGGAATAGTACAATTAAAAATATTATTATAGCGGTCACAAATTCAGAATCAGAGTGTTCATGGATGTAAAAAAGCTTATTTAAATGTGTCAAAAATCTGGAAGTAATACCTTTGCTGGGTAATACCTTCGAATTTTTGCCCTTGGTGTCCAAATTAAACCGGAAACCCGGTTTTAAAATGTCATACTTGTGCACACAAGCGGCCCTATGCGCGCGCTCTCAGGGAATCACAGGAGTGTCTCTGGGCTGGTGCAACTGGGCGGCCCCGTCTCCTCTCGCTGAATAATCAGGGCGTCAATGGTAGGAGCAGGGTTTTGTGATGGCTGCTGATTGTCTGCCGGCGCGAGGCTGCTGCAGCTTTTATGTGGGCTGCGCCCCTCCCCCCCGCACTCCCCGCCCCCCTACATCCCTTCCTCCATGTTAGCAAACGGTGACCCCTTATTATACTCCGCAAGCTCCGCATTGCCTTGGTTCCCTAGCAACGTGCCGTCGCCGTGGCAACCGTGACAACCTTCTGTTCATTAATTTAAAAAGGTTCACAGTATAACAAATGAAATGGTTATAATCTTGTCACCGTGTTAAAAAGAGCTGCACGCCTAGACCTCTCACTAATCACCCTATATTACATAGTGTACGTGTGTGTAGGTGTGTGTCTATACTGCTCCCAGGATGCAACGCAGGAAGATGCTCGTCCTCGCGGTTAGCATGCTTTTTCGGTGGCATAATTTATACAGACGCTCGCTCTGAAGTGAGCATTTGTTCTGAAATTGGAAATTGCGACGTTTATCCGAGCCGGTCTCTCATTCTGTTGGTTTGGTGATCTGTGTCGAAAACAATAAGAAAATTATTAAACAAATATCGTCATTCCTGAACTATAAGGGGAAAGGAGGGGTCATAATTTTGACATTCTCTGCCTTGATTTTCCAAACTCCACGCACATGTAAAATTGAAGATGCGGAAATTGAATGATGAATGCTTATTTTATATTTGATTGGGATCTCCAGTTAGAAGTTCTTTGCCGCAGCCAAACGTTTCTAGAAGTTGAGTAAAAGTTAAATAAAACTGCTCTGTATTTGACCCCAATTAAATCCCTTCTTCGGGTTTGATGCACGGGTCATACTTTAATGTGTTAGGAGGATGTGGTGGGGCGTTGTCGTTTTTCGATTCCTGATCTAGCGCCGACCTAGCGCCAAAGAGGATAAGAACGATTTACAGAGGACAGTTTTTTGGGACTTTGTAGCAGCTTTGCAGACATAAGACGCTGTATTGTATATACTTATTCATTTACGTTTTTCGGTAGTGCATACATAATGCAAGCGCATGTCTTACAGGTCGAAGGAGTGCATGAAAACGATACAGCCGCAGGAGTGTGCCACATAATGGTAACCACATAAGCAAACAAGCGCGGTCCCGAAAGTGAAAGAAGACCGCGCTGCAGCCGGAGCATGGGGATCTCTTGTCTTTATGGGGCCATGTGTTTCTAATTAGAAACACATGGCCCCATAAAGATAAGAAAGTGCTTTGCGACAGCAGCAAAGCAGGCGACCCAGTCCGGCTCGGAGGCCAAAGGGCGTCAACCAAAAACCCTCATTTCCAATGGCAGGCCACCGTTTAGCATAAACGGTGACGCCAGCCAATGGAAATGAGGGGCGGGGCTTAAAGCCCTTTTCTGAAACTCCTCAGTCACAATAAATCTCGCCGAGGCGAGCAGCGCTTTGCGCTGCAACGCCACGCGAGACCTAAAAATGTATATCTCTGATGACAACAATGGAAGGATAAACGTCATTCAAACAAAAAGATGGAAAAAAGAAGAAATGCTAAATTGGCATGACAAATACAAGAATAGGGAGGAAAGCCAAAGCATCTATCTAAGAGACAATAAAGCTATACAAGCATGTGCAAAAGGCGGACCCAAAGCACACTCTATTGGAGACAACAAGTCTTTGACAAAAGACGCTAAAGCGGTCTGTAGGTGAGACCTAAAAAGTATAGCCAACTGCAGAATAGCAAGCAATTACTAGAAAGTAGCTGTTTGGTGTATGATACTATGCAAATAAAGAGATTCTGGAAGCAAATGATGAGATTGCTTTACAAAACAACAGACTAATCGCTGTTGACTTGTGATGTCAAGTTGTTTGCATATTTTCATCTTGAAACTTGAATGTTTAATTTGAATAATTTTAAATAAATACAAATGTACTGCGTTCTTTCCTTTACACTTCATTTCGGATATATTCTTCTCAACACAGTATCTGAAAGCCCTTCCAAAAGATCTGCTATATTTTTAGTTAAGCATAAGCGACTTTGGCAATGTCTATTACTATGAATTAAATTGATTATCGTCGACTTTCGTGCTGCTGTGTGACCCATGCATGTTTGTTTTTTAGTTTGAGCGATGGTATGTACTTTTGTTAGTGTTTGCTTATGTATGAAGATGTAAATGAAGGTTTGTACTGGAGTGCGTTTTCCTCCATGTGTGCTGATATTTTGTTGACTTTCACTGAGATTGCATGTGTGTGTGACTTTGTGTTATTATATATATGGCATTTTGTTTATGTATGAGGGGAATGAAAACTAAAGTTTGAAATAGGTCTATACAACGCTTAGAAAATACATGTCGTGCAACAACAGACTGTCAAAATATAAACAGGATGCACTCTATTCAAGTTTATGTAGTTATCTAGCATGGATTGAAGTGGCTTCATCATGTGTTAGGCTTCCAATGTGGGGTCAGTATTGTCACAGTGGGTGAGCACTAATGTGATGGCAAAGAACTCACTGCATGACCATCTTCGGGTTGATGGATGAAGGGGCCTAGTTCACTGTAAAAAGGGTTGTAAATAATAACTCCTGCAGTTACAATGCTGCATATTTAAATGATGTGCTGAGAAAAGCATGCACAGCACCATATTAGGAGTAACAAATATGTACTGAAAAAAGAAATAGTAATAGCTGGGAGGCTAATAAAAATCCCTTCTATTAGCCCTGTGTGACCACACCACATGTAGTGTTATTTTTTGTTTAAATTCTTGTGCTTACAGGATATTACCTTAATTTTCAAGACCAGCTCATGAACAAATGTAACAATAAAAACAGTTTTAGTGAAGAGCCTAGTTGTAAATATGATCTTATTAACTTATTTTCTTCCTAATTAATCTGTAACAGAGGTTTAGACTTTGATATAATAAAACAGAGGAGTACAGGCATTTCAGTGCATGTTCAGCAAGCAAAGATCACGCCTCCTTTTGGTACAGGGCTTGCAATGACCCATTTCACTATAAAACGGGTTACACTACTAACATCAGGATACGCATGTTTCACTTTAGTGCATAGGCCTACCCTATAAATCAGACAAGGTCATGTGAAAATAAGTATTTCATTTTGATAGGAATGTTTTATTAGACGGTGTTTGGATATCCATTCTTCTATTTGCCTCAGAAACTATGCATGGGCCATTATGTCTGGCTCCGCAACATTTACATGCAAAAGGTAAGCATGATATGTGTAATGTTGACTGAAAATGCTCTTTTTGCATAATACTATTATTTTCTACATCCAATAATAGCAGGGCTTCAGAGCCTGCACCTATTAAGTGCGATGAAAGCAAAACACAAAAATTAAATACCCTGCATGTTACTTTTTGATTCTGATGTGTACTCCTGCGCACCAGGCCCCAGCGTCTTATTTATTTGCAGGCATGGGATCTGTATGCAAACGCACCGGAGCTGCGCTTAGCTAGAAATGTTGGCAATTGCTCAGGGGCATGGCTACTAAGAGTTCAGCAGGCGCGGTAGCAATAGGGGCCCAGGAGCTTGAGAGGGCCTCAGCACCCCAACTGTAGTTTCATTTTCCTACCCAAGGGTGGGATTCCATTGTCCTTGCTTGCATTAGGGCAAAAGTGGTACCCCGTGGAATGTGCCCCATGTGTTTTTAAGTTGTAATCTTGACTTTGTCTGAACTTACCAATGAAAACACAGAAACGGAGAGAAACTCCATGGCGCGTGCGCACAGTGACTGAGCCTTGAATGAGAAGCTGGGAAGAGAGGCCGTGCAGCTCCAGGGGACGGGGTGACCTCACACCCATGGTACAGCCGCTCAACCATTGCTCCTCTTCAGCTGTGGGAGCAGCTCTTCTTGATGTAACTTGTCTCTAGGAGTTATACAGTGGTTCTGCATGCACTTGTGTAAATATGTGTCTGTCTTTTATGTCTATGTATGTGTATATTACAATATGCAAGGCTGTAAAACATTGTGCCTTTTCTGTATATGCATGTGTGTACGAGTATCTGTGTGTGGTTGGTTCTGTATTCGTGTGTGAATTATTGTATTTGCATGTTACAGTATGTCAGATTGTCTTGAATTCTGTATTTGTGTGTGCAAACATGCACATAAGCCATGGTTTCCATTTAGGTCTGTTCGGTCTCATTTATGTATGCAGGTTTTTGTGTATGAGAAATGGCATGTCCACTTCTTGCCTGATCAATGTACAACAGAACTGTAGGCTCATGTCCTCCCGCAGGTGTTTGGGGGGGAAGGACTTCACGTCCATGCTGGGCTGACAGTATTGGGGGTTAGGTGGGTTGTGGAGAAGGGTGCACAGAAATGTAGTATGTGAGAAGCTATAAACCAGCGAATATCGGCCTGTGTGACTCAATTACAACATGCTTTTAAATAATCTTCCAAATAGCACTTTTGCAGTTTCTAAGAGCTATATGATTTAGTAAATACTGAAACAAATATGCCTCGTGTTGGCTAATGCTATTGTATTAGCTAATTAGTCATGCTATAACCATCCTTGGTAACACAGAAAGTGACAAGACGAAAAGAACGTGGTCTTTTACTTTTTCGCTTCCCTTTTAAATGATCCTACATTTGATTCCTGGCTTCCTTTCCACTTCATTTACATGTTATCCTTTGTAATACTAGTTTAATTTATATGCACCCATATTTGCTAACTTTTATAATCTTATAACCCAGGAATTTCACCCAAAAGCACCAAGTGAATTAAATCTTGGCATTTTGAAAATTCAAAACACAATAAAAGATAATTCTAGGTAGTTTCATTTGAATTATTTTATCCATCTGAAACTCTCCAGTAACGTATACTTCCCACTACAAACAAACAAATACATGAGATGAAATATGGTTTACGGAATTATGCTGGATGATATATTGCGAACGTGATAGCTATGAGCTAAGGGAACTGAATAGATGTTTTTGAACTTTTTTAATCTTTAAAAAAAAAAAAATCCTTCCCTCGAAGTACCCAAAAATGACCTTTACCACCCTTTTTTCATTGCAGGCTGTAGCCTGTAGCACACTACGCACACGCACCACAGCTGCTGCCAGTTGTACATTATAGTCTTTATTAAATGCACACAATGATCTTTTGTTAATAATTTTGACATTGTCTTTAGTTACCAATGTGAAAACGGAACGCAAAGAGCAGCTCCGGTGTGAGGTCGCACAGTGTCTGAGCCCGATAATGACAGCAACAGCCTTAAGGAAGGCTAAGCGTGCGGTATCGAGACGTTATACAACAAACAGCACCAAAACAGGAGTGCAAACAGCAACTGTAAAGCAAACACATTTCACACCTCTCAGGAAGCAGCACACAGGAGATGGAGAGCGCAAGAAAACAAATACACTTGCATGGAGTTCTGAAAGCAAAATGAAAAAATAGATCCCTGAATGTAAGCAGTGGAAGAATACCAGTCTTCCAAGCAAAAGGATGGTATAGAAGCTATGCGTCAATGGTAGGTCAACCACAAGAAAAGGAAGAAAAACCATCAAATAAGAAGCAAGCAAATAAGAGTGACAAAGCCAACCAATGCTCAGCAATGGATGGGATCTCAACCCATTGTACGTTTTTGGTATGGTCCACAGGAGGTCTTTCACAAACAGCCAGTTAAAAGCTGATTGCAGGCAAGACCTAAAAATAGGGCAGGGTTGGTTGTTATATATCTTGAACATGGCATAGAAACAGGATGGGATATGGAGACTTTCATTTTACTACAAGTAGTGGATCCTGAGAAACTATGCAAACCATCCCAGGCCACCCGTACAAGATGTTCAGAAGCCTTTTATGGCCCACTTAATTGAATGCTGATGAGAGGTATAGAAGGATCAGTAAGCAAGTCTCCCCTTTTCAGAATGCATAGAGTATCATCTATAGTTTGAATAGTGACCATTTCAAAGCTGCAGCAGCCTGGTAGGAGGCCTGATTTATTTGCTCCAAGCAAGTTATTTTCCTTAATAAACTTGCTCTGTTGAGTGGCGATGCAATGTTTGGTATGACTGGTTATCGGACTGGTTATCGGACGAAAGCAGAACATCCCCAAACTGCCTTCTCTAAATTAGCTTGGAATATTCCAGCCCTGTCTGTGTCAGGAGGTACTTATGGGATACAGGACACAGGCACGGTGATGCCAGTGTAACTCTGGTGAAGAACTTCATCAAAATCCCAGCTTGCTGCTCATTTACAGACTTTATCTTAGTACCCAGCAGTCTTCGTTATAGTGTGGAACCGTAATAGGAAAACGCAAAGTGGTCACACTGATCCCAAAGGCCTCCGTAGGTACCGTAGTTACTATGGACTCCTTCTTGCAAAGGGCAGCTGGGGTCCTTGATAAGGAGATCAAGTTGGTGACCCGGCGTCTTTCTCGTTCCCCCATTAATCGTCTTCTCTCTAGTCCCTCAAGAGTGCTGTTGCTCCCTGAACCCCCTCCAGGATCGCCCTCTATATTGTCAATGCAAGACATTGGTGGCACGTCTGGTTGTGTGGCTGGCCAACCCACACCCTCTACACTCTTTCACACTCCCTGTCTGCGCCCCTGTGACTAATCCCTCTTTCTCCCAAGAACAGGGTAATGTCAGCCCCGTTAAGTCATCAGCCATTTATCCATCAATCCCGGCCGGGAGGGTTAGAGGAGGAGCTGAGGCTGGCTCTGGTGTGAAAAGAAAGTTTTCTGGGAATGAGGGAAAAGCTAAGCGGCCAAGAGCTGAGGGCACGCAGCAAAAAGTACCTGATGCACAAGTCTTTGAAAAGGTGGACATGGTGGCAATGTTGGAATCCTTTT
The DNA here is from genome assembly GCA_963921515.1 of Calotriton arnoldi. Classification (NCBI taxonomy): domain Eukaryota; kingdom Metazoa; phylum Chordata; class Amphibia; order Caudata; family Salamandridae; genus Calotriton; species Calotriton arnoldi. The sequence continues at coordinate 811,412 of CAWUFW010000313.1, read as the reverse complement.
TGGGCTCCCTACGGGTTATATTGGACTCAAAAGTAGACCCACTTACGCAACGTCTTACTTCTATAGAATTGGGACTTCTTCACCTCAATGAGCGTATTTTACAAAGAGAGCAGGCCCTCCAGGTGGAACCCAAGGCAATTTCCGGCTGTGTCAGTATTGAGGCCTTCAATCTTGATGATCATTGTATAAGCCAAAAGGAGCAGCCATTTCAACAAAATCTCGTAACAGTGAGTGTCCCCCATCCCCCAGGGCGCACACGGCTCTCGCTGCTCCATGGAACCATGCAGCTCCATTAGTAGGATCAGAAGGAGGGGCCTCTTCATCTGAACAACTTAGTTCAAGAACACACAACGTGGGTGAAACACCAAAAGAGGGGGAGGGGAGCTCAAGCTAGGGGGGTTGGGCTTGCTTTAATCAGAACCTAGTTACTTTAAACCTCCCACCAGAGTCTACACCGTATTTTGTGGTTTTGGGGAACGTGTCAGTGCTCACACCGAGTGTCACAGAAGATTTCTCTCCCTTGAAGAGCAAAGTTTTGCACTGGTTGACCCGTAACACTACTTTGGGTTTAAGGGTGGGAAAATTTATTAACATGGTGCGTAGAGTTAACTGGCTAGGGAGGTCTAAAAAGACTAATAATGGAGACTGTGTTATCATCAATTTTAATAGAGCTCATGTTGCAAAAAGGATCCTAGCATCAACCATCTCTAACACCCTCTTTGGCACTCACTCGACCATTGTGGCCCTGCCCTTTGGTTTCTTCTACAAACCCCCCCTACTGGATGGAGCACTATGAATCACACGAAACAGGTCCAGCATGATGGGCAGTTGGTCGCGCCCCCCCCCCCCCTCATAACACTCTGTAACAGCTTTGCTCCTCTGGGTTCCATGGATGCCTGTGATTGACTGTGTGTGACAGCTTCTGTGGACCTGGGGATATCAACTGACCAGTGCGACCGCTCCTGGCAAGGCCGTGGCCCCTTGGATGGGAAGGATTGTAACCTCATCTCTTGGAACATTGCTGGCCTGGCAAACAAGTTCCCAGATCCTGCATGGATTTTATTCATAAAAAAGTTCAACGTGATTTGTTTACAAGAAACATGGGCCCCCAAGAATAGCTTTTTCTTGGAGGGATATAAATCCTTTTTCGTATCTGCGATCCCCTCGAGGTCAGGCAGATCCAAGGGGGGTTTAGCTGTTTATGTCTCTCTAGCAGTAGAATATAGAAAGACTGTGTTGCTCACATATAACCATTGTTTGCAATCACTGTTGTTGAGTAGAGGGTCATGTAAACTGGTTCTTTTAAATTTTTATAATGCCACCTCTTCTTCTCCGGATGTTTGTAATATATCCCTGTTGGGCTCCTTTTAAGAAATCTGCCCTCTTTAGATCAAAATAATTTAATGATTGTCGGAGATTTTAATATCCATCTATGTGGGGACCCTAGGGTAACAGGCCGTAGAGACTTGGGTTGCCCACGATTGAAGGTCATCCATTTTGAGCACACACCCCCAGGGAGACTCCCTAAATGCCCTAGCAAATGAATTTGATTTAACTTCAACTATGTGTAAATTGGAACCTTGCAGAAGGACATCAACCCCTCCTTTTTAGGGATGGGAAACGGTTCATTTATTGATTTTATTCTTGTGTCAACTCTTTTTTATTTGATCTCGGATTTCTCTATTGAGGCAAGTATATATAGTGATCATAATCCACTATGTGTTCTAATCAGCTGGCCACCACTAGCTCCAACTAAGGGGGCAGGAAAGAGGGGGTTACTGAAAGCCACAGATGGGGGTAGAAGGCTAAAATGGGTTCAGATAATCCCAGAGACCTTTCATGCTTCATTATCTGCCTTGTGCCAGAAAGAGCTAGCTATTTGCACAGCCCGGTAGCAGATCCATGTGATATCATAGAGGCCTTCAATGTCATCTCTTGTACAATAACAGACCTTCTTAGTGCCCCAGCACGGCGACCTTCTGATTTGGCCCCCACATGGTTTGATTCTGCCTGTTCTCGTGCGAAGAAGTTGAAGGAGGCCTTAGGCCAAAGACTGAGGGACATTGCTTTAATTAAGACTAGTCGAAGGTCCTATAAAGTTGAAATAGCAAGGCGAAAGCCTGCGCTGATGGAGGAAGCATGGAGGGAGCTAATCGAGGCAAGTACCTTAAAGAGAAGCTCCAAGTTTTGGAGAATCATAAAAAGCCCTTTCTTAGCAGGGGATGCCGATAACGTCTTGGGGGCCCATATAATGGAGGACAAATGGGTGCACCACTTCGAGGACATGTTTCAGTGTCCCCCTGACAAGATCACAGCTATTGGATTGGGTTAAGGGAAATCTGCCTTGGAATTTTCAACTGAAGAAGTTAGGAAGAGAATTGATGGGCTGTCTAGTAATAAGGCACCAGGACCAGATGGGATCCCCCGATCTTTACAAATCCAACTTGAAATTGTGGGTACCGGCCCTTACAGCGATCATTAATACTGAGGTAAGGACTGGACCCCCTGGTTCCTGGGCCCTATCTACTATAATCCCAGTATTTAAAAAGTGAAATAGAGACAGTACTCACTGCTATAGGCCAATATCCCTGTTGGACTCGATGGTCAAGGTGGTTGGATGCATCCTATTAGATAGGGTTGTCTGCTGGGCAGAAGATAATAACATTTTAGCAGATGCCAAGCATGGGTTTCACCGAGGACGGTCGACCATGGACCAATGTTTAAACCTATTTATGATCCTAAACAAGTACACGGTTGCTCGCCCTGGTACCATCCACCTGGCCTTTATGGACCAGTCATCTGCGTTTGATCAGGTCAATAGAACAAAGCTCTGGCAGACCATGTTGTCCATCGGAGTGGATTGTGATATTGTCTATTTCCTGCAGGACCTCCATAGAGACACAAAGGCAGAGGTTCGACACACTCAAGATCTTAAGGTTACCCGCCAGTTTTCAATACGAGGAGTCCGACAAGGGTGTATTTTGGCCCCTTTTTTGTTCAACCTTTATATTAATAACTTGGAGAAGGTTTTAGTGGAGTCCAAGGCGGATTATCCTCAGGTGGGTCAGCGTGGTCTGCACGTTTTATTGTACGCAGATGATGCGGTCCTTATGGCCCGGCCCGCAAGAGGGCTGCAAACATTGCTTAATTCCTGTGCCTCATTTATAGAGGAACAAGACCTGCTGATAAATAATTCAAAATCTTATGTGATGCAGGTGGGATGTCGTCCAAGAAAGCATTATCCCTTTCAGGTTGGATCTGTTCAGGTCCCGCGCACAGATGTTTTTCCTATCTGGGGGTCCTGTTAAATGATAAGATGAAATGGGGGCCATTAAAATATAGAAAGAAAGGAGATTTTGTGCGAGCCAATGCTGCCATTTTTAACTTTGCATTGAGACTAGGAAAGAGACTGATTTGGGGCTCTCTTGCAGATATACCGGGCAAAGTGCATTACCAAGGTGTCTTATAGTAGTGAAATCTGGGGATACACTGCCCACGAGGAATTAAAAACAGTTGAAAATAGTTTTTTGAGACGTCTCTTAAGTGTGCCTCAGGGAACCTCAAACCTAGCGGTACATGAAGAACTGGGTGTGGCTTACCTTTTTGACTTGCTGGCCTTTCGCCCACTTTTACTGTGGCTAAACATCTGGCTTAGTCAGGGTACAACTTTAAATAAATTGGTCTTGAAGGATTGTATGGCCCTTGACCATGCCCACTGCATCCCTAGGCTTAATTATTTTAAAGGATGTTTCTCAAGTTTGGGAAGGGCTGACTTATTTTCCAACCCAGAATCGGTGAACAGGAAGGATCTGGGGTGGGCAAAGGAGTCTTTTTTTAGTCGGAGGACCTTAGAGAGGGAAGACCGGGAGCTAAGGAAGCCTGGCTTCTGGTTTGAACTCGGACCCGGACGCACTACAGGCAGAAGCGTACTCGCTACAAGATCTATCACGGCTCACTAACGGGCCATGGGAGCAATTCCTGATATAATTTTACATTGAAAGGAGTTTACACGGTTTTGCCATACTCGGCTCTCGTTCAAGAATTTTAGAGGGATATCACTACTTTTGAATACAAGACTTTCGGCGGCGCATTGCAGCCCTTAGATCCCACAAGTTTTGTATTTGAATACATGCCTACGGTATATGCAGCGTACTCAGCTTGCATTTTAAACTTAGAAGGATACACCCCATGAATGGGTTACCGGTCCCGACACAAGACACACGCCGCAAAGTGACACGGAATTAATTTAGATTATCTGGACTACTTATGACCCACCGGGTTGGAATTATCACCGGTTTTGAGGTCTATGATACCACTTGCCCCGTTACAGCCCTGAAGAAGTCAAGGGTTTAATACCCAATTGACGAAACACGTGTTGGCTGGTCTGCTGAGCAAAATTCTATTAAAGACAAACACTCCAAAAGGACGTCATTTCTTTGTATCTTTCATCAACAATCAATTTGTTGTACTGTATTTAACATGTACTCGTGTGCATAGGACCTGTTATTGTACAACTTTAAATAAATTGGTCTTGAAGGATTGTATGGCCCTTGACCATGCCCACCGCATCCCTAGGCTTAATTATTTTAAAGGATGTTTTTCAAGTTTGGGAAGGGCTGACTTATTTTCCAACCCTGAATCGGTGAACAGGAAGAATCTGGGGTGGGCAAAGGAGTCTTTTTTTAGTCGGCAGACCTCAGATAGGGAAGACCGGGAGCTAAGGAAGCCTAGCATACACAGATTTGTCATCTTGAAAACTGTGCAAACTACTGAACTATATCTCCTGGGACCTCTAAGTGATTACGATCACTTTTTATTAACTAGGTTTTGTTTTGATCTCTTTTATCTTCTGTTGGTGCAGCCACGTGGGTGTAGTAGGGGTCAGAGCCTAATTTCCTGTGGCTGCGATGGTAAGTCTCCACAGGACATGCTCCAGTTTACAATGTTCTGTAGCTATTATGAGGTACCCGGGAAGACTTTTAATATCCCCTTCTTGAAAAAGTTTAAGTTCAGGCAGGTCCGCCCGCTTTTACTTTTTTACAAATGTTATCTGGCAATACTGTTTTTTATGTCCTTAATTTTTTTTAATCTGCAGTTAGGCTACGAGCCAGTTGCGATTAACCGTCTGAGATATACAAGGGTTGGTTGAGATGTGTCCCTGGATGTATCGTTACCCTGTGCTTAGTCTTTGTATGGTCTTTTTAAAACAAATTATACATTCACTATATTTATATTTTATTTTTATGTACAGCACCTGATGTTATTTGGCAGACTCGTTTTATGATAGACTTTCTGTATATTCTCTTCTATCTGACTTTTATGGTGTTATGCAAAAACCGAATAAAGTGAATTGATTGATTGACTTCTGCAGACCAAATGGGTCGGTGACTGTATGTGTCCTGTTGACATCAGCAGGCCTTGCCTTCCCATTTCAGAAGCACATTACAAAAGATTGACTTTAAAGGGTCCGTCTTATGGAGTGCTGGATGCAGAAATAAAACATGTCCACTTTGTCCTCCAAATACAAAGGCATGGTGGTCATAGTGATGTGTGAAGGGACACATTTTGTTTTGTGAATAGTGGGTGTGCTCCTACATGGGATTATTCATCAGTTGGGGAAGACCCATCGTTAGAACATCGTGCCTCCAAGACAACACACTTGTAGATGTGCGTCAGGAGATATGGTCACATGGGTCCTTTTGAAAATTACAAAATGTGGAAGTCGCATATTTTTACCCACTTATGTATGTCTAAAGCATGCACATTAGATTCAAGAAAATCTGAATGTAATCAAGGACCACCAAGCCACTCTGAGACATGATTTGGAAATCAGCCTAAAAAAAAGTGAAAACTCCCTCGGCCCGAGTACTTGGATGGAGGATACTGCTCAACCATGCACCGTAACGACTCAAACATCTTCTACAAGACTGGTGAGACAGGAAACATGCTGTCTGACAGGGGTACAAAGTGTGCAGAGTGTTTTTGTGCAAGATATTTACTCCAAATCTATCGACTGGAAACTGACAGGAACCTGTTACAGCAGGGTAGCAACAGGTGCAACAACCTGAGTTTTAGGTATAAGTTTCCTTAATAGATTTTTTTTTCACACAAGTATATAAATATTCAAAAATATGGAGGCACGCTGCCACAGGCTTTTTTGAAAGAAACCTTTTTAGTCATAGCAAACAAACCAAACTCTTTATAGGGAAAGATGTATTCAACTTATATAAAGTTTATCTTTAAGAAGTGAAAAGCGCCAGGAGGATGCACCATTCGTGTGATGTCACTATTACTGAGCCTTACCCTAAGTGCCTAATGCAGATTAAATATAATATAAAATAATAAAGCTGAGGCTCTGGTTCACTGGACTGTTCTGTGTTCCCTGAAAGAATAATGTCTGCGCTCAAATCTCTTATCTGATGGTATCTGGAGGGGAAGCCTTATCTCAAAAAGCAAAAAGGTTGAGCGTCATCTGAATGCATAGTTTATCCTCGTGGTTCAGTAAGGGAGGAGGGCACAAGGAACGATATGCGATTTATTACATCTGTTGCACTTTGGGCCATATCACATCTCAAAAGCAAACCAAATATATCATCTGATCAATCAATCAATCAATCACGGCATTTATAGAGCGCGCTACTCACCCGGGAGGGTCTCAAGGCGCTGGGGGAGGGGGTAAGTTACTGCTCGAACAGCCAGGTCTTGAGCTGCTTCCTGAAGGCGAGATGGTCCTGGGTTCGCCGAAGGTGAGTGGGGAGGGAGTTCCAGGTCTTGGCCGCCAGGTAGGAGAAGGATCTTCCTCCGGCGGTGGTTCTGCGGATGCGTGGTACGGTGGCGAGGGCGTGGCTGGTTGATCGTAGCTGGCGTGTGGGCGTGTAGAAGGACATGCGGTCGTTGAGGTACTTTGGGCCCAGGTCGTGGAGGGCCTTGTGTGCGTGGGTGAGGAGTCTGAACGTGATTCTCTTGCTGACGGGGAGCCAGTGCAGGTCTTTCAGGTGTACGGTGATGTGGCTGTGTCGGGGGATGTCCAGGATGAGTCGTGCGGAGGCGTTCTGGATGCGCTGGAGTCTCTTTTGAAGTTTGGCTGTGGTTCCGGCGTAGAGGGTGTTCCCATAGTCCAGTCGGCTGGTGACGAGTGCCTGGGTGACGGTCTTCCTGGTTTCAGTGGGGATCCATCTGAAGATCTTGCGGAGCATGCGCAGGGTGTTGAAGCATGAAGATGAGACGGCGTTGACTTGTTTGGTCATTGATAGGGAGGAGTCCAGGATGAAGCCCAGGTTGCGTGCGTGGTCCGTTGGCTTGGGTGCGGTGCCCAGGGCCGGGGGCCACCAGGAGTCGTCCCAGGCGGAGGGTGATGAGCCCAGGATGAGGACTTCCGTCTTGTCTGAGTTCAGTTTAAGGCGGCTGTTCCTCATCCAGTCGGCGACGTCTCTCATCCCGTCGTGCAGGTTGGCTCTGGCGGTAGTGGGGTCGTTGGTGAGGGAGAGGATCAGCTGGGTGTCGTCGGCGTAGGAGATGATGTTGAGGTTGTGTCGGCGTGCGATGGCTGCGAGGGGGCTCATGTAGACGTTGAAGAGGGTCGGGCTGAGTGAGGATCCTTGTGGAACGCCGCAGATGACTTCGGTGGCTTCGGATCTGAACGGGAGAGGCGGACTCTCTGGGTTCTTCCGGCGAGGAACGAGATGATCCATTCCAGTGCTTTCTCTCGGATTCCGATGTTGCTGAGGCGCTTCACTAGGGTGCGGTGGCAGACGGTGTCGAACGCCGCGGAGAGGTCCAGGAGGATGAGGGCAGCTGTTTCCCGTTGTCGGTTAGGGTTCTGATGTCGTCGGTGGCTGCGATAAGGGCGGTCTCGGTGCTGTGGTTGGCCCGAAACCCGGACTGCGAGGGGTCGAGGGATCCATTCTGTCTCGAGGAAGGCGGCAAGCTGTCTGTTGACGGTCTTCTCGATGACTTTGGCCGGAAACGGAAGGAGCGAGATGGGGCGGTAGTTCTTGAGGTCGGTGGGGTCCGCCGTTGGTTTCTTCAGGAGGGCGGTAAGCTCGGCGTGCTTCCAGCTCTCCGGGAAGGTGGCGGTGCGGAAGGAGGAGTTGATGATGTCCCGGAGATGGGGTGCGATGGTGGCGTCGGCTTTGTTGAAGACGTGGTGTGGGCAGGGGTCGGTTGGTGATCCGGAGTGGATGGAGTTCATCGTGCGGGTGGTGTCTTCGGTGTTGATCGGGGTCCAGTTGCAGAGGGTGGTGGTGGCGGGCATTGGTTCGGCGGTAGGGTGCGTTGTTTGTGCGTTGAAGCTGTTGTGTATGTCGGTGATCTTGCGGTGGAAGAACGCGGAGAGTGAGTTGCAGAGGTCTTGCGAGGGGGTGATGTCGTTGTTTCCGGCGCTGGGGTTGGAGAACTCTTTGACGATGCTGAAAAGTTCCTTGCTGTCATGGGCGTTGTTGTCCAGTCGTTCTTTGAGTGCCGACTTCTTGGTGGCACGGATCAGCTGGTGGTGTTTGCGGGTGGCGTGCTTGAGGGCGGTCCTGTTGTCTGTGGTCTGGTCGAGTCGCCAGGTTTTCTCGAGAGTGCGGCAGTTCTTCTTGGATTCCTTGAGTTCGTTGGTGAACCAAGGGGTTTTCTTGCTTCCGGGTCTGCTGGGAGGGTTTTTAGTGGTGCGAGGTCGTCGGCGCAGGCGGTCAGCCACTTGGCGAGGTTGCTGGCTGCTTCGTTTGGGTCCGTTGTGTCGGTGGGTGTGTTCTGGCTGAGGGAGGCGGTGAGCTGCTCGGCGGTGATCTTGCTCCAGCTCCGGCGGGGAGCCTGTTGCGGGTGGTGGTGGGTCGCAGTCTTTCTGAAGCTGAAGTGGACGCAGCTGTGGTCGGTCCAGTGGAGTCCGGTGGCGTGGCTGAAGGAGATGTGCTTGCTGGACGAGAAGACGGGGTCAAGCGTGTGGCCGGCGTAGTGGGTGGGCGTGTTCACCAGTTGCTTGAGTCCGAGGTTGGCGAGGTTGTCCAGCAGGGCGGTGGTGTTTCTGTCGTTGTTGTTCTCCAGGTGGAAGTTGAGGTCCCCTAGGAGGATGTAGTCGGCGGAGGGCATGGCGTGCGGGCTGATGAAGTCTGCGATGTCTTCGCTGAATAGTGTGCGTGGTCCCGGGGTCTGTAGATGAGGGTGCCTCGGAGGGTGGTCTTGGGGTCCGTGTGTATCTGGAAGTGTAGGTGTTCGGGCGGCGGTGAAGGTCTCGTCGGAGTTAGTCGAGATGCGGATGGTGTTCTTGTGTACGATGGCGATGCCTCCTCCCGTCTGGTTGACGCGGTCCTTCCGGGTGATCTTGTATCCATCCGGGATGGCTATGGCGATGTCAGGCGCTGAGGAGGCGTTCATCCAGGTTTCGGTGAGGAAGGCGATGTCCGGTGCTGTTGCGTCGAGCAGGTCCCAGAGTTCCACGGCGTGCCTGTGGACGGAGCGGGTGTTCAGCAGGATGCATTTCAGGTGGTTGCTGCTGTTGCTCGACTTGGCGGAGGTGGTGCACGTCAGGGGGCAGGTGAATCGGCAGGTTTGGCAGGTGAAGGGTCCGTGGGTGCGTCTCGGTGAGGCTCGGTAGCAGGCAGGGTTCCGGCCGGCATTGAGTGCGGTGAGTGTGGCGGCGTCGTAGGTCCGTCGAGTGGTGTTGCATCGGTGGGATCCAGGGGTTCTGGCGCTGGGCGCGGTCCAGTCGCGGACGGGCGCAGACGGGCTTGCCTTAGGCGCGCCTTAGGCGCGCCAGCGGCGCGCCCGCTGCGCACGTCCGCTGCGCGGCGCGTGCAGCGGCCGCCATTTATGGGGAGGTGGGAGGGAGGAGCAGCTGGGAGGCGGGAGGCAGGGGCAGCGAATGGGCAGTCAGGGGGCGGGGCCGCAGGGGACGCAGCGGCGGGAATGGCGATAGGCAGCGAGGGGCACAGAAGGAAAAACGGGGGGAGAGCAGGTAAATCACGGGCACAACAACAGTGGGGCAGCGAGGGGCACAGAAGGAAAAACGGGGGGAGAGCAGGTAAATCACGGGCACAACAACAGTGGGGCAGCGAGGGGCACAGAAGGAAAAACGGGGGGGAGAGCAGGTAAATCACGGGCACAACAACAGTGGGGCAGCGAGGGGCACAGAAGGAAAAACGGGGGGAGAGCAGGTAAATCACGGGCACAACAACAGTGGGGCAGCGAGGGGCACAGAAGGAAAAACGGGGGGAGAGCAGGTAAATCACGGGCACAACAACAGTGGGGCAGCGAGGGGCACAGAAGGAAAAACGGGGGGAGAGCAGGTAAATCACGGGCACAACAACAGTGGGGCAGCGAGGGGCACAGAAGGAAAAACGGGGGGAGAGCAGGTAAATCACGGGCACAACAACAGTGGGGCAGCGAGGGGCACAGAAGGAAAAACGGGGGGAGAGCAGGTAAATCACGGGCACAACAACAGTGGGGCAGCGAGGGGCACAGAAGGAAAAACGGGGGGAGAGCAGGTAAATCACGGGCACAACAACAGTGGGGCAGCGAGGGGCACAGAAGGAAAAACGGGGGAGAGCAGGTAAATCACGGGCACAACAACAGTGGGGCAGCGAGGGGCACAGAAGGAAAAACGGGGGGGAGAGCAGGTAAATCACGGGCACAACAACAGTGGGGCAGCGAGGGGCACAGAAGGAAAAACGGGGGGAGAGCAGGTAAATCACGGGCACAACAACAGTGGGGCAGCGAGGGGCACAGAAGGAAAACGGGGGAGAGCAGGTAAATCACGGGCACAACAACAGTGGGGCAGCGAGGGGCACAGAAGGAAAAACGGGGGAGAGCAGGTAAATCACGGGCACAACAACAGTGGGGCAGCGAGGGGCACAGAAGGAAAAACGGGGGGAGAGCAGGTAAATCACGGGCACAACAACAGTGGGGCAGCGAGGGGCACAGAAGGAAAAACGGGGGGAGAGCAGGTAAATCACGGGCACAACAACAGTGGGGCAGCGAGGGGCACAGAAGGAAAAACGGGGGGAGAGCAGGTAAATCACGGGCACAACAACAGTGGGGCAGCGAGGGGCACAGAAGGAAAAACGGGGGGAAAGCAGGCAAATCACGGGCACAACAACAGTGGGGCAGCGGGGGCACAGAAGGAAAAACGGGGGGAAAGCAGGCAAATCACGGGCACAACAACAGTGGGGATGTCTTGGTGACAGAAGTGTCAGTCCTCAAAACAATGTCTTCCATGAGGTTGGATGAGGGTACAAAAGAAAGTCCAACTACATCCATCCTCTGAAACTCTAGACTTCATTGAAGCACAATTAGTATATAGATATCATTATTATCTTACTCAGCACAAACAAGGCAAGCATAAAGGTTGGATTTTGGAGTTATTCTAAAGTGTAATAAATATGGCTATTCCTCTTACGTGCTTAAATAGCACACATCTATTATGCAATTGGTGACCCACCCTTTTGATGAAGCACCCTAACATTATCCAAAACTCAATATGCAACATCTGAAGTGAGGCCACGCCCGCACATATGGAAATACTTCATGTCACTCTATGATATGGAGGGGGTATTGTAGTAACTGATTGACATTCCCATGGTACAAGCAGGAGGATTACAGCAGAGGGTTCCAAATACTTGTTAAAAGCATAATCAGGCATTTGTCAGTATTGGCTGAATTATAGCAAAAGCAGCAGCGCTCACCAGATGCATGGAGAACAACTTGATGGTGTCCTGTTGGGAGTCCCACTCTGTGGCCACTGCAATGGCGAGAGTCTCGCTGGGGACAACAAACAGCTTCCCCTGCGGGGTCCTCAGCTTCCTCCGATCGAGGCTTATCTCAAAGCCACCTGAAGAATATAAAGGGAGAAACCAATCAGTGGAATTGAAGGAAGCACTACTGACAACAGCACAAACTAGCATCCCCACTACGGTATGGGAGACGGGGAAAGTAAAGCCTGAAAGATAAAAGTGTCTTGGTGATAGGCAATGATGTACACCACTTTGAAAGTAAAAAATGTTGGGATTAAATATCTAATGTAAGGATTTTACGCACACAGTTTTTGGGCAAAATGTTTTGGTTAGCCTACTTAAAAAGAAGGTAGGTTGGGCAATTAGGACACAGGCGCTGATAGTATGCTCACTTGTAAAGACCAAGACCCTCAACCCATTCACTCAAAAATGAGCAATGAGACTGGTGCACTAGCCTCATGAAACACATAACTTTAAATTAATTATTGTACTTATTTGTACTTTTAATATTTAAGTGAACGTGGCCAGTAGACAGAGTGCTTGTGATGTCCAGATGTTAAGGCACCCTGAAGATCCTCTAAAAGGATGCCCTAGGGAGTTTTACACTGTTTCTCTTATGGTCTGCACTAAATCTGAGGCTTGAAGGGGCATTTACTAAGGAATAGCAAAGTTACCGCCTTCTTGGTGCAGAGCGGACCTACCACTGCAGTTGGCTCTGGAATATGATGTAAGCGAGGCGATATCGACTGATTCATCACAGTTCCTGTCAGTGCCCTTGATTCAAATGCCTTCCGCACTGTTGGTGCACAGCAAGGTGTTAAAGATGAGTTCACTGCATGTGATCAACTGAACTGAGGGGAGGGAGACGCAACAGCTACAACGGCAGCTTGTATTCTCTCCTCCGGGTGGCTCATAGCCAGGAGAGAGCTATAGAGGAAAAGGAGAAGTGTGACGATGCAGGGGCGGCTTGATAGTACAAACAGTGGATGGGAAATCAATACAGAACAGTAACACTGGGTACACATGCAATGAATTGGGTGTGAGGTTGGAACGACTATATATTGGAGATCAACTGCTGGGGGATTATGCAGAATAAGGGGTGACTGGATGCCACTGGGACTGGTCACTGGTAGGTCTTGACATCAGTGAGCTTTCCCACATTTAGTCAACAGGTTTATCAGTGGGATCACCAAATGTGTGGCTGTGATACCCCAGGTAGGTGTATGGGCAGTTGGCAGCACCAATACTTAATTGGTCACTTTTCAGAAGACTATATACTTTGGGCAAGTAATTTTCCTACAATAACCTCAGGCCCTCTATTTTAGTTGAAACTTTATGAAGTATAATTGAAACAATGCATACTTCATTCACTTCAAACGGCATCCTAGAAACATTTTCAATGTGTTATGTTAAAAAAAGATATATAAACCCAGTTTTACCCCAGCATCACATGGAGCTACAGGAGGCTAATAAATAAAGCAGGATTATTACTTAAAGAAGTTTATATTGTTTTCTAAAAAGAAAGTGGGAAGAGATTGATTTAATGTCTTGCGCAATGTGTTCCACATATTTTGAGTGAGAACTGAGATAGCACAGACCTCTAATGAGGCTCCCTGAAAAAAGCCACTGAATAGAGACATTGTTGATATGATCGTAAATTCCGGGTGGGATGATATCGGCATAGTTTTACCAACAAAAAATAAGGAGCAGGACCACATGTACTTTTATGGACCAGACAGATTCTTAAATTAGACTCTGGCTTTAATTTGAATTCAGTGAAGTTGTTCAGGACAGGTTTGACTGAGGCAAAGCAAGGGGTAGAGATTGTCAGCTCTGCCGATTGATTTGGAGTCACTTAAAAGTTGATGAAACAGTGACTTTTTTAAGCATAGGCACAGGACACTAGAATAATCTTTTAAAAAGGGGAGAGTGGTTTTGAATTTGCACATTTGATGGGCGCACAAGGAGACAACACTACAAACTTGATCAGTCATTTTAAGCTGGCATCTATTTTTTCTCCTAAACTCTTAACAGTGTTGATGGACCTGGAAAAGGCTCCATTTGAATTCAGTCTTTAACATCGCATAGCAGTCTTTCAAAGCAGGCAGAAGGATTGGACTGGTATTCACACAAATTGAAAGTCAGTTGAGTGTCGCTTTCATACATGTAAAAACTAATATTATAGGTCCTGACCGTAACTGCTAAAGGTTATATATGAATATATAAACAAAATGGGGGAAATAGGAGATCCTTGCAGCACCCCGTAGTCACCTTGTGAAAGGAGAAGAGAACTGATCCTTAATTATTCATTGCCGACATTCATTTAATAATAAAGCAAACCATTTTAACACTTTTCCTGATAGGCCACACCCGTCCAATCTTTGCAATAAGATTGTGTGCTCTACCGTGGTATCAAATGCAGAGAAGAGATTGGACAGTATCAGGCACTAGTACCTTTGTAATCTGTGGCCATCCGAAGGCCTTTCACAGCAGCATTCAGAGACAATTCTGTTCTTCTATTGGCTCTGACACATCTGGGCATTACCAAAAACTACATTCTACATACTACAACCTAAATAACAGATCTCGCATGCTCTTCTAATATTTCAGTTACTGCAGGGTTGATGGGTTAGATGCTTGTAAAATAAGGTGATAGGTGTAGATCACAACCCCCAGGATCGTTCGCGGCCGGCGTGCCGCGGCAGACGCTGCTTCAACGCGCCTGGAGGCGCACTTAACCTCCAGGGGCTTCACGCAGCGCGGGATGCGCGCGAGCGTGCCAGGGCCGCGTCCGGGCAAAGCCAGGGCCAAGGGCGGGCCTGTCTGAGCCCAGAGGCGGCTGCGCTAGGCCACCCCTCTGAGGCCTGCTCCTGGAGATCCCAGGACCTGATGTACTAATTCAACACGGGAGCTAAGGTCAGTGAATTATCACTCTGTTGCGCCTTATTGTTGCTAAAGCATTTACAAGCTGCTCTCGTCTCTTTGTGGTCGCCCACAACTTCGCTCACTACTGACTCCATTACTTCCTCTCCCCTTGCTCTGGGTAGGCACTTATAGCGGGACCTAGTGAGAGGACTGAATGTGGCCAAAGCTCCTAAGGAGGCCTGGTTTGATCCAACATGCCATTTGCAAATATGGGTAAGCGCACCTGCGTGGGGAAACAAAAATACCACCCCGCAAGCTGTAACAAACTTCCAACCAACTTTCATTGACACGATGATCCAGAGGGCAATAGGCATAGTGGCTACGGAAATCGAATTGACTGAAAGGCGCCTAGCACTAATCCCGGATTTAGCCTTACCCCATATCAGCCATAACGCCTCAAGCTCACCATCAGCTTTGGCTCCGGATTCTCTAACACCCCACCCAAGGACACGTGCAATGGGTTGCGAGACACCCAGTGCTGAGTTGCACCCGGAGGGAGCTCATCATGGTCATGCTAGAAAAGGGAAACTCAAACCGGCTGCAATCGTGGGGACCAAACGCAAGAAGCATCCTTCAGAACATGTGGTGATTGGTGACTCTGGGGAAGCTGGGACAGGGGCTTCATTACAAGTAGGCATGGAGCAGCCAGTTTGGGTGACCAACCTGGTGGTGGACTTACAGGTCCAAGTAAAGGCCATTGTGAAGGATGAACTTAACAATTTGATGGAGCAGGTAGATAAGCTTTCTACCTTGGTTGAGTCATGGGTTGGCAAGACAGAGGCAATCTTAAGGGGTTGTGAGTCTGCAAATTATCCGAAACCACAGGCAGCCCCTCCCATTACTAGGTTGGAACCACTGTTCCCTTTAACGTGCGCGCGTGCGTGCCCGCGCACTGAAGTCACTCCGAGCGCGCAGTGTCCAATATTGTCAGCGCACACAGCACATCCCGGGAGCGGCAAGTGTCTGTGGGGTTCGGGAGGACTCCCGTTCACCAGCAAGTGGAATTGGCACTGCCTCAATTCCTTTTCTTAATAGTGCGTAGCTGCGGGGCTGATTGAGGGCCTTTGTGAAAGTATTCGTGTTAATCGCAGCGCCGTCATGCGCTGCAATTAACATGAATACTATCTCAAAGGCCCTCAATCAGCTACGCACTATTAAGAAAAGGAATGCAGCAAATCTAAAGCAGGACGTGTGCTTTCAGACTCTGAAAGCACACGTCCTGTTGGAGACTCTGCAGGGGAGCCAGGGGCTCAGCCCCCCCTCCCCCCCACATTGGGCCAGCGCTGCTGCCAGGTCCGAATTACCCAGGGGGCGGGACCCCTCCACAGAATGTGATATTATGTGAGTGAGTGTGCGTGTGAGAGTGTGTAAATGTGCGTGCCTGTGTAAATGTGTCTGAGTGTGCCTCTGTATGTCTGTGTTTGCCGGTGTGTGTGTGCACGTGCATGTGAGTGCGTATATGTGTGCTTGTGTGAGCATGTCTGTGTGCATGTCTAGTATGTACGTGCCTTTCTCCCCCTCTTCCAGGATGCGCTGTTTCCTCTCACTTTTTAAGATACATTTTTATTCAGTGTCCCAATAATCTGCGCGTGCTTACTGCCTGCAATGAATTCATGCTTTCTCTCATCCTTTCTATAGCCCTCCTCTCCTTTGCTCCGCTCGCTCTCTTAACTATCCTTCTTCCCATGCATGCCTCCCATGCCTCTTTCCCCACACCATCGTCCCTGTCCATCTCCCACGAACCCCCTTCTTATTCCTCCCTCCTGTTTCTTCAGCCTCCGAGTGAGGCTCGCAGTGGAAGACTAATAGGGCCATATTTTAGGGGCTGTGCTCATATACTACACCTCAATTTTATGCCTTGCACCTGACCCCCCGTTCCACTCGCTCCATCCTCCCCCCTCCAGTGCACCTCACCCAGCTGCTCTTGGGCCCCCACCCTTCCCGGAAGAGGTGCTCCCTAGACCGCAGTGAAGGGGCAGGCTGGCACCTGGCACTCTGTGAACAGGACTGGCAACAGAGCTGGTTCGTGCCCGTGGACACCGGATCGGCCTCAGTCTCTGGGTGGGCACGTGTGAGGGGCATGGGAGCGATTTGTGGCACTCTGTTCTTTCTACCAAGTTTATGTAGCGCCGAGCTAATCCTTATGATCGATCATTAATGTGCGCTACATGCACCCAACGTCTCAGAAGCCCTAATGGGGAAAGAAAGCCTTCATTCTACGTGGGGTAAACAGGGGTGAGGGTGCCCTGCTTCGATGTTTCACCCTAGGCTACAGCTGTTGTACCTACGGCAATGACACAAATTATTACACTTAAACACTCGACCCTTCTTTTCAGCGAGAGGATTTCTGACTCATGCACCTATTACGTGATTTACGGTCAGCTCATTAACTCAAGCGGTCCCTGGACCCCTCGACCCCGCCAGGACCCTCCAAGGTGCAAACAAGTCATGTGTCCATGTGAGGGGTGGCGGGGAGCTCCGCTCCTTCATGATAGGGTGTTCCATCCAGGGTGGGGGTTTGGGGGGGGGTCTAGTCTGGGCACAGACAGGAAGTCCACCCTCCCCTTCCTCCGATGTTTCATATCGAGCCACTGCCCATTCTATGCCACCATCAGATCAACACATTATGTATCTCCTTCACGTGCCAGCCAGGGCGGGGGTGCAGGGTAACTGTCTGGTGGCGATGCTTCCTGGTCCACTCAACATCCCATTCTGGGACACAATAACAATTTCTGTCACATGAGAAGGGTGGTATTGTTTTGCTTTGTAATAACACACATCATTGACAAAAATCGACAATCTGCTAGCCAGCTGCACTTCGTTATGCTTTGACCCCCACCCCCCCGCCCTACCCCCCCAATACTCCACCAATGTTATGAAGCTCTGTGGTTATACTGAATAAGCAGCTACCTATGTTATATGACATCTCTTCATTAATGTAATAACTGCACTTTCACAATTGCTTTATTAACCTTCTTGTTTTCTCAAATTTACTTGAAAATGCACCATTTGCCCACTCTTTTCTCAAAATTTTCTCGCCATCACAAAAGACAAGTAGTTACCATCTTTCTCACATCGAAAACCGCAAAATCTTCTTGCTGTTTTAGTCTTTAAAAGTAATTCCAAATGAAAGGCAAAGGGAGCCTACCTGAAAACTACAGAGGAGTTGTTTTAATAAAGGGGGTATTAACAGCTGCTTGGGGGGGGAAGGGGGGAGAGGATCCACACAGATCCCGCCCGGGTCCTGTGAGGATATTTGTGCAGTGTGTGCCCTGCTTGTCCTGTGCAGCCCCCTCCTTCACCAGAGAAGAACAACTCTGTGATAACTCGGAGTCCCTGTCAGCTCTGGACAGAGAGGTATCAGAGAGAGGCTGGTTTTATCTGCCAGAGAAGGATAGCTCCTCGAAGTGCAGGCGGTGCATAGATGTCCCGGAAATGGGAACATTTACTGTATTTATGTCGGGGGCGGAGCTACCAGAGGTGCAGCAGGTGCAGTGACACCAGCACACAGGGCTGGGAAGGGCTCAGCGCCAGCTGTGGGTGTTATTTTACTCTTTACATTGGGGCCCCGGCACACCTCCTCGTGCAGATCTCGGCGTCACCTGTGACTGTGCACCCTGGCGAGACAAGGCACCAAAGAATCTGTGAGACTGACAGACACACACAACACAAGTGCAGTGGAGTGGCAGGCTGAAAGCGCCTTCTCTGGGATCTGTGGGTGGGAGCATGAGACATCAGGCCTCACCCTCAGCTCCTCTGCTTTAATCCTATAAATTCCTATTGTCTCACTGCCACACTCCGGTGTTGCTAACGGCCTCGGCCATAGTGAGGAGTCACATGCAGCATCGCTGAGCAGGGCGGCTCTGGGCCTTCAGCATAAAGAAGACACAGCAACAAACAAGCTGCGCACGTGCAATGCTTCAGTTCTGCTGTGTATCCCCTTCCCCCATCTGCTATGGCATTATACTGTGCATAGACGAAACCCGACGTTCAGACATTCCTCTGCATGCACATATTGTTGCATTTAAAGTACAACGCTTTACAAATCTGCATATCCCCATCAGCATTCCTGTGGATGCACATATTGTTGTATTTAAAGTTGAACCTTTCTTTACAAACCTGCATTCCCCTCATCGTTCCTGTGCATGCAGGAGCCCTTACATTGGCCCCTCACAGATGGAAGCCTGCTTTCTGAGGTTACCTGTTCACACCTGAGCTGCTGCCGGTGCACGGCCTGTGGGCGCGAGCCGCGCCCTCCCCTCTTCTCACGTTGGACCTGGGATCCGTGGGGCGCATGCGCCAACGCACACCTGTCAGTGCGTGACGCCAGACAGGGATACTGGGGGCTCGTGTGCAAGTCACATGCTTTTACCTGTGAGTGCGTACAGCGTTCACCAGGAACCCTCTCCAAGGCAGACATGCGCAGTACAGAGCTTCCCACGCTCGGCCTCACAACATCAGAGCTGAGTAATCGGACAGGACGTAAAATGCTTACTTGAAACAATGACGCAAGCAGGAAGCCCCTCGTTCCATTCTCCAGTGTCCCACCTATAGCACCGTATGCCCAACACTTGCTACACTGCTGTAAATTCAGCCCCAACACTCACGATCACGGACTCCTATTACACAGGCATTGTCATGGTGCTAAAAATGCGTGATTAATGCATTTTAGTGTGGTGTTGCGGACCACGACTAATGCGTGCTACTTGGCAGGGCTGGAGTATTCATGTTAATTGCAGCGCACACGCGCGGTCTGGTTCCCGGTGCACATAGCTTTGGTTGCAGCGCACAGAGACCTTACACTGCCGCACATAGAGGAAAAACAATTTGAGGGAACATTAGTTGGAACGCATAGTGACAAACAATACGACCCCCACCACAATTGCAAACCGCACTAACCAGGAGGGTACAAGCAAACGTATGAGTAGCCTTGCTAGGCCAAGAACAGATGATGGTACTTACTGCCAGGGGTGCATTCAAGGGGTAGAGGCAGGAAGCAACCACAGGCCACACACAGCAAGGTCACCAGCATGAGACTATCCTCAACAGGGGACTAGTCTCAGGGCTGGTGTGAGGTCTGCCCCACGAGTAGAAAACAATGAAGTAAGGTCAGCCTTGCCATGCATTAACCTCCCCCTGGCCTCAACACCCTACGTAATCATTTTAACTGGAGTACCAGAGTTGAATAAGGGGTGTAGGGAATCTCACTCTGAATTAAAAATTAAATGTATATTTTGGCTGGCCAAGCACCGGCAACTTTCTTATAAAGATGCAGATGAAATTCTCATGACACGCAGGGTGGGATGGGTGGGCTGGAGGCCGAAAGATGTCCCTGGGGATTGTGTTGTGATAAACTTTAGAAACCCAATGGTTGTAGAAGCTCTCCTAGATCGGAATCATTGAAGGGAGGATGGGGGCATTGGGTCCCTCCCACTAGGTTACTTTTTTCCCCCAGGGCTTAATCCACACAATAGAAGGCGAGATGGTTATGAGAGGGTGGCGTGGAACCAGAACAAGCAATACATTACTCTGGGACAGGACCAACCCAGTCCATTATTCTACAATCTACCATTATCAAATAGATTCAACCCTCTAGAGTCCGTAGATTGACTTGTGAGCACTGGACCCCCATATGAGAGATCTGATCACCAAAAGGAGTTATTGGGGGGCCCAATCCAACAGGGGGAGTCCGTACAGTGGAGTGGGATTCAAAAGCAGAAGGGGGAACAGGTGAAGATGCATGTGGGTGGAGAGAGAGGAGTTGAAAGTGGAGGACGGAAGAGGGCCCTCATTAGTCAACTATTGCCTGATCTACCTTTAGAGAGCACACAGGCAACCAAACATCAACCGTAGGTGACTGCAAAACCCTTTCCAACTCAGCTGGCCACCCTGATGCCAGTAATGGCCCACGGTTGGTGGGGTTGGAGGCGATCAAACCACTCCCCCAAGGTCACACATTGAAGTCTGGTGATCAGTCCCTTATTCCAGATAATCGCACGGGCCCTCCCATGTTGCAGTTCCTCTCCTGGAACATAGCTGGACTCACCACCAAATTAGATAACCCGGAGTGGGGGTCATTCATAGAACAATATGAGATCTGCATGTTCCAGGAAACATGGGCTAGGGCGGACGCACATAGAATGGGCTATGCGTCATTTAGCATTATAGCTACTTGTGGGGGTAGGGGAAGGCCATCAGGGGGACTGTGCACCTGGGTTGGTATGCATCTGGGCTGTGCTGCGAAACAGATAGAGACATCATCACGTTACATCCTCTGCATCTTTCTGACCTTTCCTACAAAGGTCACAATTGCCCTGATAAATGTCTATTCACGGCCGGTCTGTTATGGCCAAGAGTCAACAACTCTTGACCAACTGACCGCCCTTTTGCTAACATTCCCTGACAACTTTTGGGTAATCATAGGTGGGGATTTCAACTGCCAGTTCGAACCATTGAATGGCCTGGTTACAGGCAACCCCAGCGACGAGGACCTACATTGGGCCATTCCAGAGCCCAACATTTCGCCAACAAGGGCATGGACTCCACTGGTGTTGCAGATGAACACCCTCACACTGAACCTCTCATTAAGAGCGTGCAATGGCCGTACAATATCCGATACTCCGGGGAACTACACTTTTAATAGACCGGGGCATGCCTCTATTATAGATTACATTCTGGTAGATACAAAATCCTGGCACAGAGTGTTAGATTTTAAAATCATGCCCCGCTATGATAGTGACCATAATGCTCTCATCATAGAGGTAATTTCGCCCTGTGCTAAGAATGTATCTGAAACTCTACCACCACTTGACTCCAGATTAACACTGACCAATGGTAGGAGGAGAGTTCGTTGGGGGGAATTTTCCCCCTCAAGAAAAGCTGGCCTCCCTATACCAATCAATTATCCCATTCCTCATGGCCACGTATCAATTTACTTTGAACGACGGCATCCCTATTTCCCCCTCTAAAATTTTCAATAATCATCAAGATCTACTTTCTACTATGGCTAACATTTTCCACCCCAATAAAAGGTCAAGTGGGACTAGAAAACCTCGTCACCCATGGTACAATGACAGCTGTGATGTGGCCAAGTCAGATCTTATCGCTGCTATTAAAGTAAATAACAGGTTGTTAATCAGAGAAAAAAGGGCAGCCTACAAAAGTACCATTGCGAAGGCAAAAAGAAGTTGGGAGTGTCAAAAATGGGATACCCTTAGAAGCGCCTTAAATATTCATAACATATGAGGTCTTTCTGGAATGTGGTTAATTCGGGATCCCAAGATGGCAAATTGGCTATAGAACTCAACATTGGGGAGGATGTATGGAAGGCACATTTCGAATCCTTATACCCAAGGGTGGAGGATGAGGACAGGCCTGTGTGCAATACACTTACGCCCCCTGAGACAACCTCTTTAGTTGCCCCCCCCGATCTCCCTTAAAGAGATAACTGACGCATTGAGCAGGATAACACCATCTAAGGCTCCAGGGCTAGACAAGATCCCCGGGGACCTCTTTCGTTCCGAACCTACTATTTGGGCCCCCGATCTGTGGTCTTTGTTTAATGCCATTTTGCTGGGAATGACGATTCCTACTACGTGGGCGGGGGCCGAAATTATACCAATTTTTAAAAAGGGTTCTCCGCTTCTCCCTGCTAACTATCGCCCTATCAGCCTTATTGATGTAAGCCAAAAAATATTTGCCCGCGTACTCCTCGGGCGACTCCAGAGCTGGATGGACGAGCATAATGTCCTTAGCCCCCTCCAAGCTGGGTTTAGAGCAAAGATCTCTACAACTGATCACATTTTTAGGCTACAATTATTATATTGGAAATTTGTGTGTATAGAGGGTGGCAGCCTCTATTTAATATTTGTGGACCTAAAATCTGCATTCGACCTGGTACCGAGGGAAAAACTATGGGCAATCTTATTGGCTATGGGAGTCCCAGCCTATCTCTTATCAGCTGAAACGCTTACATGAGGGCAATTTTGCCCAAATTAGGTATGGCAAAAATGGTGAACTTACAGCTCCCCTACTTGTAGAAAGAGGTGTACGCCAAGGCTGTGTCCTGGCCCGACCCTTTTTTGCCTTTTTATCAACGGCTTAGTTGAGTCATTGATTGCAGGGAAGGACATTGATGCCCCCAAGCTAGCGAATCGTAAAATACCTGCTATGATGTTCGCGGATGACACCCTCCTGCTTTCAAAATCACCTATGGGAATCCAGAGGGCCCTCGACATTTTTAGCGTTTTCTGTAGAAACTGGGGTCTGGAGATCAATCTTCAGAAAACCAAGAACATGGTATTCAATGCAAGCAATAGTACCCAGCCAAGGGGGGCGGAGCTTGCTCGCGACTAAGATGGCCGCTTGAGCCTCGAGCTCCGTGACGCTGTCTCACAATCCTACATTTATCCGACAGCACTTCACTTACCACCCTCTTCCCGACGGAGATCTGGCCACCAGAACTCGTCCGCTCACTGGGTGTCGTACTCCGGAGCTGTTCCGCTCAGCCGCGCCGGAGTTGTGGCTGGGAGTTGCGGGCTAGCGACTAGGCCCGTAATCCCCGGGCTGGAGTGAGTTGGGGGCGGCGTTACGTCGGCTGCCGTGCGGAGCAACGACCTGCGGCCCAGCGGTCACCGAGGTACCTTGCACAACCGCTGCGACTCGCCGACCGGGACTGGCCTGGAGCCGTGGTGCGACCCTGATGGGAACAGCGAGGCGGTGAACTGAGGAGGCGGGACAGCGCCAGTGGAAACGCGCCCGCAGCGAAGACCGCCAGCACCACCTCCGACCGCGCACACACAAGTGAGAGCTGCGGTGCATTGCGGTAAGCCCACAGGGGTGGCGAGGAGTGACTGGGCACAGTGGAGCCTGAGTGCACCGGCCCACACTGGACGCCGGCGCAGACCCGGGGTGAGACACCACACGCGGGGCCCGTATTGCACAGGGTCCGCCATTATAGTGCGGCGGCGGCGGGCGCACGGCCATCTGGGGTACGCAGAGACAGCCAGGGAGACGGCTACGACCCCCGCACTGGGACTCGTGCTGCGGATAGCCTCCTACAGCTCAGAGCTGGTTGTGGCCCCTGCTGGCTAAGGAGATTACATTACGACCCACCCGAAGAGCGCCTGGGCTGGTGTGCTGCAGGCGTTGGAGACTTCCTTGCGGCGGCGGTGAGGCAGAACGAGGACCAACACTTGTGAGGCTGAGGGCAGGAGCTGGTCTGGTGCCCGTAAAACACCCGCGTGTGTGGACACTGCATCACAGCACGGGCTGGGACATAGTCTACAGGGAGCGCCTTGGATCAGTACCGTGGTAACCTATAGACGCCTACACCCCGCATCTTACTGCACGACCACATTATCCTGGGTCCCAGGAACGCGGAGCCCCCCCCCTGCAGTTGGACCTGTTGCATCGCACATAGAGGGGCACACGTTGACCTGGCTGGGGAGCATAGACTGAGATCGCCGAGTGCACGCAGCGGGGGCTCTGGCCCTGCTTTGTTCTTATCCATCGAGCTACCTCCGCCCACGAGTGCCACACACCAGAGTTGTGATTTTGGGAGGGGGGAGGGTAGCGGGGGGTTGAGTGGGAGTAATCTGGGATGACGCGCGACCAAGTTGGGGGGGGTCTGCTGTGGGTGGGGGGAGGGAAGGGAAGAGGCGAAGTTAGATCGTCTCGGTTGTTTGTGTTATTGTTATGGTTTGCACAAGTTACATTCAGGACACACGCGCGAGGAAGTTCAGGAATCACTATGAGACTCGAAACACAGTATGACGACACCTAACGGGGTTAGCGCCCCGAGACAGAACGACTCCCTACGTGCACTAACATGGAATATACGAGGACTTAATGACTATCGCAAACTGCGTAAGGTATTGAACTATTTGAGCAGGCATAACATAGACTTAGCCTTACTACAGGAGACTCACCTCCCTCAATCTAGCGCGCTGCTGCGTAGTAGGGGACTGCTGGGTAATGTCAATACCTCTGGTTTTACGTCACATGCGCGGGGGGTGCTGACCTGGGTTAACCCCAGATCTGACTTTAAGCTTGAACAGCTACACTCAGACAGTGCAGGACGTTTTGTGATCTCTAGATGCCGGGGCAAGGGCATGGAACTGATTATAGTGAATGTATACGGACCTAATTTCGACTGCCCCGAGTTTTTCACGTCCTTGGCTAGTACTGCGTACGGTTATCGGTGCGCACAGTTTCTCTGGGGAGGGGACTTTAATTTGGTAAGAAATCCTGAATTAGATAGATCAGCGGGACCGGCGAGGAAGCCTGCAGCGGCGGCGCGGGCATTGGAGAATATCATGGTTGTTAGGGGCCTTTGTGGAACGCGCCCGCAGCGAAGACCGCCAGCACCACCTCCGACCGCGCACACACAAGTGAGAGCTGCGGTGCATTGCGGTAAGCCCACAGGGGTGGCGAGGAGTGACTGGGCACAGTGGAGCCTGAGTGCACCGGCCCACACTGGACGCCGGCGCAGATCCGGGGTGAGACACCACACGCGGGGCCCGTATTGCACAGGGTCCGCCATTATAGTGCGGCGGCGGCGGGCGCACGGCCATCTGGGGTACGCAGAGACAGCCAGGGAGACGGCTACGACCCCCGCACTGGGACTCGTGCTGCGGATAGCCTCCTACAGCTCAGAGCTGGTTGTGGCCCCTGCTGGCTAAGGAGATTACATTACGACCCACCCAAAGAGCGCCTGGGCTGGTGTGCTGCAGGCGTTGGAGACTTCCTTGCGGCGGCGGTGAGGCAGAACGAGGACCAACACTTGTGAGGCTGAGGGCAGGAGCTGGTCTGGTGCCCGTAAAACACCCGCGTGTGTGGACACTGCATCACAGCACGGGCTGGGACATAGTCTACAGGGAGCGCCTTGGATCAGTACCGTGGTAACCTATAGACGCCTACACCCCGCATCTTACTGCACGACCACATTATCCTGGGTCCCAGGATCGCGGAGCCCCCCCCTGCAGTTGGACCTGTTGCATCGCACATAGAGGGGCACACGTTGACCTGGCTGGGGAGCATAGACTGAGATCGCCGAGTGCACGCAGCGGGGGCTCTGGCCCTGCAGGAGTTGGGAGGACATCGCGGTGCTCTGTTGACCCTTTGATTCGTACTTACACCCGACCCACACCATGGGCAAAGTGGATAGAGCACAATCCAAACTCTCCTTCGACCAGAAACGCTCAAAATCGCACGATGCCTCCTCCGCGGACGCCTCCAGGACACACACCCCGGACGAAGAAGACCCTGGCCCGGACATCCGTCAGATGCTCCTCTCTATGGAAAAAGCTTGCAAAGCAGCATTGCCTCCTTAGGTACCAAAATGGACGCTCTCTCCTACAGGATGGATAGGATGGGGGAACGGCTGGACAAGCATGCAGAACGCTTAGACATGTCAGAGAGAAGACTAACGGAGGTAGAGGAAGCGCACACCACGCTAGACTCAGATCACAAACAACTGGGGAAGGTTCTACGCGTCCTACAGGATAAAACAGAGGACTTAGAAGCCCGCTCGCGACGCTGCAACTTGAGAATTACTGGCCTACCGGAGACGACTTCCACGGGTAATATGGAACAATTTGTTGAAAAACTACTGATCACGCTTCTGGGCGATGGCGTCTTCTCTAACATGTTTGTGGTGGAGAGAGCGCATCGCTCCCTGGGCCCACGTCCGCCCCGGGAGCTCCGCCACGTCCAATTATTGCAAAGCTGCTTAACTATCGTGACCGAGACGCTGCACTGCGGATGGCACGAGAAAAGCAGGCACTGACGTATGAAGGCTCTACGCTATCAATCTATCCGGACTTCACAATCCGAGTACAAGAGGCACGCAGACAATTTGCCCCTATGAAAAAACAGTTGCGGGACTTGGAGTTGGATTATGCCATGCTGTACCCTGCCAAATTACGAGTCAACAGGCAGGGTCGGTCTCACATTTTTACAGATCCAAAAGTCCTCCAGAAGGCCTTAAAAGACTGGTCCAGAGAGCATCGCGGGAGCCCTGACCAACACCTGCTCAATGAAGCGACGGGCGGATCGATAGCAGACCGGGACTGAAGCGAAGCACACCTGCTAACTGATGAGTATTATGGGGAGCCTTGCAGGATGGGTGGCAGGGAGGTCTGGAGGGACGTCTGTTTAGTAATTGCTGAATACATGATTATCCGAACACTGCCAAACTGGGTCAGGACTTTCATGGGCTATTGGGGACTGGTATATTTAAGCGACGGGCGGATCGATAGCAGATCAGGACTGAAGCAAAGCACACCTGCTAACTGATGAGTATTATGGGGAGCCTTGCAGGATGGGTGGCAGGGAGGTCTGGAGGGACGTCTGTTTAGTAATTGCTGAATACATGATTATCCGAACACTGCCGAACTGGGTCAGGACTTTCATGGACTATTGGGGAATGGTATACTATGCATGGGCAGGGTGGCACCCAGTGACGGATACAAGCTGCACGGCCCATTCTGTGTCATGGCCACAAGTACAGTGCCTTAGGGCTTTGGGGATAGATTGGGATGGCGGGTTGACGTCGGTGGCTCGGCGCTCTACCATGTAAATAGGCGAGGTAATGCTGAAGATGCTGTATAACCTAACAGACGGCGCACGGGAGGCGAGGGCAGAAGAGTGGCTGTTTTCTTCTTTACTTTCTCCTTTTTCTCTGCTTTGTTCTTATCTATCGAGCTACCTCCGCCCACGAGTGCCACACACCAGAGTTGTGATTTTGGGAGGGGGGAGGGTAGCGGGGGGTTGAGTGGGAGTAATCTGGGATGACGCGCGACCAAGTTGGGGGGGTCTGCTGTGGGTGGGGGAGGGAAGGGAAGGGAAGAGGCGAAGTTAGATCGTCTCGGTTGTTTGTGTTATTGTTATGGTTTGCACAAGTTACATTCAGGACACACGCGAGGAAGTTCAGGAATCACTATGAGACTCGAAACACAGTAGGACGACACCTAACTGGGTTAGCGCCCCGAGACAGAACGACTCCCTACGTGCACTAACATGGAATATACGAGGACTTAATGACTATCGCAAACTGCGTAAGGTATTGAACTATTTGAGCAGGCATAACATAGACTTAGCCTTACTACAGGAGACTCACCTCCCTCAATCTAGCGCGCTGCTGCGTAGTAGGGGACTGCTGGGTAATGTCAATACCTCTGGTTTTACGTCACATGCGCGGGGGTGCTGACCTGGGTTAACCCCAGATCTGACTTTAAGCTTGAACAGCTACACTCAGACAGTGCAGGACGTTTTGTGATCTCTAGATGCCGGGGCAAGGGCATGGAACTGATTATAGTGAATGTATACGGACCTAATTTCGACTGCCCCGAGTTTTTCACGTCCTTGGCTAGTACTGCGTACGGTTATCGGTGCGCACAGTTTCTCTGGGGAGGGGACTTTAATTTGGTAAGAAATCCTGAATTAGATAGATCAGCGGGACCGGCGAGGAAGCCTGCAGCGGCGGCGCTGGCATTGGAGAATATCATGGTTGTCAGGGGCCTTTGTGATGTGTGGCGAAAGCGCTATCCCAACAAAGGGGGATTCACGCATTATTCCGCTTATTATAATTTGCACACTCGAATAGATTACTGGTTGGCCACGGAGTCACTGGTGGAGCAGGTCCGTCACTTTCAGGTGCTCCCTCGTACGCTGTCGGATCACTCGCCGCTGCTGCTGGTTCTGGCCACTCCTAGGAAAACTATACCGCCATTCACATGGCGCTTTCCCCCATATTCCCTGCTGGACCCTCTCTTTAAGGAAGAACTAGCTGACGCCATAGATACATTTTTCTTTATTAATATTGGCTCCGTGGATAGCTTCCAGACCGTTTTGGAGGCCTTCAAGGTGTACATTCGTGGCGTGGCCATGGCTAAGCACCCGGGCGTCCTCCGCTCCATACGGCAGAGACTAACGGCCCTAGAGCAAAAATTGAGGGACTTGGAGCTGCGTCAGGTGACGAGTGAGGACGAAGAGCTTGCTAAAGTGATAAAAGACACGCTAGGCGAGTACCAGGATGCTGCAGATAGCGAAGTCAAGCACCTGGGCAAATACGCTACAGCCCGTACTTATGGAGAGGGGGACCGGCCGAGCTCGATATTGGCGCAGATTCTAAAAGCCAGACGTGACAAAACGCCAATCTGTGAAATAAGATCTGCAGAGGGAGCAATGCTAACTGAAGAAACAGACATTGCGGATAGGTTCAAACAGTATTATTCGGAATTCTACTCCTCTCGCGCTTCAGGGTCGGAAGAAGAAATACTCGATTATTTAGACCATATCAAACTGCCATTCCTAACCAA
This sequence comes from Calotriton arnoldi, assembly GCA_963921515.1. Classification (NCBI taxonomy): domain Eukaryota; kingdom Metazoa; phylum Chordata; class Amphibia; order Caudata; family Salamandridae; genus Calotriton; species Calotriton arnoldi. Next base: position 782,455 of record CAWUFW010000313.1, on the reverse strand, counting down.
CACGCACAGAGAGTTCCTCATGCGCCCCATTGAAAAAGATGAAATAACGGAAGCACTGGCAGGAATGAAAACCGCTAGCGCCCCAGGGGCTGATGGCCTCACAGTAGGCTTCTATAAAGCATTCCTCGATTTACTGCTTCCCCACTTGGCTGCGCTATTTGACGATATGTGTGTTTCGGGCACAATGCCCGGCACCATGAGGGAGGCACTCATAGTAGCCATTCCCAAACCGGGTAAACCGCCGGAGGTATGCAGTTCTTATCGCCCCCTTTCGCTCCTGAACGTGGATACCAAGATCTTCGCTAAAATACTGGCTAATCGCCTAGCCCCCCTATCTTCAGTGCTGGTAGCGCCGGAACAGGCGGGGTTTATCCCGGATAGGAATCTGACTTATAACCTGCGCACGGTGTTTGGAACTATACAGCATGTTAGGCAAGACACTAAGGCGGTAGCGGTCTTCCTAGATATGGAAAAGGCCTTTGATTCAGTAGAGTGGCCTTTCATGCGGCAAGTATTAAATAGGATGGGCCTGGGGTCAGTTTTCCTTCAGCTGCTCGGAGTGCTGTACAACTCTCCCACAGCGAGGATCCGACTGGGCAATCTGGTCACAGATGCCTTTGCTATTACCAGGGGGACTAGACAGGGCTGCCCACTATCTCCCATATTATATGCCCTAGTTGCCGAACCTCTTGCATGCGCGCTCAGAGAATACCATGGGCATAAAGGCATTAGATTCCCGTCCTATAGTATTGTAGTGTCCACATATGCAGACGACACCTTATTATATGTTCGAGACCCGGAACAAAATCTCTCCTCACTGCTTAGGGAAATAGTGCACTTTGGTGCGCTATCGGGCTTACATGTCAATTGGTCTAAGTCCATTGTCTTCCCGCTCACCCCGGTCATGACCAATTTCGAGATGGACTATCCGTTACAATGGACCACGGACTCGATTCGTTACCTCGGTATCCGTCTGCACACAGACTCAGAGATCGTGTTTAGAGAGAATTATGGTATCGCTATAGATAAATTGGAGACCGATGTCGAATCCTGGATCCGGTTGCCGCTGTCGCTCGTTGGCCGCGTTTCCATCATGAAAATGGTGATATTACCCAGATTTTTGTTCCTTTTCACGAATATTCCTATAGTGTTGCCACGATCCTTCTTTCATAGACTTAATAAATCAATGGTAAAACTAGCCTGGGCGGGTAAGCTAGCATGCGTACGATGGCGAATACTTACATTACCCTATCAGATGGGGGGCTTAGGAGCGCCAGATTTAGACTTATATTATAGAGCTGCGCAGGGAGCACTGGCACATCATTGGATACATGGTGCGCCCGACGTGCCGTTTCTACGTGTGGAGAAGCTGATAGCCGAGCCGCTCCCTCTCCCAGCCACACTATTTGAACCCGTGGACCGGAGAACCGGAATCCTTGACTCCATTAACTCGATCCGACACGCCTGGCATAACCTATTACAGTGTCAGGCGGGGGCTCTGTTGTACTCTCCGGCTATGCCGATTGAATGGGCATTATGGATAGCTCCCTGCGGGGACGGGGGGGTAATCCGAGCGCTGCACACACTAAACATTGATTCGGCGGGGGACCTGTTTCAAGACGGGGTGGTTAAGACGTGGGAACAGGCTACGAATGCGTCCGACGCTACTACTCTGCTCCAACAATTTCAGTTCCATAGGGTGCGCAGAGCTATGCGCGACTTGTTGGGAGAGGACTTGAGTGAACCCCCAGAGGTCCCGGAATTGTCATATGTTATAAACACTGAGTCTCCCCGGAAGGCGGTCTCCAGCATATACAAATTGGCTATGTCTCATAGAGCCAACCAGTATACGACGGCCAGACTAGCATGGCAAAGAGACCTGCAGGTGGCAATAGATGATTCTATGTGGACGTACTGCTGTGCTAATACTAGAGGCATCTCACTGCACGGCAGGCATAGGCTAATACATTTCAAATACATTAATAGGGTATATTACACCCCAGAAAGACTCCATAGATACGGGCTCAGGGAAGATGCGCTCTGCGACAGATGCCGCGCTCACCCTGCGGATTTTATGCATCTGGCGTGGCAGTGTCCGGGAGTATTTAATTTTTGGGAGGCTATATTCCGAGAATTGAGCAATGTGGTGGACAGGGAGCTCACGCCGGATCCTGCAATCGCCCTTCTAGGGTACTCTAAATCCCTCCCTAAAGCAATACGTAGACTAGTGGATATGGGGCTCCTCATGGCTAAGCGAAGGGTTGCACTGTGTTGGATGAGAGGCCCTGTTCCTACGGTGACACAGTGGTCGCATGATATGCTTTATTGCTGCACGCAATCCGAGAACTTTAGTGAGTTGCTCCCGCCCCGCAGCAGACCTAAGAACTTCTGGGGACTGTACACAGCATATAAGCTTAACAGGACTGTAGAGCCGAGTGGAGAGGTATCAGCAGAACCCGAGGGGGGGACATGACATTATAATCCAACGAGTCGTAGAGTGTAGCAGTCTGGCCGCGACCTGCATCTTTGGGCGAGATCAGAGCGAGGCTCTGCCTCAAGGGCACAAACAGATGGTCCAGGCGGAAACCTTGGTAGGAGTATTCCTGGAGGAAAACGAGGGGGAACCGTAGGTTCGATTTGTATTTCTTTTTTATTATATTTACTAGGTGCTAATCCGTACTGGACAAATTCCTGATCGCCGCAAGCAACGATGACTTTCACAGTGATGGGCTTTGAGTGTGTTATTATTAGCATGTGTAAGAAGTACATAGCGTACTCAGTATTTTTTGCGCTGTCTGCCCCTTGGGTTGTTGACCATGAAGCTGTGTTGAATTTATTTTTATGACCAAGCTGCCGGCCCCAGGGTTGTAGGCAAGTGGCTGTGTACGAATGACCAATTTCCATGTAATAAAATTTATAAAAAATAAAATTAAAAAAAAAATAAAAAAATAAAAAAAAATAGTACCCAGCCAAATCCCCGTCTAGATGGGAGACCACTAGAGAGGGTGACCATCTTTGAGTATCTTGGGATCACGCTCACTGAAAAAATGGACTGGGGTGCGCAAATCAACAAAGCAAGTCTAAAGTTAGCCCAGACAACGGAGGGCCTGACAAAGGTATATAGGAGTTGTATCCACAAATTTGTTGGCCCGGCAGTGGAAATCTATAAAGCACAAGCCAGGGGTGCCGCCCTGTATGGTGCTGAAATTTGGGGTCATTGCCCATCTGGTTCTTTATCGAGTATTGAGAATTCCTATGCTAGGCAACTAGGGGGTCTTCCCCCTAGCTCCCCACTTACACCTCTTCGAATGGACCTTGGGATCAGACCAATCGCAGACGAAGCCGCTCTCAGACTCCTTTTATTTTGGCGACGTCTGTGGAGTACCCCAGAGGTGGCTGCATATAGCGACGAGCTGAGTGACGTCCTGAGCCTACAGGGTGCAGGAAAATTATCATGGTTGGCATATATTAGGAATACCTGTGTGGCCATGGGTAGAGGCAACTTGTGGAACAACGCAGAAGAAACTTGCCCCGTAACTCCTAGGAAGGACCTGATGGAGAGTTATAGGGAGCATAAATGTGCTCAGATACAGAGGAGGCCCATATCTGGCCGACTGACCCTAGGGTTTCTAGAAGTAAAAGACCAATATAGACTAGAACCTGTCCTGGACGATATCCAGCCGCTCCTGGCCAAGAAGCTATATCTGCAATTTAGACATGGGGTGCTCCGGTTGCATGCTTTCACAAACAAGTGGGCGGGTTCATCTCATTTGGGTTGCCCAGCCTGTAATAATGCAGAGGAGACGGAATATCATGTGATATTTCTTTGTCAAGGATACAAGAGGGTGAGGATCTGATGGCTTCTTCAGTTATGCAGACACTTGGGGTCCAGACATTGTAGTGAGGTTTTTAGGTTATTGAAATATGATACCCACATACCCATCGTGTTCTCATATCACGCTTTCTATTCTCTATGTGGTGTACCCGTAGGGCTATCTTAAAGTTGAACCCATAGGCTTGGCCGGGCCATTGTTATATATTTTTTAAACCGGGCCCTGTTCTTCTCTCCTTTTTTTTTTTTTATATATCTGAATGCAACTAGTTTATGACTTTTTAATGATTTTCTTCTTAATTATTATGTGTTGTATAAATTGTTGTTTTTATATTCCTCCATTTTATCTCTTGTTGAATGTTGCTAGGTGAGGGCCACCATGACAGCACCAAAAATGCTGATTTTGGATTATTGTAATGGCCTTCGTGCTGTTTACGTATTGCACATGCACTTTATAGAGCACGGTCCAAGAATAACGTAAAAACCACTATGCTGCTGACGTATTGCATATGCACCTTATTGAAACCAATATCCATAGGCTACTTTCTGGCACTCAGAGCCAGGTTTGTGGGATAGTTGAGTAATACAGGTTTATTGTAATGGCATTCTTTTTGCTTAGGTATTGCATATGCACTTAACTGACCCTAATTTTTCAAACAATGTAAAGGCCATTACGTTGCCCAAGTACTGCACAAGCACTTTATCGAATTTTATATTTATAGTTGAGTGATGCTGGCTTTCTGTAATGGCTATCTTATTGGTCATGCATATGCACTTTATTGAACCCAACTGTCTGACCAATGCATAGGCCATTTTGCTGCTTATATATTGCACATGCACTTTATGGCTCCCATACCTATAGGTTGAGTGGGATAGACGAGTACGCTATGTAATATGACTGTAAGTCTAGATCAACAATGTGCTATTTGGTGCCTCACGTAGAGTAATGGTTATTTTTATTGAGTTGAATGTAATGTACTGTATTTTTATTTGTGCTTTTATGGCCATACAGGCCGAAAGAAAGTTTTTTTGATGATGACATGTAACACATGCTTATCTGTTTGGGCTAGAAGACTGACATGATGTGGAGTGATTTGGTATGCTGCGACGTGTGTGAGGAAAACAAGTTACTCCCTTCTCAATATAATGTTAATTTAAGAATATATAAAGAACCGGAGCAAGCTGAACCTAAGACGGCTACATAAGACCAAGCTGAACCTAAGAAATCTTCATAACGACTTGTTGGCAGCAGGGGCTTTGTCGGTCTGAAAGGCGATTGCTTCACTAGACGCATATAAGGCATTCGACTCAGTAGAATGGGTTTACCTTTTTGGGGTATTGGCTAAGATAGGGTTTGGTTCTAGATATATCAAGTGGGTAAAACTAATATATGATCGACCTAAGGCCAGATGCCGGATTAATGACCACACTTAACAGTAATTTAGAGTGCGAAGGGGCATGCGTCAAGAGTGCCCACTCACGACAATGCTGTTCAACTTGGTTATAGAGGTTCTCACAGAATGGGTGTGTGTGGACGCGCAGGTGTGGGGCTGGCCGGGAGGTAGTGGTGGAGAGGAGTGCATCTCACTGTATGCTGATATCTTACTAGATCTGACTACTGTGGCCCCAACACTGGATAGATTACAGGATATTTTCCATGTATTCGGGGATCACTCCAGGTTTGCCATAAACTGGGACAAATCTTTGCTATTCCCGACGGGAGAATGCACGCAGAGGGAGACACTCACTCTGCCACTACGGATAGAAACGTCACAGTTTAAATATCTGGGGATCTGGATAACTAAATGTTCAGACTCGTACTACGAGGCAAATCTGGGTCCTATGCTTAAACGACTGGAGCACGATGTGAAACATTGGCAGTCACTGCCGCTTTCGTTATTAGGGAAGGCGGCAATGTTTAAAATGATGGCACTCCCCAGCTTCTTTTATATACTCCACAACAGCCCTTATAAAATCCCGGACTGATTTTTCACCAAGGTGGACGCACTTGTGCAAACAATGCTTTGGGCAGGGAAACAGCCTTGAATAGCCATGAGAGTCCTTCAAAGGTCAAAATATGACGGGGGTACTGCCTTACCAAACGTGCTGAAATATTACGAAGTGGCATAACTGAGAGTAGAAAACGATTAGGCATACATGGGTTGGGCTTACCCAGCGTTTAGGCGAGACAGGATAGGAATGGGGGCCAAAAGTTATCTGCACACATTATACGGGGCACGCTGCTGCCCGAAGTGTGCCTGGTGACGGGGACAGTGGTGGATACCTGGAGGAGGAGACTGATCAGAGAAATAGGATGGAGCTGAAGGCTGACCCCAAGAACACCAGTGGGAGGGCTCCAGATTGTGATCAGTTGTGGCTCTGCGAGAGTTTCAGGGTTGGGACAACATTGGCCTTTTTGCACTGGCGGATGTGTGGAATGCAAATGTGTGGTTCTTTTTGTGTTTCTACGACAGGAACATAAGTTGTCGGAGGCGCAATGGTTGCACTATGGTCAATTGAGACATGCCCTCAGGGAATGTGCGTCTCTGGAAGAAGAGACACAAGAGGATTTCCCGTTAGAAAACAGACTCCTGGATGGGCAGGTTGAAAGAAAAATTCTCTTGCTCACATACAGCATGGTGATGAGAAATACACAGGACCCTCTGTTGAAACTACAGGGCAATTGGGAGCAAGACCTGGTAGAGCTAGATGAGGACGATTGGCGGGAGGCTCTGGAGTTCACTGAGATGGTGGCAATAAAAGCAAGTTTCCGACTGATCCAGCTCAAGGTCCTGCACTGGGCATATTACACAGGCACCTTACTATGTAGGATTGGCAGGGCAGGTCATGCGAATTGCCTTTTTTACACACAAACTGGAGCTGCTCCCGCATACAAGCCTTCTGGAAAGCAGTTGGAACTCTCTGGAGGAGGCAACAGGGCTACCCCTCGAACTACGGCCAAGACATTACTTGGTATATGGGGCCCGTCAGATCACTACTGTTACCAGAAATTATTAGTGAATTTGGGTTATGGTGGCCAAGCGGGACATTGCACAGAGGTGGAGTTCCTGACTTCCCCCTACACATCAAGACTGGGAACTTGGTATGGAATATTGTAGAATGATGGAAAAGGAAGTTTACAAGGGGACAAGGGGAGAGGGTGCCTGAGGAAATTTGATAACATATGCGGGGGAGGGGTTGTGGGGTTGAGACATGAATGCGAGTTGAAGGGGGGGCGATGGACGATATTCTATTTCAACATGGGTAGACAGGGAGTACAATAACCATTCTTAGTGATACAAACACAGATACAGGGAGAATGGGAAGGTCACTGTGATGGAATGGACTGGAGATACTGATATAGACTCTGCCTTCGTGGTTGTGCAGCACTTGGACATCAATACGAATGGGTGGTGGGTGAATGTTGTAAACTCAATGTTAAATGTACTTGTGGAAATGCAAAAAATAATAATAATATATATATAAAAAAAAGAATATATAAAGCTCTTAGATAGGTATTGGAGCCGTTTGTTCATTATTACCAAGCTACTGGGAACTGGTGCAGTCTGGGTCTTGAGCCAGAATGATTATCTAGTCCAAGACACAAACTTTCCCAAAGACCCACAAAATTAAGATTTTAATGGTACAAGCAGATATGGGCATGAACTCAAACCTTTCATTCACATGCACAATAACTAATCATGTAGACACCTATATGAAAAATTGCTTCTTTCATAGTGAAGCTTTGCATGTTTACCACAGATCAGAGGAATGACTGCACACAATTCGCAGAATTTTGATATATACTGATCGGAAAATGAGTTGTAGAAAGACCAAACGGCAAAATTCACTCAGACCCAATTTTTTGCATTACAAATTACATACTCCCCACGCTCTAATTTGTGCTGGCAGGTTGCTGTAAATGTGAACAAATACATACCTTCTCCATGGGAAATATTCACATTCTCATAAAATTTCTTTCTTTCTAGAACAAAAAGGATAGAGTATGATGAATAAGTAAAGCAAACTCAACAAGACACACTTACTAATATGGAACACCCATTTTCTGGGCCATCCCATATACTAAGCTTTAGGAAGTGAAAAACAGCAGCAACACACAATAACCCCTAAGTATTACAACATGTAACCCCACCACACCCCAAATCATGCAAACAATGTCACTACACTTATTGTGTATTTCTATACAGCTTATACGAGGCCCAAGAGCAACAAAAGCGCATTACATAGAACACTGTACATGCATAAGGAAAACACTGGCAATAACACGAGCGAAGTAGAAGCCTTAGGTCTAAAAATAAATATCCAAACGTAGTCCAAAATTATGTACACAGACGAGGTCAGCTCCACAGTAACAAGGAATAGATATTGTGCATCACCCATGTACAACACATTATACAATATAGAGGTACAAATGTTTGCACACTCCGGAAAAGACTCGGATCTTCAGTGAACGAATGCCAAGCTTTGAAGAATAGAGCACAGAATCAGAAAGATGAAAGAAGAGAGTGAATTTTGATCAGGAAATATTTTAGCGCTTTTTTGACTGACTGTAATGAGGCGACAGTGCAGAAACTCACCATACTTTAAAAACAAGCATTTACAATGCAATAGGTCTCGCAACTGCGAATTTTGGAGCTATTGGCATTGTAAATGGCAATGCCTTTTAAAAATTTAAAGCCATTGTTATTTACAATACCAAAAGCAACACCTATTGCATTGCGCGTGTCCGTTACTGAACATATCTCGTAAGTAGGGATGGTGCTGTGCAGGTGAGAGCTGCAGGGTACGTAGTTTCAACGTAACAGGGTTAAATACCACCACCAGAAAAGAAACAGTCACCACCCCCCCACCTCCCCTCCCGTGACTCTCCCCACATTACCACCCCCTCCCAATTCACGCCCCACTCGCTGACCTCGCTTGCCGACCCTCTGCAGCACCTCCACTGTATATACAAGCGACAGTTGCCGCCCCTTTATCTTACGCAACCAACAACCATTGACAAAGCCAGTCGACCTGACCTGTTGCCGTTATATTACTTGTTGTATCCCCATATCTGGATGCAATGACAGAAACAGCCAAATACCAGTCAGGCGGCACCCTATGCTAAGCACCGAATTTTCTTTTCTTCCCGTGATTTAAGCCACGCCCTCATATTAGCCACGCCCCTTAGAGGGACCCCCAAGCTTCTCATCCCACTCCCATCCGTGGCCTGCTTGTGCCGTATTTTTGACAACATGTATTCCGCTACTGGGGCGTTTTCAGCCCCATCGTCACTGAAGGGAAATCGTCGTGCATGCAACACCGGTTATTACTGGTGTCCCTTATTAACAAGAGTGTTTGCCCCAAGTATCAGAGCGCTTTACATGAGCACAAATTGCGTCTCCTCTACATATTGCTGGAAGAGTAATCCCCCCTCCCGGCCTATACATTGCGAAGCCTCGCCTGAAAGTAAAGCAGCACGCGGGAGGGAGCGGTCTGCAAAACAAACTGTAAACACGGGAATTACCCACATTCACGCACATGCTCCGCCTGCACTCTGGGCCCGCTGCCCACGATTGATAAAAGGGCTGCAGCCACCCCCTTCTCCATCTGAAGCGCACCCAACGGGGCGGTGCGCCCGCTCCCCTCCTTGCGCAGACCAGATTTAAGTGACCGCCCACGGGTCATGGCCAGCCCCACCTTGTCCTCTTTATCGGAAACATTCCCTCTCTTGAACGGCCTCTTCCCCTGCCCCCCCTCTCTCCTTTGACACTGTAACTAGGCCCGTCGCAGCCTCTTCCTTAGTAGCCTAAATTAGTGCCTCCTGCCCCCACCTCCCCCCCGGCGCGCTTTCCTCCTAACCCTAACCACGGCACCTTCAGTTCACACGTCCCTTGTCCCAGCAACAAAAACAAGAAATCAACACCACTCCGTTCCTCGAGTAGGAATGCAAAGCACACATACCTCGTTCAATCCATAGCACAATCGCAGCAGCGTGTTACCCCTCCACAAACGCTCCTCAGCATTTCGCCAACCGCTACACGACTGCAATTGCAACACCCTCAGAATAATCCGCCACATGGCGTCCCGATGATCACCCCCCCCCCACCTGGCACTGCGATCCGCCTGCCCCCCTCCCCGTGTGCCGCGCCGCTCCCTCACCGGCAACACAACCCTGTCATGGAGCTCATCAAGACCACCACAACCCAAATGCTTCTCCCATGATGGCCGTAACGCAGACACAGCGGCAGACCTCCACCTTCGATCGTGACAATGCAGGACACGCTTCTCAGCCAAGACTCCTCCAAAAACAAACTAAGACTACAACCCTGAAAAAAATCGGCGCATTGTTGACAAACCGGCCGGCCTTCTCAGAAGCCAATTCCCCACAGCCGCGTTTTATGGGTACTTCTGAGCGGAGACATTGATTCCCTAGCAGGCCTTCAGCGTGATTGCCAATTCGCAGCATTCCTGGGTGGCAGGGGGCAGGGGGTGAATGGATTCGCTCGGCCGCTTCCATTTTGAGCCGGGGGGGCATGTCAGCGCTGCAAAGCAAACAGTTCTGAATACCGCGAGGCGTGTACACACACTTGAGAAGAGTGGGAGGGGGTGCAAACATGGAGCGCAGGCTGATAATTAACGCAAGCTGTCACCAATGAGCGAACGCAGCTGCTTGTCTATTTTTGCATCGTGCTTTCACTTTAAAAGCGCGATCCAAAAATAAACATGCGGCTGCCTTTGCCAAAGCCGAATGAAAATAATTAACAAGTTACGTGTGCTCCGGGGTGGGGGGCTGAAGCGAGGAGAGGCTCCCTGAGCGGACGTGCGCTCCGAGGGGGGGGGGCTGACGCGAGGAGAGGCTGCCCGTGCAAGCCACAATAAAACCAGACTTCAGAAACATGATCCCCACTACACGCCCCCTGTGGATAAGAAAATGCCTCACGACAGCCGAAAGGCAGACGATCCAGTCCGGATGGGCCGGACGAAAAGGGGAAAGGGCGGCAACCAAAAAGCCTCAGTTCCAATCGGAGGCCACCGTTTTACATAAACCATAACGCCAGCCAATTAAAATGAGGGGCGGGGCTTCAAGTCCCCTTCTGAAATCTCCTCATTAACAATATGTCTCGCAGAGCGAGCAGCGCATGCGCGCTGCAACGCTAGGCGAGACCTAAAAATTAAAGATGAGAGTTTTAATAGAAAAGTGTCAGCGGTGCAAAGATGGGACGGACCAACATAGATCTTCAACTTCTTGGCCAGGAAATGAGAATGGTCAGAATGTATGAGAAAGTGTGCAAATGCAAAAAAATGCATGGGATGATCTACCTCCACTAAGGAGCCAACTTTTGGTGCACAGTCCAGAAAAACCGTGACCATACCCGATTATTCAAGTAATAGAACTAACTGGTTGCCTTGTAAAGTGTTGCTATGAGAGGAGCAAGGTGAATTTTAGGCATGCCAGAAAAGACAGCATTTGATAGGTAGTATACCTTTTTCCAGAGACTGGTGTTTCCATAGATTAACAATAAAAGTATCAAGATTTAAAACTTGGAACTTGTAAAGCTGGAGCTTTGTATCGTGTTTATAACAGGATACTTTGTGAGGAGTGCTGTGATAACAGTTCTTGATAATGACAAATGGAACCTCTGCTATTTGTAAAGAAACAACATTTTCTCTCGATGATCTATGTGTAATGGGTGAATGGCCTTATGAATGCTTCTAAAGTCCAGTGTGGCCCTTCAGTACCATGTCTCTATCCATCAGAGTGGATTTCCCAACTGCAGGCAGTGGAACAGAGGGGCATTTTGAGTCATCAAGAGAGACGTGTTTCAAGTCATCCATAAAACATATTTAACAACGGTACAACTATAACTATCTTTAAAAAACTGTGAATTTCTAGAATTAAAGCAGTCCTACTTAAGATATTTAAATTCACAGATTTAGTGGCGGGTGATGAATAGTATCATGGGTGTTACCATTCCCTGTATGTCTGAGTTGGTGTTTGGAATGCTGAGCGTGAACAATGTAATGTTGGGATGTGGTCTGCATAAAAAGCAAGGAGATAGGAACAGTTAGAGGATGATGGAACCCTGACAGGAACTACTTGCTTTTGCTGGAACATAAGGGCTTATGTGAAATAAAGAACTAACCTATCTGAGTGGCTCTAGACTATTGTATGAATACCCTCCCCTCTTACTTCAACATACTGCTTTTAAATTATTTAGAACCAGCTTGAGCAGGTCTTGATTTATGAGCATATTTTATTATAGTTGTGTGGGGAAATGCAATGCAAGAAGATTCGCCTTCTAGGTTAACAAAGCACTATGAGAATGACTGACACCAGCCACTTGGACTTTTCAGGTGCACAAGCCACACCCCCTTTCAAACTCCCTCCCTCGGAAAGGACCACTGTCACTTTCTGTTGACGTAGAAAACCCACCAGCAACATATATATTTTTTTATTTACTGTTTTATGAAGTGCTGGCTTGTGGCAGGGGGCCTCTTTGTAGTGCTGATGAATATGTTGTAGGCAGTTACAGGATTAATCAATACCCTTTTACCGCCATGGGACGATGGGCGATTCACACTTGTGGGAGAAACAGCATGTTTGTGGAGTTTCTGGTCCAGAGAGGGCCTGGCCCAAGTACCGTGCATTAGTGGTTTCAAGGTAGGAGGAAAAGGATTTTTTGGAAAGGCTTGTCTTTAGTTAGTTTTCTTTGAAAAACAGCCAGAATAAATTGATTTCTAAGGTCTAGGTACAATGAACTCAATAACTGTGTGCCCATGATTGAGAATAACCCGCCACCGTGCGTCTTGCGGTTGTATCTGGGCTGTGCTATGTGATTTGCATTGTTGGACATCAGGTTTTGGCTCGAAATAAAGTATGGAAACAATGCCTGTAAGTATTATGGGCCATGGCCTTAAATACTTTGAAAACAATTTAGACTAATCCGAACCCGTATTCTCAGTGCCTCAATGAGCCTGTGAATGTCTTTGGCACCTGGAGTAATACGAGCACATTACTTCATGTTAAAACAGAGCATGGCTGCTTTGCAGCCTCTGGACATTTCTGAAGTTTTGCATTCTTTGGTGCCACTGCAGAGCATTAACCTGTTAAGCAGACATTGATCAAGTAAGTGCTGTAACCAAGTTGTAAAGTGTCCCATTCAACGGTTGTATGGGGAGTCGATCTAGGTTCAATCAAAGGGCAGGAGAAACAGGTCCTAAGTGCTCTGCACTTACATTAATGCATGTGGATCTCACTACATACTGAATACAACTTCAAATGTTTCATTAGTTGGAAGCTTACATTCTCAATTCACATCTGTGTGCGTACACACTATTTTCCAGGCCACCCCTGGAATTATCATGAGATTTTGCATTTGGGAAGGTGACAGTCTTCCAACCCCTTAGAAAGGAAAATTACTCTCATATGATATCTGAAATACTCTCTGCTTCCCAATGAGAGGCTATCATTTTAGAATGCTACCTATCCATAAAATCAAATCTACCTGGTCTAGCACTCTTGCGTGTTAATATTAGAGCCAATGCATTTACTTTTGTGGATGGTCCATTGCACACCAAATCTGCAAGGTATATGTTCTTTCCAATGCACCCACTTTAATTAATTGACTAGCACACAAAGTCCATGGATATGAACTGTGGGGCCACTTCTTTCTACCCAATCCCTTTAAGGGACAGTGGCTGCCATACGATTATTCTTCACAGGCATTCATACAGATTCGCAAATAGATTCCCTGCTTCATTAACATTAATAGGGCTGGGATTTTGCAAATCATACCAAATGCCATTTTTGTGTCATGACGGATCAGTATATCTGTTCCAGTGGAAAAAATAATCTTGTGTCACATCACAGATGCTGTAAGAAAATTGGGTTTGTGATTGATTGGAGATTGGTCCATTAGTTCCCCGTCACTGGTGCTTCTCTTAGACTTCCATGAGGCTCTGTCCTGGTCTTCATTAGATCCACAGATAAGCAATTCACACATGTCCAAAAGTGATTACAACAGTGTAAGCAGGATCCTCTCTTTGACCCAAATGTTTAGGATCTGTAACAAAACACATTTAGGCAGTACTTCGGGAAGCATAATTGACTGGCAACCCTTGTTCCATCAGCAGCTAGCGAATGTATTGAAATCAACCTTACACCACTTATGTATTCTTCAAGGAGAGGCTCCATTTGTTTCAGTTGCTCATAAAATTCGAAGAATCAACATTTTCATGTAAACTAGCATTGATTTTCTAAATGAAGTCTATTTGGGGCTCCCAAATAAAAGCACCCAGCATCTTCAGAATATTCCTAACCCCGCAAACATTTCATGACAATTGTGGCAGCTCTGCTGACTCCTCATCTAAAAAAAGTATTGTTTTTAAAACCTCGTGTTATGCAAATTGTTTTTCTATGTAATGGACCCATGTTTCTGACAAAACAATTCCAAAATATGCACCTCAGGTAATGCTTACATCTTGAGCCCAGCTCTTGCTCAATGTACAAAAAACTAATTTTAAAGAAGCAGAAACTTCTGACTTTGGAGAGACACAATGTGTAATACTCATTCAATTGATCTTAGGGCTGAATCAGACATCTTAAATTCAGGAAGAATCGAAGGATGTGGCTCTTCACATATTAAATGTCTATCTTTTTCATTTGACTCTTAGGGCCTCATTACGACGCTGGTTGGACAACATCGTAATAAGGCCCTAAGTATCTTTGACAAGACAGAGAGATTCTGCTAAAATGTATGTTTGGGTAGACAAATAGCAATAATTAACAATAATAATCATTACAACATCAACCTGGTCCTTAACCCCTTCGCTGCTATGCCTTTTCCACCCCCTGTGCTAAGCCTTTTTTGAGCTATTTGGGGTAGTTTGCGCTTAGGCCCTGAAACTTTTTGTCCACATAAGGTATCCACGCCAAATTTGCACCCTTTTTACCACACCCTGAGGATTCAAAAGGTACCCAGGGTTTGTAAATTCCCCTGAGGGGACCCAGAAATTAGCCAAAATCCATATTATTTTTTTTGTCGAAAAATGGGGAAAAAGTGCTGCAGAAGAAAGCGTCTGTTTTTTTCCATGCAAATGGTTTCAACAGAGGGTTTGTGGTGCTGAAATCACCATCTTCCCAGCTTTCAGGGACAGGCAGACTTTTGTCAGAAAACCAAAATTTTATACATAGTTTTGGCATTTTACTGGGACATAGCCTATTTGTGCTACTTTTTGTGCTTTCAACCGCCTTCCAGTTAGTGGTAGAAATGGGTGTGAATGCAATAATGGATCCTGGCAAGCTATACATTTCTGAAAAGTAGACAAAATTCTGAATTCAGCAAGGGGTCATTTGTGTAGATCCTTTAAAGTTGTTTTATAAAAACTAACAGTTGAAAATAAGAAAAATTGAAAATGAGTTGAAAAAAACCAGCCATTTTTGCCAACGTTTTCACCTGTAACTTCTTCTAAGTATGACAGATGTTTCAAAGCAATATACCGTTACAAATGCTGGACCCTTCTGATTGTGGGGATATATAGGACTTGTAGGTTCATCAACAACCCGAGGAACCGAGCCAATAACTGAGCTGCGTCTTGCAATGGTTTTTCATTGGGTACCGCGTATATAGCAATTCATTTGGTAAAATATAGAGTGAAAAATAGGTATCAAAGACACCTATGTATTTCCGAAATGGGAACAAAATATAAAGTTTAGAAACAGTAGCTAGTTGCACATCTCGGAAATTGTGGGTACCCATACTAGCAGGTGAATTATAGGACATTTTTCAAAGTGACTTTTTGTTTTACACATGGTCTTACATTTGGATGGCAGAAATGCATAGAAAGTCAATAGGTAATAACAGTTGCTCTACAATTCTGTGTTTCCCTAAGTCTCCCGATAAAAATGGTACCTCACTTGTGTGGGTAGGCCTAGTGCCCGCAACAGGAAACAGCCCAAAACGCAACGTGGACACACCACATTTTTACAGTGAAAACAGAACCTTTTTTTGCAAAGGGCCTAGCTGTGGATTTTGAACCCTAGCTCAGCCGGCACCTAGGGAAACCTAGCAAACCTATACATTTTTGAAAACTAGACACCCAGAGGAATTCAGGATGGGGTGATTTTTAGTGGCTCTCACCAGGTTCTTTTCCCCAGAATCCCTTGCAAGCCTCAAACTTTGTGTAAAAAAAAAAAACCACATATTCCCCACATTTCTGTGAAGGAAAGTTCTGGAATCTGCGTGGATCCACAAACTTCAACCCACCCCGCATTCTCCAAAGTCTCCCGATAAAAATGGGACCTCACTCGTGTGGGTGGGCCAAGTACCCCCGACAGGCAAGGGCCCAAAACGTATTTTGGAGACATCAAAATTACCCATCACAAAACAACCTGTTTTTGCAAGGGGGGGTCACCTGGGTTTTTGGCCCCGGGCTCGGCGGCCATCTATGGAAACCTATTAAACCCACACATTTCTGAAAACTAGAGACCCGGGGGAGTTTAGGGAGGTATGGCTTGCATGGATCCCCCAACGTTTTCCTACCCGGGTACTTGCTCCACCCACACGAGTGAGGTACCATTTTTATCGGGAGACCTGGGGGAATGCTGGGTGGTAGGAATTTTGTGTCAGCCCGGTGATCCCATAACTTTACCACACAGGAATTTGAGAATAATGAGATTTTTTTCCAGCTAAATTTGAGGTTTGCAGGGGATTCTGGGTAGGAAAACTTTGGGGGATCCATGCAAGCCATAACTCCCTGGACTCCCCAGGGTGTCTAGTTTTCAGAAATGTGTAGGGTTGGTAGGTTTCCCTAGATGGCCGCCGAACCCGGGGCCAAAAACCCAGGTGCCCCCAATTGCGAAACCAGGGCGTTTTGTGAAAGGTATTTTGATGTCTCCACAATACGTTTTGGGCCCTTGCCTGTCGCGGGCTCTTCGCCCACCCACGTGAGTGAGGTACCATTTTTTCAGGGAGACCTGGGGGAACGCTGGGTCGTAGGAAATTTGTGTCAGCCCGGTGATCTCACAACTTTCCCACACAGAAATTTGAGAATGTGATTTTTTCAGCTAAATTTGAGATTTGCAGGGGATTCTGGGAAGGAAAACGTTGGGGGATCCATGCAAGCCATACCTCCCTGGACTCCTGGCGTGTCTAGTTTTCAGAAATGAGGGGGTTTGGCAGGTTTACCTAGATGGCTGCCAACCCCAGGACCAAAAACGCAGATGCCCCCTATCTATCAGAAACAACTTTGTTTTGCAAGGGGGGCACCTGCGTTTTTGGTCCTGGGCTCGGCGGCCATCTGGAGAAACCTATCAAACCCACACATTTCTGAAAACTAGACACTCAGTGGAGTCCAGGGAGGTGTGGCTAGCGTTTATCCCCCTACGTTTTCCTACCCAGAATCCCCTGCAAACCTCAAATTTACCTGAAAAAAATCACATTCTCAAATCTCTGTGTGGGAAAGTTGGGGGATCACAGGGCTGAAAGTAATTTCCTACAACCCAGCGTTCCCCCATGTCTCCCGATAAAAATGGTACCTCAATAATGTGGGTGGGCCAAGTACCCGCGACAGGCAAGGGCCCAAAACGTATTATGGAGACATCATTACTACCCATCACAAAACTACCTGTTTTTGCAAGGGGGGTCACCTTGGTTTTTGGCCCAGGGCTTGGAGGCCATCTAGGGAAACCGACACATTTCTGAAAACTAGAGACCCGGGGAAGTCCAGGGAGGTATGGCTTGCATGGATCCCTGAACTTTTTCCTACCCAGAATCCCCAGCAAACCTCACATTTGGCAAAAAAAAAAAAAAATCACATTATTCTCAAATTCCTGTGTGGTAAAGTTGTGGGATCACCGTGCTGACACAAAATTCCTACTACCCAGCGTTTCCCCAGGTCTCCCGTTAAAAACGGTGCCTCACTCGTGAGGTAGGGCAAAGTACCCATGACAGGCAAGGGCCCAAAACGTATTTTGGAGACATCAAAATTACCTATTACAAAACGACTTAGTTTTGCAAGGGGGGTCACCTGGGTTTTTGGCCCCGGGCTCGGCGGCCATCTAGGGAAACCTACCAACCCCACACATTTCTGTAAACTAGAGACCTGGGGGAGTTCAGGGAGGTGTGGCTTGCATGGATCCCCCCTACGTTTTCCTACCCAGAATCCCCTGCAAACCTCAAATTTAGCTGGAAGAATAATCACAGTTTTCTCACATTTTTTTGTGGGATCAGAGTGCCAGCACAAATGTCCTACCACCCAGCGTTCCCCTTGTTCTCCCGAGTAAAATGATACCTCCCTTGTGTGGGTTGGCCAAGGGCCTGTGACTGAGAAAGGCAAAAACCATAGGGATTAAGGGTATAGCACATCGAATTCTAAGTGCTACATGTTTTAAAAAAATACCTTTTTAGCCTATTCTGCATTGGACAGCCACACAAGTGAGGTATCATTTTACTCAGGAGACCAAGGGGAACGCTGGGTGGTAGGACATTTGTGCCGACACGGTGATCCCACACAAAAATATGGGGGAAAAGTGATTTTTTTCAGCTAAATTTGAGGTTTGCAGAGGATTCTGGGTAGGAAAACGTTGGAGGATCCATGCAAGCCATACCTCCCTGGACTCCCCAGGGTATCTAGTTTTCAGAAATGTGTGGGTTTGGTAGGCTTCCCTAACTGGCCGCCAAGCCCGGGGCCAAAAATCCAGGTGCCCCCCTCCCCCCCCTGCAAAATCAGGTTGTTTTGTGATAGGTATTTTGATGTCTCCACAATACCTTTTGGGCCCTTGCTTGTCGCGGGCACTTGGCCCACCCACACGAGCGAGGTACCATTTGTATCTGGAGACCCGGAGGAACGCTGTGTGGTAGGCAATTTGTGTCAGCCCGGTGATCCCACAACTTTCCCCACACAGAAATGTGAGAAAAATTTGTTTTTTTTCAGCTAAATTTGATGTTTGCAGGGGATTCTGGGTAGAAAAACATTGGGGGATCCATGCAAGCCATACCTCCCTGGACTCCCCAGGTTGTCTAGTTTTCAGAAATGTGTGGCTTTGGTAGGTTTCCCTAAATGGCTGCCGACCCCGGGACCAAAAACGCAGATGCCCCCTATCTATCAGAAAACAACCTGGTTGTGCAAGGGGAGCACCTGCGTTTTTGGTCCTGGGCTCAGCGGCCATCTAGGGAAACCTACCAAACCCTGACATTTCTGAAAACTAGACACCCGGGGGAGTCCAGGGATGTGAGGCCTGCGTGGATCCGCCAAAGTTTCCCTACCCAGAATCCCCTGCAAACCTCAAATTTAGCTAAACAAATAAAATATTCCTCACATTTCTGTCTGGAATCACTACGCCGGCACAAATGTCCTACCACTCACCGTTCCCCTCAGTCTCCTGAGTAAAATGATACTTAACTTGTGAGGGTGGGCCAAGGGCCTGAGACTGGGAAGGACCAAAAACATAGGGATTGAGGGTATAGCACCGCGAGCTCCAAGCGCTATATATATTTATTTAAATAAGTTTTTCGGCGATTCTGCATTGGACACCCACACAAGTGAGGTAGCATTTTTATCGGGAGACCAAGGGGAACGCTGGGTGGTAGGACATTTTTGCCGGCGCGGTGATCCCACACAAAAATGTAAGGAAAATGTGATTTTCTTTTAGCTAAATTAGGTTTTCAGGGGATTCTGGGTAGGAAAACGTTGGGGGATCCACGCAAGCAACACAACCCTGGACTCCCCCGGGTGTCTAGTTTTCAGAAATGTCTGGGTTTGGTAGGTTTCCCTAGATGGCTGCAGAGCCCAGGACTAAAAACTCATGTGACCCTCTTGCAAAACCAGGTCGTGTTGTGATAGATCATTTTGATGTCTCCACAATAAGTTTTTGGCCCTTGCCTGTCGCAGGTACTTGGCTCACCCACACAAGTGCGGTACCATTTTTATCAGGAGATCTGGGGGAACGCAGGGTGGTAGGAAATTTGTGTCAGCCCGGTGAGCCTACCACTTTCCCACCCAGAAATGAGAGAAAAATTTGTTTTCTTCAGCTAAATTTGAGGTTTGCATGGGATTCTGGGTAGGAAAACGTTGGGGAATCAACGCAAGTCACACCTCCCTAGACTGCCCCGGGTGTCTAGTTTTCAGAAATGTCTGGGATTGATAGGCTTCCCTAGATGGCCGCAGAACAAAGATCAAAAATGCAGGCGACTCCCTCGCAAAACAAGGTCTTTTTGTAATCGATAATTTTGAAGTCTCCACAGTACATTTTGGGCTGTTTCATGTCATGGGCACTAGGCCTACCCACACAAGTGAGGTACCATTTTTAATCGGGAAACTTGGGGTAATTCTGGGTTGGTGGAAGTTTATTGCTCCCCTTAGATTCCAGAATTTTCCATCACAGAAATGTGAGGAAAATGTGTTTCTTTTCCCAAAGTTTGAGGTTTGCAAGGGATTCTGGGTAAAAGAACCTGGTGAGAGCCACACAAGTCACCCCATACTGGATTCCCCAGGGTGTCTAGTTTAAAAAAATGTACAGGTTTGATATGTTTCCCTCGGTGCCGGCTGAGCTAGAGCCCAAAATCCACATCTAGGCCAATTGCAAAAAAAAGGGTCTGTTTTCATTGGAAAAATGTGATGTGTACATGTTGCGTTTTGGGCTGTTTCCTGCCGTGGGTACTAGGCCTACCCACACAAGTGAGGTACCATTGTTATCGGGAGACTTTGGTGAATGCTGGGTGGGTGCAAGTTTGTGCCTCCTCGCAGATTACAGAACTTTCCATCACAGAAATGTTAGGAAAATGTGGGTTTTTTGACAAAGGGTGAGGTTTGCAAGGTTTTCTGGGTAACAGAACCTGGTGAGAGCCACACAAGTTACCACATCCTGGATTCCTCTAGGTGTCTGCTATTAAAAAATGTATAGGTTTGCTAGGTTTCCTTAGGTGCCGCCAGAGCTAGGGCCCAAAATCCACAGCTAGGCACATTGCAAAAAAGGGTCAGTTTTCACTGGAAAAATGTAATGTGTCCACGTTGCGTTTTGGGTCGTTTCCTGTTGCGGGTATTAGGCCTGCCCACACAAGTGAGGTACCAATATTTATCGTGAGACTTTGGTGAATGCTGGGTGGGTGGAAGTTTGTGGATCCGCGCAGATTCCAGAACTTTCCATCACAGAAATGTGAGGAAAATGTGTTTTCTTTTTATAAAGTTTGAGGTTTGCAAGGGATTCTGGGTAACAGAACCTAGAGAGAGCCAAACAATTCACCACATCCTGGATTCCCCTAGGTGTCTAGTTTAATTTTTTTTTATAGGTTTGCTAGGTTTCCTTAGGTGCCGGCTGACCTTGGGTCCAAAATCCACAGCTAGGCACATTGTCAAAAAAGGGTCAGTTTTCACTGGAAAGATGTGATGTGTCCACGTTGCGTTTTGGGCCGTTTCCTGTTGCTGGCACTAGGCCTACCCACACAAGTGCAGTACCAAATTTATTGGGAGTCTTGGGGAATGCTTGGTTGGTGGAAGTTTGTTGCTCCCCTTAGATTCCAGAACTTTCCATCACAGAAATGTGAGGATGATGTGTTTTTTTTTTTTAACTAAGTTTGAGATTTGCAAGGGATTATGGGTAACAGAACCTGGTGAGAGGCACACAAGTCACCCCATCCTGGATTCCCCTTGGTGTCTAGTTTTCAAAAATGTACAGGTTTACTAGGTTTCCCTAGGTGCCGGCTGCGCTAGGACCCAAAATCCACAGGTAGGCACATTGCGGAAAAAATTCAGTGCCTAGTGGGTTTTCTGCTGCCCGATGGGGGAAGGAAATCGGGGGCTATTGCCCTGATATGCCCCCAAGGGGGGCAGAAAGACTGTCTATTTTTTTTGGGGGGTGGGGACATTGGTATGCCCATTCTGGGCAGGCGCCACCCCTACGTATAAAAATGGCAGTGTAATCGCTGGCGCCTAGTGGGCTCTCTGCCCCCTGGGGGGTAGACCGGGGGCTACTCCCCCCCATCTGCCTCCGGGGAGGGGGGCAGAAGGACTGTGGCATTTTGTTTTTGGGGGGGGGGGCATTGGCATGCCCATTCTGGGCAGCCTCGACCCCTGAACTTTGAAAAAATATATTCCCTGGTGCCTAGTGGGCTTTCTGCCCCCCCGGGGGGGGGCATATAGAGGGCTATTGACCTTATCTGCCTCACAGGGTGGCAGAAAGACTGTGGCAATTTTTTGGGGAGTGGGGGCATTGGCATGCCCATTCTGGGCAGCCCCTACGTATAAAAAAAAAAAAAAATCCCTGGTGGTCTTTCTGCCCCCCTGGGGTGGCAGATAAGGGGCTATTGCCCCCATCTGCCTCCCGGGGGGGCAGAAAGACTGTAGAATATTTTTTGGAGTGGGGGCAGTGGCATGCCTGTTCTGGGCAGCCCCCACCACTACGTACCACAAAATATCACTGGTGCCAGATCAGAGGTTATTGCCCCATCTGCCTCCTGGGTGGGGGGGGGGGGGGCAGAAAGACTTTTGCATTTTTTGGGAGGAAGCAGTGTGGGCATTGGCATGCCCATTGTAGGCAGCCCCCACCCCTGGCCTATAAAAAAATAATCCCTGGTGTCTAGGGTGCTTTGGGGGCTACTGGTTATGCCAGAATTTATTGAGAGGGGCAAAGGCCCTTGCCCAAGGGGCCGCTCCCCCCTCCCTAGTGGGTGGATCCCTGCTTGGGGAAGCAGGGATCCACTAGGGAGGGGTACCATTGGAAAGGGGAGATTCTCCCCTTTCCAACGATACCTCTCCCATGTGTTTCGGTGCTAGAGGGGAGGGGGGGCTGAGATAGCCCCACGAGCACCGAAACTGTGAAACTGAAACTAAGTTTCAGTTTCATTTTCAATGTAATTACGACAGCGCGACTTGCGCGCGATCGTCATTAAATTGAAAGAAAAGAAAAGGCTTGGGAGGATGGGGAAGCTCTTTTCCACCTCCCAAGCCCCCCCCAAAAAAGGAAAAGGGATTTAGTGCGCCTGTGCATGACGGAATGGTTCTGTCATGAACACAGAAGCACTGGTGCTCATGACGGAACCATTCCGTCATGAGCACCGAAAGGCTTAATGGTTAACAATTTATTAAGTCAGGTGTGGCCAAGATGGCGGTCGTGGCGGAGAATATCTAGGGAGCTCCGCGCCGGCCCACAATTAGCGTACATTTTTCCAACCACACCTGCCTAGACCAGCGGTGACGGGGGCTCGACAAGCATCCTTGCAGCCCAACAGTCTGACTGCGGCCTGTTGCGGACGACAACCCCTGGCCTCAATTGCCTGGAGACCGGCTGGCTGCGCTGCGGAGTCTGGGCGGCAGGCTGCCGTGGGCACCCGGTCGGCCGGGGAGGCCAGAGAGGCGAGGACTTCCCATTTGGGGACTGGCCGTGAACTGCCAAGCCTGGAAAAGAACCCTGAGGCCGGCCGCAAATCGAGAGGCCCCCGGCCTTGCCCACCAGCTGAGGTCGAGATTAAGGAGTAGGGCCCAGGCCGTCCCTGAGAGACACACCCGCCTCAGCGAGTGGTGTGATTCGTGATGCAGGGCTGGCGGCCTGGGGGGCAGGACGGAGGCGTTTGCCCGCGGTCCCAGATTTGCCGAGGGGAACACCCCATGATAAAGAAGCCACTGTCCCGAAACCAACAGAGGTTAGAGACTACGGCAGGAGCCGCGAGATCGACGCTTACCGCGTATAGGTGGTAGCAGCCTCCGTCCAGGGCACCGCATCTCAAAGACTGGGCAAGGGGGGCGATAAGTACATTTTGCCCACATCGCCCAATGACTGCATAACAAGAGCCCTACGTCTTACTACCAGCAGCCCCTCATACACCTATGGCTGATCGCTAGGAGGCAGAGCGACAGCCAGTTCAGTCAGGCACCTCGGAGAGGGGAGATTACGGCGGGTGGGGCACTTCGCCGAGGGAGGCCTACCTGGCGCAACTGCGTGGGACTGAGCTGGGTCTTTACCTGCCCCTTGCGACTTTTGGGGTTTACTAACACGTCAATGGCATATGGGGACCCGTTCAGTAACCAGTTTTTGAAAGATGCAGTGGAAGACGTGGTTGCATGTCCCTTAACTTCGCATGTGACTGCTGGTACGGCCCGGGGTTGGAGTGGGTAGCTTTGTGGTTCATTCTCAGCACTGCCGACTGGGTGCCTGTGGGTGCGCCGACCCCGCTGGCCCACGTTGGATTGATAGACCCCCTGGACTGGAGCAATAGACTATCCACGCAACGCAGCCATTAGTTACTTGGAGCCTTCACTGGCGAGTGCGGGCCGTGAGAGATATTCCCCTCGAAACTGAGGCGGCTGCCTGCGCCCCAGCTTGGAACACGCCTTTATGCCATTGAGTAGAAGACCCCCGGCTGTCTGGGCGCTACTCACAGGGAACAAGAAGCCTAGAGACCATAGGCGCGAAGTATGAAAAACTGTGTTGCACCCTGACTGGCACCGCGGACCCACCCGGAGGGAGCTATGGGGAAAGATAGGCCACAGAGAGGGGCGCAACAAACAAAAATTGATCAATATACTGCACAGGGCATCCCCCCGCAGATTGAAGTGCCCCAGGACCCCCTGCAGCCAGCGGATGCACCGCAGGCCGATCCCACCGGCCGCAACAGTACAGGCAAAAATAGAGGCGGTTTCTCTGGATGTGGGCTTACTGAGGGTGGATCTTCGGACAGTAGCGGAGCGCTCTATAGCCACGGAACAGACTGTCACTGAATTGCAAGCCGAAATATCAACCCTGAAAACAGCTTTCTTGGACCTTACAGCAAAGACCGCGATCCTGGAGCATAGAGCCAAAGATGCAGAAGGGTGCTCTCGGAGATGTAATCTGCGACTCGACAGCTTTCCAGAGGGAGCTGAAGGAAGAACCCCGGAACAGTTTCTAGAAAACTGGATTAAGAAATCGCTACCGGAGGCCTCCCAGCCCGATCTGTTGATAATTGAGAGGGCACATCGTACATTGATTCTGGCCCCTCCGGCTGGTGCCACGCACCCTCATAGCGAAAATTCTAAATTATAGAGATCGCGATTGTATCCTCCAGGAGGTCAGGAGGGTGGGAGATCCCCACTTTGAGAACCATACTATACGCATATTTCCCGACTACACAAAACTGGGCCAACAACAGAGGATGTCATTTACTGGTGTGAAACAGAAACGGAGGGCTATGCAGCTACAGTACATGTTGCTCTACCCAGCCAAGCTAAACGTGAGGCATGAGGGCCGCTCCCATTTCTTTACTACTCCTGTAAACTAATGCCATATGTATCCCGAAATAAAAACGAAATGCAAAAAACCCCAATTCATTAAGTCAAGTATCTGCAAAAAATATAGTGTCAAAGTTGAGCGAGATGATCTATCATCAGTCTCCAAAACTTGCTGGCTGATGATCTATGGGTATGTAGAAGGCATCTAATGGGACTGTTAATCATCTTATAATTACTAAAAAGATTTGTACATTCTGTGCAATTTATGAGTGGCTATAAAATGCTCCTTTACTGAACTGCAAGGTAATGAATAGCAGCAAAGATTTCTGCTGTTACTGAGCTTACACTCTAATGAAAGAATTTTAAGTTTGAACCCATGGTTTGGGTCAAAGGCTACGACTGCCCTCCTAGACTTATTGGTCGGTATTCAAAAGGGTAGATTTACTACATAAATTTACTCTTCAGTAACTTTACTATTTTTTGCTATTCATCATTTACAAGTGTATAGGTAATCAAAAGTGTATGCTTACACGTGCCCGCCCCCTGAATACAGGTGTTGGAGCCTAATTTACAAGTGTAAAGTTATTACTTGAAAATTTTCACACATAGGTGACGATCTCTGCCAAAGGGGCGGGGATCTACCTATGGTAAAGAACAGAGAAAAGTTAAAAACTTTATTAAACTTAAAAGCAATTAGTAAAAATATGTTTAATTTAAATATTAATGTAAATGAGTTTAAGATGCTTATTTTAAATAAAGCACATCATAAAAAAATGCTCCAGCATTATTAACTCAATTTTGAATTAAATATTTAATTATATTGAATAAATCAAATTCGTTTTTTTCTTAAGATTTAAATAAAAAGTATTGCCAAGGTATAAAGTTTATATTTATTTAATATGCAGTAAAATTATTAAAAGTTATATATGAAATTAATTTATTATTTAAAAAAAAAAAATAAGTTCCAGTCCTTTTTAAATGTAATGAATCCACTCAAAAAGGGGAGAGAGAGGACAAATTCCTACCTCAACCTCCCAAACTATCACTATCCACACAAAAGAGAGGTAGGAATGGAGAATGTGGTTTTATGATGCAAGTGATATGTGCTCAGTGTGAAAAAACTGCCCTCACTCACAATTTGTGACATTCTTCATCATCGGGCTTGCCAACTAACACCACGCGCAGACCAACGCCTGGGGTGGAGCGAAGGGAAGACAATACAAACATATATAAATAATAACGGGATCAACAAATACATGTGTGCAGTTAGTGATATTAAAACTAGCTCGGGTACATCCACGGTTACCCTTTATTCCTGGATTACCCGGCCAGGATTAAAAGAAAATAGGATGGTGGCAAAATAAGATTGTTAGTACCCATTCACCCCTCCTTACTGCATGTTTGTCAACATGTTTCAGCCGAATTACAATAGCCCTCAGTTGAAGGTCTGGACGGCTTTCTTCAGGAACTCTTGATCCCCTATTTTTAGACCCCTCCTGTCCTACCTCAATCCAGTAGGTTAATTTAGGGTATTTCCTTGTTCCTTTCAGGGGTATATGTAAATCACACTTCGGTGATATCTGTGGATATAAGAATTGCCACAATCAAACAGTAGACCCAACCACAGGTAGAATCTCTGGATACATACAGTATATCCCCAGGTATCTACTAGTGTCTCACACTGGCATCACGATATCCCTTATGTATAAGGTCTCCTTGGAGGGTCATCAGGGCACAGATCATAATATGTCCCTCATTGTGGCTTCAGATCAAATTGATCCAGAGTCCATGCAATTACTTTACAGTACTTCTGAATTTTATAAAAACACTATTGCACAGGTGTCCCTGCACCCCTTATATAAAACCACCAATCATGGATATAATGCCATCCTCTAGATACAGTAAGGCCCAATTCTGTGTCCTTATTAATATGAGCCACTTACCGAGTATCATTTGTATTAGCGCTCGAATTGGCGTGGGAGTAGGAGCGGTTCCCTGTAGTCACACACTGTACAGATTAGGAGACACTGAAGCGTTAGTTCTTTAGCATTTGCTTTTGTTCCTACGTTTAGCAAATTATATTCTAATGCTGAGCTCAGTAGTGTAGTTTTTAAACCGCGTCCCTTGTTCCCGTGGGACCGATTTGAAAAAGGGCAGCCCCCACCTCCAAGAATAACTGTTCTAACAATGCGGTCTCTCACTCTCTAAAAACTCCGATTTAAACAGCAGTTCTTGTTTCTGCAAAAGCGTCTCCCACCTCCGTTTGGCCGCAAGGGCGTATTGAGGTAAATGCCCCCCCCCCCCGACTCTTTACTTCTTCAAGATGAGACCGCTGCGTCAGCAAAGCTCTCCTCGCGCCGTGTAGCTAGCGGTTTCACGCTGTGGCTACTCTAGTTAACGGAGCTATTCCGGTCACGTGGGGGAGCTATTCCGGTCACGTGGGGGAGCTATTCCGGTCACGTGGGGGAGCCCCTCCACATAACCAGAGTGATCTGCAGCATTGAATGTGCTTCCTAGTCTTTTCTTCTCTGGCTTTTTTACAGCGCCATGTTGGAATGGTGCTCGTATGTCTATATTCACTCAGTTTGCCCCACTTAGTGTAAAAAGGTGACTTCACGACACACTCTAATTCTGTGTATGTGGTTCCTCATTAAAAAACACCTGGAGAATTTCACCGGTTTTCACACAAATATCCTTATATGTGCTTATTGCGGAGATGACCCGATATCCTTGCCACAGGTATAGTCCAAGTTCCATATTGAATCCAGCATCATTGATTCACGGGGTGTCTCTAGAATATGAATACTTGATGCTTTCCAAAATTACAACGGGCATACCTAACTTCGCCTCTGAAGCTGTATTCGAGGTAATCATCACATCCCAGGATGTAAAATGATTCATGTGATCACTTCTTAACTCATGGTAATATGCTCATAAGTATTCACGTAAAGCAAAGATGTATATACGCAAACAGGGAAGAGGGACATAACATTCTCCCTCAGTCTGGGGGAGTAAGACTCTGCACCTTGACTTTTCCCTTATGGGGAATTGGATTCATATCAGTCCTATCCATATGAGCAAATGCATTCTGGGGACTGTAGTGCATTCCATTGTCAGGTTCTGAGAATATGGGCGTAAGAGAGTTGGACTGCAATGTCAACTTCTGAGTGAATTCCACAGGATGGCGTCATTGAAACCCGTTTCATGGATACGTAGCCTGTACACCCACTTTTGTTCCCTCAGGAGTAGTAGTTTCTTAATATCTTCTGTGGTGTTGTAAATAATGGGTTTATCCAACACTGTCCAAAATAGATCATCCACCGACTGATATTTTTCCAGATAGTGTGTCGTGAACTTGGTGTTGGTTTTCTGGCAGCGTGTATTACTTCTATGTTCCATGGTACGTATTTTTACTTTTCGGGTCGTCATACCAACATATCGCATTTTGCATGGACATTCTATCAAGTATATGACATTCTCTGAATTGCAGTTTGTGTGCATCTTCTGCACCCACGGATATGTTACCCCACGTCTATACTCTTTGTGTCTTTCGTCAGACCACATTTATCACAAGAGCCACATCTAGTGTGGCCGGTCACTGGAGTACTTCCCCACAGGCCCTGTGTTCTGTCTTGTGCTTTTCCGTGGGGTCTTGTGTGCACCAGTAAGTCTCTCAGATTGGCACTCCTTTTGAAGGAGAACTAGGGTTTTTCTAAGTGTAGGCCATTTGAATTTAGAATGCGCCAATTCTTCAATATAAGGCGTCTAATGTTGTGCGATGCTGTATTGAAAGTCGTGACACAGACAGTATTTGTCATGCTTGGTTTCTCAGCTTTCTCCAGGAGAATCTCCCTGTTCAAATTCGTGGCTCTTTTCCTTGCCTTTCGTATCACCCTGTCCGGATATTGTCTCTCACTGAGTTTCTTTGAGAGAAGAGTGGATTCATCCAGGAAATCTGTTTTATGTGTGCAATGCCTCCGCAAATGGAATTGTCCCACGGGTAGATTTTTCCTTAAGGACCTCGGATGGAAGCTGTTTAAGGATAATAGGGCATTTTTATCTGTTGGCTTATGGTAGACCCGTGTCGACAGAGTTCCTCCCCTTGGTTCGATGACCAGATCCAGAAATGGAAGTTCTGTCCGTGTGATGGTTGATGTAAAGTGTAGTAGTGGATTCCGATCACTAAGCCAATGTAGGAAATCTCATTGACAGTTCCTATCCCCTCCAAATCAGTAAGACATCATCAATGAACCTCCGCCATAATTTAATATGGTGGAACCAAGGGCAGTCCTGGGTATGGATGTGCTCCTTCTCAAACGCCCCCACATACAGTCCAGCCAGACTTGGGCGAAAGTACTCCCCATTGAGGTACCATGGGTCTGTAAATAGATGGTCCCCTCAAATTCAAAGTAGTTCCTGGTGAGGGCAATCTCTGCTAGGTTAATGATGAGGGATTTAGGTGTCTTATATGCCCATTCTTCTGCATATAGAAGGTCTTCCACCACTCTCAGAGGCTCCCTTTGTGGGATATTGTTATAGAGTGATTCGATATCCAATCCCACTAAGTACTCCATGGTAGAATCAAACTCCATCTCTTTTATCAGATTCAGGATGTTCCTCGTATCTTGTACATAGGCTTCCATTTTTTGTACCAGAGGTTTGAAATAGAAATCACAAAATTGTGACAAGTGTTTGAGTATGGAGCCTATCCCCGAGACTATGGGTCTACCTGGTGGTGGTCTCGTGGGTTTTGGGGAGATTGTAGAAATATGGGATCACTGGATTATCATTGCACAGGAAGAGCCCTTCCTGTTGCGAGATCCAATCATTTGCCACTCCCTCCTCCACGATAGTGGCAATCTCCTTTCTTATTTCTGGTGTAGGATCCCTCGGGAGAGTGCTATAGTTTCTCCTGTCAGACAGAAGTCTTGTACATTCAGTAGTGTAGGCTGTCCTACTTTGTAGGACTATTCCTCCTCCCTTGTCGGCCGGTTTTATAACCAGGTCTGTATTTCTTTTTAGTTCTTCCAATGCCTCCTTCTCCTCTTTCCTCAGGTTCTTGAAACTGGTGAATTGTTTCCCGCTTAATTCCTCAAAATCGTGGATTACAGCTTGTTCAAAGGTTGCTACCTCCAAGGGTAATGTGGAAATTGGTGGAGTGAATTTCGATTTTGGCCGCAGTGGTGTGTCTCCTCCAGGTGTTCGGTTGTCCTCCTTTCCTTCAAAAAATATTTTTAATCTAATGTTACTGAAGAAATCAGCTAGTTCCTGTCGTAGTTGGAAACTATTCAGTGTATTGTGGGTACAAAACCAAGTCCCTTATTCAGGAGATTTTCCTGAGATATTGTTAAAGGGATCTCTGTGAGGTTTACCACTAGTGTCACTCCCTGCTCGTCCCGGGGCCCTGGTCCCGCAACATGCTCCTCGTTATCCGATGATTCAGGTCTTTCCATTATACCCTCTGCGGTCCCTTCTGTTTTCCTCTGCCTCTTCCCCTTCCTCTGTCTAAAAAAGGATACAGGGGCTGTGGAAAATGGGGGTTCTGGAATCCCTGCATTTGCTGTAAAGGAGGCATCATGGTGGGCCATCCATATCCCTGATTCATATAACCCGGGAAGGGAGCTGTGTACATCGGGCGTGGCCCTCATTGGAATCCCCGCCCCCTCCCCCGTCTCCGCGGATTGAATTCATAATCACTGCTGTCACTGTTACTACTTTGGGTCTCCACCTCTCTCCTCCCTTCTTGGGAACCCCTTCTCATGTCAACTAGTTTTTATTGGACATATTCATCGCTGGTGTATGGGTAGACTTTTTCTTTGGAAAAGCGTTTTAAATCCTTCTGTAGTTTGGTGATCTTGGACTGCATTAGGTACTCCTTCTATTCCCCTAATTCACTATTGATTTCACACAGTTTCCGTTTGAATGTGCCTATAATCACGTTTGTCTTTAGTCCTTGTTCGTTAGCCTGTATCTGGATGATTAATGTGCCTGCAATTCTTTTTGCTGTGTTAATAATGAGGATTAACCAATCCCTCGTACACTTCCAGGCAATAAGTGCCCAGTCTCTTCGGAAGGTGGCCTCCTCTAGGAAGATTAGAGGTTCACTGGTTACTAGTAGACCTCGTGGTGCTGCATTTCCTCTTAAATACTCGTTGAGGATTGCCCCGGGTAGAATTGTTTTTACATGTGTTCTTTTTAGCTCTAGCAGTGTGTCCCACCCTTCTCCCTGGGTGAGGACTTGGGTTATTGTTGTATCACCCAGTAAAGAAGGTCCTGATAAAATTTCAGCAACTGCTTCTTCTCCATAAGAAAGGCCTTGTTCCTCTGTCATTTTGGACCGATGAGATTGCAAGATTTTATCAGGGCCTTCTTTACTGGGTGATACGACAATAAACCAAGTCCTCGCCAAGGGAGAAGGGTGGGAGACACTGCTAGAGCTAAAAAGAACACATGTAAAAACAAATCTACATGGGGCAAAAGGAAATGCAGCACCACAAGGTCTACTTCATAAAGAATTGCAGACACATTAATCATCCAGATACAGGCTAACGAACAAGGACTAAAGACGAATGTGATTATAGGCACATATAAAAGGAAACTGGATTAAATCAATTGTGAATTAGGGGAATACAAGGAGTACCTAATGCAGTCCAAGGTCACAAAACTACAGAAGGATTTAAAACGCTTTTCAAAAGAAAAAGTCTACCCATACACCA
The DNA here is from genome assembly GCA_963921515.1 of Calotriton arnoldi. Classification (NCBI taxonomy): domain Eukaryota; kingdom Metazoa; phylum Chordata; class Amphibia; order Caudata; family Salamandridae; genus Calotriton; species Calotriton arnoldi. Next base: position 750,703 of record CAWUFW010000313.1, on the reverse strand, counting down.
GCGATGAATATGTCCAACAGAAACTAGTTGACATGAGAAGGGGTTCCCAAGAAGGGAGGAGACCCAAAGTAGTAACAGTGAAGGCAGCGATTATGAATACAACCCGTGTAGACGGGGGAGGGGGCGGTGATTCCAACGAGGGCTGCGCCCGATGTACACAGCTCCCTTCCTGGGTTATAAGAATCAGGGATATGGATGGCCAACCATGATGCCTCCTTTACAACAAATGCATGGATTCCAGAACCCCCATTTTCCACAGCTCCAGTATCCTTTTTTAGGCAGAGGAAGGGGAAGAGGCAGAGGAAAACAGAAGGGACCGCAGAGGGTATAATGGAAAGACCTGAATCATCGGATAACAAGGAGCATGTTGCGGGACCAGGGTCCCAGGACGAGCAGGGAGCGACACTAGTGGTAAACCTCACAGAGATCCCTTTAACAAAATCTCAGGAAAATCTCCTGAATAAGGGACTTGGTTTTGTACCCACAATACACTGAATAGTTTCCAACTACGACAGGAACTAGCTGATTTCTTCAGGAACATTAGATTAAAAATATTTTTTGAAGGAAAGGAGGACAACAGAACACCTGGAGGAGACACACCGCTGCGGCCAAAATCGAAATTTACTCCACTGATTTCCACATTACCCTTGGAGGTAGTAACCTTTGAACAGGCTGTGATCAATGATTTTGAGGAATTAAGCGGGAAACAATTCACCAGTTTCAAGAACATGAGGAAAGAGGAGAAGGAGGCATTGGAAGAACTAAAAGAAATACAAGCCTGGTAATAAAACCAGCCGACAAGGGAGGAGGAATAGTCCTTCAAACTAGGACAGCCTACAAAACTGATTGTACAAGACTTCTGCCTAACAGGATAAACTATAGCACTCTCCCGAGGGATCCAACAACAGAAATAAAAAAGGAGATTGCCACTATCGTGAAGGAGGGAGTGGCAAATTATTGGATCTCACAACAGGAAGGTCTCTTCCTGTACAATGATAATCCAGTGATCCCATATTTCTACACGTTCCCCAAAATCCACAAACCCACGAGACCACCACCAGGGAGACCCATAGTCTCGGGGATAGGCTCCATACTCGAACCATTGTCACAAATTTGTGATTTCTATTTCAAACCTCTGGTACAAAAAATGGACGCCTATGTGCAAGATACGAGGGACATCCTGAATCTGATAAAAGAGATGGAGTTTGATTTTTACCATGGAGTACTTAGTGGGATGGATATCGAATCACTCTATACTAATATCCCACAAAGGGAGCCTCTGAGAGTGTTGGAAGACCTTCTATATGCAGAAGAATGGGCATATAAGACACCTAGATCCCTCATCATTAACCTAGCAGAGATTTCCTCACCAGGAACTACTTTGAATTTGAGGGGACCATCTACTTACAGACCCTTGGTACCTCAATGGGGAGTACTTTCGCCAAGTCTGGCTGGACTGTATGTGGGGGCTTTTGAGAAGGAGCACATCCATAACCAGGACGGCCCTTGGTTCCACCATATTAAATTATGGCGGAGGTTCATTGATGATGTATTATTGATTTGTAGGGGAGACGAACTTTCAATAAGAGATTTCCTACATTGGCTTAATGGTCGGAATCCACTACTACACTTTACATCAACCATCACACGGACAGAACTCCCATTTCTGGATCTGGTCACCAAACCAATGGGAGGAACTCTGTCGACCCGGGTCTACCATAAGCCAACAGATAAAAATGCCCTATTATCCTTTGACAGCTTCCAACCGAGGTCCTTAAGGGAAAATCTACCCGTGGGACAATTCTTCCGGTTACAGAGGCATTGCACACATAAAACTGATTTCCTGGATGAATCCACTCTTCTCTCAAAGAAACTCTGTGAGAGACAATATCCGGACAGGGTGATACGAAAGGCAAGGAAAAGAGCCAAGAATTTGAACAGGGAGATTATCCTGGAGAAAGCTGAGAAACAAAGCATGACAAATACTGTCTGTGTCACGACTTTCAATACAGCATCGCACAACATTAGACGCCTTATATTGAAGAATTGGCGCATTCTAAATTCAAATGGTCTACACTTAGAAAACCCCTTGTTCTCCTTTAAAAGGAGTGCCAATCTGAGAGACTTACTGGTGCACACAAGACCCCATGGAAAAGCACAAGACAGAACACAGGGCCTGTGGGGAAGTACTCCAGTGACAGGCCATACTAGAGGTGGCTCTTGTGATGTATGTGGTCTGACGAAAGTCACAAAGAGCATAGACATGGGGCCAACATATCCGTGGGTGCAGAAGATACACACGAACAGCAATTCAGAGAATGTCATATACTTGATAGAATGTCCATGCAAAATGCAATATGTTGGTATGAAGACACGAAAAGTAATAATACATATCATGGAACATAGAAGTAATATACACTGCCAGAAAAACAACACCAAGTTCACACTATCTGGAAAAACATAATTCGGTGGATGATATATTTTGGACGGTGTTGGATAAACCTAATATTTACAAAACCACAGGAGATATTAAGAAACTACTACTCCTGAGGGAACAAAAGTGGGAGTACAGGCTACGTATCCAAGGTACGGGTTTGAATAACGCCATCCCGTGGAATTCACTCCATTGGTGACATTGCAGTCCTTACCCCCATATTCTCAGAACCTGACAATGGAATGCACTACAGTCCCCAGAATGCATATGCTCATATGGATAGGGCTGATATGAATCCAATTCCCCATACGAGAAAAGTCGAGGTGAAGAGTCTTACTCCCCCAGACTGAGGGAGGATTTTATGTCCCTCTTCCCTGTTTGCGTATATACATCTTTCTTTATGCGAATACTTATGAGCATATTACCATGAGTTAAGAAGTGATCACATAAATCATTTTACATCCTGGGATGTGATGATTACCTCGAATACAGCTTCAGAGGCGAAGTTAGGTATGCCCGTTGTAATTTTGGAAAGCATCAAGTATTCACATATTCTAGAGACACCCCGTGAATCAATGATGCTGGATTCAATATGGAACTTGGACTATACCTGTGGCAAGGATATCAGGTCATCTCCGCAATAACCACATATAAGGATATTTGTGCGAAAACCGGTGAAATTCTCCAGGTGTTTTTTTAATGAGGAACCACATACACAGAATTAGAGTGTGTCGTAAAGTCACCTTTTTACACTAAGTGGGGCAAACTGAGTGAATATAGACATACGCGCACCATTCCAACATGGCGCGCTAAAAAGCCCGACAACAAAAGACTAGGAAGCGTATTCAACGCTGCAGATCACTCCGGTCACGTGGAGGGGCTCCCCCACATGACCGGAATAGCTCCGTTAACTAGAGGAGCCACATCATGAAACCGCTAGCTACACAGCACGAGGAGAGCTTTGCCGAGGCAGGGGTCTCACCTTGAAGTAAGGAGTCGGGTGGGGGGGCCATTTACCACAATTCACCCTTGCGCCCAAACGAAGGTAAGTAAGTCTGTTTTTATATAGCGCAGCTACTCACCCTTACGGGTCTCAAGGCGCTGGGGGCCGTCGTGGAAATCAAGTGAGCTATTGCCCAGAGTCACATGGTGCTGAGCTGAGCTGCCGCCGGAGCCGGGGATCGAACCGTGAACCCTGTGCTCCGAAGTCAGTTGCCCTGGCCGCTGCACCACACCTCTCCAAGGTGGGTGCCGCTTTTGCAGAAACAAGAACTGCTGTTTAAATCGGAGTTTTTAGAGTGAGAGACCGCATTGTGAGAACAGTTAGTCTTGGACGGTGGGGGTTACCCTTTTTCAAATCAGTCCCACAGGAACAAGGGATGCGGTTTAAAAACTACACTGAGCTCAGCATTAGAATATAATTTGCTAAAAGTAGGAACAAAAGCAAATGCTAAAGAACTAACGCTTCAGTGTCTCCTAATCGGTACAGTGTGTGACTACAGGGAGCCGCTCCTACTCCCGCGCCATTTCGAGCGCTAATACAAATGATACTCGGTAAGTGGCTCATATTAATAAGGACACAGAATTGGGCCTTACTGTATCTAGAGGATGGCATTATATCCATGATGGGTGGTTTTATATAAGGGGTGCAGCGACACCTGTGCAATAAAGCGTTTTATAAAATTCAGAAGTAGTGTAAAGTAATTGCATGGACTCTGGATCAATTTGATCTGAAGCCACGATGAGGGACATATTATGATCTGTGCCCTGATGACCCTCCAAGGAGGCCTTATACATAAGGGATATTGTGATGCCAGTGAGAGACACTAGAAGATACCAGGGGGTATACTGTATGTATCCAGAGATTCTACCTGAGGTTGGGTCTACTGTTTGATTGATTGTGGCAATTCATATATCCACAGATATCACCGAAGTTTGATTTGCATATCTCCTAAAAGGAACAAGGGAAATACCCTAAATTAACCTACTGGATTGAGGTAGGACAGGAGGGGTCTAAACATTAGGGGATCAAGAGGTCCTGAAGAATGGGGATCAAGAGGTCCTGAAGAATGGCGCTCAAACCGTCAACTGAGGGCTATTGTAATTCGGCCGAAACATGTCGACAAACATGCAGTAAGGAGGGGTGAATTGGTACTAAAAATCTTATTTCGCCACCATCCTATTTCTTTTAATCCTGGCCAGGTAATCCAGGAATAAAGGGTAACTGTGGATATACCCGAGCTAGTTTTAATATCACTAACTGCACACATTTATTAGTTGATCCCGTTATTATTTATATATGGTTGTATTATCTTCCCCTCCCCTTTACCCCAGGCATTGGTCTGCACGGGGTGTTAGTTAGCAAGCCCGATGATGAAGCATGTCACAAATTGTGAGTGAGGGCAGTTTTTTCACACTGAGCACATATCACTTGCATCATATAACCACATTCTCCATTCCTACCTCTCTTTTGTGTGGATACTTTTTACATTTAAAGCATAAAACATTTTGTAAAAGCTAATAATTATATTTTATTTACGTATACTTTACCATTAAATTAAATATATTTAAATTTTTTTTAAAGTTAAAATACGATGATTTAATGTAATATTAGCTCTTATGGGCTTTTATTTTCCTTCTATTATTTCTTATGGCGGATGTTGCAGAACCAGTGGTTGGCCATGTGTGGTGCTAGACTCACTCCATCTCTGAGCTGGAGAGTATTTACCACTTTGTGGGTCCTTTATGGATGTAGTAACTACATAAGTACAGGTTGTGAATTGCAACAGCTCTACTCTTTTGTGGGTGGGTGCTTGTCCCCAACTATATTCCTACTTACTCCTTTCTTAAAACTTCCCATTTAGTACTAAATATTCCCTATTTTCCAACCACTCCCACTGTCGTTTCCACATTTACAGTTAAAACGTATACATATGTGTGCAGAGAGATCTCCAGTCGGGGTGGAAATTTCTGCACATAAAAGATAGACAGCAGCGTAGATCTAAGCATGTAGGTTAGAGAGTAGCTTTTTGTAGTACGTTAGTATTACAATTGTGGTACTACTAAACATACTACAATTGCAGTTTGTGAATAGGCCCCATTGATTTTACATTTTGTTGCACTAATGCAGTAATTTGCCTATCTTTTGATGAGTGAATAACATTTAAAATGTAAAGCCTTACATAATTCAAGAGTGCTCATGTCTAGTGTTTTAATGACAATAAAGTAATGCATGGGAGCTATTAATAACTCCAAGATAAATTACTCAAGAATATTATTGTGAAGTCCCAAAAAGAACCCACTGAAACTACGGAACAATAGCAGTAACATTGACCCTAAAAGAGAACATAAATCAGTCACTTCAAAAAGACTCCACTTGCTGCCACAGCATGCAAGGATCAAAACTAAGGCATTGACAATTGTCCAAAAAGAAGTCCTCCCATCCAAGAACATGTCAAGAATAAACAGGATCATGGTTCAAGGAAATGACTTTCGACACATACTTGTAAAATGTAAAAAAACTCACTATCTGTATTAGCCTGAGAAATAAACACCACCCTCCCATTCATGAAAGAGATTAAGCATTTATTCTAATCTACATCTCTTCCATATTTAGTGATCAGGCTGGGCTAATATAGCTCTTCATAAGAACCATGTCCAGGAGGATGTCAGTTTAGGACCAGCACCTGTTCTAGAAGCACCCACACTACTCTCATGTACTTTCAAAGAAACTGGATTATCTGTTGCACCGTAGTTCCTTTTCAGGAAAATGGTAAACCAGATAGAAAGACTGAATTCCATGCATGGTTGTGGATGGCTAGACAGAGAAATAATATTCTCAAAAATTCACAGTATCAGCATCAATATTTTTAAAAACTCAAACATGAAAACAATCTTAACACAAACACTGCATGGAAATGCATGATAATCATGGTACTGAGTTCCAAGAAATGGACCATTTGGATAATCCCCATCCACAGGGCTCACAAATGAGTGTCTAAAAAACGTAAGAACGGAGACAATGATACTTTGACGGCGTTTGAGCTTAGTAGTACACTTAAGGGATTGTGATTGGACACCTGGTGAAACGAATGTTCAGGTATTCACAAGAAGGTGCTTCAGTATCTCTGTGTCTAAAGATCAACTCTAGTAGATGTCAATCAGATTTGGCACTTTTAACGTAAGCAGTGCAAGACAATGACCACATTCTTAAAAAACAAGGCTTCATACCACAAAAAAAAATCCTCTCTTTTTCAAACGTTAAGGCTCAAATCCCAGCCCTGATGGGAAGAATGAAAATTATAAATAAAATCTGTATAGGCTTTATTACAAAATAAGCTAAAAAATGTTTCCAAATCTCATTAGCAACGAGCCTACTTGGACCTCAATAAATATACAGTGACCAGACGACAGAATGTACAGAATTTGGCAGTTACTGCTGACAGCAATATTGATTAACGGTGAAGGTGAGAATACACTTTAAGGCTATGTTCAGGGTATACAAGAATGCACTCCTAAGACATGGAGGACTTGAAGAAACTGTAGCTGTTTCATGCCTGGCACTAGTACTGGCCACATCTAGTCCTCTACTTTTGTACTGTCCTGAGTTAACGAACATTGAGTTGGATGACTTTTTGCTGCCTTCTCATGTTAACTTGAAAGACATTATTGTGTTACAACAACCCCACTGTGGTATAATGGCGTGTAATCACGCTGACCCACTGTTTTTTTTTTCATAAACACAGGAGCGACATAGCCATAATTGTAGGTTAAGCCTTGTGAGTTTCCTGCACTGCTAACCACTACAAACTTTTGGTGTGAAAATACGGACAAAATAAACACTGGACTTAAAACCCCTGACACACAGCTTGCAGCAAGCCATTTGCTCTCACCAGTTCCAAGTCAACTGAACTCCAACTCGAAAGTACACATAGCACAAGACATCAGCTGACCCGAGGAAAGACAAGAGATAATACAAAACAAACAACATTGACGAGACACCGAAATAGCTCACAAATATCACATGACAGAAGCAGAATGGGGCCATGGAAGACAACAAATAGAGAACATATAAAGCTATACTACATGTTGGACAATGCCCCCCTCTACAGGGTCATCCCCAAACTTTTTGCCCTCACCCCTCTTGTTTTGCTGAACCTTTTTTGCTGGCTTTAGGACTCGGTGCACTTTACCACTGCTAACCAGTACTAAAGTGTGAGTGCATTCTCCCTAAAACATGGTATAATTGGCTTAAACCTGATTGGCACATTTAATTTTCTTGTAAGTCCCTAGTAAAGTGGTACCACTTGTACTCAGGGCCTGTACGTTAAATGCATCTGGTTGGTCTGCAGAACTCAATATGATACCCACTATACAAGCCTTTTAAAACATGTCTCAGGCCTGCCACTGCACCCTGTAGTGCACTTTTGAACTGCCATTTCCACTCGGCAAAATAAACCTTCTGCCAGTCGCAAACCTTCATTTTTAATAACACATAAGTCATCCCTTGGGTAAGCCCTAAACACACAATAGGGCAGGGTGCATTGCATTTTAAAAAAGTTAGACATTTTCTCTTAAGTTTTCCATGCCCTGGTAGTGAAAAAGTATTAAATTAGTTTATCAAAACTGCAAGGCTTGTACAAATATGAGAGACAATAGAACAGATATAGCACAATTGGTTACATTTCAAAATGTTTATGATACAATTTACTCTGTATTTTTCCTGTATTTTTTTGATAAAATGTTAGTCGACAATATAAAAATATTGCAAAATGTCGTTGGTTCGTCCCACAAACCTGGTCGAAGCAAATTGTATTGGGCTGTTGACACAATAAAAGTTGTTCTTAAAAAAAACTGCAAGGCTTACCTGACCTGTGGGGCGCAGCCACCAGAAGTCTTTCCTGCTATAAAGATGGCACCAGGTCTTATTAGTGGACCCTCAGACCAACTTTTCGGCTCACTTCTCGACCTGTGACTCACAAGAAGGACTGCTCTGCTGCTGTAAGGACTGTCCTGCTGCCTGAGGAAGGAAGACTGGACCTGCTCACTGAACGTAGAACCACGCTACTTGACTGGCCTCCTGTTCTGAGATACAGATACATAACAAGCTCCAGAGACCTGCCCTGCACCTGCCCAGATTCAACTGGACATTCTTGTGACCTGCTGCTGGCCTCTGTCGGAGTGAGTCCAGATCCCCAAGAGGTGTCCTAAACCTTTGCCTGTCATCAGAGAGTACTCCTCCTGCCCCAACTGTGGGTTTAAAAAAAAAACAGGGGGAGGGAAGAGGTAAACTTGATGAAACTTGACGGGCCCCGGGGATTCACCTAGGTTAATACGCCAGGGTGTTGCTTTGGTGTTAGTGTGACTTCAAGTGTACCTTACCACCAGAGGACCCAGGAGGCAAAATGTTGGCCACTTTCATGTATTAAGCAGTATGCCAAGTAGGTATTAAGCAACAAAACAGGTGTGATCAATCCATAATCATTATTTGAGCATGCAGAGTGTGTGCTGGAGTCATATTTGAGCACTACCTTAGGGGTGGAATCAGGCAGCTAATTTCCTTGGTCCTGATGAAAAGCCTTGGCGATAGGCTTGAAACATTTAGGCCCATATGAAGGCTAATACATTATCACCTAGTCTGCCCACTTTCTCCCCATTTTGTAATCATACCATCTATAGGATAGATTAAAGGATTCACCAACCTACTAGGTAGGTACTTTTAACCTTCTACAGAAAACCCCTCCCACTTCTATTCACTTCCATCATCTTATTATACTATTCCCATTGATGCCACATACCAGGTCTCTCTCCTTTTCCAGGATACCCCCACCATAACCATAGGGTGGCTATCCCCTCTCTTTGGTCTTTACACCTCTGGTTCCACACTACATTTTTGACTAAATGTTGTGTACAACTTTATTTATAAATTGCCAGGAGGCGTGTATTATATTTATATACACATTAACTTGCCAATATTGGTACGCTATTCACTATTTTCCATATGATGGCTATCCTTTACTTTTGCTCTCTACATCTCTGGCTTTACACCACTTTTTTGGCCAAATGTCATGTACAACTTTATTTATAACCGCCCATTGGCGTATACTATATTTACATATACACATAAACTTGCCCTATTTGGAACGCTATTCACAACTTCAACTACGAACCCCCTGAGTTGTGTACAATTCTGTCTACGTACTCCCATATGGCTTAATATTGTACATATCCACATACACCCGTCTGTTTGTACCGACATTCTATCATAGTTCCAAGATGGCGGCCGCGCACTAACACACATAGGCTTGCCATTCTTGATAACCATTCACCACTCCCAGATGGCGGCCGCACACTACGCGACCGCAACCTTGCCTCCGGTGACTACTGCAACTACTTCCTACAGCTGGGGACTACAATAGCTGGGGGCATCCCGCCCACCTCTATCTTCGAGTTCCCGAGAGTTCGGGTAGGTGCAGCAGCTTCTGCCTTCCACCACAACCGTGAGTACATATTTGGCCTTCACAATACGAGAGCTCTATGCTATGAGTTGGGCACACCAGTAACTGTGCTACTTTTTTGACACAGATCGTTACGGAATGCCCCCTCTCGTTTGACTCATGGGGACTATTCTCTAAGTCCATAGGTAAGAGGTTCCTCCATCTTCCCTCCCTCTTCCCTTTCCCCTTCTCCCCTCCCTTCGGGGCACAAATCACCTTTATAGAAAGATTTTGGCATTAATGGAAATATATCGACTATGCTTGCTTTTGAATTTTTTCAGAGCCTACCTTGACTGTTAATATTCTGCACTTCTTGTGGTATTTCTTTGCTCTTTCGCTGGCATCTGACATATTACGTAGTGCATGTGTACTAATCACCATGCTATATTTACCCTACTACTATTGTGATAACGTGTTGGGGTACCCACTCCTATACCTGTTTTACGAATTTCGACTACCTCACCACTGTTTTTAACTAGGACTTCTCTTGCTCAGCCATCATCAAGATTGCGTCTGGTCCACAAGTTTGAGGCCAGAGATATTAATATGGTCCACCCAACAGGGACCATCTTGGTGTACTATGACTTATACACCAGAGACATGACTAACTATTTTATTTACTGACCGTTTGTTCCCCCTTTCCCCTTCCCCTGTCCCTTTTGTCGTTTTAGATTGGACCACCTCCAGGGTCCCACTGGTGGCCCTACTTCATTTGAGGAGGCCATCCCCAATACGTAAACACTCTATCCTACCTTCGCGCTAGGGATCTCCTCCTGAGACCATTATAAGCGCTAAACATGTCTACCTAGTAAACCTCACCTACACACTTGCATAGCATCTTTTAGGTACTTGGGGCCATTACAACCCTCTAGCAGCCACTAACCTTTTGGTTTTTTAACCGTGACAGAGGGATCTCTATCATTAAATCTGATCTGAATAGATACCCTCTAGCCACTTTTAATTCACTCATCACTTCACGAGCACTACCTCGCATTCATCATATGGCGTAACAAAAAGATCTCTGCCAAAGCGGCCCTTCGGGGGACCCGTAGGGCATTGCAGCACCGGCCCGACGAGAAGCTCCGCTCTATGATGAAGCATGACATCCCTTGATATGTGTGAGGGCACCAAGTAAAAGTCACCTTGACTTCCCCTCCTATCTCTCTAAAACAACTCCCTCGGTCTTCTCTCAGGAACAGTGGCCCTTCATTTTGATTGATTCATTATTTGGGAGCAAGGGCACTAGACCTTCATCAAGCTTCTTGTACCCCATCCTCTCCTTTTTTTTGGCGTACTTAGCTCGGCGGTCCAGCCGAGGGACATATCTATTCTTCTTCTTCAACGCTTTCTCTGTCTTTCTCTCTTACCACCCCTACCATGGATGAACATCTGGGGTTAAGCTTTGGTGAGGACATTGTTTAAGAAATTCTAAAAATGCAGTGACTCTTAGGGGCAGATGGGAATCCTTCAACTAGTACCCCCAAGGAGACTGGAACTCCATCGCCTCCCTCAAGAAACAACAAATTAAAATAGCAATGCACGGAGCCATCATGACCGAGTACCTACGAGCTAACATAGCCCCGATGGACTCATTGTAACAACAGCTCCACGCCTCTTTCTGGAGGTTCTCGTATTTAGACGAGAATGGAGCCAAATGGCATGGAAATGCACGCATGATTGGCTCATCCTGATTATCAATACCGCCAAACTACTCTCCGAGGCACTTATCAAAATTAACATTGCAGTGAACACCTTGAAAACCAGCATCAACACATCTACCTTTAAATCACGACTTGCAGAAATTAATACAGAAATGAACGAACACAAGGACTACCTTATGAGGAAGAAGATTAACAAGCTTCAGAAGGTCATCAAAAATTTTGACAGGGAGAAGATCTACCCATACACCAAAGAAGATTATCTAGCATCAGGAAGTGATGAACCTGCGATGACGGCTCCACAACATCCAATAGATCAAATCGATCCAACAGCGACTCTAGTAACAATAGCTGGGACAGCAACAGAAGAGGCAAAGGACTTCTACCAACACCGCAGATGTATGGCTACCACCCACCGGGCCATACAGGAGCACCACCCGTATGGTACCATGGTTTCTCCAGACCTCAACCACTATTCCCACTCTTCTTCCAGCACCAAGCCCCCCAACCTTTTTGGGACAGAGGAAGAAGAAGAAACGACCACAAACAGGTTCAATGGATGGACTCAGGGAACCAAGGGCAAACCAGGAGCCAGATTGCCAAGAAAAATTGATCGTCAATATAGCCAATAGACACCTCACTGCCGACGAAACTACAGTCCTAAAGAAAGGTTTAGGCTTCGTTCCCACCCCCAAGGAAGACAAATTTAGACTGGTTGGGGAACTTCATACATTCTTTAGGTAGATTAGATTACAGTCCTTCTTTAAAGATCATTAGAACATAAAATCTTCTGGCTCCGGATTAAGAAATCCATCTAAATTCACACCGACCACAGCTATTACCCCGAGTGAAATACTCACTTTTGAAAAGGCAGTTTTAAAAGATGTGAATCAACTGGAACCTACAACTTCCTTTGACAACCTACCTGCCAGACAGAGAAGAGCAATTATGGACCTAACAACCAACCAGAATATTGTCATCAAACCGGCTGATAAAGGGGGCGCCACAGTCATTATGAACTCGAAAGACTGACACTGAATGCCAAAAACAACTGGCAAACACCTGATACTACAAGAAACTGGAAACAGACCCAACAGAATCCTTAACTAGACAGATTAGGAGCATGGTCAATGAAGTAGCCAATAACAGATGCATTTCGAAGAACGAAGCAGATTTTCTAGTGAAAACTCTGCCACGGATTCCTTATTTCTACATCCACACGAAGATGCACAAGAATATACACCCGCCACCAGGCAGACCAATAGTATCCGGGATCGGATCTCTTCTTGAAACTCTGAGTCAATTCTGTGACCACTATTTACAACCCTTGGTACAGAATACTCCATCCTTCCTTAAGGACACCAAGGAAACATTGTGTCTCATTAACTACTTGTCGAATCCTCAGGAGATCACTTTCCTTGTCACCCTCGATGTGGAGGCCATTTATACTAATATTCCACATGATGCCACCTTCAGGGTCATCAATATCATCTTAAGGACCACCACGACCCCTTCATCTACCCCAGTGGACTTCTTCATAGAGCGTGTGAGCATTGCCCTGAAAAAAATGTTTTTCAATATAAAAACCAACTGTATCACCAAATACATGGGACCTCTATGGGCAGCACATTTGCGCCCAGCCTGGCATGCCTCTATATGGCCCACTTTGAATCGTCTCATGTTTTCTGCGACACCAACCCCTACCAGACTGACATCATCAAATGGAATCGCTACATTGATGACATGCTGGTTTTTTGGGGAGGTACAGAAGAAAGATGCCAAGAATTTCACCTCTGGATTAACTCTATGGATCCATACCTGAACTTCACCCTCTCAAAATCCAAGGAGGAAATCCCTTTCCTTGTCCTCCTTATTTCCTTGGATCATGGAGTACTCAAAACCAGAACCTTCAATAAAAAGACCGACTGCAACAGCCTGCTTCCCTTCAATAGCCATCACCCAAAGGCTTTACGTGAAAATTTACCCTACGGACAATTTTTGCACTTAAGGAGGAACTGCAGTAATCTGACTGATTACGACCAACAAGCTGACGATTTGAGTAAAAACCTCAAAGCCAGACACTATCCTACCAAAGTTATCCGAAACGCGAATAAGAGAGCACGCAATAACCACCGCGAAGCCTTATTGGAAACCTTTCCCAAACCCAAAGATGAGACCATGACATGTGTAACAACTTTCACCCAGATGACTAATGAAATTAAGATCATCATCTTAAAACATTGGAAGATTGTCAACACAGGGGAGCTGAACTTGGAACGTCCTAGATTCGCCTTCAAGAGAACACAAAATATCAGCGTCCTCCTGGTACATACAAGACCGCACCCCCAGACGACCACACAACAAACCACACTATGGAACTTACCAGCAGTGAAAGGTCACTACCCATGCGGTAGCGGCAGTGCCTGTGCCTCCACAGGTCACACAAAAAGCTTAGAGATAGGCAATTTCAGATGGACACAAAAACAACACACAAACAAGAATACAAAAAACTACCTCTACCTTATTACGTGTCCGTGAAACCAACACTATGTAGGCATGACCACAAGACCATTCAAAACCAGGATCAATGAGCACAAAATAAACATTTGCTGCGGCCGCAGTGCTACCAAAATGTGCAACCACTACACTGAATTCAAACATACCACTGACCACTTGACATGGACTATTTTGGAGGCCAATCCAACCTGGAGTACCACTACCCTGTTTAGAAAAGAACAACAGTGGATATTCCGCCTCCGCACACATATCCATGGCTTGAACGACGACATACCCTGGATTGAACTACAATAGCACTGTTCACTCAGGTAGATCGTCTCAATACTCTGTCTCTCTCAACATACTATTGATATATGTCTCCCTACTCTGTATGTCACTTCCCATTCTACACACAGCCATTCCCTTTTAGATTTAATCTACAAGGCTGTAAGCCCATCCGTCTTGTGGAGTATGAGCCCACACCAGTATAACACTAATGCCCCTTTTTTACCCTGCACCCTTAATAATCTGGGACAATCGCCCATTGATGCCACATACCAGGTCTCTCTCCTTTTCCAGGATACCCCCACCATTCCCATAGGGTAGCTAGGCCCTCTCTTTGCTCTTTAAACCTCTGGTTCCACACTACATTTTTGACTAAATGTTGTGTACAACTTTATTTATAAACCGTCAGGGGGCATGTGTTATATTTATAAATACACATTAACTTGCCGATATTGGTACCCTATTCACTATTTTCCATATGATGGCTATCCTTTACTTTTGCTCTCTACATCTCTGGCTTTACACCACTTTTTTCACCAAATGTCATGTACAACTTTAATTATAACTGCCAATTGGCATGTACTATATATTTACATATGCACATAAGTTTGCCGTATTTAGAACTCTATTCACAACTTGAACTACGAACCCCCTGAGTTGTGTACAATTCTGTCTACGTACTCCCATATGTCTTTATATTGTACATATCCACATCCACCTGTCTGTCTGTACCGACAGTCCATCATAGTTCCAAGATGGTGGCCACGGACTAAAACACATAGGCTTGCCATGCTTGACAACCATTCACCATTCCAAGATGGCGGCCGCGCACTACGCGACCGCAACCTCTCTTCCGGTGACTCCGCCAACTACTTCCTACAGCTGGGGACTACAATAGCTGGGGGCATCCCGTCCGCCTCTATCTTCGAGCTTACAAGAGTTCGGGTAGGTGCAGCAGCTTGTTCCTTCCGCCACAGCCGTGAGTACATCTCTGGCCTCCACAACACAAGAGCTCTACACTACGAGTTGGGCACACCGGTAACTGTGCTATCTTTTGACACAGATCGTTATGGATTGCACCCTCTCGTTTCACTCATGGGGACTATTCTCTAAGTCCCACAGGTAAGAGGTTCCTCCATTTCCTTCCTCTTCCCTTTCTCCTCCCCCCCCCCTTCCCTCGGGGCACAAATCACTTTTATAGAAAGGTTTTGCCATTAATAGAAATATATCGACTATTCTCGCTTTTGAATTTTTTGAGAGCCTAGTTTGATTGTTAATATTCTACACTTCTTGTGGTATTTCTTTGCAATTTCACTGGTATCTGACATATTACGCAGTTGATGTGTGCTAATCACCATGCTATATTCACCCTACTACTATTGTGATAACGTGTTGGGGTACCCACTCCTATACCTGTTTTACGAATTTCGACAGCCTCACCACTGTTTTTAACTAGGACTTCTCTTGCTCAGCCATCATCAAGATTGCGTCTGGTCTACAAGTTTGAGGCCAGAGATATTAATATGGTCCACCCTACAGGGACCATCTTGGGGTACTATGACTTATACACCAGAGACATGACTGTTGGACTTGGCCCTTTTTGCAGGGTCATCCCTGAACTTTTTGCCTTCCTCCTGTATTTTCTCTGACCTGTTTTTGTTGGTTGTATGACTCTGGGCACTTTACCACTGCTGATCAGTGCTAAAGTGCATATGCTCTCCCTATTGTAAATTGATGTGTGGATTAGTGACTCCATGATTGGATTATTTGATTTACTTGTCAGACCCTAGTATAGTGCACCATGGGAGCCCGGGGCCTGTAAATCAAATGCTGCTGGTGGGCTTGCAGCACTGGTTGTGCCACCCACAGAAGCAGCTTGTAAAGTGTAGCTCAGGCCTGCCATTGCAGAGCCTGTGTGCAGTCTGTGACTGCCATGTCGACTTGGTAAGTGCACCCATTTGCCAGTCCCTAAACCTTCCCTTTTCTGCATATCAGACACCCCTAAGGTAGGCCCTAGGGCAGGGTGCATTGTATGTAAAAGGTAGGTCATGCCCTGATGTGTGTGGCATGACCCGATAGTGAATTACAGCCTATTTCGTTTTTCACTATTGCAAGGCTACCTGTCCCCCTAGGCCAGAATGGGCAGTTTGATTATAACATCTTATAATCCTAACTGACCCAGGGAACATGGTAGAAATTCGAGTTTAGTATGCCTGAACTCAGAATGATAAAATACATCTTTTAGTGGAGTTGGTTTTAACATTCTGTGTTTTAAAATACCACTTTTAGAAAGTAGGTATTTTCTTGCCTAACCATCCAGCCTGCCTCTGCTAGCTTGTGTATTGTATGCCTGGTTTTGTGAGTGACAGGGGCTGGGGGGCTCCAGGAGACAGGGTGAGTCAGCACTAGGCTGAATAGACCTATCTGCATTGGGAGTGGTGGGAGGAGTAGCACCTGGGCCTGAATAGGGCTGTGCCTGCCTTCCACAATGCTGGCTCCACCTCTTGTGGTGCGTCTGATGACCCTGGCCTACTCTGACAAAGGAAGAAGTTGTGCACTGGCAGGATGCACCCAGAACTGGTTTGGACTAGGTACAGGACCCTCTGCCTTCAGAGGACAAAGGATTTACTGGTATAAATAGTGGGGCCCAGACCCCAGAACTTTAGATCACTTCTGGAACAACAAGACGAACCTTTGCCAAGAAGAAGAACCAAGGAAGCTGCAGGAGTTTGGACTGCCCCTCTGCCAGTGTGCTGTTTGCTGGGTTGGCCTGCAGTGGTCTTCATTGCCAAGGAAAGGAGAAAGAACTTTCAAAGAACTTTCATCATCTTGCAGAATATTTCTCCAAGGGCTTGAACTAGAGCTTGCCTCCTGCTGAAGTCTCAGGGCTACAAGACTTCACCCCCAGCTCCCTCCTGAATTCCCTTGCTGGGGATTCTGTCTGCAGAACCCTGCGTGTCGCTGGGAGCTGGAAGCGCGACTCAACGAGAAGAAGCGTGTCGCTGTCGCAGCTGTTGCCGTCGCATCGCCGGAGAAGCGTGTCGCCGCCGCAGAGGCCACCGCCGCATCACCAGAGAAGCGTGTCTTCGTCACAGCTGCCTGCCGTCGCATCACCGGAGAAGCGTGACGCGGCTCCAAAAGTACAGAGTTCGCCGCGCGGCCGTGCACGCATCATCTTCACGTCGTCGCATCGCATCAAGGGCGCACTCTCATCGCATCACACCGGATCGTCGCACCGCATCGAGGTGCCTGCTTGCCGCATCGCCCTCCCTGCGGACCCTTTGTTTGTTTTGCGTTACGCATCCAAGGTACTTTTGTGAGAAACGTGTCGCATTTATCATCATCTTGAACTAAGTTACTTCTACCATCTTTAAGTCTATTTTGAGTATAGTATTGTGGATTTTTGTCGTTTGTGGTCTTGTGTTAAGTCTATATAAAGAATACTTATTTTTATAAAACCTGTGTGGTGTCCATCTGTAGTGTTTTCACTGTATTACTGTATGTGTTCACAAATGCTTATCACACTGCCTCTGAGATAAGCCTGTCTGCTCGTGCCAAGCTACCAAGGGGGTGAGCAGGGGTTATCCAGTAGTGTAATCCCCTTTCCCTGACTTAGAAGCAAGGGTCCCTATTTGGACAAAGGTGTATACCATTGCCAACTAGAGACCCCCAGTTCTAACAATGACTAACTATTTTATGTACTGTCGGTTTGTTCCCCCTTTCCCTCTCCCTCTTGTTGTTTTAGATTGGACCACCTCCAGGGTCCCACTGGTGGCACTACTTCATTTGAGGAGGTCATCTCCAATACGTAAACACTCTATCCCACCTTCTCTTTGGTCCTGATAAAGTGCTAGGGATCTCCTCCTGAGACCATTATAAGCGTGAAACATGTCGACCTAGAATACCTCACCTACACTTGCATAGCATCTTTTCGCGCAACCCTCTAGCAGCCACTAACCTTTTGGTTTTTTAACCGTGACAGAGGGATCTCTATCATTAAATCTGATCTAAACAGATACTCTCTAGCCACTTTTAATTCACTCATCACTTCACGAGCACTACCTCGCACTCCGCATACGGCGTAGTAACAAAAATCTCTGCCAAAGCGACCCTTGGTGTGACCCTTAGGGCATTGCAGTGCCGGCCTGACGAGGAGCACTGCCCTATGATGAAGCATGACATCCCTTGGGATGTGTGAGGGCACCAAGTAAAAGTCACCTTGACTTCCCCTCCTATCTCTCTAAAACGACTCCCTCGGTCTTCTCTCAGGAAGCGTGGCCCTTCATTTTAATCGATTCATTATTTGGGAGCAAGGGCAATGAACCTTCATTAAGCTTCTTGTCCCCCATCCTCTCCTTTTTTTTTTTTAGCATAAATACTTAACACATTGCCTCTAAGTTGAGCCTGACTGCATTTGTGCCAAACTACTAGATGGTTAAGCAGAGGTTACCTTAGTGACTGTTTATGGTTCGCCCTGACAAGGATTGTGGCTGTTACTTGAGAAGGGCTCAGACCTTCCTCAACCAACAACCCAATTTCTCACAGAACACACACCCAATAAAAAGCACAAGCAACTGTATTGCATATCTCCCTTCTGTGGAACAGAAAACGAAAATCAAAATGAAACAAAGTCCATTAGATGTTTTGGACTTGTGATCTTGCGCTCACTGTGTCGTAGAATTACACAACTCCCTTCTGCACATTCAAGCTGTCCTGAACTAATCCTCACATTTCCTTCTACTCCTGAATCATTAGCTAAAGTTCCATTGGACACTTCTTGCTCAACCATAGCAAGAATGGGATCTTCAACTCTGGTTTCTCTGATGGAATTTCCAGGCTTTACCTTTTGAAATTATAATTATAACCACAGTCCTAATCAACTATTCAGTCTTGACTAGAGTCTTTGGCAATTTGAACTTGGACGAGAATGGACCATTTGCCATAGTCTAGCTTAACAGAGGCTTTTCCTACATAAATCACTTTTAAAACTGTGAAATATTTTGACATTTCTTTAAACACATAGCTGGGTAGCTTGACTTTAACCACATCACGTCTTTTAATGTTTTTTCTGTCACACTGTACCTTGCATTTGTTCTGTTTCTCCAACACAATCTTTCTAGCCAAGTCAAAAATGTCTGAGTTAACTTTTGTACTATGGGTATGAGTAAAACAACTGGAAATACCTCTGAATGTGGAGAGTGATTTTTCATTAACATTAAAGGAAAAACTCCTGTAGTGGAATGTGGTGTGGCGTGTGATGTGGTATGATCGCCCACATTTTTTCTACCAAAAACACCATAGCAGAATCTCCCTCTGAAACCGCCATCTAAATACCTTCAGCAATTCATCTATTAACTCTCTCTACACAAAGCCACTTTTAAGAGAATAGGAAATGTGTGTGTTTGTGGGAAATTCATCCATAACATAAAACTTCTTGCATTTTGCAAAGACGTAAATTGGACACCATTGACAGTAGTAATAGAAAACCGTCTCTGTAAAAGCAATCTTTTAAGAAACACGAGTACTTCAACGTGGTGTATTCTTTGATGAACTTACACTCCACCCATTTTGAAAAATAATCTTTTCAAACAACAACCTGCCTGCACTTTTAAAAAGCAGCACATGGTAAAGCCCTAAAAATCCAATACTAAATGCTGTCAGGGAGCCTGCGGAAATTGAACTAGAAATAGTGGGGACTTCAAATCTTTAAGAGATTTTCTCAAATTTTTGTAATCATAACTCTTACATAAAATTAGTGTCGAGACATCCATATAAGGGCAACAGTAAATATTCACTGTCTGTTTACAATGGAGTTTGAGTATCTTTACTAAGTTATCATATATGCTTTATCAATAAATTAACACATAAAATAACACAAGGAGTGCTCATCTAGAATCTTATATTACAAATACAGGTGCTGCATAAACCCAGGAAAATGAAATGGTTGAAATAATATGGTTTTAGACTGCTGTACAAACAAGATTTATACTTGGTTTCCATCGACTATTGTAGGCAATCAAACAGCAATCAGCCAATTTCAGCAAGCAATCAAAAAACATCAGGCATGCAGATCAGTGACAAAGTCCTAGGGATCAAAAATTTGAAGAAAACTAGTTTCTATAAAAAGCAGTGAAAATTGGAAAGAAAAGAGGATTGTTTTTCTGATGTCTCTCTGAAATACTGTGAGATTTAATTAAATATTTGGTCAATTAAATACCTAAAATAAGAGTAGATGTGCTCAGATTAAGCATCAGAAGGCTTTGTGGCAGAAATAAAAGGGTTTTCACCTCAAGCACAAAGGGAGCATTAGTAACCCCCCAAAAATAAGCAATTCTATAACAACCTCAAACATTCATTGCTTACCAGCTGGTGGGGTGTATGAACGTCGTATGTTTGGTCCAAATAGGTCCACCGTTCTGTTCAGCATTACAACTGAACACTGGCTCATAAAGAGACTCATTCGAGGGCACCTCTGGTACAGCTGGGACAGGCTGCGCAACATCTTCAGATCAATTCATACAGCTTCTTGCAAAGTCAGATTTCTGTAACACATGAAAGACTTTAGCAAAACAAAATTACTGTCTTTCCAAATGATATTGGCACAAGTAACTCTGCTTGGTGTTGCAAGTGGTAAGAAGAATACTGAATTTTCAAGGTATCTGTCAGACAGCCTCTCCACCTTCTGTATCAGTAAACCAGATCTCCAAGCACTCAGTAAGCTAGAGCCCATTTAACAGCACTTGTGTGATAGAGTCTGAAATTAGGAAACTGAAGGACTCCGTAACCTTCCAAGCACACAATGCCTGAACCCAGCCAATTTTCCCCCTCCAAAAAGGCAACACCCCTCACTTGTCCTCTAAGGGAGGAGCGGTGTGCTAGCAGCTGCAACCCACAGTTGAAAAACCTGCCAGTAGAGAGAGCACTCCCCTCCCCGCCCCCGGTGAGCCAGGAGGAATGGAATTCCACCCCTTGGGGTGATCAGCTGGCCCTGAGAGGGTTGGTGGATGGGTGAGAGGGGTGCCATGCCCAAACAGAGGGTTGGCACAAGGGCATAAAATTACTTCATTGAACTTGCCTCCAGATGCTTGCCCCTATGTCGCTATATTGTCCAACGTGCCCCACTTTTACCAAATGGGTCAGAGGAATCCTTCTTACAACTAAAAAACAAACGCCTGTATTGGCTTTGCACTCATCCTGGCCTCCCCTACTTGAATGCCCAGCATATATTCATGGTTAGGAGGGTGGACAGGGTAGGGCCCCTGCCTAAGTCCTATAGGGGCAATTGTGTCGTTGTAAATTTCAGGGACCCATCCATTGTCCTCAACCTCCTTAACAGCTGTACACACCAAAACTGGGCAGGATTTAATACAGCTCATCTACCACTGGGCTTCTTCTACCGCCATCTGAAGGATAGGTACGGCCCTGCCCCCCTGCCCCCCTGCCCTTTTTTAACAGGCCAGCAAAGTTGGTCTCGGGGAGCATGTATTGGTCAGTGGAGTAACCCTGTTCTAGCAGAATTTCCTTCCTCACTAACAGAGGTTGATTGACTCCATACCAACCTGACGGGCCACATTAGCAAGGAGATTTTGTGTTCAGATAGCACCAGACATAGCTCTAGCCTAGACAAAAACAGTCCTGCACCCCTGTCCATGAGCAAGGATTCACACTCGTCACCCCAGGCTTATTGGCCAACCCAGGTCTGGACAATTCACCTTTGCCTTCCAACATCGGAGAAGGCCCGTTGATGAGCATTATCGACATTCTTCTTCCATATCTCCACAAAAGTCACTGTTGAGCTGGAACATTTCAGGAATTAGGGGCAAACTAGGGGATCCTGATTGGGGTACTTTTGCTGATGGTCAAGACATCTCTTTATTTCAGGAGATGTGGGCACTAGACCAAGTGAATAGGAGTGGCTACAAACGTTATAGCATCCCAGCCAATAAATCTAGCGCTTGTAGCCCCTCTGGCGGATTAGCAGCCCTAGTTCGATCTACCCTACTCAGTCATGGCTCTCCATTTGGACCCCCCTGATGTTCTTTCCTGTGCTAACTTACAAACCCTTATGATAATCAACATCTAGAATAGGACTAGCAGCAATAAACAGGAATCAAAAACTTTACAACTACTGGACAGAGTACTAGGCGATTACTCAAGTACTCAACATGTACTGGTACAGAGGACTTTAACCCCACATTCGAGCCGAACAGCCTGGCCTGTGATTTGTCTACAGACAGGAACCCAATTTGGGGTATCCCAGACCTTGTTCGGACCCTAGGAGGGACCGCTCTAGAGCGGCGCTCCAGGTTGTGGACCTTTCCCTTAACGCATGGACTCCGGGCATATAATTGGTAATTCCCTTCAGACAACTTGCTAGCACTGACATTCAAGCGAGGTTTATACTACAGTATAATCGATTATAACCTGCTGCATGTAGAATATGGAGCAATCTATATGATATGGTAGTAGTAGAGCGAGAGGAGAGTGAGCATAATCCTCTGTCTTTAAAGTTAAAAGAATCACTGACTCTCCCACATCCATTAGCTACAAGGTATGGCCACCAACAGCTTGTAGCCACAAACAACAGGAGGAATGTGAAATGGGAAACAGTGGGCTCTTAACCTGAGGGAGTTAGGGCTCTATACTCAATCCTGGTCACCCACATGGGCAGTATATGTGCTAATTGGGGGACAAATTACCTGATTTTAGTTGAGCATAACATGGTATTCTCTAAGTTGAGGAATCTCCTTACCAAGGAGTCCAGGGGGTGCCCTAAGCCAATGCTCTCAAGGGGATGCTTTACTGGCCCGTGAAAAAAGGCAAAGGCAAACCTCTTAAAAGCTATAAGGGAAGGGGCGCACAAGCTATATGGGAACATAGGGCCACCTACCGGGCTAGGCCAAGAGAAGCAAAAGCAGCCTGAGAAGACAGCATTTGGTCGCTGCTGTAGCAAATGACCAGAAGTAGTTCTGGTCTCTGGTTAGCATGAGCAATGGGAGGCAAGGTAATCCCTCAGAAACATCTATTTTACCCTGCGACTGGGTCGCCCATTTTGAGAGCTTGTACTCCACTCCTACTGACTCAGAGGTTGGCCATGTGTGCGGGGGTTCTCCTAGGGTAAAGAACCAGACTCCCCCCAGTAGTTTTCACCATTGAGGAAACTGAGCAAGCTGTAGTCTTGTTCAAGCCCGGGAAAGCTCCATGTCTTGACAAAATACTGTAGTGTAGTTCCTATTTCCCTAATAAGCTCTGCGCATTGGAATAATATACCCTATAGGCTTGACATAGGACTGAGGTCGGTATGTCCCTATCGAGTATATTAAACTTAATTACTTTGTGCCAGCTAGCTCAGAGGCCACTAGAAACTCCTTGAAAACAAGAAGGGAGTAGTTTCTGGCAACCGAAAAACATGACAACTTTGTTTCCCTTTAGAATCGGAACACTTCTCAGAATCGTGGAAACAATAGAGAACAGTTTCACTCAGCTCAATCGTGCATGCTTAGTTTCTCAGAGTTAAACAGAAAGAATAGACGGGCGTTTCAATAAAAGATTTATTGAACAGTCTTGTTTCTCATGTAAGAGATATGTGCTGTTATGATCACAAGACAGTATGCAAGATATATTATGTACAGCGTAAGCAGTAGAAATAAAGAATACTCCGCTAGCATTATCTTTTAGCATATATTCACATACATAAATAACATGAGCTAAAAATGCGAGTACTCATACGATGCGTCTCTAAGCTAGTTCTACCCCAGTGTACCTAACCTAGGTGTAGGACAACGTAAGAAGTAGGTGAAGTATGCTCTAGTGTGGTATACTAAGAGTATGTTAAGTCTGGTATGCCAAGAGTCCCTCTAGGTTCTAGTCAGCTCCATACCTTGAGAATGAGAGAGGTGGGAATCTCTTTCCGGACTCGAACTCTAACACCCCGCGAAGGGAGTCAGATCACTGGAAGCTGGATTCTCTGCGAGCAGGGATGACAGCGTCTTCTCAGTGCGTCAGGCCGGGATACGGGCTCCTCTGAAGTCGAGGTCTCCTCTAACTTGCTTGGGCAAGGAAAGGTATATTTATACCTGGTAGGTACTTTGGAATGTTAGCATTGACGTGAAGTCGGACAGAGGAAGACGTCAGGAATGAACCCTTAAGGTGTAGCGGTTCATGCATAATAGATGAGTTCTTGGAGAAATCAATAATCCTGTGCTAGGGGAACTCCCAAGAGCTTAAGGGTCTGGTTTCTAAGAACTCGTTGTGACGTTAGGGTGGACGGATGTCAGTGACCATGCCTGTATTTGGAGTGCACGGCTAATGCCTAAATAAGGACTGGGATTCTATGCCTATATAAAGGGCAATGCGAATTGTGCCTATATAAGGACATGTTTCAGGAAAACCTATATACGGACACCTAAAGCGGAATACAACACCCACTCCACTTTCGTATGAACGATAATACTAAATGCTAAACATGAAATTGAGTACCACATATTGCTAAAAACATTTCTAAAAGCATATTAAAAGAAGTTTAAAATAAACTGTTGAAATGCAATAGGTACTGTACATTTTAAAGCATTGGTTTCATTCTAAGCATATATTGGAAATAAAATGCAACATGAATGAATAAACAGTAATATATACACACATATGACGAAATGATTGATAAGTTTTTCAAAAATCAAAGCCATTTCATATCATGGAAGAAAATGAAATTTTAGACAGATAAGGTGACAATGTGTCCCTGGAAGTATTCAAAGAAGTCCGTTTTATAAGAATAGTTCTACTGTAAGCAGATTGATTTGCCATGTAGTTTCAAAAAAAAAAAAAAAAAAAAAAAAATCTATTTTGGGAAGAGTTTTTGAAAATATGAAGGCCAAATTCATTGCGTCCCTGGTACACTGTGAGCCGAATCAAAGTCAGTGTACGGGTCTGGTGTAAACATGAAATCATCTATTTCCGCAGACAAAATATCGTCAACTGATGTTGGTGACATTTGGAACACCTCGTGTAGGAGATTAACAGCACAGAGATGAGAAGCATCGCCCTCAGCATAAGATGCTGCAGCAATGTTCGCGTCCGTTGTTACCTGTGTGCCTGTTGATCCATCTCGTACCTCAGCAGCAGCCGGAAGCGTCTGTGAGATCTCAAGGAATGGCGTCATCAGGATTGGTAGCCTCTGGGGACAACACACAGCATGGGCCGTTATCTGGTCCAGCAGAGCATCGATTTCCGTTGGCATGACTGATGGGAGTGTTAGACAGGTGTCTTGCACGCATTCTTCACCGCAAAGCAGGCAGCGTAGAACAGGTAAGATGCAATCTTGCCAGATTGGTCTGAATGACAGGAACCATGTTGTATTAAGTTCCCGTAGACTAGGTATGCCCAAAAGCTGTACTATGCGCTCACGGCACTTCCGTTCTAGGAGAGCCTTCTCCACATCGCTCGGAGTGATGTCGGTGGACAGGCTTGCCATAGCGTAACAGTAGGAATAGAAATAGGATTCCTGCAACAAGTGCTAGAATTAATGGCACACCACCAAACACCGAATGTGCGAAGTTTGGGATGATTCAGAGGACTGCCTGGAAAGGTGCTAATAGTCCTGAACAGATGGTCTTAAATACATGTACAATTCCGCTTGTATCAGATATGTTAAAGATACGTCCCATCATTTCTACGAAATGTATAGGGCAGTTTGTACGTATTAAAGCCTGTATCTCAGCCGAAGTCCTTGCTACTTGAAGATCATAGGTTTCTTTGGCCGAGGCCAAAGGCACTGTTTGTTGTATAAGCATGGCTTTCATTCTGCTTAAAGTATCAAATCGTATAAAGGAGACATTCAACGAAGGCCACAAACGCGACTCCCTGACTGTGTCTATTGGGGCAAACAATACTTGCATACAGCAAGTGACCCTGGAGTCTACTGTTACCAGATATGGGATGCCTGGCAACATGCCACAGCAACTCTGATCATTCAACATGAGGTAACTCCCATTAGAAAGTTGGCCAAACGTTGGATTAATCACAGCAGCTGGTGTACCTAGCTGGTGGCAGGACAAATTTGCCACAGAACCATTACAAGCCCCGTGTAAAGAAATGTCCTGATATATGAGTGAACCGCTTAGTGCATTTTCACAGTGTGTACCGCTAAGAAACACTTCACGATCCCCACTCCAACATCTGTAACTGTAAGGTAAATCCCAGGATGTCTTAATGTATTCTTTACCTAACCTTTCATATTTGCCTGCTTGCATTTGTTTGAGGCAATACTGAAACTGGAAAGTAGTGACAGGCAGAGTGATTTTGCCATGAATAAGCCATTCTGTAGCTAACAAAACTCCAGGTAGTCATGAACGACGCTGCCAGACTGATTTTCAGGCTCCCTAGGAGGGTTCATGCTAGCGCGTTACTACAGCAGCTACATTGGCTCCCAGTGAAGCAGAGAACCAGATTCAAGGGGCTATGTACAGCCCATAAAGCAATCCATGGACAGGCCCCAGCATATATTAAAGAACGCTTGGTAACCTACGTACCAGGGCACTCCCTCCGGTCTTCAGATGCTGGGTTACTGTCCTGCGCTCGCTTCCTGAGCTCCTCCAAGGGGGGCAGAGCTTTCTCCACATTGATCCCCCAGCTCTGGAATAAGTTGCCGGAAGGCCTCCATAAAGAACCACCCCTTCTCCCTTTTAGGAAGAAATTAAAAACTATCCTTTTCACAGAAGCCTGGGGCACAACCTTGGCCTAGTTAGGGCGCACTACCCAGTAGAGTTGCTAAGGTGCCTTCTCTCACAGCGCTTAAAGACCAGTTGGTGATATGCGCTTTAGAAGCTCCAATTAACATTAACATTAACATTTTTCTGCCACAATGAATGGTACTTTCTCCAGTTTTTCAATGCTCAGCACTATACTTTGCTCCCCTTTGTGCCAGTTCGATCTGTTTATCAGTTAGATTGTATTCTGCAAACAGAGCCGACGTGTTGATAAAACGCAAAGGCACATAGCCCGCTCGCAAAGATTGCAGCGTCCAGCCTAATAACATAATAGAACGTAATTCAGATTGGCCTTGCTGTAACATGGCTAAATCTTGTTCCAGTATGTCAATAGCAGAGGATACAATGTTGTCTAATGAATAAATTCTGGATGACAAAGTTGTTAACCCATTGTCGACCACAGAGAGAGTTTTCTCTAAATTAATACGATCAAGTTCACGTATTCGTTCTGCGGCCTCTACCTGTGAAACCTTCCATGCTTCATTATAAGCAGCATAGATGCCGGCATATATGAAACGTTTTTGACGCGGTTTTCTCGGTCCTAGCAAGAATTCCCTACGGTCTGCGTCGTCTTTAAGTAAAGATAAGTGTTGTTTCACATCCTCAAGTGTAGATTTTTGTAGCCAATCGAGGCACAATTTTCCTACACTGTATGTTGTTACTACCGCCGGATGTTGTCTTTGGACGTATCGTGGGTCTGGCCTATGAATAGTAAAGCCCTGAGTTTGATTCAGGAATCTCTCTTGACAGGTGTTTGTGTCTGTGGGCCAGATCAACCATTTTCTCCAATCAGGATTTGTTCTGTTGATTTGTAGTATTGTGTCAACTGTAACCGCTGCCTGTGTATTGTTATCACTTGCAGGTGTTGGTACAGGTGTTTGTTTTCATGTCTTTGATCTTGGCTAACCCAAGGCAAGACGTTTGTTGCACAGTGTCATTCAAAAACATTATTTGCTGAGGGATGATACATGCTCTAAATAAAGCTTCTATCCTTTGCACTTGCCAATCTTTAGAACCCCAGACAGATTTTGTGTCTATTGTGTCTTTCCACAAGTCAAATCCATGTCTAGACAGTTGGGCAATAAATGCTGCAGAGTAAATCTGTTTTGTATTCGTTAAAATAATTTTCTGTCCTGTTTTGTTTACATTTCTATAGTAAAATGTTTCCGGATCAGATGTATTGTACCCTGAAAAATAGGGAAACTTTTTAGCAAACGTTTTTGAACTACCTTTTGGTGGTGTAGGACAATGCTCCCATTGGTTAAACAAACACATTTCTAGGTGTTGCAGATTTATGCAAAAAATGATGACCATAGTGGTTATAGCAATACAGCTGTTCATAGTCTGATGAACCCTCAAAATATTCATTGTTAGAAAATGCAGTAGACCTTTTTAGATCAAACATCATGTCATTTACAGTCTCAAAGTCCCAATAATCAGAATAGGTACTGGACGAAATAAAATCACTTCGTGAAATTTTAAATAAATGTGGAATGTTCAATTGTTCTGTAGGGCCGAATATATCGAAATCAGTTTTGTCCCACACTATACCATCCTGTATAGGAACGGCTGTGATGTTCACTGCAGACAAGTCTCTTGCTTCACAATGGGAAGTTTTGTGTGGTTTCAAAAGTAAGTTCACATGTTTACTTTCAATGTCCAAACGGATGTATCTGCCATTTATAAGCACGATGATAGTCATAACCAAAGCTAGCCAAAGCAGAAAGAAAATTATTCCAGAAATAATCCAGAGTTCAATCCATGGTGAAACCAGATAAGTATTTTTCAGAAAATGAAAAAGTCTTGTACTTGCTGTTTGAAAGTTAATGCTGGCGTCGTTTCAGGCTCACTCGGATCCTCAGAAAACGTATCAAAGTTAATGAAATAGCCAGAAGCAGTTCTGTCAATTGTTGGAATTGCATCAGGATTTGTTGAAATCGCTGGAACCAGTTGATCACTTGTTACGTTGGTGTAAACAGGTGTATTTGGACGAACTGTTACTTGAGTTTCAAGAGGGATGAGTTCCATAGCATTGTTGCTTAGTCCTTCATCTGTTACTGCTGAATTCTCGATGGTTATCAGTCTTTCAGTCTGAACCTCTTGGATAGTAGCGAGAGGAGTGCGTCTGCTACTAGGTCGGAGTCCACGAGGCCTACGATTTAGTATTGGCCACATACTGTGGTTTGATGAGGTCGATGGACACAAATCTTTTCTCCTTTTTTCCAGCAAGGGGCGGCAGAAGTACTGTTCTTGTCCCGTGAACGGCTAGGACAGGTACTGGTGGTCTGTAAGAAGGTCCAAATTCCTTCTTGTCCGCAATCTTCTCTCTGACTAGATCCCCAACTTTTGGGATCCAGACAGGCCTTGCTGGGACTGCCGGTTTTTCCCCAGTGGTGGTTGGCTTCAGGAACACGTTGCTTTGTTTCGATCTTAGTTCATTTAGATCCTGTAAAACAGCCAAACGATCTTTGATATCAAAGGGTTTATTTTCCACCACTGTGCCTTTACATTCGAGATCAGGAACCCACATTCTTGTCCCAAATAGGACCTCATATGGAGTGACCTCCCTAGAGAACTTCTTGGCAAATTATTTAATGAGCGTTGGACCCCATAAAGATGTTTGACCCACCCATCACCCGAACCTAATACTCTAGCTGTTCTAGACTGCTTTATGTCCCGGTTTTTCCTTTCCACAACAGAATTTCCCTCAGGATGAAACGGAGAGGAGTACCGCAATGCAACGCCCAAACTGGCCATGGCTTCTTTGTAAGCCCAAGAGCTAAACGCAGGGCCCTGGTCAGAATGTAGCGTGCCTATTGCGTATGTGCCGATAAAGACTCGCAAATCTTTTATAACAGTTCGAGCGTCAGCCGAGCGCTGAGGCCATATCCATAGGAACCTTGAGCACGAATCCACTGCGACCATTATATATTTATAGTTACCGTCCCTTTGCAAGGGACCGCAGTGGTCCAGGTAAACACAAGCTAATGGTTTGTCTGAAATTAACAGGGGTGTCTGCGCAGGACGTTTCACTGTGGAGACTTTCATCTGTTGGCATATTTCACATTCCAAAACATAGTTTTTGGTCTGTTTCCTAATGCCAGGCCACCAATATCTTTGTTTCAGTAAAGATACTGTTGCAGAAATACCTGCATGGGCAGAGGCTATCCCTTCATGTGCAGCTAGGATTAGTCCTAATCTACGTTCCTTGTTTGGAATTACCCTATCCCCCACTCCAGGGATTCGAGCAAAAGGAACGTTGTTCGCATCAATTACATAAGAGTACTTGAGTGGAAACTTTTTTGGTAACGCTGCACCACTGCCTTTGCTCGTAGCATTGACAGCCAACAATATCTCACTGTCTATTCTCGTTTTTGAACGAGTGATCGCAGCTACGGAAGCCGTCTGAACAGCCCCCTTGCGGCTTCGTCAGCCAATGAATTCCCTGCAACGTGAACGCCATCACGTTGATGACTCAGTGTATGGATCACGTGAGCCTTTGGTAGTTCGTTTTTTAACTGAACTACTTGTTCCCAAAGCGTTTTATGCTTTATTGTGCCACCTTTTGCATCTTTGAACCCATTTTCAAGCCAATTTTGTATATATTCATTATACGACTGAACACAGTAAAAAGAATCGCACACTATTAGTGTGGGGAATTCGCGATCTGTACTTTCAAGTGCCAGTTTGAATGCTTGTAGTTCAGCTCGCTGAGCTGTACAATCTCCTAGAGATTGGGTTTTTGTGACCATAGGTCTGAAGTTGCCATCTTGCATGCGACCTTTAACGATAGCGCACGCCGCACTGTAAGCTTGCTTACCCCCTGTAGCGGGTTGTGCTGATCAGTCAGTGTAAATTATGAATTCGTACTGATCGAGAGGCAGAATTTCAGTGGGCAGAGGACATTCATGTTCATACTGCAGGAATGCTTGTGTTTTTAGATCAGGATCAAAAACATATTCAACATCTGTTGCAGCAAGAGAATTAACCCATTGTATCCATCTAGGATGTAAAGCTTTTGCATACAGGATGCTCGCTTTTGTGACCGCTTCTAAGGCAGGTACTGGGGTTACGACAATAATGCGTTTCTCTTGGGCTAGGGCTCTTTCTTTTGCTACAGCGGTTTGAACTGCTGTCAGTATTTTTTCAGTTGAAGTGAAGCGCATTTCTGCTTGTGTATACAAATGAGATTTGTATGCAATTGGTACTTTTTCACCTTCATTAAATGTTAAGTAGGTGAATCCGCATTGACCCGAAATTATTCGGATCACTAAGTTGCGTTGACTTACGCGTGTTTGTAAGTGATTTGTTGCTAACATGTTAGCTTGGAGTGAACGCAAGATTTCTGTGTGTTCTTGTGTCCAATTTTTGATTGAAAAATCAGGTTTGATTAATGCGTAGAGAGGTTTAATCCTTTCTGCGTAATTTAGAATGTACGTTGTTCCAAAATTTAGGAAACCCAGGATGGATTGTAAATTTTTCAGCGTTTTTGGAGGTTGGAGCAGCGCACACTTTTCTAAAAAGTTAGCTGCCAAGCTCTTTCCTTCACTTGAAAGCTCATATCCCAGAAAAAGGACATTGAGATGGGCAATTCTGGATTTTTTAAAGTTGAACTTATAGCCCTCAGAGGCGAAGCCCAATATAATGGTGCTCACCCTGTTCAAGTGCCTATCTAGGTCATCGTCTGTCAGATAGATGTCAGCGACATATGACAATGCCTCATTATCACAAATTTGTAGTAACTCTGTTACCCTCGCTGAGAATAACCCCGGGCTGTTCTTCAACCCTTGTGGGAGTCGACAAAATTGACGCTGGGTCCCCATTATTGAGAAAGCTGTTAAGTACCTGCTTCCAGGTGCTATGTTTTGACAAAAGAAACCATTTGAGATATCTAATGTGGTTTTATATTTTTTACGCACAATGTTATTCATTAATGCTGTACTATGTGCATTTTGCACTGCAAATGTTTTAGAACAAGTGTTTAAGTGTCTGTAATCCAAAACTAGAAGATAGGTGTTGTCTGGTTTGGAGACAGGAAACAAAGGATTGTTCATTGAGGAGGTGCATGTTTCAATCACCCCTTGGTATTCAAGTTGATCTAAGATCTCCCTGACCTGCTTTTTAGCTTCTTGCTTTATTGGGTACTGCCTTTGTGCAGTTGGTGCATTTTTTCGATGTATTTTATGGTGAGGTGAGTCCTCATCCCATCCTACATGATTTTTATATAATGCTGGGGCCTGGGCTACTGCCCATTTCCTGGCATAAGTATATTTTAGGTGGATTGGAATATGGTTTGAGGAGGCAGGCATAATAATGTCCTCGCCATGTGGGCACTCCCTGACAAATTTTGGTGGCCAGTCTTTTTCTGCTAGAAGTATATCATAGCCCCTTGAAAGTTTTTCCCAAAAGAGTGTTTTCACCTGTCTTGGTATGTCTCCCTCCATTCGGAGTGTTATTTCATATAACTTTTGTGGAGTACTAACCCTGGTGTATACAGTTTCTACTGTGATGTACTCATTCAAGTCCACTATCTCCAGAAGTTCCTTCAGGTTCTGGCGAGCCATTGTGACTTCTGCTGCACTGTCCAGCATTGTCTGAGCCCATTCTCCGTTCTTGAGCTGTGTTCTCAGTATTCTCGGCATGTCTGATCTTCAGACCTGCTACCTTCTTTTTTGAAAATTGAGGTTTTGATTTATTTTTCTGAACGTGTTTGTCGTCTTTGGATTTCACGCGTTCTTCTCTATGTTCTGACCGTCCTCTTCTTTCCGATGTCTGTGACGATATCTGAAAGGTACGAGAGGAACGTGTATCAGTATCTTGATACCTGTCAGGCTTTCTTAAATTACCCCTTTTCCTGGGGTTATACCTCCTTTCAGAGGGCTCCTTTTGAGGAGACCTACCTCGGGATTGAGAACGTTTCTCGTTTGAGTTTTGTTTATTAGTTTCCCACTTCTTTTTAGAAGATGTAGGAGTTTGTTTAATAGAGTCCTTTTCAGGATTCTCAGATAGTTTTGGCTTCAATGGTCTTCCACCCAAACTATCTCTGCCTAATTCTGCATATGATTGTTCTATTATTCTGGGTAGTTCTGTTTGATGTTCTGTTACATCAAATTCCCTTAATCGTTGGCGGATCGCCACTGCTGCTGCCTCCCCTTTAATATTAGATAATATTATTGTTGAGACCTGGTCGAAATTTTTCAGTAGTTTCATACCTAAATTTAGAGCAGGCTCTGCCCCGTATTCGTTTTGAATTTGTTTCAGGACATCAGGTATTACTGCAATTTATGGAATACCATGTGTTTTAGTATAGATGGCAGCAAAGACTGAGCCCCAAGTGGTGCAGTCTTCCAGTTGTGGTGTGATCCCCATTGGTAAACAGATTGTTAGGATTCTGTGTTTCTCATAAGGGCTAGTATTAGGAAATACTGCTTCGATTTGAGTAATTTTTTGAGCTATCCAGAATGGAATTTGCTCACGTTTTGTGGGCATTTTACCCATGACTGCGTATAAAGTCTGTGGTGTAATTTTTAGAGTATTCCCCTGTTGAGGGGTTTGATTTGGAATGGTCAATGGTGGTTGGACTGTGAAAGTCCGCATCACATATTGGACCAATTGTCTGTAAATTTTTAATAACTCTGTAAGTTGAGTAAGTAATTCCTCGTCTGACATTATATCGAGGTCAGGATGAGGAGTGTAGCCGGCTAGAATCGGCCATGTTGCTCCTGGTCTACCTAGTGGACCGAGCCTGGTAATGTTTTTGTGATGTTTTAGGGCGCTTTAAACCAGAGCTGATGCTCCTGGTATGTTAGTGGAATTTCAATATCCTCGAAAGGAATATATTCCTCTGGTGGTTCATCTTCTTTGTAGAAGTGAAGCATTCTTGTGACTGGATTTGATTCTGGGAATACTATCCATGAATAGAATACCTCTGTCTGAAAGGACTTGTGTGCCTCTTTCACGAAAACTGCTCTACAGCCTCTTGGTGGTAGGCCGTGTTTTATAAGTTTTAGAGTGATGGCTCTTCTTAAGTTTGGATGGATGTCTATAACACCCTCCTCGGTTTCATTTAAACCGGTTAAGTTAAAAGCTGTTACGACTGGTTGAGCCGCAGCTACACCGTTCTCTGTGTCATTGTCCCCGCGTGTGGACATTTTGTTTTTTGAAAAATGTAGAACAAGTTTCAAGGAAACAAAAGATAAGGTGCACAATATTTTGGAACACTGTATCCTTCAACGTTGAATAAACCAAAATAGCTAATATATAGGGTTTTTGTCCTATTTAGCTTTGGCGGATGTTTAACCCTACCCACTCCAGACGTCTTATGGAGTATGTGAGTAGGGGTCTCTGAGAGAAAAGCACGACTGAGTTACTCAGTATCTAGCGTTAAATTACCGCCTAACCAAACGTTTGGGCGCCATGTAGTGTAGTTCCTATTTCCCTAATAGGCTCTGCGCATTGGAATAATATACCCTATAGGCTTGACATAGGACTGAGGCCGGTATGTCCCCATCTAGTATATTAAACTTAATTACTTTGTGCCAGCTAGCTCAGAGGCCACTAGAAACTCCTTGAAAACAAGAAGGGAGTAGTTTCTGGCAACCGAAAAAACATGACAACTTTGTTTCCCTTTAGAATCGGAACACTTCTCAGAATCGTGGAAACAATAGAGAACAGTTTCACTCAGCTCAATCGTGCATGCTTAGTTTCTCAGAGTTAAACAGAAAGAATAGACGGGCGTTTCAATAAAAGATTTATTGAACAGTCTTGTTTCTCGTGTAAGAGATATGTGCTGTTATGATCACAAGACAGTATGCAAGATATATTATGTACAGCGTAAGCAGTAGAAATAAATAATACTGCACTAGCATTATCTTTTAGCATATATTCACATACATAAATAACATGAGCTAAAAATGCGAGTACTCATACGATGCGTCTCTAAGCTAGTTCTACCCCAGTGTACCTAACCTAGGAGTAGGACAATGTAAGAAGTAGGTGAAGTATGCTCTAGTATGGTATACTAAGAGTATGTTAAGTCTAGTATGCCAAGAGTCCCTCTAGGTTCTAGTCAGCTCCATACCTTGAGAATGAGAGAGGTGGGAATCTCTTTCCGGACTCGAACTCTAACACCCCGCGAAGGGAGTCAGATCACTGGAAGCTGGATTCTCTGCGAGCAGGGATGACAGCGTCTTCTCAGTGCGTCAGGCCGGGATACGGGCTCCTCTGAAGTCGAGGTCTCCTCTAACTTGCTTGGGCAAGGAAAGGTATATTTATACCTGGTAGGTACTTTGGAATGTTAGCATTGACGTGAAGTCGGACAGAGGAAGACGTCAGGAATGAACTCTTAAGGTATAGCGGTTCATGCATAATAGATGAGTTCTTGGAGAAATCAATAATCCTGTGCTAGGGGAACTCCCAAGAGCTTAAGGGTCTGGTTTCTAAGAACTCGTTGTGACGTTAGGGTGGACGGATGTCGGTGACCATGCCTGTATTTGGAGTGCACGGCTAATGCCTAAATAAGGACTGGGATTCTATGCCTTTATAAGGGCAATGCGCATTGTGCCTATATAAGGACATGTTTCAGGAAAACCTATATACGGACACCTAAAGCGGAATACAACAATACCTGCAGATGTTTTCAAATCAGATCTTAGGTTGTGAGTTCCCAACATAAATGTGGTCTCGAAAGCCATCTCGATGTAAGGAGCAATTACTCCATCGTAGAAGGGGGCAGAGATTGTACCAATCTTTAAAAAGGGGGACCCTAGCACTCTCTCCAACTACCATCCTATCAGTTTGTCAGACAATCTGCAAAAAAATGTTTGCAAGCAGGTGCTACAGCGGTTGCTGGCCTGGTGTGAGGAAAACAATATTCTTTCGGGACTGTAAGCAGGATTCAGGCACAAGATCAGCCCCGCTGACCAAGCCTTCCGATTGCTCTCGGTTAAATGGAGGATGGTGGACCTGGCTAAAGGAGATCTTTATGGGACATTTATCGATCTTCGTGCCGCATTCGACCTGGTACCCAGAGGGAAGTTGTGGGAGGTGCTCCTAGGGGATGGGTCCCCCCCAGATCTTTCGCATTTGATCCAACTGCTCTACAAGGGAAATTTTGCCAACGTTAGGTGTGAGAACTAACCGAGGCCTTTTCCCGTAAACCAAGGTGTGCGCCAGGGCTGTGTCTATGCCCCAACCCTCGTCCTATTATACATGAACAACTGTATTGCCAACTTACTGAATTGTAAAAGACACACAATTGATGGACGGAATGCAGAACTAATCAAAACATTCACCCCCAGTCAAGAGATCTGGGTTAAATCCATCATTCTTTTGCTCACTATGCCACTACAGTTTAGACCTGGCCATATGCAAATCAGGCCAAGCCAGGTCCTCCCTGGACCGGAAACAAGCATCCTAGGACCGGTTTCGGAGTTCCACCCCTCATCAGCCAGGATAGCTTGATTCCAGTGGCACAGTGAGCCCGGGACCCACGTCTGGGCATACCCGGCGCACTTAGGACGAGGGAGCAAAAGACACACAATTGATGGACGGAATGCAGAACAAATCAAAACATTCACCCCCAGTCAAGAACGATGATGGATTCAACCCAGATCTGTGACTGGGGGTGAGTGTCTGAAAAGTTTCAGCGCTCCGTCCATCATCTCCTTGTGTTTGCTTTGTTCGCCCTAAGTTGGCAGGGTATGCCCAGACATGGGTCCCTTGCTCTCTTTGCCACTGGATTCAAGCTAGCCTGGCTGATGAGGGCTGTTAGCCCGAAACCGGTCCCAGGATTCTTGTTTCCGGTCCAGGGAAGACATGGCTTGGCAGTTCGGGCTGGACTGTTCCCATGAGGCACAGGGTCAAGACTGATATGCATATAGATGTGTCTGAACTGGGGTGGCGAAGTGAGCTAAAGAACGATGATGGATTCAACCCAGATCTGTGACTGGGGGTGAGTGTCTGAAACGTTTCAGCGCTCCGCCCATCATCTCCTTGTGTTAACTTACTGAATTGTGTCAATGATTCACACACCCTAGAGGGGGAAAAAATACAGGCACTCCTCTTTGCGGACAACAGACTGTTGATGAACAAAACCAGGAAGGGGCCTACAAAATCTGATTGATAGCTTCAATCAGTTTTGTGGAGATTTTGGTCAGGGATTTAACACGTCCAAGACCAAATACATGACCTATACTAAGAGAGGCAGGGTGAGAGGGGCTATTAAGGTGCGACCTGAAACTTTGGAAATAGTCCGGGAGTTCGATTATTTGGGCATCAGGTTAGAGATACTGGTTCCTGGGACCCCCTGATCTTAACGAGAACCCTAATAGTTAAGCATATGGCTGGAGCCCTACATACATTTTCCAATAAAGTAGACTGGTCTCCTGTACGATCAGTAGTTGAAATTTACAAGGCCCAAGAGATAGGAGCTGCTCTGTATGGGGCGGAACTATGGGGTCATTGTAACACCGGCTCTCTGAGCACAACAGAAAACAATTTTTTCAGAGGCCTCTTGGATCTAGAGAAAGGCACGCCATTGGTTTCTCTCCGCTTGGATCTTGGGATCTACGAGATATCTTCATTGATAACGTCAAGACCCCTATTGTTCTGGATCCGTATTTGAAGCACTCATGAAATGCGCTACCTCAGGGAAGGCTTGCAGGAAGTCATCATGGCCAATGGGGTGGGTAAAGTCAGATGGTTAGGATCAATTAAAAATGCCTGGACTAAACTGGGCGTAGGGAAATGTTGGAGTGAGCCCCGTTCTATTTGCCGAGGAGACGCTGCTAAAGTAAAACAAACTGGTTCAGGACAAAGCTATTAGTCGCAGGGACCTCTCAACAAGCGCCTTTCTTTTCCAAATATCTGTAAGTAAGGCAAAGGAATGCTTGGATTTTACCCGCCTGGCACGTGCCCGGTCTCTGTACCTCCAATTCAGGTTTGGGACTCTCCCAGTAGCAGCCTTCACCACCAACTGGGGGAAGATGAACCAGGGATCTGACTATTGTTTTCACTGTAAAAACGTACGAGAAAGCGAGAAGCATTTGCTGTTTTTTTGCCCCCTCTATGCTAAACCTAGAACCAAATGGATTGCGCCCCTGTGTAGATTCCTTGGCCTACAAATTCGAGAAGCTTATATGCAAAAAGCATTACCTCCTTGATTGTAGTGGTGGCAGTTTCCAAATTTTTGTATATAGCTTGGTCAATTAGACTTAAAGTTTTAGGCACTGCAAAAAGCCATGCCCCAGATGATTCCTTGTACGGCCTTGCTTTTAATATGATTACAACATTGTTGTATGTGATTTTTATAGATATTTATTGTTGTTTTACCTGCTTTTAAAGTTTGTAAAATGTTCTTAACGTTTTATCGATGTACCTTTTTTGATGATGAAACTTATGTTTTGAACTGTCAATGAAATTCTTATAGTGTTTACTTAGTACATTTTTTCCACACTACAAACGTCTCTTACAGGTGCTCTGGTGTGACGTCTTGACACTACAACGCTTTATATCCAGTTCACTTCCTTTGGCATACAGAGTCCACTTATGGCATTTTGCACATCTTCAGAAGCAAGTGCTCAATATGCCTCAATGTGAATTATCAACGTTTTGGACAGCATGCTTCCATCTGTACACACAGACTCCTCTCCAACAGCTTAATGACACTCTTGAAAACCCACTGTATTGTAGAAAAGGGCAACGTGTCCGAGTCCCTCTGCCATTCGTATTTGTGTACACATGGTGTGTCCTCAAACATGAGCGGCAAAGTGACTTCAACAAATGCCTTTCTAATAGTTGAATGACTCTCCAAAGACCTCCTGTACTGTGAGAACCAGCAACGCCATCCTTGCCCTTCTGCCATCTGTGGTTTTGCACACAGTGTGCACAATAACATGGGTGGCACACAGGCTCAGACTATGTTGCCAGTTTGTACAATACAGTAAGTACAACAATTGGTCCTGATGTACCTCTTTAGACCACACAAGGAGGCAAAAGACTGGAAAGATCAATCAAATGAGTCATCAGAAAAACTTTTCATGAAATAGAGTAAAGCACTCTAAAGGAATATACCAGAGAGAAAGGCAAAAAAACAACAGAATTTTTTAAGACAAAATCGTTTTATATATAATCCTTATGGAATAGGCACAATCAATATATCATTTAACCTTATACGGTTGTCAAAAAAGAAAGTGCAGAAAAAAGTGCTCATGTGCGACGTGAGTGAAAAGAAAAAGAAAATTCAGAAGAAAGGAATTGAAAATCAAAGTATCATAATTCATACATAAACAACACTGGTTGGGGTTGTCCCAAGATGGAGGAACCAATGTTAGGCCTGTTTACAACACCATTGTATATTGGTATATGGCCTTATTTAAAGAATGAGGGTTCTTATTTTAAAATGCATCATCAAACTTTTCTGAATAGCCAGCATACTGTATTCCAGGCCACAAAATGAAAGGTGTCAACGTTTCGACCCGTCTTAGGGGATAAGGGTGGTTTATGACCTCCGCATGCGGGTCTTAATCAGGACATAGAAAAGACAACCTAAGCATAATAAAAACGCAGTCAGGACCTGTCTCTCTGGTGTGTATAATATCATGAAGGGAAGTATAGTGAAAAAACACTAACTGTTGTAGTTGCCTCGAATATGGCCAGGACAGTCCAATAAATGGGTGGTCCGTGAAAGGCAAGTGGACTAAATCCGTATATCAATCATAGAAACGGCTATCTGCAAAATAGTTAATGCAACAATTCAGAACTACCCTTCGTCAAAGAATGACCTAATTACAAGTGGTTAAAATGGATAGTTAATAACTCACCCCCGTATTACAGTAGAAGGGCTCCCCAGAAAATTAGTAGAAAAATGGCAAGGCAGTGTTCAAAAGACTACATTCCGGAGTTGACTGCCTCTGCGAGTGCTTCGTCAAAGATGTCTACATAAAACAATATAATGGCCATGAATGTGCACACTAAATGCGACTCGTAAGAGGGTTTATACACAAACTTTGGGGAAAAAAAGCTCTAACTTAGTAAGTCGCCGTGCAGTGTAACGGCTTCATGAATATTCAGTATAGGTGGGGCCCATAATCAAAATCCAGAATGCGGTGAATAAATCGCCGTGCTCGGCTAAAAATGACTAATAAAATAATGAATGTAAGGATCAGTATGCTAATGAGAAGAACAAAGTAATTCCAAAAAACCAGTAATCAAACAAACCTTAACTAGTCGAAGTGCCGGATGTGCAGTGGATTGCTGGAGCTCCTAAGCCAGCGGGAGCCAAACAAGGAGTAAGAGTCCCACGCTCATGGCTAAAGGACTGAGCCGCGTACGCCTAGCGTGCACGCTGTATGGTGATTGACGTGCCCCAGCCGGACCATGGACACCGTAGGCTGTCATGAGGTAGCAGCGCTGGCGTCCTGTCAGAGGAAAAAATGCCTGTCCTCACTGTCATTAGCTTCAGTGTATTCCAAAGTCTAAAGAGTATTGTAACTGAAGAGAAGGTATAACTGTCAGTTGTGGTGGAGCATAACGTTATAGAAAACACGCCGCAAAAGTAACCGTCAGTGTGCTTGGGAAAATGGAAAAAGCACTACAGGAATCACAAGTGCTGATGCAGAAAATGGAAAAGTGTCTGGCCCTGTTACACAAAATTATAACATAACGGACTGTATCAAGACACACGACCGGACCCATATTTTGTGGGTAGGAATTTAAAAAATATATTTATATACATGATGCCAGCGAAATGGCATGAAAGTATCCAATTGTAAATACGGAAATAACAACAAACATGATGACAATTGGACAATGATTACAACACACTATGTACAATTACAAAACAAAATACATCAAACAAAACAAACATCATTGAAAATATTAAATATTTACAACAAATAAATCATGGTGTATTATACAGCTATAAACAAGTACCACATAGTGAGTGGTGCATACAATTAGAGAAGCCACACAGAGATGTGGTATCTGTAGAGGTACATAACTAGTAAAAGGAAAGAAAAGGGGTTAACCAGTACTCAAGGTAGCGAACTTGCAGTGAAATCTCTTCATATTAATTTAGACCCCTTGCCGTAGTGTAAAAAACATGGATCCACTTAAATTCCATTGAGTTTAGGGTATTTGCAAAGCTCCCACTCCTGGGATTGAGGCGGACTTTCTCTATTACCCACCAAATCAGACTCTCTGCTGTGTGTCCAAATGTGGAGAAATGTTCAACAAGGGTTGCCACAGGGAATTTTTGCTCGAACCAAAAGAGAAATCTGATCAGGAACAGGAACGCATGATCTGCGTAACCACTTTCTGCACAAGGAGCAACGAGATTAGGAAGATCATCAATCATCACTGGCACCTTGTGGCTGACAATGAAGGTATCCCGAATCCTTCTATGCATGCCTTCAAGAAAGGCAAAAGCATAATGGATCATGTTGTTAAATCCTTGCTCCCGCCATCTATTGCAAGAAACCCCTCTACGCTATGGCAAATACCACCAGTTAAAGGCCACTTCAAATGTGGGAAATGTAAAGCGTGCTCCACGTCTAGAGAGATCAAGAGCTTCACCCACAACGACTACACACATACCCTTAGGGACCACACTATCTGCAATACCATGGGGGTGGTTTATGCCATAACATGCCCTTGTGAGTTTATGTAAATCGGTCAAACTACCCAAAGGATTAAAACTTGCATACTACAGCACTGCAGTAGAATAAGAGTCAAGGTTCAGGGGGCACCCCTTGTTGAACATTTCTCCACATTTGGACACACAGCAGAGAGTCTGAATTGGTGGGTAATAGAGAAAGTCAGCCTCAATCCCAGGAGTGGGAGCTTTGCAAATACCCTAAACTTAAGGGAATGTACGTGGATCCATGTTTTTGACACTACGGCAAGGGGTCTAAATGAATATGAAGAGATTGCACGGCAAGTTGCTACCTGGAGTAATGGTTAACCCCTTTTCTTTCCTTTTACTAGTTATGTACCTCCACAGATACCACATCTTTGTGTGCCTCCTCTAATTGTTTGCACCACTCATTATACGGTACTTGTTTATAGCTGTATAATACACCATGATTTATTTGTTGTAAATATTTTAATATTGTCAATGATGTTTGTTTAGTAATTGTACATAGTGTGTTGTAATCATTGTCCAATTGTCATCATGTTTGGTGTTATTTCCGTATTTATAATCGGATACTTTCATGCCATTTAGCTGGCATCATGTATATAAATTTTTGGGAATTCCTTTCCACAAAATATGGGTCCTGTTGTGTGTCTTGGTACAGTCTGTTATGATATAATTTATGTAACAGGGCCAGACACTTCCCCATTTTCTGCATCAACACTTCTGATTCCTGTACTGCTTTTTGCAGTTTTCCCAAACACACTGACGGGTACTTTTGCGGCGTGTTTTCTATAATGTTATGCTCCACCACAACTGACAGGTATACCTTCTTTCAGTTACAATACTCTTTAGACTTTGGAATACACCAAAGCTAATGACAGTGAGGACAAGCATTTTTCCTCTGACAGGACGTGGGCGCTGCTACCCCATGACAGCCTTCGGCATCAGTGGTCCGGCTGGGGCATGTCAATCACTGTACGGCGTGCACGCCAGGCGTACGCGGCTCAGTCTTTTAGTCGCGAGTTGTGGTACTCTTACTCCTTGTTTGGCTCCCGCTGGCATAGGAGCTCCAGCGATCCACAGCACGTCCGGCACTTCGACTAGTTAAGGTTTGTTTGACTCCCAGTTTTTTGGAATGACTTCGATCTTTTCATTAGCATGCTGATCCTTACATTCATTATTTAATTTTTCATTTTTAGACGAACCCAGCGATTTATTCACTGCATTCTGGATTTTGATCATGGGCCCCACCTATACTGAATATTCATGAAGCTGTTACACTGCACGGCGACTTACCAAGGTAGAGCATTTTTTCCCAAAGTTTGTGTATAAACCCTCTTACGAGTCGCATTTAGAGTGCACACTCATGGCCATTGTATTGTTTTATGTAGACATCTTTGACAAAGGACTCACAGAGGCAGTCAACTCCGGCGTGTAGTCGTTTGAACATTGCCTTACCATTTTTCTACTAATCTTCTGGGGAGCCCTTCTACTGTAATACGGGGGTGAGTTATTAACTATCCATTTAACCACTTGTAATTCGGTCATTCTTTGACGAAGGGTGGGTCTGAATTGCTGCATTAGCTATTTTGCAGATCGCCGTTTCTATGATTGATATACAGATGTAATCCACTTGCCTGTCACGGACCACCCATTTATTGGAGTGTCCTGGCCTTATTCGAGGCAACAACAACAGTTAGTGTTTTTTTTTAACTACACTTCCCTTCATGATATTATACACACCAGAGAGACAGGTCCTGACTGCTTTTTTATTATGTTTAGGTTGTCTTTTCTATGTCCTGATTAAGACCCGCATGCGGAGGTCATAAACCACCCTCATCGCCTAAGACGGGTCGAAACGTCGACACTGGTCATTTTGTGGCCTGGA
Organism: Calotriton arnoldi; assembly: GCA_963921515.1. NCBI lineage: Eukaryota > Metazoa > Chordata > Amphibia > Caudata > Salamandridae > Calotriton > Calotriton arnoldi. Next base: position 707,050 of record CAWUFW010000313.1, on the reverse strand, counting down.
ATAAGGTATGCTGGCTATTCAGAAAAGTTGGATGATGCATTTTAAAATAATAAGCAACATTCTTTAAATAAAGCCATATAGCAATATACAATAATGGTGGTGTAAACAGGCCTAACATTGGTTCATCCATCTTGGGACAACCCCAACCAGTGTTGTTTATGTATGAATTATGATACTTTGATTTTCAATTGCTTTCTTCTGAATTTTCTTTTTCTCTTCAATCACGTTGCACATAAGCACTTTTTTCTGCACTTTCTTTTTTGACAACCGTCTAAGGTTAAATGCTATATTGATTGTGCCTATTAGGATTATATATAAAGAGATTTTGTCTTGAAAAACATCTGTTGTTTTTTTGCCTTTCTCTCTGGTATATTTCTTTAGAGTGCTTTACTCCTTTATTTCATGAAAAGTTTTCCCGATGACTCATTTGTTGGACCTTTCGAGTCTTTTGCCTCTTTGGGCGGTCTAAAAAGGTCCGTCAGTACCTTTGACGTCTTCTGGGCGTACCCCATTAGTTTGTAATAGTTTGTACAATACAGCAGATCCTCAGAAAGTCATTAAGCCCCTGGCGAGGAATTTGGGAGTACAGCTGAAACCATTCTGTCTAGCAGGTTGATGATTCACACTGAAGTGTAATATGCACGTCTCTGGAAGAAACGCAACAAGCATGAAATCGGCTATATATTCCAAATGTACTTTATCTAAATGGGATGATAAGAACTTTCAGTGGCAAGCAACAATACTTTGAATAATACATTTTTTTTTAAATCTATAGGAAGGGTAATTTTTAAGGGAGACGTAATAAATGCACTAATGGAGGCACTTAAAGTTTTTCTTTGCACTCCAACTCTTGTAATCATTTACCTATCTATATTTGCAGGAAGTGGGAAATTTGATTTGTCCAACAAGAATAACTGATAGAAACAAAAGAAAATGTTTTTAATTTAGAGAAATAAATGTGAATAATGTCTGTGGGACTAAAAAAATCGATTTTACAGAAATAGAAATGCAGAACTGCAAGGGACCCAAATATGTTATTTTAAAAGTAAGAATCTAAAGAATCTAAAATATTACTATTAACCAACAGTTCCCCTCTTAAGGAAAACGATGTCCAAAACTTCCAAGGAGTCATAATTATTTTTGCATCACCTCTATTCCAGAAACACAAATACTTCTTGTGAAACGTTTTTTAAAGAAAAGAAAAGATGGACGAGGTGATGATTATAGTCTAGGTTACCCTCTGAAGCGTAATAAAGAATAATATACCCAAAATATCATTATAGCTTATTGAACCCTGTGACCTTAGCTTGCCTCTTTTGTACTGTATGTTTTGGAACATAAAACCATTTCCTGGTAGGTGTTCTGTGAGGGAGTGTACAAATATAGCTGGGATCGCAAGTATGTCAGGAGGAACTCACTAGTGTGTGGAAAACGGTTCTTATGCAGACATGCCAACTCACATGATGCTACTGTGTGTCTAATCTAATCAGTCATTCTTCACATGGTGCACTCACTGCCTTACGTAGAGTAGAATAAAGCATGCTGAAATCTATTTCACACAGTTTGTTAGCAGTCATGAATTTGGAGGCTATGCTCTGACATGAATCATTCTGGGTGTTGGAGCCGCTCATGACAGGGGAGATACACCTTGATTCATTGGTTTATCCTGATGGGTAAGGACAGTTGGGGTCTTAATCAGTGTGCAAGTCTTTTGTCCAAGTTGTGCCATGGTTGGGAGCAGGATTCTTGTCAAAAGAGAACACTATTGGGCAACCTCATCGTTTCCTCCACACTGAGTACTTCATCAGAGGAAAAAGTTATTGGGCATGTATTATTAAATACACTATGTGGTCAATACTGAGAACAAATAGGGATATTGCTTTATGGGTCTACCAGAACAAAGGTTAACACTGTCAGATCTTTACATACCTGGAATGTAAAATAGTTTACCAATTTTGGTTAGTCACAAAATGTCTAAACTCTATGGACTTCTCTCTATCTAGCTGTGCAACCCCAAAAATACATTCTCAGTCGTTAGAAGAATTCTTTTTAGGTCTGGGTTGCCAGGCCAGCTGTCACCAGACCTCATATGATGAACCAATCACTTGAGGTTCAGGCTACTGGTCCACAAGAGAGAGGGCTGTGAAATTGCTTAATGTGCCCGATCCTCGCAAGCTTTAGTCAAGATATGCATGTACAACGAACTGAGGTCTAATGTGTTTCCCAACTTGGAGAGCTCCTGTCTTGTTTTAATAGCTAGAATGCTGCTAAAATTGCTATATTAGTATTGTAAATATAAGTTATAATAGATTATTTTAAGTGATGAGAATATGCACATGTTTTTAAGCTATTTTACTATTCTTAGTTTCATGTAATATTCTATAATGCTTTTAATTTGTATTCTTTCTAATTTGAGTTTAAGATTTATGGGCTGTAGTGAATTATTTTAAGCACCTCTGCTTCCACAAGTTAAATTAATTATTAACTGTCATGTATTTATTTTACTACTATTACATTATAATTTAATATTTCTATATTTTAAATTAATGTACTTATTTAATACTGTAATTTTATATTACCCATCCCGGAATCCTAAAAACCATTATTGCCTCTTAACGCTAGCGTTCCCTGAACCCTGCAAACTCTGTTACCCCTTAATGCTACCCATACCTGACCCATAGGGAACCATTCATGGACCATAAAATGTCTTACTACCCCCTTAACACTATCCTTCTCTGAACAATAAAAAATCCCTTGTTACCTCTTAATGCTAGCCTTTCATGCACCCTAAGAATACCTTACAACTCCTTAACACTACCCTTCCCCGAACACTAAAAAAAAAAAAACTTGCTGCCCCTTAATGCTACCCTTCCCTGAACACTACAAACATCTTAATGCTACCCTTCCTTTAATGTGACAAGCATGTTTCTACTACTTCATGCTACCAATACCTCAACCATAAAATCCCTAACTACCCCTTAACTCAAGCCTTGCTTGAACCCCAAAAACCCCTTAATGGTACCCTTTCCTGAACCTACAATTTCCTTGCTATCCCATTACAGTCTCACTCCCTAAACCCTAAAAACCCTTTCTAACGCTACCCTTCACTGAACTTTACTATCTCTTGCCTATGCCTTAATAATACCCATCCCTGAACCTGAAAAACCTAATTACACCCTAACGCTATTCTTCTTTGAATGCTGGAAGCCCATTGCTACCCCTCAACGGAACCCATCCCAGAAACCTAAAAACCCTTACTAATCCTTTGAGTACCATTCCCTGAAACCTAAAAAGCTTGGAGTACCTTTATACATTATCCTTCACTGTACCCTAAAAACTCCTTACTACCCCTTAAAGCTACTCTTCCTGAAACCCTACAAGTCCCTTACTACTCTTTAATGCTAACCTTTCTTGAACCCTATAAATTCCTTACTATCCCTTCATGCGCACTCGTGGACTCTGTCAGCTGAAAGCATGGAAGTCAAAGGGTGAAAAACTAGAAAGATTTGGAAATCCAATTACTGATTCCCCAGTAATTCCTCATTTCTAAGGTGACCCACGGGGTCCCACTTGTGATAACTGTTATTTGTATTGCCACCTCCCTCCCTGCAGTTATTAATATCATTGGTATTTGGGTGAAATCAGGGGTGTCATTATAAGGCCCTTAGTGGCATTGGGTGACAAGGAAAAGCTTACCTATTTAAAGAGTCAGAAGAACATTTTTAGGGCATCAGAGGAAGCACTTTCAGGACTACTGTATTCTGCTGTTTGCAGTGGAGCTGTGCTAGATTGCCAATTGGGAGAAATCAGCACAGCCCTAGTGATGGAAAAATTTACTGATGTTTTGCTGTCATACCAGAATTCGGTAATGGCATTACCACTAGCAGTTCTAGTACCACAGATTTAGAGAAATATGTTCAAGCACTGTTTTGTGTCTTTTTTTACACCATTATTTGTGAAGAATTAGCACCAGGTTTTTGCTTGTGCTCTGGTATGTATTGGCACTGAATGCAGTACTTACTCTTACTATAAATATAGAATGAAATGCGCTGAAAAACACTTTTCACACATTTCAGCAGATTTCTACAGCTTTCCACATATTCTAAATTACACCAAAGTAGTATATCCGTGAATGACAAAACACACTAAATATTAGTGCATTACTAGTATATCTTAGTCAAAATAATGGCCAATCTAGGTAGGGTAAGCTTACCTTTTAAAGTCAGGTTTAATAGTGCAGCTGTATGGGGTGACGTCAGCTGGTAAATTGTAATTCCTTCTTCCATAAGGTGCTTCCAATAAAATGCAAGATGGATGATTCTATATCTGAGATAAACTCAACTATGCGGTTTGTTATATTCAGTTGTTTTTCTTCTATATGCATTCTACACAGAAAAAAATATTTTTACTACTTTTCTCCAGCATTGGCAAAGTCAGAGGACAGATAATGTGCTACACATGTGCACATACGATGCATGCAAAACGCTTTTGTGAACACCTGTGTTTACATTTGTTGGTGCATTACGGCGAGACCCATTGACTTTGGCAATGGTTGTTAAATGGGGTAAAAAGATCTGTGTGTTAAGGGTGTGTTCATATTGGGTGATTTTTTTCTGAATGGCATATACAGGAGGTTCTGCTGTGATAAAATGATGCTGTTGGTACTGCCAGAGTTTGAAATGTATCAATATTTCACGGACAACGAAAAATACTAGTTTTTTTTACCTAACCTGTTTTAATACTGTGTTTTAAATGCAACATGTTAAACCATATATTCTTAAAATACTATTTGGTGGGCTTGGTGGGGCGTTAAATAATCGCCCACCCTGATTTGGGAATTCGACTTACCCGCTACTCTCGTTCCAGTTTCAAAACCGTCCGAAAATCTGTTGAAGGATCACGCTTTAGAAACGCTGTCAAGGTTGTAAGGTATGCTTCGTTCTCACTTATGCAGAAACAAACGTAGTACTTGATATGATATTATTCATTTAAGAAGTGCCACGTACCCTACCACGGGATTTATCCTTACATCCCGCTACATACAACTCATATCTCGCTTACTGCCGGTACGCGACTGAGTGCTAAAGGGCGCAGCCATCTTGGTAACGCTAATGACCATCAACATCGAAACAAGACTCGAGATTAACCCCCCCATATCTGATGGCGGTTTATGAAAGATGTCAATTAAATGGCCATGTTTTAATGGTAAAATAACAGTTTTACTGTTAAAAGCGTACAAGGTATATTCATTATTTGGCTGTGTTTTGACAATATTCTGTATTGATTGCGATATTTGTGAATCGTTCACTATGAGCAATTTTTGGCGTGCACGTAATGTTTTTTACCTTGTACGAAACATAAGTGAACTATTTTAATTTCATATATTACCCAAAAATGTGGACATAGTACATTACCACAAGATTGCTAACATATTTAATGATATTTTTCTAAGGAAGAGAAAATCCGTCCAAACATGGTTGCCTTAACTACGCTTCTACAAGACACCGCTGACAGCCAAGGTTGTGCTCAAAAACGTCACTTCGGCTTCCAGCCAAGTCACTGAGGTCAACTTCGTCACTTTCAATGACCTCAAAAAGACTACATCTCCCAGCATATTTAGTGTCCACTAGAGGCTGCGGGCGGCCAATGGGGAGGGTGGGTTCAGTTGAGCGGCATCAGAGTTCCAGATGAACCAACCAGAGCTCGGGTTACTCGTAGGGGTCGCTCTGGAGCGCAGTGTAGACTGTGCGAGGCGGCGGGCCACAGTGAACGTGCCGAGAGAGCTCGGGCAACTCAGGTTCTCTCCAGTCCAGGCCTGGCCATGCCTGTGCGTACGGAGCCCCGGCCCGCGGCCTCCCTAATTCCGCCACCTCCCATCAACACACAGCAACCCGGGGTGACCGTCTCCCTCCTGTACAGCGGGGCCAAGTACCGGGGCCACCAGAAAAGCAAGGGTAATGCTTACGACGTGGAGGTGGTACTACAGGTGAGGGTGTTGCGGAAGGGACTTCAAAGGTAGACAGTTTTGGTTGGCAAGATTGAGGCATCCAGTAGGCAATGCCTGATGCCAGCAGAAGAGATACTATTTCACGTTATCGGCATAAATAGGATCACGGCTCGTCCTCACGACTAGTTATTTTAGTGATAGTCCATCAACATTTTGAAAGAACGCATCGCAAGAGCACAATCGAAGATTTTTTTTTCAAGGCCACAATGCTAATCACTTAAAATGAACTTATTGATTGATAATGACACGAAGTCTCAACTTTTTTGGGGTACAGATGCACAATGTTTTGTGATAACATCTTTTTGGGTAGGTGAGGTGTCCATCTCAAGTGCTAACACTGGTTAACGAGATATTTTACCATTAACTTGCATTTGAGTGATGGAAGCTCTAACGGGAGTAACCCTGAAACATCTTCTGAACAAGTGGATATTGTTGGTAGGTGTATCCGTACTGATTGTCGTTTACGGCTACAAAGGACTTTTAGTTTTTTTCCAGGTTTTTCATGTGTGGCTATTTGCACCTAGAAAGGCGTGTTAAATCCATAGAGATTAAAGGTAATCTAAATAGCGAGTACTACATCGATTAATGTGATGCTAGATTATGTAGCTTGCAAAACAAACTGCAAACATTCACCCCCAGTCACTAAAATCTGGGTTTAATCCATTCTTTTGCTCACCATGCCACCCCAGTTTGGCCCCAGCCATATACAAATCAGTCTTGACCCTGTGCCTCATGGGAACAGTCCTGCCCGAACTGCCAAGCCAGGTCCTCCCTGGACCGGAAGCAAGCATCCTGGGACCGGTTTCTGGGCATCACCCCTTATTAGCCAGGCTAGTTTGAATCTAGCAGAGAAGTGAGCACGGGAACCACGTCTGGGCATACCCTTCCCACTTAGGGTGACAAATGCATGTGTCACCCTGAGTGGGACGGGTATGCCCAGATGTGGGTCCCGTGCTCTCCATGCCACTGGAGTCAAGCTATCCTGGCTGATAAGGGGTGAAACCCCGAAACCGGACCTAGGATGCTTGTTTCCAGTCCAGGGAGGACTTGGCCTGGCAGTTCGGGCTGGACTGTTCCCATTTGGCACAGGGTCAAGACTGATTTTCATATGGCTGGGTTCAAACTGGAATGGCATGGGGAGCAAAAAAACGATGGATTTAGGCCCAGATCTCTGTACTGGGGGTGAATGTATGGCATTGATCTGCATTCTGTCCATCAATTGTTCTTTTTGCATTGGTCACCCTGAGTGGGACGAGTATGCCCAGATGTGGGTCTCGTGTTCTCCATGCCACTGGAGTCAAGCTAGCCTGGCTGATGGGGGATGAAACCCCGAAACCGGTCCTAGGATGCTTGTTTCCAGTCCAGGGAGGACCTGGCCTGGTAGTTCGAGCTGGACTGTTCCTACAGGGAGCAGGGTCAAGACTGATTTGCATATGGCTGAGTTCAAACTGGAATGCCTTGGGGAGCAAAAAAACAATGGATTTAGGCCCAGATCTCTGTACTGGGGTGAATGTATGACATTGATCTGCATTCTGTCCATCAATTGTTCTTTTTGCATTTGTCACCCTGAGTGGGACGGGTATGCCCAGACTTGGGTCCTGTGCTCTCCATGCCACTGTAGTCAAGCTAGCCTGGCTGATGAGGGGTTATAAATTAGACTGAGGATGGCCCTGTGTGAGTAAATACAACTGAAACAACCCTGAAGTTTACTGAAATCTTTTTAACTTCCTGATTTTTGGACACCCTTGGCCATGGACTCTGTTTTAAGTCCTATCCTGACCACTGATGGTGCTAGACACCAGATTTTTTTTTTTTTTTTTTAGGAAACCATTTCACCTGCCCTACATTTTTCTGCTGTAAATGTATATGATTCAGCTCTAGCTAGACATTGACATTTATTGATTATGATTACCATGTTTAAAACCTTCTCCTCCTCCTTGATAAACTTTTACTGGTTGACTGCTCTGCCCTTGGAGAATGCACAAGTAAAGGCCTGACGACACTGGCCCTGGGATCCTTAGGTTAAACCACAGCACCGACGAAGGATGCCGTTTAGTGACTCTAGCTACCCGAGGGCCTGGAGAACTGGTCTGACAGTAACAAAACAGAATGAACAGAAGACCTAACTCAATGTGAACAAAGTACTGACTAACTTAAGCATCAGCACCACATTCTCTCATAAGCAATGACAGAATAAGTTAAATATAGCTTAACAAGATATGTCCAAAGCACAGTGGCAAATCCTGGAAAAGCAGTCTTGGAAAGAAACCCATCTAGCATAGAAAAGTAACTTGCCTCCTTATGGAGGCATTCATAATGCAAAGTCGCTATATAGAAACCAGTCTGAAAACTTTTTAACCAATTAATATATTTCTGGTTTGTGCTTTAAAGTGGAGTTCACTGACTGCCTAGCTTGCAAGTTCTTAAACTTGAACAAGACTTGTTTTATGAGTGCAAATTCACCTTTTGTATTCAGAGAATATGAATTTGGTTTCATAATTCTGTTTATTCACAAGTGTGGTGTACAGTTACGTGGGATTAGACCTGTTGCTAGTGGTAGGGATTGGACTGCCCAGTGTGAGGATACCCATAAGTTAACATGCTTGTGGATAGTCACATAATGTTTCACAACTTTTTCCTATCCTATACAGGAACAGGTCAGAATTTTACTCCTGTAAAGGTATGGGTACGGATCTTTCCAGGGTGGCAATAAGCAAGGAACACACCTAAAATTGGTGGGGTACGGTGTAGGTGTATTCTTCACTGTAAGTATATTTTAGCACTAGAAAAAAAAGTGTCAGTGCAATAATGTGAAGACATCTTGACGTGTAATTTTAGTGGGATGGGTTTTGCCACTTGGAATAATGTTGTTGCAGCTTCCTAGTAGTGCTCCTGTAAACCTCTTGAGAATTCCAATTGCAGTTATTCGATGTCTTTAGAGCAACTCTATCACTGTCTGGTAGCCATATACTTTGCAAGTAGAACAATAGTAGAAACCAGGCCTCTCTTTACAGTGAAAGCAGATCCCCTCGGTAGGTCCTAGAATTTTAAATGGAGAGCAGCTTCTTTATATGGAGCACTCTACAACACCACCACTAAAACTGCTCACCTCAAATGTGAGTGTTTCTAACAGAGTTTCTAAGCATAGGATTAGCATAGAGCCGCCAAGCTAGAAAAGTGCTGCAAAAAATTTCAAGGCATTGTCAAAGTCTTAAAGCATGGGATTAGCTAATGATATTTACACCTCGCTAAAAAAATTGTGAAAGCATTTTACTAATCCAGGCACCGTACTACAGCATTGGATTGGCAAAATATCTTCCAAGCCAACCTAGAATGAATAAAAGCAACCCCGACGCGTGATTTACTCTTAGAGCTCTTCAGAGAGGTATAGCTTTATCCAGATACAAGGGGAGCACTCAGTTTAAGTCAAAGCACTACCCTTTCATGCATTTAGTCAGGGCAGCTTGAATTATGCAATTGTGCAGGCGCTGCGATTTTTGCATTATTGTAAATTTGCTGCATTTGCCACATAATCCATCATCTGCCGCATAATCAGCAGATTGTAACAAAAAAATTGTTTCTTGCTCACACGGTTCAAAAGTTAGTAAAAACGCAGCGACACGTGTTGCCGTGCAGTGGAAGGCCCTTTGCAAAGGTTGACTGGCCAACTTCCTGTACCTTATTGCTATATTTGGCTGTTAAACTGGTACTAATGAGGTGCAACTAATGCTCACACAATGTTTACATGCTTAAAATGACAAAATAATGAAGTAATACTACCACAAAATGTGCTGCATAATGCAGCAAAATTTGCCTTTTCTTGCTGCATTAGTTACTCAACCATCCTGCCTAATTTGACCCTCCCATGTCGCATAATTCCAGTGGCCCTGCTTATAGTGCTGCATAAATTATACAAAAAAGGAAGCGGGGAACCCTAGGTAGTTGCCATATTTTAGATTGAGAGCAGCTCCTCTATATGGAACAGTCTACAACAATTTAAAACTGCCCACCTCAAATGTCAGTTTTTCTAGAAATAGTGAGTGAATCTTCCTACCCCACAAGGACTCCAGGTCAATCTGTTTACACTGTCCCTCCTTATGAGTGGATATTCCAGGCTCTCAAACCGCGGGACCAACAATCTCCCAAAAGCATTTAGATCCTAAAGTGTTTTCCAGTCCTTTGGCGTCCGTGCGTCCGATCTGCTAGTGTTGTAGAATCCTTGGGCACAATTGAAAAGAACATTCACAACGGGATTTTTCAATTGGAATGATGGTATCCCTATAGTAAACGGTGGACCCTTTTCCCTACAAGGACTATTTACGCCTTTAGGATACTCGCCACAGTTGCTTGGGTATTTGTTTGAAGATTCTAAAAGGAGAGGCACATTATATTTGTCTTTGTCTTGATAAAGGTGGCCATTACTCTGCAAACACCACCGAAACGCGTCGACGCTTGGGATAAACTAAATCCAGTGTACTGGCCAGTCATTGTGATGATAAAAACACTTGGACTGCATACATGTCTGGCGTTTGAGTTTTTTTACCTGGATTAGTCCACAAACCGTATTGCTGTCTGTCTCTCTCTCTCTTCTTCTTTTGTTTTATCTTTCTTTTAGACTATACATTTTTAATTGTTTTTAATACGTGGATATAGTGTATGTGCTATTTGTAGGATTTATATATGTGATATAATATTTGTTTTTGATACTAGATGAATTTTTTCATCTCCCTCTTGATTAATTGATATGCTGTCTATGTAATACATGAAATTGTATAATATGTTTTTTATAATATGAAGATTTATGAATTCTGTATAATGAGCATTTTTTAATGGCTCCAACATTTCTTTAATAAAATATAGGTGGCATTCCATTATTAGTCAGTGGTTGTCTTGTGGCATTGCAAATTTCGGTATATGGGCGTTTTTGGTATGATTGATATGAATGGTTTGCAATTATTTTAATTATTTTATTTGGTTACCGAAGGGAATTTAACTTCTTCTTTGACTAAGTAACGCCCTGTCCCTTTGGTACGTGGGGCTTCTCTCTCTTTATTGGGTGCACCTTCACTTCTCCAGTGGCAGAATGTTTCTCAAGTTTGTTCGATTGCTCGTCCCAGAAGTCTTTCAGTTCCTATAAGACAGCCAAACATTCATTTTTAGGTCGAGCCTTGCGGCAGTGCGCATGCGCTGCTCGCTCTGCGAGGCATGCTGTAGTAGGGTATGCTGTGGAAGCCTTGTCCACTCTCCGCCCATATTTGTCATTGGCTTTGTATCATTGTCCTTCGAAAATGCTGGCTTTTGATTATGAGGCTTGTTAGTCCCGCCTTGGTACCGCCTTGTCTCCATTTGTTAACGCCCATAAGGACTGGACCTTTTACTTGGATTGTTACACAGTGGGCTTTATCTGGTGGGTGAGCACTATTTTGATAATAGACACTGATGGGGACAATGGCGGCTGCAGCGCTATGCGCTCTAAATTGTTTGCTTTTTTTAGGTCTCGCCTACGCAGCGCGCATGTGCTGCATAGGGGGGACCTCTTGGAATCGATCCGCTTTTGTCCCCAAAAACGTGCACGCGTTGCATTGCTTTCAATGGCAACGCGTGCACGTTTGGCGATTCCCTTGCGGGAGCGAGCTTTGGCGCCATGTGTTAGCAATTATCGCTCCTGGCGCTGCTCGCTCCCGCAAGGGAAACGCTTTCACTTTTGCCGCCAACTTTCAGCGCGAGGCGCGCGCGCTTATTACTTTAATGTGCGCGGCGCCCTCTAGGGACACAGCACTCACTTTGCCACAGACACGCGATCAAAGTTCAATCACCCGTACCGACAGCAGTAGGACTTCGTAATTATGTAAGCAGAATTCCGATCCAGCAATGCAGTGGCACCTTCTGCCGCTCTGTTTTGTAAACTCACAAGCCGTTTGGTACTGTTATCACCATTCTGTGGCCCTGTTGGTCCCCCACGTGGAAAACTTCTAACTTGTTTCTGCTAAGCTTCTTTGTTTTGCACGCTACTTTTTCCCCCTGACTCTTCCGGTATGTCCCTCTTTAAGTCTTTTGATATGTCACTTCCGGTTGAGTTCCCTTTTTGCATTCCCCTTCCAGATGCGCTTCCGGTGTGCTGTTATTGTTCCCCCTCTGGGTCCAAAGATAGCTTCCTGCTTCTCCATCCTGGGGGCAGATGGCGGCTCGGGCAGTGCTGCTGCTGCTCCTTCTAGGGGTGGCCAGTGCCTCACAGGGCGACAGGGAGCCCTTGTACCGGGACTGCGTGAGCCAGTGTGACCGGAGCAACTGCACCAGTGCTCGCGGACGGCAGTGGAAGGAGTGGCAGCCGTTCCACATGAACCTAACAGGTGAGTGGGGCGGCGAAGGGGGACAGATGGAATTGTGACTCGGTGGGCATATTCGTTTTCTCGACAGCTCGTTTGCACCGCTTACTTTGGACTATACCATTAGTCTCCTTTGTACATTATAACACTGAACAAGCTCCCAGCCTTTGAGAAGCAAATTCATTTCTTCATGATTTGTTTGAACCGCATGTTTGCGCAAGAAACCACGAAGGAGCGCCACACAACAAACAATACACAAATGGTATTCTTATCTGTGTAGTTTTACACGTAACTGAGCAAATGGATTTAGAGCGCCTCACTGACCTTGAGAGATGTCGAGTCTATTTCGAAGTGCGGGTGACATCAAAAGATTGGAGGACGCTTACAGTTTAGGTATTGACCAGTGTACTTCGTATTTAACCAGCCTTATAATTCTATGGCAGCACCGCAGGCAATGGTTATACTGTTACTCTTTACAATTTAATGGCAGCCAAAACACAACTCTATAATGCACATACTTCCAATGGCTAAAAGTACAATAAAGGACCACAATCCGTCCTACAATATTTACGTACATCTTCTCATTATCCTCTTCATTGCATTAAGTGCTCTCTATTTTATTTGATGCTCGGCGTTTGCGTGCTTAAGGCAAAGAGAGCATACCTGTCAAGTCCCTTCTTGATTATTGTGCCAATTTGTGAGGGTGATTGCTTGGAGTGGCTTTTTGTTCCTCCAGCGCAGGGGTAGAATATCAGTGGCCCTTCCTGGATCCTTTGGGGGTGCACAGTAATCTCTTCTGCAAGCTGGCCATTAGCCGCGGTGACATCTTGGGCTGGCCCCAGGCTCCCTTTCTTAACCATTCGAAAGGTGCTCTGATTGGCTTAGTTCAGGGGATATGAGTGTGAATAATCCCATCTCTCACCTCTCCCATCGTGGGCACTATGGCATTAGCGCAAGCACTTCTATAGTATTTCCTTTGCATTAGCAGTGCCAACCGAAGTACGTCTGACTATTTTAAATATTTGTTTAGCTTCTAGGCACATGTTCAAAATATTTACCAGTTCGAGCAGCATAACGTGGATCTATTTTTTTGTCTGTCCTAACTGAAGTGTAGATAATATTTTGTCCTGTGGTCTCCACATAGGATTTATTTTTTTCCTCGTCTACAGCTCACAGTTAGATTGGAGTGCAACACGGAGCAATTGCCATTGGTTAGACTTATAGCACGCATTCCTCCCGTCACCTTTGTGTGTTTGATTCAACGACCTGAGTGACTAAGGGTATGTCCAGGCATGGGGTCCCGTGCTCACTGTGCTACTGGAACCAGGCTGCACCCGACTGAAGAGCGGTAATAACGGTGAAACCGGTCTTTGGTTAATTATGTACTGGTTCAGGAAGGTCCTGGCAGTTCAGACTGCACTGCCCCTATTGGAGCAAAGTCAAGACTGATTTGTATACAGCTGGGTCCAAACTGAGGTGGAATGGTTGGAAAAAGAGCGATGTGTTAGGATGCCACACTGATCGTTTGCCAGTGGTTAGACTTATTGCAAGCATTCCTCCCATCACCATTTGTGTTTCTGCGCCATAATTGTACATCTTTAGTTCTGCCTTCACAGTGCAGCTCTCACTATACTTTTTGTGAACACCAGAAAAAGATTTAAGAAGAAATACTAGGAGAGGGTCTTAACTTCTGCCCACGTGTTGATCTTTTTCTGTACACACTTCATTAGGCAGGAGGTGTGTGCTTCTACTGGAAAAGAGTGCTTGTTTTGCCTTGTGGGAAAGTTTTTGCTCAATACAGTGAGCTTGAGTTGATCGTGGCTACAGGCCAGTGGCAATAGCTATAAGCTTGATTGGTTTGTCGGGAAACGTTATGTCAGGTGCTATAAGTCTGGTCCATTTACAATGAGAAGGTAGAAGACCTGCCTTACTGACAGTGAAAAGCATATGTTGAATCCAATATACCTTTTAAGGGTGTGTAGTAATTACATCTGTTAAAGCCTGCACATAGGTGTTTGGTTACCTAGAATCTCACAGGTTAGCATAGTAAGCAAGGGTTTTGGTATTGGTTTTTCCCTCTGACAAACCTTGGTGGCAGAAGATTTGTACTAAGAGAACCTTTTAGGCTCTCTTTTTGGAGAGGTTTCCTATTTTGCCAACTAATTTTGTACATATTTCTAATGTCACGACTATATACCTGATGGTTGCCTTGTGCAAAAGCTTTTCCTCAATATAGTAGACCTTGGTTGGTTATGGTGACCAGTTAGTGTTAAAATCTGTAGCTTGGTTAGTTTGTTGTTTAGAGTTATGTCAAATGCCATATATATGATTTGTTTATTATAAAAAGTTGTGAGAAAGACAGTAGGCCTGACCTTTTTTGTTATTGTGAAAAGCATATGTCAAAGCTAATAGATCTTGAGGTGTGAATTATTTCAATATGTTAAAGCATGTCAATAGGTATTTTGTTACAAAGAATCTCACAGACGACTGTGGGGAATGTTTTTTTTGGGTGTTGGTTACCCCTCTCTGAAATGTGTGGCCTCTCGAGCAGCAATAGTCGGGAGGTGATTGGGGGGGGGGGGGGGTGTGTGTGTGTGTGTGGCTGTGTGTGTGGCTGTGTGTGTGTGTGTGTGTGTGTGTGTGTGGCTGTGTGTGTGTGTGTGGCTGTGTGTGTGTGGGGCTGTGTGTGTGTGGGGCTGTGTGTGTGTGGCCGGCCGGTCCAGGAAGGGTTGAAGCAACACGAGGGCGGGGAAAGAAACATAGACGCAACAGAGGAGGAGTGAAAATACAGGGGTTAGAGGGAGCAAAGAACCACAGGCGTGAGCGAGGGCAATACGGATGTGGGTTTCACGGCTTAAACTCGCGTAAATGTGAGACCTATTGCATTGCAAATGCTTGTTATCAAAAGGCGTCTATGCCGCCACTGTGCTAGGATTTTCAAGGTCCGGTACCCACACCTGGATCCCAAACAGAACTTCATCGGGAGTTCAACCACCCAAGGATCTTTTAGGCAGATTGTTAAAAGCGCTCTGGACCCCTAACAGATGATGGATCCAACTACGACCTGAACCTAATACTCTTGCTATTCAGTTCAGTTCAATCACTTTATTCGAATAAAACATATCCATGAAAGGACAAAATCACAGAGTAATACATAAAAACACACAAGTTCGTAATGGTCATAAAAGGTGTTACATAAAACCAATACAGAACAATAAAAATATTATTTATACAGTGATCATCGTATTTCGCACGAACAGCAGTTATCAGAAAAGCACCCACACGGAATACTAACTCATCATCTTCTAAGTTAAGAAGAGTCCTATATGAATCTCTGTAATGGACGGATGGGTGCCTTTTAAAAAGATGAAGTAAAAACAATTTTGTATATTGTATATAAAACTTGCAAAAGAATAAAGTGTAATGTAGTTTGACCTGAACGACCATCACATGGGCATTGCACAAAATCAAGGTTAGTATGGAAACCAAGGTGAAAACATAATATATACTTCACAGTGCCTGCCCTTAAGCAGGAAAAGGAGACCCCACTCCCAACGGCCCATAGGTTTAATCAGGTAACTGGCCGGATGTTGATCATTCTCGATGGCCATAAAGGTAGCTACAGTAGATTTCCTAGACTCCCTGTCGAGTCTATCCTTTCTATAATACATAGCCGCCCGCAGGTCTTTTTTGTTTTGTGTATAGCTCATGTGGGCTATCAAAAATATGTTCATAATTGATAGTACTTAAACTAGATCTCACCTCAGCTAGCCATGGGATATCCATGCCTTTTTCACAATTGAGGCAGTCTATTATAATTTCTCTTGTGAGGGACGCCGCCATATTTTTCCATATGGTTAGCCAAAATAGAGCGGGACGGGCCCTTATGTAGTCTTCAATGTAATGTAAATTTAATTCACTATGACCAACTTATTGGGCGTAGCGATGGGGGCTCCCAGGAGTTTTCGACAAAATCTGTTCTTGTACTGAATATTACTACATTTGGAGATGCCCCATACCTCAACGCTATAGGAGTGCACTGAAATTTTTTTTTTTTTTTTAAATAGTTAAAATAGCCCCCAACATCCTGGGTTGGGGAAGACTAAGTACCAAATTGATTGTTTTAGAAAACTTGTTCCTACAATATGCACTATGATCAGTTCATGAACCATTAGCAGCAAAAACCAGCCCCAGATAGGGAAAACTGCTAGTGCATTGTAAACTCTGGTTGTCCACAGAAATAACATTTAAAGAGTGCTTCCTCGGGCCACAGTCCATTATAAAAGATTTTTTTATATTAGTACATAAATTAAAAGAAGCCATAAAATCCACAAAGCACCGCACTAAAAGATGCATGGCATTAGGTGTGTGGCCCATTCGGACCGCATCATCGGCATATAACTGGGTTGGGAGTATATGGCCATTAACTCTTGGGGCGTCTTTAGTGAGCACTGTTAAAGAGGCATGTAAATTAATAATATATCAAATAAAAAGTAATGGGGCCAGAACACACCCCTGCCTGACCCCTCTAAAAACACCAATATCATTCGAAACCTCCCTGCGCATTTTAATTCTGATCCTGACTTTTAGATCTCTATGTAAATATGCTAATAAGTGTACTAGTGCCTCATCCATTCCACATTCTAAAAGGATAGACCACAGACTGGACCGGTTAACATGATCGAAAGCAGAGGTCAAGTCCATAAAGGCCAAGTACATTGTTGATCGCTAGGCAATTGTATATTTACCAATTATTAAGTTAAGGTTAAGGCATTGTTCAATTGTATGCACAGTGGCAGTCAACAGGACCGTTTCATGTCCTCACAGATCCCAAAGGGATGTCATGCTTCATCATAGGGCTATTGCTCCTCGTTGGGCCGGCGCTGCAATGCCCAACGGGTCCCCCAAAGGGTCACTTAATTGGAGATCCTTTATTGGTTGGCCGTAAGATGAGTGCAAGGTAGAGTCTAAGTGGGCTGGTGTATCGTGTGATGATGTGGGTTACAACGGGTCAGGGAGGCCACCAACTACTTTTAATAACTGGACCGCCCTGTCAGATTAAAAACCTTTATAGGTAAATGCTACCAATGGGGTTATAAAGTACCCTGGTAGTCTGATGTGAGTTTCCTCTTTAGGGTCCAACTCTAGTCAGTCAACATGTTTCGCGCCCCTAGTGGTCAGGAGGATCCGTGGTGCTTCATCAGGACAGGAATAGTGAGTGAATCTTCCTACCCCACAAATGTGTCAAAAGTGGTGCCCTTTGAGTGGTACCTACTTTTTGATGTTGGCTTTCCAACCTGTCGAGAGAAAATGGAGATAGAATTATAATGTTCCTGGCACGAGCGTCTTATTGACCAGGATGTCCATTATTGTGGACCAAAATGTTGGCCTGGTGCTGGAGTGGCATCCAGACACGTAAAGACACATACAAGACAAACACAACATAAAAATAAGTAGGGTGAAGAGCCAATCTATGAGAATAGCTTGCATTTAGAATTTCTTTCAGCGAAGTTCCCTGCCTAAAGAATCAGAGGCGGGTACCCCCGTACAACAAAATTGCTGCAGATCACAATAATACATGGCATGCAGTATGAGAAAAGGAAATTTCATTGTATAAGTGGCTTTTATAAATGCGATGCCACTGTGCAAATAGTGTAGCTTGCCAGTGTAGCAGTCAACTGTTGTATACACACGAGAGATCACCATAATGCGTGCTGCTATCTCATAAGTTGTCACAGTGTTAAAAATGGTCTCAGTATTAAAAACGGGAGCGTGGTTGTGTTTCCATTACTCTTGGACATCGTGAGACACACTCTTACTTCCACTGGAGATAAAAGTACTCCCTAGGGTGTGGCAGATGTGCCGCGCTCAGTCGTGCTAAACTGGAAGTAAGTAGGTAAGATAAATAAGGAGGATCCAAACCACAGGATCACATATGCTATAACATTGTCAGCCGGTTCAGTGACCGGTATTTGGTACTCACGGTTTCTGAGTGCGATCTGGTTGTCGTGCCTACCCTCGTCCTCTGCTTCCCCCGAATGAGGATGCGGGAGCCGGGGGTTCCTGTTTTAAAGGAGTACACCTGGCGGGCTTAAATCGGAATCCACATGAACCCGGAAGTGCATCATCGCACATGTCTGGCGGCCATCTTGGAGTGATGTTGCTTATGTCTGGCGGCCATCTTGGCGTGAAGTTGCACATGTCTGGCAGCCATCTTGGAGTGGTGTTGAGGTCAAAGGTAGTGGGGATATGGCGGAAAGATTATTGCGCACGTCTGGCAGCCACCTTAAGATAGTTTTGAGGATGAAAGCTAGTGAATTTCTATCTGAACCCTCTCCACGTATGTCTGGCGGCCCATATGAAATAGTGTAGAAGTGCAAAGGAGAAGATGTGTCTTATCAGTAAGTGGGGTAACGGTTAACAGCACTTGGGGGTACTGCGTGCCGGTCACAATACTCATGTCAGAGTAGCTTTTTAAGGACCATCATTAAGTGACACTTAGTACATTGGAATGATATTTATTGATAAGTAACTAGTTTTGTGTAATATGGTATGATCTAGTCTTGTAAGCCTGACAAACGCCCTGTATCTGTAACTATGGCAATTCTTTATAGTGGTGTTGTGATCGTCGCATATTGTCTTAGCTTTAACGATCATTAGGGTACATGAGGTGGTGGTCAGAAGTGACATCTATATCGAAGAATAGGCCTGAGTGGTTTCCATGTTTGGTTGCTCAAGGGTGTAGGCCTACAATCAGATCCTAGGGATGACATCGTTCAGTCCATCCCTGTTGGTATGTAGGCGGAACACCTAGCGCTGTTCTCGCCTAAATAGTGTGGCTGCGGTCCACGATGTGTTTCATTCAAGGATTGTCCACTTCAGATCATTAATGGAGTGTTTCAGATCATTTAAGTGGTTGCTCATCCTTGTGGAATTGCGTCCACATCTTATGGTGCTCTTATGTTCCCCTATTCTTATCTTTATAGGTCTAGTTGTCATCCCTATATAATACAGTGGGCAGGGACATGTAATTGGGTAAATGCAGTTTCGGGTGTTTCAGAGTTGGTGTGCTGTTTCGGTGTCCAGGAGAAAGATCCTAGCTGTAGTGTTTTTGAGTATTCAGTAGAATTACAAGCGGTACAACTCCCGCAGGGGTAGTGTCCGCTGACTGGGGGAAGGTTCCGAAGTGTTGTTTGTGATCTGGGTACCTTTGTTCGAGGTCTTGTGTGTATCAGTTGATCTTTTAAATTCGATGTCCTTCTGAAGGTAAATCGTGGGCGTTCAAGTTTCAAATTACCTGTGCTCAGGCTATTCCAATGTTTCAATATGATGGTCTTCACTTTGTTAGATAAGGGTGTGAAGGTAGTGACTCATGCCATTGTATCCTCTTTGGATCGTGTATTGTTTTCTAATAGAGCCTCCCTGTTATTGTTGTGGGCTCTCTTTTCGCCGAGTTTGATCACTCTCTGAGGATTTTTTCGGTCAAGTAGATTTTTGCTCGAATCTTTCGCTTGATTATCGTAGTATTCTAGGTTGCTGCAAATCCGCCGAAGGCATAGGTACTAGCCATATGGTAGGTTTTCATGGAGCGCTTTCGGGTGGTGACTCTCAAAGGATAACAGGCTGTTACAGTCCGTATTCTTCTTAAAGGTTTTGGTGTATAACTGGCCTTGAGTGAGGCTGATCAAAAGATCCAAAAAGGCAATCTCAGAGTCTGAGATCGAACTTTTGAAGTGTAAAAAGGGGCTGAGTGAGCTGATCCAGTTGGCGAAAGCCTCACAACTGTTTCTATCCCCTTTCCTAAAGACGAGGATGTTGTCTATGTAGCGCCTCCATGAGACGATGTTGGTCTGGAACGGATTTGAGGCACAGATGATGTGTCTGGACTCTAAGTCGGCCATGTAAAGACATGCAAGACTAGGGGCATAAGTGCTCCCCATAGATGTCCCTTGTATTTGGCAGTACACTTGTGTCTTATACATAGAGTAGTTGTTCTTCAATGCTAAGGTGGCACATTCTATTATGAAGTCTGCAGGGGTGGTGGTCGGTGCAGTGATTGTTCTTAGGAGTGTGTCAATTACCTCAATTGTTGCGTCTTGGGGGATGTTAGTATAAAGTGCCTCCACATCGAGTGTCATCAAAAAGGAGATCTCCGCGATCTCCTTTTTGATGACACTCTGTGGAGGCACTTTATACTAACATCCCCCAAGACGCAACAATTGAGGTAATTGACACACTCCTAAGAACAATCACTGCACCGACCACCACCCCTGCAGACTTCATAATAGAATGTGCCACCTTGGCATTGAAGAACAACTACTTTATGTATAAGACACAAGTGTACCGCCAAATACAAGGGACATCTATGGGGAGCACTTTTGCCCCTAGTCTTGCATGTCTTTACATGGCCGACTTCGAGTCCAGACACATCTGTGCCTCAAATTCGTTCCAGACCAACATCGTCTCATGGAGGCGCTACATAGACGACATCTTTGTCTTTTGGAAAGGAGATGGAAACAGCTGTGAGGCTTTCGTCAACTGGATCGACTCACTCAACCCCTTTATACACTTCACAAGTTCGATCTCAGACTCTGAGATTGCCTTTTTGGATCTTTTGATCAGCCTCACTCAAGGTCAGTTATACACCAAAACCTATAAGAAGAATACAGACTGTAACAGCCTGTTATCCTTTGAGAGTCACCACCCGAAAGCGCTCAGTGGAAACCTACCATATGGCTAGTGCCTTCGGTGGAATTGTAGCAACCTAGATGACTACGATAATCAAGCGAGAGATCTGAGCAAAAATCTACTTGAGCGAAAATACCCTCCGAGTGATTAAACTCGCCGAAAAGAGAGCCCTCAACATCATCAGGGAGGCTCTATTAGAAAACAATACACGATCCAAAGAGGATACAATGACGTGTCACTACCTTCACACACTTATCTAACAAAGTGAAGACCATCCTATTGAAACATTGGAATAGCCCGAGCACAGGTAATTTGAAACTTGAACGCCCAGCATTTGTCTTCAGAAGGACATTGAATTTAAAAGATCAACTGGTACACACAAGACTTCGAACAAAGGTACCCAGATCACAAACACCACTTTGGAACATTCCACCAGTTAGCGGACACTACCCCTGTGGGAGATGTACCGCTTGTAATTCTACTGAACACTCAAAAACACCACAGCTAGGATCTTTCTCCTGGACACACAAACATTGCACCAACTGTAACACCCGAAACTGCATTTACCTAATTACATTACCCTGCCCAATGTATTATATATGGATGACAACTAGACCTATAAAGATAAGAATAGGGGAACATAAGAGCACCATAAGATGTGGACACAATGCCACAAAGATGAGCAACCACTTCAATGATCAGATCATTAATGGAGTGTTTCAGAAGTGGACAATCCTTGAATCAAACACAACGTGGACCCCAGCCACACTATTTAGGCGAGAACAGCACTGGGTGTTCCGCCTACATACCAACCAGGATGGACTGAACAGTGCCATCCCTTGGATTGAATTGTAGGCCTACACCCCTGAGCAATCAAACATGGAAACCACTCTGGCCTATTCTTCGATATAGATGTCACTTCTGACCATCACCTCATGTACCCTAATGATCGTTAAAGTTAAGACAATATGCGACAATCAAAACACCACTATAAAGAATAGCCATAATTACAGATACGAGGCGGTTGTCAGGCTTACAAGACTAGATAATACCATATTACACAAAACTAGTTACTTATCCATAAGTATCATTCTGATGTACTAAGTGTCATTTAATGATGGTCCTTGAAAAGCTACTCTGACATGAGTATTGTGACCGGCACGCAGTACACCCAAGTGCTGTTAACCGTTACCCCACTTACTGATAAGACACATCTTCTCCTTTGCACTTCTACACTATTTCATGTGGGCCGCCAGACATACATGAAGAGGGTGCCGATCGATATTCACTATCTTCAACACTATCTTAAGATGGCCGCCAGACGTGCGCAATAATCTTTCCGCCACATCCCCACTACCTTTGACCTCAACACCACTTTAAGATGCCTGCCAGACAAGCGCAATAATACTTGAGACAGATATCAAATGTCGTCACTTTAACACCACTCCAAGATGGCCACCAGAAATGTGCTACACCACTCCAAGATGGTCGCCAGACATGTGCGATGATGCACTTCAGGGTTCATGTGGATTCCGGTTTAAGCCCGCCAGGTGTACTCCTTTAAAACAGGAACTCCCGCATCCTCATTCGGGGGAAGCGGAGGACGAGGGTAGGTGCGACAACCTGATCGCACTCAAACCATGTGTACTAAATACCGGTCACTGAACCGACTGACGCTGTTACAGTATATGGGATCCTGCGGTTTGGATCCTCCTTATTTATCTTACCTACTTATTTCCAGTTTAGTACAACTGAGCGCAGCACCTCTGCCACACGCTAGGGAGTACTTTTATCTCCAGTTGGAGGTAAGATTATGTGCCTCACGATGTATAAGAGAGTAATGGAAACACAACCACGGTCCTGTTTTCAATACTGTAATCATTTTTAACACTGTGACCACTTATGAGATAGAATGCATTGTGGTGATCTCTCGTGTGTGTATAAAACAGTGGACTGCTACACTGGCAATCTACACCATTTGCACAGTGGCAAAGCATTTATGAAAGCTTGTGCCACTTACACAATGAAATTTCCTTTTCTCATACTGCATGCCATGTATTATTGTAATCTGCGGCAATTTTGTTGTACGGGGGTACCAGCCTCTAATTCTTTAGGCTGGGAACTTCGTTGAAAAAAATTCTAAATGCGAGCTATTCTCATAGATTGACTCTTCACCCTACCTATTTTTAGGTCTCGCCTAGCGTTGCAGCGCATGCGCTGCTCGCTCGGCGAGATTTATTGTTAATGAGGAGTTTTAGATAAGGGCTTGAAGCCCCGCCCCTTATTTCCATTGGCTGGCGTCACCGTTTATGGTAAACGGTGGCCTGCCATTGGAAATAAGCTGTTTGGGTTGCCTCCCTTTGGCTTTTTGTGCCGGCCCACCCGGACTGGCTCGCCTGCTTTGCGTCTGTCGCAAAGCACTTTCTTATCTTTATGGGGCCATGTGTTTCTAAACACATGGCCCCATAAAGACAAGAGATCGCATGCGGTAAGGATTCGCTCTCATTTTTGCTGGTGTAACTGAATGCTCTGCGTCCAAGGTAGTGGGGTATAGCTGGCTGTGAGGCAGAAAAGATTAACGCCTGTTGCTGCTTGCTCGTCTCCGCAACCATCTCCCACTACACTGCTTGTTTTAATTTTGTTAGCACTTGAAGATTAAGTGAGTTGCCCCAGATTACGGAAACTTTAGCCGCTGCGGCATAACGTCACTCTGTATGGGCACCTTTCTCGTTTTATTGTGGTTCCCACCTTACTCGTAAAGCAAGAACCACTGTACTTTAAATAAGGCTCGCCTTTCAGGTGATGGGCTGACTAAATTCACATGTAGAATGCCTGATGTATCTAAGAAGGATGGCGAATCCTGGAAGGTTTGAAAGCTGCGTCATGACGCTGAAAAAAACACTTATAATTGTGTCCTGGAGGCCTGTGTCAGAGAGTTCTGTTTATTCTTCACTTGCTAGTCATCGATTAATGTAGCATGAAGGGCCGGTTCCGTTGGGTATTCAAGCCATGTATGACGAGCTCTACCGCTAGTTATTGGCCGATAGGGAATGGTTGGTGGTTTTATGAATGACTATAATCATTTTCTGTGATTGGTCTCTGTGAAAACGGAAGCGAAAGTGGCCTAAAACTACCAAAGGGCCAGACAGACTTGTGAGAAAAGAAAGCTCTGTGGTGGGTCAAAACTTACACCTCTGAACCTGTTCAAGAAGAAAGACTTAACACATTTGTTTATCCTGTAGGTAAAGGGGGGCGTTTTCCACATCACGTCCACGTAGCTGATTCTACCTAAAGCCTACTGTGCTTTCATACTCTGACCCAAAATCTTTTTTGCTACAGGCTGTTTCACCAGACTAACTAGTAATTTTAGTGCACTACTCATACATACAAAATCCTCCAGTGGTGTTGCCTAGACTGTTAGTAAGTTTAGGCTACTTCTCTCATTTTACATTGATGTTATTGTAATGAAAACGGCACAGATTATGGAGTTTCCATGCTCCGTGGGTTTCGGTATAGAAAACAAAACACAGCGGAATGCTGTAGGGACAAATGCAATCAAAACATACTTGTACCACAATGAAACAATTAATTTCCACTGCTTTATTTCGGAATGTTTATTGTTGCAGAGGCAAGCTTTATATAATGAACTGACACAAGAAGTTATATGACTGATTACAATCTAATTCCCAGTGGAAATTGTTTCATTGTATTATAATTGCGTTTTGATTGAATTTAGCCCTAAAGTATCCCGCTGTGCTTTTGTTTTCTATATTAGTTGCCCAGGAAACGTGGGGTTAGATGGCCAAACCGTTTTATGTTTTTGATATTGTGGTTTTCGGTCTACCGATAATATAATTATATGAATAGGTAGGGGCACTGGTTTTGAAGCACAACGAAAAGAAAGGTTTTATCCTTGAGCTGGTCCCTTCCTGACTTCTACATTTCCATTATAGTAGTCCACCTAGTTCTAAGCACTCAGTTTTGGTTAAAGTGGTAAACAATGGCACTTTGAGTTGATTTGCCCAAGATCATACGTTTCATCAAAGGTGTAATTTTAGTGTGTGTATGTGGTTCTTAAGTGGACAGTTTGCTCATTACTTACTTGGCGGTTTTGTAGGGTGCTATCATGTTGCTTAGTGGCTACTGCATAGCGCTATATTGGTTGGTAACGGGCATTGGGTTTGATCTCTGTCCAGTCGGCTAAAGAATGAAGACTGTATTTCAGTTCTCCTGTTTGCACAAACTTAAACTATTTACAAGCAACTTACACTGCCAGGAGTGACTTAGGTTACAAAGGTTCATACATGGCAAGGAGTGTCCCTTGATGAGTGCTGGAGAGCATCTAGGGACCCTCTCCGCATAATCGGTGTGTCTTGTTTCCATGTCTGGTGATGGTTTAACCTTCATGTTTTCGTTACTGTGTTTTTAGGTAACGCTGCTCGCTCGGCGAGATTTATTGTTAATGAGGATTTTTAGAAAAGGGCTTGAAGACCCGCCCCTTATTTCCATTGGCTGGCGTCACCGTTTATGGTAAACGGTGGCCTGCCATTGGAAATAAGCTGTTTGGGTTGCCTCCCTTTGGCTTTTTGTACCGGCCCACCCGGACTGGCTCGCCTGCTTTGCGTCTGTCGCAAAGCACTTTCTTATCTTTATGGGGCCGTGTGTTTCTAAACACATGGCCCCATAAAGACAAGAGATCGCACGCGGTAAGGATTCGCTCTCGTTTTTAGGTCTCGCCTAGGCAGCGCATGCGCCGTCTCTCCGAGACCTAAAGTAATCTATATGTTGAGTGAAACTCCGCCTATTGGCGGCTAATATGTCCTGCTGCTTGCCATTTGTTTAACGTTGGCATACCTTTTTGTTATCTGGGTTTTAACTGACTGTTGATCCGATACTGACTTCCGTTTAGTCCGGAAGCAGCAACGCCTATGTACTGTTTTCATTTGATTTTCTGTTTGATGTGTGCTTCAGGGGAACTTTGTTTTACGTTTTTGGCAGCCCAGCATGCTGAGTTGCAGTTAATGGTTTTGCTTTCTGGCCGCTTCGTTTACGGTTTATTTTTTTCGTGTCTTTTTTTGTTTTTTTAAATAAAACATAGTTTGCGCTTTTCAGAAACGCTACAGTATAAGTTTCTAGACTCATCCCTTCTATCCGTCTTTTTTTCCGTGTCTTTGTACGCGATGCTAGGGACCATCTTTTTTTGAATAAAACATAGTTTGCGCTTTTCAGAAACGCTACATATAATAGGACAATGAGTTAAGAGAAGATATCGTTCTTGCAGTCAGGTCCATCAGTGTTGCCAAGTGCATCTCTCCCTCGACTCCTGGAACTTTCGCAGAGGGATCAGAATCCTCCGTGATGCTGGTTTTTCTTGCACATGTCAGTAAATGAGTACTTGCATCATAACCTCCAGATTAAACTTTAAGGACACATAATGGGGTGGATAATATAAGCGGGCATTATCACAGTATACAACCCTCAGCTCTTAAATGCAACCCCTGTTGGCCTCTCAGTTGAGGGGCAACAAATCGAATGGGACTCAATCAGCATCTTTATCACCATTGGTAGTGGCATCAAGTGTGTGGGCTGTGGTGTTCTGGGTGCAAGGAAACAGAGGGGAAATAGTGAGTTTCAAATTAATTGTAGGAATTGGATTATGGAGTTAAGTCTGGTAAATTCGTCTTTATGTAGAAAACGCTGCAGCCGCACAAGTGCCTTTTTACAGTAGCCCTGCCTAGGCCTCTGCTTCTCAAGCAGTAGCCGCGGGCACGCCATTCTTGGCCCTGCTGCGAGTCTCCCTAAGTGTCAGGTGTGTGCTCTGCAGTGCTCAGCCCTTGTATTTCACCCATGAATGGGGGACCCAGTAAGGCCAAATCGTGTTTCTTTTCCCAGAGGATGGCTCCTAGCAACCCGGGCCAGCACCAAAACTTTTGATGCCACGGCTGATTTGCAAATGATTGGTTCCCTGCTTCCAAGCCTTATTTTGCATATGGTTGGACCCCTGCTGTAATCACTCATTCGAGCTAAAAATGATGGAGCGGAATGCTGCCAGGGGATTGCCCACTAGTTATAAATCATTGATTCGGGCCTTTCCAGACATCATTTTTTTGCTGTCTCTCTGACATCTTTGTATACCCTGCAGGGCCGACTCGGACGTTAATCTTTTCGAGGTAAATACAAGTACCGTTGAGTTGATTTTTATTAAGTGTTACGCACTCGCAAGGGAATTTTCTGTGTGTGCTGTAGTGAGTGCGACAGGCTTCTCGCTCCCTATAAGCCGAGTGAACATACTTTAATCGCGGCTGCCGTTTCAGGAGCGCCTTGCTTAGTTGAACCATCATCTAAGTTGGCGAAGGTTATTTATGTAAGTAAGTGTAAATGCTTAAACGTACACTAGAATTGCTACAAAGCTCATTTAAAAAAAAAATAAAAAAAAATCATTCAGTAGCGCTAGTACGTTTGCTCTTTATTTTTCCCCGGAAATGGCATGCTAAACCCTGTAGTTCCACCCGCGATTTGGTTTCATCCTGTCGAATGTTATGCTTCCCTTGAGTGTCGCTGCGCGTTCAGTGGTTGTCTGTACTCTGGGTTCTTAAAGGAGGCAAACTAGTCTTTTCTGCACTAGGGAAAGTAAAACAAGTGATGTTTTTTTTTTTATTGTTAGCAATGTTTATTGTTTATACCAGCACGGAGGAGGGTAATGAGGGACTTCAAACGGTATGAGCTCTGGACATTTTTTTTTTTTTGTAGGAAGGGCTCAAATTATATTCTCAGCCGTGGATTGGAGTGGACACCCATGGTGATCAGGTTTCAGACTTAACAATACGGACCTTAGCAGGGGCTTTGTCAGTGAAAAGTAGATCCCCCCCCCCCCTTTCTCTCCAAACAGTCCTTCCGTTTCTTCTCATCCCGTACCCCACCCTGCTCATTCATTTCATTCTACCCGCTAGCTTGTTGCCAGCATTCCTTTCTGAGACAGAGCTCCTGCTGCAACGGATCTCTGTAGTCTCTTTACGAGCATGGCTGCTAAGCTGTCCATGGTAGAGCCTGCTTCTTTCCATTCCCCACTCCTGCATCCCTCTCCTTCCACAGGCTCCGGTTTTCAAACACACTCTTCTACTTCCTTAAAATGACTTTAAGAGCCACAGCATCGGACTGTAATGAGGCAGAGCAAGGTGATTACGTGGCTGGTGCATCCATAACAAAAGGTTAAGAAACGACCTCAATGCACCACCTATTGGCGATAGTGTGATACAAAATACCAACAAATTGCCATTTCTAAGTTTTTGGAAAGTGCTCTAGGAGGCAAATTTCTATGCTGCCTGCAGTGCTAAAAATCCTTACCCTGTTCCTGGTGATCGATGTGGCACATTAAAGCAATAGTAGGCAGGTGCTTTATGGTGCTGGCTCAAATGGGTGCTACGATTCAACTCGGGCTTCACACATGGCCCTGTTGCTAAGGCAGAGGAGCACCAAAACAAAGCCAGGGGCTCTGAAAATACCAACAATGCCAGGTCATGCTCATAACATAAGCATACCAATGAATCACCTCAAGATTGTTTTGTTGTTGCAATTTATAAAATCATGTAGACAGCACACACAACAATCTGCTGTACCTGTCGCTACATTACTGAAAGGCAGTGTACCTTTTTAGGTCTCGCCTAGCGATGCAGCGCAAAGCGCTGCTCGCTATGCGAGATCTATTGTTGCCGACTTTTGGTCGGAAGCGGGACAGGAGATGTGCACGCGCATGGTGCGAGCAGGAGTTGTAATAACGCCGCAAGCCGTACGCGTGCACATCAACTGTCTGTGCCGAAGCTTAACAGACAGGAGATGTGCACGCGTACGGCTTGCGGCGTTATCACAACTCCTGCTCGCACCATACGCGTGCACGTCTCCTGTCCAGGCGCGGCAGGGCCTGCAAGCAGCCATTCAAGTTTTAAATAAATGACATCTATCCTACATTTGAGTGTACCCGATGTGTTGGCTTGTTTTATCCTTCGCTTGGTGGAACCGGGAGGGTGCAGGGCCTCCTCGATGCTGCCAGGTACTTGTTGCTAATACTGTTTGTGATTGCTGTGCTGAGAGTTTCTTTCACTCTGTTGGTGCAATAATCCAGTTCCGGACAAACTCGTGATTGTCAGGCATGGCGCATCAAACTGTGTACCAAGCGCTTTGTGCTCGTTGGGACAGTGACAGTTTATGTTGTGGTTGAGCTGTTGCGTCTTGGTTTTCCCTTCCCCTGGTTGCATTGTGAGCGCGGCCTGGGGTTTAGTCCGCGGTGTACCGATGTGCCTGCCTCCAGGCTGGGCCCCTACGGGCGCTAGCTCGAGAACCGTCGCAGCTCCAGGGGCGTCCTGAAGCCAAGGACAGAAGCTCGTCTGCTGGCCCAGCCCTAAGGTACGTTATTTAGTTTGCTAATTCACTAACGGGGACCACATTTATTTTGGTGCCGAGGCCTATTTTCTGTCCCAGTGCGACACTGTATTTGCTCGGGCTCAGTCGGTCTCACTGACTGGTGCAGGGTCTCACCGTTTCTTTGGCCTGTGGCAGTGGATTCTCTGACTTTAATACACCTGGAAGCCATATTCTCTCTCTTGCTATCTATTTCCCTTTATCACTTTATTTCAATATGGGTTCAGAATACATGCCTATTTGACGCTTGAATTATTAGGCCCCGATTATGAATGCGGTGAAACTCGGGAGAGCGGGGTGTAGTACTAACACGCCACCTTATTATCGATGCCCTGGGTGATTGTCCTATCCTAAGTTTGCAGGTGAAAAGTGGGGTGTTTTCCTCCCCTAATTCGGCTAATATTAAAATTTTTTAGCACATCACTCCAATAAATTGTGCAAGATGTTTGCTGATTAATCAGCCAAAATTACAGGAAAGGAGGGGGCAGGAGTGAGGGACTGCATTAAATAAGCCCCTTAGGAAATAAGGGCACGTGCCATTCTATATCAAGGCTTAGATATTAATCGGGTAGGTAGCTTTCTTATTTCAGTGCATCTTACGCAGTTACTTCTCGCTTTGGCATTTCGATCTTTAATTATTTTATATATTATTTTCCGACGAATATCCCTTGCTACGGACTGCAGCCCCTCGAGCTGCAGTCCCTGATTTGCAGGTAGCTTGCATGGAAGGATGCTCTGGCATCTGAGTGGGCTTGTGTTGTGAGCTGGAAGTGTGGTTGCGGACATGAAGAATAAAATCTGAGTCTGTAGTGCAAAATGAAACACCCAAATCAGTAATGTGTTTCAAAAACGTTAATAGAATCAGTTTAATGTAAAATGTCTGCAGCTCAGAATGTGCGTGACATCTGCAGAGGTACTATCTTTCCTGCAATGAACCATACATGTGCAAAACACATTCATATAAATCTCTCCTTTGTGCTACTCGCTTTTCATTGTAGAAAAACAAATCATATGTACGAAAAGTGTTTAAACTGCAGCTATGCTATTGTCATGGTAGTCCCTGGCTTTGAGGGGAACTTCTTTTTATGAGGATGCGCTCCTTGTGAAACATGGGTGAAGAGGGCTGGCTGATAGCCCCTGTAATGAAATGGTTTATCACAAGACCTTAAAAACAATTTGAAGCTTCTTTTAGGGAATTTCACTTGTACTGAGGCAACAGCTCATCCTTACCTATATGCACCATCATGGACTCTTAAGGCAGAAGCATTGGCAACGCCAATAGGTTTCACCTATGCAAGATCTATTGGCTTTGTCAGTTTTGTTTTACCTCGGGTGTACAGCAGTGCTAAAAGTAAAAAATTAAAAAAATCAAGCATTGGCAAAGCCAAGTGGTCTTGCCTATGTGAGATCGATTGACTTTGTCAATGTTTTTTAGGTCAAGCCTAGCTGCAGCGCACATGCGCTGCTCGCTCTGTGAGGCATCATGAATTAGAGTATGCACTGGAAGCCCCGCCCACTCTCCGCCCATATTTGTAATTGGGTTGTGTCATTGTCCTTCGTAAATGCTGGCTTCTGATTCGTAAATAGGCTTGTTAGTCTCTCCTTGGTACCGCCTTGTCTGTATTTACCTTCCATAACGACTGGACCTTTTACTGTTACACGGTCTGCTTTATAAGTTGGTGAGCACTATTTTCTTTAATGCTCTTCCCCTATTCCACTCTTGACATCCTTCTTTAATACTCTCCCCATATTCCACCCATGACATTGCAGCACCCGCCCGCTTTTATATTAATAATGTATTTATTTACTTTACAGTGCGGTGTGCTTCAACTATAGCAGCCAGGCTTATTTATTTATTTAATTTACGACGCGGTCCGCTTTCAAGCGGCTACGTGCCTTTAATAGCTATTTATTTAATTTACGGCACTGTCCGCTTTCAAGCGGCCATGCACCTTTATTTTTTTCTGAACTTGCCCATTTTAAAATGTATTATTTGCTTATTTATTTTGCAAGCACGGCATGCATTTATTATAGTGGCCACGCACCTTATTTTCCCCTGGAGAAGCAGCCAATGGTAGCCCCACATCTTTTTCAACAACACCCCCCCTCCATAGCCGTCGGAACCGGAAGAAGGCATCTCCGTGGCAACCGGGAGCTGCGAGCAGTCCCATTCGGAGTACGATTTCACGTCTTTGGGTAAGTAGAAATGCTTGTTGTACAATGCAATAGGTATCGCATTTACGCGAGTTTCAGCTATTGGAATTGTAAATGACAATGCCTTTTATATTTTGGTATTTAAAACATAAATAAAAGGCATTTTCATTTACAATGCCAATAGCTTAAACACGCGTAAATGCGAGACCTATTGCATTGCAAATGCTTGTTTTTAATGGGAGAGAAACCCTTATCCCGGTTGCCCAAAGGTTGCTTCTAAACTTGCATGGGGTGAAATGCGGTAGAAAAGAAATAACCAAGCTGTCAGTTTTCAAAAAATGTGGATTATGCTTTTTACACCATGCCCTCTAAGAAGCTACATAGATGTTTTCTAATGCTATAGAAAAGTGTCTTGCTTGTGACGTGTATATTAAGCATTTGCAATGCAGTAGGTCTCGCATTTGCCAGAGTTTGAGCCATTGGCATTGAAAAAGACTGCCTTTTATTTATGTGTTTTGAAAACCTACAAGCGGTGCATAAACACACACTTTGCACTTATAGTCGTTGCTTAGGAGAAGCAAAGCTGGCAGTAACTGTGCCTCTTTTGCTGCCAGTCTTGCTTCTCGTAAGCAAGGACTATAAGTTTAAAGTGCGTGTTTGTGCACCACTTGTAGGTTTTCAAAACACTTAAATAAAAAGCATTGTCATTTACAATGCCAATAATGCAAACTCTCGCAAATGCGAGACCTATTGCATTGCAAATGCTTGTTATGTTGTGTGTCTCTTGTATATGTCTTTACGTGTCTGGATGCCACTCCAGCACCAGATGAACATTTTGGTCCACAACATTGGAGTGCCCTGGTCAGTAAGACTCTCGTGCCAGATACATGATAATTCTGTCCCCATTTTCTCTCCTGACCGGTAGGAAAGCTAACATCAAAAAGTAGGTACCACTCAAAGGGCACCACTTTTGACACATTTGTGTGGTAGGAAGATTCTCTCACTATTCCTGTCCTGACGAAGCGCCACGGTTCATCCTGACCACTAGGGGCGCGAAACATGTTGACTGACTAGAGTTTGACCCTAAAGAGGGAACTCACATCAGACTACCAGGGTACTTTATGACCCCATTGGTAGCATTTACCTATAAAGGTTTTTAATCTGACAGGGCGGTCCAGTTATTAAAAGTAGTTGGTGGCCTCCCTGACAAGTTTTAACCCACATCATCACACGAGATACCACCCACTTAGACTCTACGTTGCATTCATCATATGGCATACCAATAAAAGATTTCCGCTAAAGTGACCCATCGGGGGACCCGTTGGGCATTGCAGCGCCGGCCCAATGAGGAGCAATAGCCCTATGATGAAGCACGACATCCCTATGGGATGTGTGAGGGCAACATGAAACAGTCCTGTTGACTGCCACTGTGCATATGCCAGAGTCCTGCACAACCTGTCGATATCTCCTCTTTCTCTTTAGGAACAGTAGCCCCCATTTTTGTTTGCGACATAAACCAAGGAGCTCGGACACTGGACCTCTCATCCAGCTCCTAGTCCCCCACCTCCTCTCTAGGAAATCCTTTGATACATTGTTCAATTGTATCCCCGTTTTTCCTAAAACCAAATTGAGAGGGATGCAAGATAGAATTCTCCTCAGCCCAGATTTTAATCTTGTTATATAGGACCCTTCCTAAGATTTTCAACGTGGTATCTATCAAGGAAATTGGTCTATAGCAACCTGGCTGGGAGCGGTCGCCCTTTTTAAAAATTGGAACAATAATGCTAGTTGACCATGTGCTTGGTGGCGGGTAACAGGCTGAATTATTAAAAATATTGAGGAGGAGCGGGACCCAAATGTCCGATTTATGCTTAATAAGATCTATGGGTAACCCATCGGGGCCTGGGGCTTTATTACCCAGGCTCTGGTATAGGAGCTGTACATATCACGGAAAAGTGTGCTTCCCATGCCTCACTGGTTATATTACAACATATTGGGGTTCATGTCTGTCCCATTGCTCTCATATCTTTTACGGCGCCCCAAAAGAGTTTACCATTCTTTGAACTCGCAACACTAGCAAGTGCATCCCACCATTCAATCAGTGTTTCTTCCTTCCTCAGAGAGGTAACTAACTTATACTTGTTCCTTAACAGCTGAACTGATAGATGACACCTAGGTTTTGCAGATAGGGCCTTACGTAATTGGCGGTTTACTACTGAGCACTCCCTAGTAAACCATCTGGGGCCATGGGGTGAGGTAGCGACCGGTTTCAATAATTCAAATTTAATTGCTGAGCAAAGTTTGGTAAATGCAATAATTACCTCGGGATTGAATTCCTGCGCTATCAAACAAATCTCAGTGTAGCTTTTTCCCTAACCACCTTATGAAATAATTCTGCGAGTCAACCCCTCGCCTTACCAATCGTAATTTATCTGTTGAGGACACCAGATCCTTGCTCCACACTCTATTTTATACACAGGCCTAGGGGACAGTCTAAACACTGCTTCGATCGTGTTATGATTGCTGTGGAGTGTAGGAACAACTTTGACATGCAGTAAAAAGTCCTCTAAACTAGGAGATAAAAATGTAATCAATTGTGGTGGTACTGCCCCTGAATGTTGGTACAAGTGGGTTATCATTAAGAGCAGCGATGCCCATGACGTTACTTAAATTATGAGATCGCAAATGCTCCGTCAGCTGTACACCCCTAATACAAATTTGTATTCTGCTACACATCCTGGCAACAGAGCAGGCTGGGTCGGGTAGTTTGGCATTCAAGTCACCTCCCAGACATCTATACCAGCTGTGTTACCAAAGCTCTTCGAATTCCTTAGGGAGGTAATGAAGTCAAAAAGATTGATAAAGTTTGTGTTGGGAATACTATAAAAATCATTATTGTAAAAGTTAATCAAATACAGAGATGTCCCCCTTTTGTATTATAAAGCTTGGAATTTGTCACTGTGAATTTGTAAAACCTTAACGCTACCCCCTGCCGCAATATTCACCCATATGGAGAGACCACCAGACAGGCGTCTGGATTTAGGGTATGTAGCTAAAACGTTAAAACACTCAAACCCTTCAAGATATGTCTTTTAGTGGCCCAGGTCCCTTGAAACATTATGATGTTGTGTTGCCTAACTAACTCCAACCAGTCGGGTAAAACTATTTAGGTCTCGCAGACCTGCATTGCAGCGCGCATGCGCTGCTCGCGTCTGCGAGACATATTGTGGGTGAGTATATTTCAGAAGGGGGGCTTGAAGCCCCGCCCCTCATTTTCATTGGCCGACGTCACCGTTTATGCTAAACGGCGGCCTGCCATTGAAAATGAGGCTTCTGTGTTACCGCCCTTTCTCCTTTTGGGACGTGCCATCCAGACTGGGTCGGCTGCTTCACAGCTGTCGTGAAGCAATTTCTTATCTCAGAGGCGTGTTATGTAAACAAGCCTCTGAGATCCAGTCCTGATGGGCCTCCCAAAAGGAGACAGGGCGCCGCGTGTTTATTTTTGCTGCGCGCTTTCACTGAAAGTGAAAGCGCGATGCAAATATAAACAGCGCTGCCTTCCCGCTATGGCGAGCGCTTGTTGGTCTGAGCAGGCATGGTGGTTGAAGGGTCGTTGAAGGGGAGCGACTTGCAGAGTCGGGATTTGGAGCGGATGAGCTATACCGGGGGAGAGCTTGGGGTCTCGTTCGTCTTGAATGAGCCATGTCTTTCGCCTTCCTACGCCTTGTCATGCTCCTCCCCCCACTCTGACTCGGAGGGAGTTGGTCACTGCTTCCCTGGGTTCTCTTTCAGAACACCGTGTATCCCTTCTATTGTGAACCGCAGTGGCCCAGCTTCGGAGGACCGATTAATTCGCCCAGAGCAAGGCCGGCACCCCGCCCTGCTCCGGGCCCCGAGGAAGCAAGAGCCGCAAGCTGCTGGCCGAGCAGCCCACCGCGCTCAGCCCCTCCCGGAGCGCCGAGCTCTCCCTGCCCTGTACGCCGCCTGGCACTGACCCACCCGCCTTGTGCACCCCCTGCTCCTCTGCCACCAGGAAGAAGCGAGCTCGTCCAGAATCCGACAGCGACCCTCATCCCGTGGAGGCCAAGCGATCAGCCCGCAAGAAGCTCATCCTCCCTGGGGAAGTGGTGCCGGTCTTTGAGCAGGTAACATTCTGATCGATCTAGAGAGTGGGGGAAGTTTTGCACGGAAGTTTGGTGAGTAACTAAAGAGGGGGAGGACGCGACAACTGTTTCCAATGTCGCATATATACAACAAACTCGACCTCTGCAAAAGTCCTTTTCAACTAAATTTCCCCCGATTAGCGCCTCGAGGCAGGTACGTTTACTGGTTAATTACAAAAGTGTAATGTACGATCCCGTGGATTAGAGTGTGTGAAGCATGAAGGAGATGATTATGGTACGGAGCGTTGGATGGGTTGGCAACTCACCTAAAAACATAGATGGGGATTGTGTTGTAATTAACTTTCGTAGACCCTCAATGGTAAGGGCACTCCTGAAAAATCAGGAGATCCCCAGACAGTCCAAAATCGAATCCTTACCACTGGGCTATTTTTACAAATCGCCCACTTGAGGTTTACCGCATGGTCCACCCCCCTTAGCTGTACAGAATAATTTCGAAGTGTTGCCCGATCTCGATGCCCTGGACTGACTAACACCACTCTCTGATTGGTGGGTTTGATCCCATATCCACATGCTCATCACACACATCCAAGATACACGCTCAAACTGCCATAACTAGCCCTATGGCTTGTGATAACCAGGATTTGAACATACTCGGCTGGAATGTTGCCGGCTTACAATCAAAAATAGTTTCAACACAACATCATAATGTTTCAAGAGACCTGGGCCACCAAAAACATATATCTTGAAGGGTTTGAGTGTTTTAACGTTTTAGCTACATACCCTAAATCCAGACGCCTGTCTGGTGGTCTCTCCATATGGGTGAATATTGCGGTAGGGGGTAGCGTTAAGGTTTTACAAACTCGGTGACAAATTTCAAGCTTTAAAATACCAATGGGGGACATCTCTGTATTTGATTAACTTTTACAATAATGATTTTTATAGTATTCTCAACGCGAACTTTATCAATCTTTTTGACTTCATTACCTCCCTAAGGAATTCAAAGGGCTTTGGTAACACAGCCGGTATCTGTCTGGGAGTTGATTTTAATGCCAAACTACCCTACCCAGCCTGCTCTGTTTCCAGGATTTGTAGCAGAGTACAAATTTGTAATAGGGGTGTAGAGCTGACTGAGCATTTGCGATCTCACAATTTAAGTAATGTCATGGATATCGCTGCTCTTAATGATAACCCGCCTATACCGACATTCAGGGGCAGTACTACTGCGATTGATTATATTTTTATCTCCCCTAGTTTAGAGGACTTTTTACTGCATGCCAAAGTTGTTCCTATACTCCACGGTCATCATAACCCGATTGAAGCAGTGTTGAGACTGTCCCCTAGGCCTGTGTATAAAATAGACTGTGAAGCAAGGATCTGGTGTCCTCAACAGATAAATTACGATTGGTATGGCGAGGGGTTGACTCCGCAGAATTGTTTCATAAGGTGGTGAGGGAAAACCCTACACTTTGAGATTTGTTTGACAGCGCAGGATTCCAATCCCGAGGTAATTATTGCATTTACCAAACTTTGCTAAGCAATTAAATCGGAATTATTGAAACCTGTCGCTACCACACTCCATGGCCCCAGATGGTTTAATAGGGAGTTCTCAGTAGTAAACCGCTAGTTATGTAAGGCCCTATCTGCAAAACCTAGGTGTCATCTATCAGTTCAGCTGTTAAGGAAGAAGTACAAGTTAGTTACCTCTCTGAGGAAGGAAGAAATACTGCTTGAATGGTGGAAATGGTGGAATGCACTTGCTAGTGTTGCAAGTTCAAAGAATGGTAAACTCTTTTGGGCTGCCGTAAAAGATATGAGAGCAATGAGACAGACATTAACACAGATAAGCTGTAATATAACCAGTGAGGCATGGGAAGCACACTTTTCCGTGATGTATACAGCTCCTATATACCAGTGCCTGGGTAATAAAGCCCCAGGCCCGATGGGTTACACATAGATCTTATTATGCATAAACCGGACATTTGGGCCCCGCTCCTCCTCAATGTTTTTAATAATTTAGCCTGTTCCCCGCTACCAAGCACATAGTCAACTAGCATTATTGTTCCAATTTTTAAAAAGGGTGACCGCTCCCAGCCAGGTTGCTATAGACCTATTTCCTTGATAGATACCACGTTGAAAATCTTAGGAAGGGTCCTATATAACACGATTAAAATCTGGGCTGAGGAGGATTCTTTCTTGCATCCCTCCCAATTTGGTTTTAGGAACAACGTGGGTACAATTGAACAATGTATCAAAGGATTTCCTAGAGAGAAGAGGTGGGGGACTAGGAGCTGGATGAGAGGTCCAGTTCCCGTGCTCCTTGGTTTATGTCGCAAACAAAAATTAGGGTTACTGTTCCTAAAGAGAGAGAGGAGATATCGACAGGTTGTGCAGGACTCAGGCATATGCACAGTGGTAGTCAACAGGACTGTTTCATGTTGCCCTCACACATCCCAAAGGGATGTCATGGTTCGTCATAGGGTCGAGTTTCATGTCTATCAAATCGCCTATTCGAGAGCATAATGCATTAATAAAAGGTTGCCCTATATCCAATAATTCGAATTTAGCTTCAGTATGGGTGTAGGAGCAATGACTTGCCTTGCCATTCGAGTACTGAACTGGAAGACAGGCACTGGATGACGACTGCATCCAGGAGGTTAAATCATTTCGGGGTGCACCAGTACGTGGGGGCTGTTTCCTTTTAGTACAGACAGACATCCCCGTCGTCCTTTTACTTTTTGAAGCCACAGTTACTGCTGCGGGGGACGATCGTAGTCAACTGTGTCGCGGGCAAACCATGCCAAAGGCGATCATTAGCAGTCCCACTAAAGGTAAGAATGTGATTAGCACCAACCACTGGTTGTAAAAGATCACAGCTCGCAGGAATAGGGGTTAGTGCAAGAGCAGGTAAAACCCCGCCAGATACAGTCTGTGCCACCTCACATCCCAGTGACAATCTGCCATCAGTTAGCTCAATTTCACTTGATACGATGTTAACCACCCTTTACAGCATACTATCAAGAGTATCAGAGGGGCGCGCAGGTGGGTGGCGGCCTGTTTGCTTCTCCATGTCTCCTTAATTTGCGGAGATGCGCTCTCACCTTATGGCTGAC
Source organism: Calotriton arnoldi (assembly GCA_963921515.1). Classification (NCBI taxonomy): domain Eukaryota; kingdom Metazoa; phylum Chordata; class Amphibia; order Caudata; family Salamandridae; genus Calotriton; species Calotriton arnoldi. The sequence continues at coordinate 668,226 of CAWUFW010000313.1, read as the reverse complement.
AATGTTATACCAAGATAAAGAGGGGGGCCCAGCCTCTGCAGGCCGCTGACAGTCGCAGACAGGCCCGCTCTTGGCCCGGTCACGTCCCGCGCAGAGGGATCCCCAAGCAGCATAATAACATGGCGCAGGAGTGCTGGCGTGGTGGGCGGCGCTTGCCGCGAGCGATTTTTATGGCTTGTGGTCCTGCCTCTCTGCCCCACTTGATGTCCTGGGCGTCCCCCTACTCTTGCTATTAAGTCACGGTTTTTCCTCTCCACTATCGCATTTCCCTCAGGATGATAGGGGGAGGAATAGTGCTCCGCCATACCCAAGGTAACCCGGTAAGACTTGGAGGCAAACACTGGGCCCTGGTCTGAATGGAATGCAGCTACTGCATATGTCCCGATAAAGACTTGCAAATCTTTTATCACAGTTCGAAAGTCAGCTGATCGCTGTGGCCTTACCCATAGGAATTGAGAAAATGAATCCACTGCTAACAGAATGTATTTAAAAGTGCCATCACTGTTTACCGATCCGCAATGATCCAGATATACACAGGCTAGAGGCTTGTTAGAAATCAAGAGGGGTGTCTGCGGTGGGCGTGCTGCATTGGAAACTTTAATTTGTTGACTAATGTCACAACTGAGGACATTGTTTAGCCTGTTTGTAAAGACCTGGTCACCAATAGCGTTGCTTTAGTAATGAAGCTGTAGCCGCCACACCAGCATGGGCAGACGCTAGCCCCTCATGCTGCCATGATTGATTGATTTTGGTCTGCGATCTGAATTTGGAGTTACTCTATTCCACACTCCGGGCGAGCAAATTGAATGTTTTTCTCACTCAATAGGTAGGAGTATTTTGCTGGATATGGCATTGGAGTGCCACAGTGCAAAGCTGTGACAGACACCATGATGTGTTCATCTACCCTTGTGTGGGAACGAGTTATTGCAGCTACGACAGCAGTTTACACAGCTGCCTTTGGAGCTTAATAAGCCAGTGAATTCCCTGTAACGTGTATTCCTACATGGTGTCTGTGTGTGGATAAAGTGAGCACGTGGCAAATTTACTTTAAGGTTTGCCACCTTTCCCCAATGCAACTTGTGTTTGTTAGTATACCCTTTAGAGTCTCTGAATCCATTCTGGCTCCAATAATGTAAATACTCATTGTAAGACTGGACACAATAATATGAATCTCACACTATAAGCTTGGGGAATTCTGGATCTGTATTCTCTAATGGCATAATTAGAGCTTTCAGGTCAGCCAGCTGTGCAGTGCAATCACCTAGTGACTGTAAATGTTTTGAGAAGCTGGAAGATTCCATCTTTCATTTTACCACTGCGCGAGCGGCAGAGTATTGATGTTTTGTTCCAACTGTGGGTTGTGCCGAACCATCAGTGCAGACTGTGAAGCTGTACCGATCTAGAGGCAGAACTTTACTGGGCACAGGATATTCTTGTTCATTTTGTAGGTAAGCTTGTGTTTGTAATGTTGAGTCGAAGACAGTCTATGTCCTTGGCTGTTAGTGAAGTGGCCACTGTATTAATTTTGGGTGCAAGGCATTCGTGTTTGGAACGCTGGCCTTTGTTACAGCCTCTAAGGCTAGGATTGGATGCACAACACTTGTGAAGGTAAGATCATTGGCCCAGGGGAAACACAACTGCTGTCAATATTTTTTTTTTGTAGGTGCAAAGCACATCTCTACATTGGAATATAAATGCGATTTTATATGAAATCGGTACAGTGTCACCCTCGTTGAAAGTGACGTGTAGCCTGTGGTACCTGTGATTATGCAGATCACCAAGTTTGTGGTGTGAAAACAGGTGTGTAAGTGTTTTGATGCTAACACGTCAGTCTGTACTCAACGCAAGATCTGTGTATGTTTTGGTGTCCAATGTGTGCTTGAGAAGTCTGGATGGATTAGTTTATAAAACGGTTTTACCCATTGTGCATAATCTGGTATGTATGTTCTACCAGTGATTGTAACTTTTTTATTATGATTGGTGGTTGTAAGAGTGCACGTTTCTCTAGGAAAGGCGGTGCTAAACCTTTGTCTTCGTTTGATAGTTCATGTCCTAAGAACAGGACACAGAGAGAATTTTAGATTTCTGGAAATTGAATTTGTAGCTTATTTAAGCAAATCCCACAGTAATGCGATCTACTCTGGCTATGTGTTTCTAAGTCATCATCCGTAAGATATACCATCGACATACGACAATGCTTCTGGATCAATTTTTTTTAAACAATTCTATTACATGGGAAGAGAACAAACCTGGGCTGTTCTTATACACTTGTGTCAAACGGCAAAATTGTTTTTGTGCCCGAGGGCGATAAGTGCTGTCGGATACCGGTTTTCAGGTGCTATGTTTTTGCAGCAAAAGCCATTTGAAATGTTTCATGTTTTGTTTTGTTTGCACACTATGTTGTTCATTAGTGCGTTGTTCATTAGTGCTGTGTGCATTTTGTATTGTAAATGTGTGAGAGTGACTATTTCATTGTCTATAGTCTAAGACTAAGTGGTATGAATGGTCTGGTTTCACTACCGGGAACAAAGTATTGTTCATTTGTGCGGTTCAAGACTCGGTTACACCTTGATATTCAAGTTGTGTTCGAGCTTCTCTAATTGCACATTTTGCTACATGTTTGATGGGGTATTGTGGTTGCACTTGCGGGCTAGACTTTATGGGTATTTTATGGTAAGGTGAATCTTCATCCCGGCCCACATATTTGCGATATAACGCTGGGGCTTGTGCAAGGGCCCAATCCTTGGCATACGCGTGTTTAACTGCTTCTGGAACAAGGTCTGAGAAGGATGGTACCATCACACTTTACCCTGGTGGGACTTTTCTTGCAATCTCAGGTGGCCAATCTCTCCGCCAAGACTATAACATAGCCAAATGTTAGGTTCTCCCAAAAGAGAACTTTAATGGTATGAGGTATATCACCCTTAATCTGGAGTTGTAAATTATACTATCTTCCTGGAGAACTAACTCCCTGATCCAGTGTTTCCACCTGAACAAACTAGTTGCTCTCGCCACCAGAAACTCTTGAAGATTCTGGTGAACTATTATGACCTCTGCCGCGCTGTCTAGCAGAGCCGGAGCCCACTCCTTGTTCGGAAGCAGAGTCCTCAGCATTTGTGGTATATTTAAGTGAGCTCACAGTCACCTTTTTTAAATTGAGGTTTTTGTTGTGAAAGTTTATCCTCCTTTTCTATAATGATGTCAGAAGAGCGTTGTGAGTCCTCCTTCGGCTTCACGCACTTCTCCGACCTGCGCTCTGATTGTCGTCCTCCTCTTTCCGTTTGTTTTTCGGATGACTCCTGAAGGGAACGAGAAGGACGTGTATCAGTATACCGATACCTATTGGGCTGTTTAATTGTTTCGCGACTGCGCAGATTATAGCTCTTTTCAGAGATCCACCCCATTTTTTGATATTTTCCTTATTTTTCTTATCATCCCAACATTAGGTCTCGCCTGAGCCAGCGCATGCGCTGCTCTGGTGAGACATTTAGTGAGTGGGCTTTAAAAAGCTGACCACAGCTTTTTGGGTGGCCTAGAGCGTGCGGTTACGTGCACAGTAACGCGCATTCCTCGCATCGCTCGCGGGCACCCTTACAGCGCGCGATCAGGCGCAATCTGGCTTTCCTCTCGCTTGCTCTCCCAAGCGCGCGCTTCAACGATCCTCCCCCACCACAGAGCGCAGCGCGTCTCACGGCCGCGGGTCTTGTTTCCCTTGTTCTAGTGTCTTTTATATCTGGTGTCTCTCTATGCGTTAAAAGTTATACCCTCTCAGCATGCTCTTCTACCTGCCTTGTACTCTCTCTAGGGCCTCGCATATGGGACTTGCTCTGATTCAGTTGCTAAAGTCAACTTCCCATTTTTAGTATTACGCCACCCCAGACCGCAAGCTCTGATGTGTTTTCAGCTGTGCTACGTACTGTACATGGGTAGCGGCGTTGGCGGTGCTGCTAAAAAAACAGGTGATAAAACGTGGAGCTCTGACTGAAATGGGACTTACTTTAGGGCTCGGTCACATGCCTACAACCAAAGAGTGAGCAGACTGATCCATGGAGCATTGTGAGGAGCCGATTCAGCATGTCGGATGACGATTCCTTAAATAATTAAAAAACAACTCCGCTTCGGTGAGTACACTTAATCACCCATGTGACTCTCGTGTGTTGTCCTCTGTTACTTCGTATTGTACGCTTCTGCCATTGGGTTAGCTTTGTAGAGCTTTGTGTTGGGGGTGAGCCAGGAGAGCATAACAGAAGTCAGAACTTTTAAATTTTTTCATAAATGTTTTAAAATCTAAACATTTAGTAATTTAATCATGTTAAAATGCAAACTGGTTAAATGCCATACAAGCCAACTTCTCAAATCTACTCGGCACTTTGACGGCCGCGCGGCTGCGTCACTTTGACGGCCGCGCGACCAATGCTTGTTTACTATGAGGTTAGCATTCCCCCTTTGTACACATGGGCCTGTGATTTGCATCACGTGGATAAACGCCGGTTAAAAAAAGTTAAAGCTGAAATTGGTAGCCAAACATGGCATTGGATCGCGTGGCTACAGTCTACTTCCTAGGAGTCACAGCACAGCCTGCTTCACTGCCACGCATTGCTATCTGGTATTTAGTCTCAAACTAAACTTTCTCGCTGTCAGCCACACATACAATCTGCTACTCTTTAGGAGGCTGCCACACACAGCATCACTCGGCACCACCACAGCATCACTCGGCACCACCACAGCATCACTCAGCGCCACCACAGCGCCACCACAGCATCACACGGCGCCACCACAGCATCACTCGGCGCCACCACAGCATCACTCGGCGCCACCACAGCGTCACTCGGCGCCACCACAGCGTCACTCGGCGCCACCACAGCGTCACTCGGCGCCACCACAGCGTCACTCGGCGCCACCACAGCGTCACTCGGCGCCACCACAGCGTCACTCGGGGCCACCACTTTCAATTTTAGCGTGCCTTTATTTATTTACCAATGGCCCACTTTCACTTTAAGCGCACCTTTATTTATTTATTTATTTATGTAAGTGTGTGTATAGCTTTTTTAACCCCTTTGATGAATTAAGCTACTTGTATTTCTGCTCTCGGATTTGAATCTCCATCTGAACCCGAACGGCAGCTGTCACGAAATCTCCGCTTCGTAACAAGGTATGTGACTTCTCACCAGAGTGATTTGGATTAAGGGTGTTCCCCACGTCTTTACCGAGGGCGAAGTAGATTATGGGTGTATCCGTTGTTTCCATTTCAGAGGGGTAAAGGCTCTAATAAGACCTGCCAGTGTCGCCCCGCCCACCATTTTTGGTAGTACTGCTCACCAGATATGTTTTATGTTTTGACATCTCTCCTCCCCACCCCCGTTATGTTGTATTTCTTCCAGTGAGGGTTCACGTTATTCTGTTTGGTGCTGGGTGTTGTCCACATTTTGGGGGGAGTTAGGTGGGGGCATCGTTCTCCACTGTTCCTCACTTGGGTAATTGGATATTCGCTAGACTAGCAGCGCACTTCTGTGAAATTATGACAATTAGCCTGCCTGGGCTATTTAACTTCGTATACAGACTGTTAATAGGAATGGCTACTTATTCTTAGTAGCAAGAATATATGCAAAAAGTGTTGATCGTAGCCTCCAGAAGGAGGCGCGAATACTTCGTTTACATTTTAGTTTGTGGACTGTTGAGCCATTATTATTGTGTGGTTCCAGTGTACTGAGGTACGCAGTCCCTGCAGCTGGGGAGGTACTTGGCAGTGTGCAGCCTTTTGGTTTAAGGTTTGGGTTTCACGCTGTAAGGGTAATCTGGAGTCCCTGTACTGGAGCCTTTTGAACGCGACTAGCATTTAAGCCGCAGAACATGCCCAGGCATAACACTCTGCAAGGACGAGGGAAGAGCAAACTACCTACCCGAGGCCGCTGGCTCTTAAACGGCGGCAGCTCGCAGTAAAGTATTTTACATTCTTTGGGCATAGTTCATGTCTCTGATGGTTTCACGAATCAATCGAATGCATTAAATATTAAATTTTTCTAATCTTGAGTAGGCGCTCGAACTAGTCACTTAAAGTAAATGATTATTGTTCCTTCGGAATATTTTACATTTGTGTTTTTAGGGACCTATAAAACTTAAAAGTGGCATCTTTTGAATGCATTCTTGTTATACCTTCCTGTTTTCCACCCCCATCTGCCCTCCTGTTATCCATCTCCACCCACCGTTGCGTTTCCCACCCCACCCGATTGCCAAAGCAAATAGTTCGCCCATAGGTGAGAGCGATTGGCTTTGCCAATGCTTGTTTGTAGTGGGAAGGCTTTGACAAATTGCACCAAAGCTCTACAAAGCTACCAGTTTGCCACACTGCAAACCATTGAGGGGTTTTCGCCAGATTCTAATTTGTACATTCAAGATTACCTTCATAGTAGCCATGACCCAAATAAATTTGGGGTTTGCATCATTGTTTGTCACTTCATACGTTTTTAATTAAAAAAAATAATTCTTTACTATCCAAAATTCTTTCGTTGTCGCCATAAGAAATATATCTTTTTAAATGAAAGCCGTTGTTTTCACAAACAAAGCATTTTTTAAACATAAACCCATTATTTTTGAAGCATAATGGTCTAGATCACAGACACAACACCTTAACCCAACAAGCATTGGCATTGCCACTAGGTCTCGCTTTTGGGACCTTATAAGTATTTAGTTATGCAGCACAATATCCTTGGTGCAACAACATCAACTGTTGCATGGCTAAACACTTATAAGGTACAAGGTTTAGCCATGCAACAGCTGATGTTGTTGCACCAAGGATATTGTGCTGCAAAACTAAATACTTATAAGGTCCCAAAAGCGAGACCTATTGGCTGTGCCAATACTTGTTTAAAATGCTCTGGTGCCTGTTTCCAGTTATCCTATTCAGAATTACCCCTAAGTTGTGGTTTATTAGGTCTGTCCCCCAAATTATCTCGACCTATTGATGTATAGGTTTCAGCAATAATGTCTGGTAGTACTCGCTCCTGATCTGCTAATGTCCAGTATTTGTAAAGCGCGAACAAATACCCGAGGGTGTCAAGACGTTTGGGGCCGTCGGGAAGATTAAGCGAGCTATTGCCCAGAGTCACATGATGCTGGGCTGATCTGCCGCTGGCGCCGGGGATCAAACGGTGAGCCCCCGGGTCCGGAGTCAGCCGCCCTGGCCGATGCGCTACACCTCTTCCTAATGAAATTACTGCCAAAGCTGCTGCTTCCTTTAATATTACTTAGTAATTGAGGTTACCGTGGCATAATTGCCAATAAATGTAATAGTGAGTCCAGGGCAGCGGCTGCCCCTTATTCATTTTGGATCGGTTTTTATCACATCTGGCAAAACAGCTATGGATTTGTGTACAATGCGAGATGGTATGTAATGCAGCAAATACCGTGCCCCATGTGGCACATTCTTCTACGGGAGTAACCATCCTTAAAAGTAGGGACAATATGATAATTCTATGTTTATCTTGTGGTACCGTAACACTACTTCAATCTAAATTGTATTTTGAGCAATCCAGAATGGAATCTCCTCCTGTCTGGTGGGAACCTTTCCCATAAATGAATTATGAGACGCATTGCCAGATGCAGTTGTACAGCTTGAACAGCCTTCGCTGGGGTTGCTGTAATTGTTCGCATAATAAACTGTGTTAACCGTTCAGTGTATGTCTGAAAATTTCCTGTGTTGGCATCTGCTGCCAGAAATGTTACCCATGAATAGAATACCTCTGTTTTATATGCATCGTGGGCCTCGACCACGAAGGTAACATCCCCTGCCATAAAAGAGAGCTTTTGTTGTTGTAACTTCTACGTTAATGCATGTCTGCAATTTAGTGGTATAACCACTGGTACTGGATTAGCTGTTTAATGAATGGAGTTCACAGAAGGTAGTCTATAGTGGGGTGATCCTTTAAAAGATTCAAGCTTGAACAACCTACAGATAGAAATAAGGGTTCCCTATTTAGCTGAGGAGGATTTTTCCCTAAGAAAACTACTCGGGTGACCCATTAAATAAGTACCTGTAACGTTGGGTGCCATGCCGTATGGTTCCTACTAATTCAGTGAGACTGTGCGCTTGGGCTACGTAAGCATCAAAACTATAAGCCTCAAAACTATGGGATACTGTGTCCGCTTATACCATCAGAAAATGTTGACCTAGTTCCTGGCTAGCTCACAGTGCGCCATCTGGAACCCTAAACCTTGCAGGGTACTTGATGGTGTCTGCAACCTCAGAACATGACCACCCTAATTCCTCCAAGGAAGTCGTGGAAACAGATCTATCCTTTCGTTAACTCGGGCATGCCCAATGGGAGACGCAAGTAATTCACGATTTAGCAATTCAAAGTATTGAAGCAATTGGGTTCTTGTGTAGATTGTGTGCTGCAATAATTAGTAGAAGAAAACGAAGCATAGTAACCAGCATTACAAGAATGGTGAAGATGAATATTTCAACCATTATGATTAAGGCTCCCGGTTTTCCGTTTAAACAAATTTTTACACATAAATACAGACGGAAAAATATTTTTCTTCCGTCTGTATTTATAAATGGAAATGGAAAAATACGACCAAACCGGAATCAGAGAATTGTTTGGCCATCCGTGCTCCAGCCAAGTGGTTGCCTCGCCACGCCGCACTTCCTGATTTCAGTGTGTGCCTGCCCACATTAACACCTGCTGGGCCATTAATCTTTGGATATGCGCGGGAAATTCCTTCCTATGAGGGTCTTGTATTGACCTCTGGCCTGCCCTCCATAGCCCTTTTGTTTCACTGTTTGCTCTTTATGGAGGCTGGGGACGCGCTAAGTAGCTAATGCAAGACCAGTAGAAATGAATTAATTGCAGGATAGATTGTGAGGATCGGCAGGGTGACAAAGCATTCAAAAACTTTCAATCCTTTCTCTTACCTGTCGCTTCAGTTATTTTTATTTTTTTTTTTAAACTGCTTATTGGAAGTGTGGCAATATTAAGTAATTAACCAAATGTTCACGGAGTCACTTTGAGGGAAAGAAAAAAAAAATCTTTTGAATGTGACCCGAAAAGGGCTAAAAGACCGGCAGCATAAACACAGTAGGGAAATTCGGTTGGATTAACATTCAAATCCTTGCAGGCCATAAAACGAAACTTTCCACCCGGACTTTGGTTGGCATGAAGAAACACAGCAAGAAAACAATAGCAGAATGTAAACATTCCTGCGAGGTGCATCTTGCCAGAGACAGCCAGGGCATATCTGTAAACTCTTTTCAAAGTTAAATCGTGTTTTTTCCACCATGGCTGCAGTTAAACTGTGTGATATAGCGCACTAATGCACCGAAAACGTCTTTAACAAACGGCACTCGTAATGAATCGAGCATTATAAGGAAGTCGCCCATTCTTAACATACCCAAATATTTTCTCCCATAGTGCCTCCGCGCAAATCCAGGGCATTAATTCTCCCAATGATGGTTTATGACGGTTACTATTGCAAGGACCGAGTATCACCTCCATCTCTGCCAAAAGCCTCGCACCGTTCTCAGTCTCGGGTATCTCTTCATCCTTCACTCTGATGACCACAGACTACAAAACATCCCCGCCTCCCTCAGTGACCACCAGTTACAAATCACATCCTTAAGCCCCCTATGGCCACAGCTCACTATAACTGAAGCATGACCCCACCTCTCACAGCCGATTTGTAATATTTATTACCTAAGCAAGCACAATAGCATGCTTCACCTCCCGCTTATAATAATCACCACCTAAGCAAGCAGTGTACAATACATTCTCGTTCTTAACCTCCCCCATCTTTGTTTTCTTCTCTTTTCCCTCTTTTTCTTCCCCTCTCAGAACCTTGTTCGATGGGCAATCGCCTCAGGCAATTATTGTCTTGTCCTGAAGATGATCCCGGCATTACCTTAGAGGGATCGTAACATCGTCGACTTCTCGCACTCTGACATAACTGTATATTCTGTATTAAAGTGTGCTAGGGTGCTCTACTGTATTCTTTGTTGGCCTAATTATTGCAATTTGTCCGGCCACAGATTTTGTTTTGCCTGAGCTCCTTTTTGCTCTAATGATATATATGTCCCCACTTGTATGTTTTTTCACTTTTTACATTTAATGATTGTCCAGTCGGACAGCCAAAAATAGATATTATTGCATTTCTTTATACATGTTTTTTCCCAAAAGCTTCTCAGTTAGGGCCCATTGTTCCTTAAAACATTTCGTACCCAAGGTCTCCGACCACTACTCTGGTTTCCTTGTCTTTGTAAAATACCCAAACATTCACAGGCGCAGTACTTTCAACACGAATAGTTGTCCGCATGTGGACCTCTCTTCTGTCTGAAAATTTCAGTGCAAGAAGTTCATTACTACGCAAAGCACTGCTATGTCCCTTTGTAAGTTTTTATTTTTTTAAATTTTTTTTTTTTTACAGATAAGCTCTTTAGGGTAACCTTTACGGTTCGAGCGGATTGTGCCACATGCCACAGTGCCTACTTTGAACAATTGGTTAAATTTCACACATGTAGAAATTGTCCATGTATAAATGGTGACCTTTGTGACAAAGTGCTCTGGCAAGTTCCCACACAACTTTCTCTCGGACTCTAAAAGTGGAAGGACAACCAGGGGATTCAATTGAAGAATCCCTACCGGATGACACCCTGAAATTATACCGATATCCAGTTGTATTTTCACACAGCATATACAGCTTAATACCATAACGTGTATCTTGCTGGTAATGTATTGTGTGAAAGCCACACACCCCTTGAACAATACCAGAGACTCATCCACAGATCTTTCCCTGGAACATGGATCTCTGAGAAATGATATACGAAATGGTCAAGGACAGGCCAAATCTTCAAGAGACGTTCCTAATCGGGGTGATCCTGTGGCAGTGTTGTGGCATTATTCACAGAATGCAGCATCCACTGCAGAAGCATATACCAATCTTGACTCATAGTTGTTGGAAATATACCAGTTGCCATCAAGGGACTAGTAGGCCAATATAAAGACTGTGATGGCTTCCTTTTCAATTCCATGAGGAAAGTTAAACACCAGAACAGCTTAATGTCATGGAGATTTGTGGGAGTCCACTGGATAGCTCTGGATTGGGTCTTAAGTGTGGCACTGTTGTCCCTCAAAAACTGCTATTCATACAAATTAGTCTGCTCAATGTTGTCATCCAAAAACACATCATCCGTAAACAGTTGGAAGAAATTGATGGGCAAAAAGTTCTCTCTATTGACTCTGCACCCTGAATCACCACTAAAGGCAGTCAAAACAGGCTGCACCATGTTAGGGGCAACCTAGAGTACAGCACTTCCAATGAGAAGCCTCCAGCCCTTGGCTGCAGTCCAGCTTACTCTTGCTGCACTACCGGCATATCACTGTCCACATCTAAAAGAGACTTCATCAGCACTAATAGTGGATTCATCATCAGATGATTCCTCTGGAACAGAAAATTCACTGCTGGAATCTTCAACTTGGTCCTCTGCCTCAGATGCAGAGTCAGTCTCTGAGCCATGTTCAGAGGCAGATTCACAAAGCAAACCTACAATCTTCTGGGTGGTCCGCATGTGGGCAGCCATAATGCTTACTTATGAAACGAACAACACCTAAGACAGCACTAAACACTCTGTCAAATTAGAGCTCAACAAACTCAGCTGTATCAAACAGTAAATAGAACTATTGACAATCTGGAAAAACAGTATTCATACAATCCACATAATGAACTTGATGCTCTATAAAGATACCTGTCACTTGCCACAGACAGCTAAACGGAGGATCAATTGCACCTACTATGCACAAACACTGCAAGCACCAACGAAAACCTGTTATATATTTGGGGAGTGACCCTTGCCTAAGGGGCCACTCCCCAATATGTATCTGTATGAATCACCGGTGTCTAGTGGGTTTCTGCCCCCCTTGGGGCAGGGAGCGACCCTTGCCCAGGGGCCTCTCCCAGCAACAAAACACATTCATGGTGTCTACTTGGTGCATGCCTGCTGCGCAATCGCTGTTCCACCTACGATACAGCAGCAGGAATGTACTGCAGAGACACACCGGAGGGAAAGGAAAATCTTTCCTTTTCCCCGGTGTCTCTCTGCCCTCCTGATCCCTTCCGAGACGAAAAGCATTTGTCCTGGACATGCTGGAAGCAAATGGTATTAATGTTTTGATGACATCAGCACGCGGATGTTCTAAGCTCTCCAGGGTTAGGGGTCAGGGGTGGCAGCAGAAGCCCTTCCGCTGCAATCTCTGGTGGGGGCATGGGGTGGGCGGGGTGCTCGGATGTCCTGAACACACCTCTGCATCCGAGCACCGGTGCAGAGGACGTGTCCATTACATCCTTAGCACCCATGGAGTTAATGAATCATACAGGCAGTTTTGAACAACTAATACATATGGACACACATCTTGCCTTAGTTGCAGACACCTTTTTCCCACTATCATGCTGTAAACAAGCAAGCAAAGGGCCTGTATTGCATGAAATCTTGCCTGCTTGTCCAGTGGACAAAATAAATATGAAAAGTTGTTGTCCTTGACCCTAAACAATTTCTCGGGTATCAGTCAATAGGGCTTCCACTCACCTGGAGATGCATGGAGCGTACAACAAAACAAAGTACCCGTCTTGGTCATCAATAAGACACACTCAGGAATAGCAGGTTAGAGGAAACTCTTTTTTTTATAGAATTATGAGTTGGGATTGGCTCCTAAGAAATTGCAGTGTGTTGAAAGCTGGGCACGGTCTGGAGAACACTGTAGGGGCTTCCTAAATGTGGGGGTCATCTTGTGATGTCTTTGGATCAAACATGATTCTGCATCAGGTGGCAGTTGCACTTTGCCGCACATCAAAGTGACATGGGAGAGGTCCACATAGTAATTCCTAGACCTTTGCTGTCTGAGTCCTTGTTTAAATGCTCTAAAACACTCATTACCTAATGTATGTAAATTCTTTATTACTTAGACTAGCAAATGAGACCATATGCATTTACTTTATTCGCACTGAAAGCTTTAAGAAATGGTGATTGCTGTCACACCACCTTAATATTTTCTTAGTAAATAGCTCACTGAGTTATACTAAACATATACCTGATGTTAAAAATAAGCCACAGTGTGCCTTCGTAAGTGAGGCAAGCTATTGTTTGAAATGAGTAGAAAATTCATTATTGGTAGAATCAACGAATACACTAAATTAGAGACTGGGCACCTCAGCATGTCTAACAATACAAATCCACCTTCAGTGTGATAAATATTTTTGAGGTTGTATGATCTCCAGAAATCTGATGCAACGTTGTCGTTGACAAACTAGGATTTATGTTGGGCATTGGAATCTAAAGGGCAATGAGAAGTGAGACCTTTAACAACAAGCATTGGAAATGCAATAGGTCTCGCATTTGCTTAAGTTAGAGCTATTGGCGTTGTAAATGGCGTTGTAAACGACAATGTCTTTTAACCATGTGTTATGGAGTGTATGTGGTGTGTAATGAAGTTCCCGGTTTCAGATTTACTTGTAGAGCTGTGCAGTGTTTGAAATAATAGTTCTTTTTTGCAGAGTTCTTTATTGGTTCTTCCAACAAAAGTGTGTTACTGTCTCACTGCCCCAGACCGGCTGAGCAGGAGAAAGAAGATGCTCTCAGTGATAGTAGTGAGACTCTCGGCAGGAGAGGTTGTGAGTCAGCGGGCGGAGAGTCTGGCAGTAGGAAAAAGAAGTCTGTCGGATAGAAGAGACACGGTTAGTAGGAGGAAAGTGAGGCTGAGAGTCAGCGGGAGGGAGAAGAGGCTGTCAGTGAAAGGGTGGTGCTGTTAGCAGGAGTGAGAAGAGGCTGTCAGTGAAAGGGTGGTGCTGTTAGCAGGAGTGAGAAGAGGCTGTCAGTGAAAGGGTGGTGCTGTCAGTGAAAGGGTGGTGCTGTCAGTGAAAGGGTGGTGCTGTCAGTGAAAGGGTGGTGCTGTCAGTGAAAGGGCGGTGCTGTCAGTGAAAGGGCGGTCATGTTAGCTGGAGGGAGAAGAGGCTGTCAGCGGGAGGGAGAAGAGGCTGTCAGTGAAAGGGTGTTGCAGTCAGTGGTAGGGCAGCCCTGTCAGCGGGATGGAGGCGAGGGTGTCAGCGGGAGGGAGAAGACGCTGTCAGTGGAAGGGTGGTGCTGTCAGTGGAAGGGTGGTGCTGTCAGTGGAAGGGTGGTGCTGTCAGTGGAAGGGTGGTGCTGTCAGTGGAAGGGCGGTGCTGTCAGTGGAATGGAGGCGAGGGTATCGGCAGGAGTGAGAAGAGGTTCTCAGTGAAAGGGTGGTGCTGTCAGTGGAAGGGTGGTGCTGTCAGTGGAAGGGTGGTGCTGTCAGTGGAAGGGTGGTGCTGTCAGTGGAAGGGTGGTGCTGTCAGTGGAAGGGTGGTGCTGTCAGTGAAAGGGCGGTGCTGTCAGTGAAAGGGCGGTCATGTTAGCTGGAGGGAGAAGAGGCTGTCAGCGGGAGGGAGAAGAGGCTGTCAGTGAAAGGGTGTTGCAGTCAGTGGTAGGGCAGCCCTGTCAGCGGGATGGAGGCGAGGGTGTCAGCGGGAGGGAGAAGACGCTGTCAGTGGAAGGGTGGTGCTGTCAGTGGAAGGGTGGTGCTGTCAGTGGAAGGGTGGTGCTGTCAGTGGAAGGGCGGTGCTGTCAGTGGAATGGAGGCGAGGGTATCGGCAGGAGTGAGAAGAGGTTCTCAGTGAAAGGGTGGTGCTGTCAGTGGAAGGGTGGTGCTGTCAGTGGAAGGGTGGTGCTGTCAGTGAAAGGGTGGTGCTGTCAGTGAAAGGGCGGTGCTGTCAGTGAAAGGGCGGTGCTGTCAGTGAAAGGGCGGTCATGTTAGCTGGAGGGAGAAGAGGCTGTCAGCGGGAGGGAGAAGAGGCTGTCAGTGAAAGGGTGTTGCAGTCAGTGGTAGGGCAGCCCTGTCAGCGGGATGGAGGCGAGGGTGTCAGCGGGAGGGAGAAGACGCTGTCAGTGGAAGGGTGGTGCTGTCAGTGGAAGGGTGGTGCTGTCAGTGGAAGGGTGGTGCTGTCAGTGG
Organism: Calotriton arnoldi; assembly: GCA_963921515.1. Lineage (NCBI taxonomy): Eukaryota > Metazoa > Chordata > Amphibia > Caudata > Salamandridae > Calotriton > Calotriton arnoldi. The sequence continues at coordinate 653,215 of CAWUFW010000313.1, read as the reverse complement.
AAGGGTGGTGCTGTCAGTGGAAGGGCGGTGCTGTCAGTGGAATGGAGGCGAGGGTATCGGCAGGAGTGAGAAGAGGTTCTCAGTGAAAGGGTGGTGCTGTCAGTGGAAGGGTGGTGCTGTCAGTGGAAGGGTGGTGCTGTCAGTGGAAGGGTGGTGCTGTCAGTGGAAGGGCAGTCCTGTCAGTGGGATGGAGGCGAGGGTATCGGCAGGAGTGAGAAGAGGTTCTCAGTGAAAGGGTGGTGCTGTCAGTGGAAGGGCGGTCCTGTTAGCATGACGGAGGAGAGGCTGTCAGTGAAGGGGTGGTGGTGTCAGTAGAAGGGCGGTGCTGTGAGCAGGAGGGAGGAAAGGCTGTGAGTGGGAGGGAGGCGAGGCTGTAAGTTAGCGGGAGGAGATGCTCTCAGTAGGAGGGTTGAGAAGTTTTCAGTATCTGAAAGAGACACGTTAGTGATAGATTCCTTACCTTAGAATATCCCCAGGTGTCAGACTGGATCCGGAAAGTTTTTCGTCGGCAATACCCCTGCTCGTCGGTAGGCGTCGTCGTACTGCTCAGCGTACGTCGCTGGCGTAGTGGTCGCCGAGATGACGTCATGGGAGCTATTTAGACGCGAACACGTGCGCTGACGTCAGTTCTTTCTTTTTCCGCGCCAGCAGCGCAGATCAGAGAGAGAGAGCAGTACCCCTAGTTAAAAGTTTTAACTTGGTAATTGTTTGTCGAGTAATCGACTCTGGTGCAGTAGGGATGCCCGGGTTTAAATCCTGTGGGGCTGCCGTCGCAACATGTCGGTAGCGTACCCGCACGACGTGTCTCTTCTGCTTGGGGCACGCCCATGACCCCGAGGCGTGCCCCGATTGCCGGGCCATGGCGCCGAAAGCTTTGCGGGAGCGTTCCCGAAAGTTGTTGGAGGCCCAGCAGTCGGCTCCCCGTCGATCAAGGTCCCGCTCCCGTGGGAGGTCGAGAGACCGGTCGCGGAGCCGTTACCTTCGCTCGTCGGACTCTGGGACAGGTAAGTCACAGCGCCATAAAAAATCAAAGAAGCGACGTCGTTCGTCTTCTACCCCTCACCGGTCCCAGGACGTGGTGGAGGGGGCGGGGGGTCACTCCCCCGCGGCTCTGCTGGAGCCCCCGTCGTTGCCTGCGGCCTACCCGTCCTTTCCGGGCCCGTACGCGACGTCGGATGAGATACAGGTCTTCCTGTCGGCCATGGGCTGTTTATTTGGCCCATCGGGTCCCTCCGGAGTGCCTTCGGGCCCCGCGGACCCGTTGGGTGGGTCTGCCCCCGTGCCGCCGCCTTTGGCCTTGGCTTCGCCGGCAAAGTACCCTGCGGCGCCGCCGGCTCCGGCCTCGACGCTGCTGCCGGATCCGGCGTCGGCGCTGGATCCGGCCTCGGCGCCGCCTCCGGCCTCGACGCCGGGCGCCGCAACTGGCGCCGAACCAGAATTGGTCTCTTACCCCCCGATTCCAATTCTTGGTACAGAGTTTCTCCCATTTCCCCGGGCACCTCGTCCTTACCGGCCTCTTCCAACACCGGTAGCTGAAGGAGAGTACTGGGAGGGGTCTGAGGACCCTCTTGCAGCTCAATGCGAGAACGAGCCTGAATGGGAAGAAGACCTGGAGGGTCCTGTGGATCTGGATTTCTCTCCACACCCTGGCACACGGGCCCCTTCTTCCGTGGCTACGGAGGAGGTGGGGACTTTTTCAGTGGTGCTGCGTAGGGCGGCTCAGGCTCTTAACCTTGAGCTCCCTTCTCTGCCTATCAGAATGAATCTTCTGACTGAGGTGCTGCAGCCAGCGTCCTCCTGCGGAGCCGCTGCTGCCCTTCAATGAGGCACTCACTGATGTCCTATTGAGCACCTGGGGCAAGCCTAACACAGGGGTTCCTGTGGATAAGTGGGTGGCACGCCGTCGTCGCCTGGTGCCGGGCGACCCCAGCTTCCTCACGCAACACCCAACACCTGAGAGTCTGGTTGTCCAGGCCTCTGCCTCTCCGAGCGCATTCCCTTCTGCTCCCCCGGACAAGGAATCTAAGAAACTGGAGCAGTTTGGAAAAAAGATCTTCACTTCTGCCAGTTCAGGGTTGCGGGCGGTGAATACAGCGTGCCTGTTGGGCCGCTATTCACATTCCGTATGGGACATCGTGGCACAGGTGCTTGCTCAGTGCCCGGTGGAGGCTCGGGCGGTGCTCTCCCAGGCTGTTACAGAGGGGAGAGATGCTGCAAAATTCACCATCCGTTGTGGACTTGACACAGCAGATTCCCTCGGCAGGGCGCTTTCCACAACAGTGGCGCTCCATCGTTACGCTTGGCTCAGAACCACTGGCTTCTCCGGGGATGTCCAAAACACCCTGTTGGACATGCCTTTTGATGGCACACGCCTGTTTGGTGACAAGGCGGATAGTGCCCTGGAACGCTTTAAGGACTCTCGGGCTACGGCCCAGTCCTTAGGTCTCGCCACCACACGCACTCCCACTGGGTCTGCTTTTCGCTCCTTTCGAGGGCAGGGTCGAGGCGTCCAAACGCGTTCCTTTCAGAGCCGCCGGCCTGCACAGCAGCAGTCTCAGCGTGGCCGAGGTCGGGGGGCCCGCCGAGGTGGGTCACTGGGCCAGCGGGCGGGTCAGTCCACCGCCGCTGCCTCCAAACCTTCCTAGTCCGGTCTTTCAAGCCCACCAGACGCCAGTGGGTGGCAGGATTCGCCATCACCTCCCCCACTGGCGCACCATCACTTCAGACAGGTGGGTTCTGCAGATAGTCCGAAGGGGCTACTCCCTCCCCTTCCAGTCTACCCCTCCAGCCATGCCACCTCAGTGCCACCGCATGTCTGGGGATCACTTGGCACTTCTCCAGCAGGAAGTCGCGGCCCTCTTAGCCAAGGGGGCCATCGAGCACGTTCCGACGCCAGAAGTAGGTCGCGGTTGTTACTCCCACTACTTCGTGGTTCCGAAGAAGGACAAAGGTCTACGTCCTATCTTAGACCTCGGGAACGTCAATCGCTTCCTCCGGAAGGAGAAGTTCAAGATGCTCGCGCTTGCTCAGGTCTTGTCTACCCTAGACCTGCAAGACTGGCTGGTAGCGTTGGACTTGCAGGATGCTTATTTTCATATTCCCATCCTGCCTGCCCACCGGCGTTACCTACGGTTCACGGTAGGCCACGAGCACTTTCAGTTCACCGTGCTCCCTTTCGGCCTTACCAGCGCCCCTCAGGTGTTCACAAAAGTGATGGCGGTGGTCGCAGCTCATCTGCGCAGATCGGGGGTTTCAGTCTTCCCCTACCTCGACGACTGGCTGTTGAAGGCGGGATCGCCCCAGGCAGTCGTCTCCCACCTCCAGACTACGGCCGACCTCCTGCATTTGCTGGGGTTTTCCATCGACGTGCCGAAGTCACACCTGATTCCCTCTCAAAAGCTCCTCTTCATCGGAGCGGTTTTGGACACGGCGCAGTTCCGGGTTTATCCTCCCGAACAGCGAGTCCGGGACATTCGGGCTATGATTCCGATCTTTCGGCCCTGGTCCTGGGTGTCGGTCAGGAAGACCCTGAGGCTACTGGGCCTCATGGCCTCATGGCCTTCTGCAGATCAATCATGCCAGATGGCATATGCGGGCTCTGCAGTGGGACCTGAAGTTCCAGTGGACGCAGCATCAGGGGAATCTGTCCGATTACGTCCACATCTCGGAGGGCACTGCACAGGACTTGCAGTGGTGACTCGCGGACCAGCGTTGGGTCCGCGGCAGATCCCTCTCCCTTCCCCAACCGGAGCACACAGTGGTGACGGACGCGTCCCTCCTGGGATGGGGCGGCCACATGGGAGAGGCGGAGATCAGAGGCCTCTGGTCTCCGGCGGAGTCCAAGCTCCATATCAACCTTTTGGAGCTCAGGGCGATCCTACTTGCACTGAAAGCATTCCTTCCCTCTGTCAAGGGGAGAGTAGTGCAGGTGTTCACAGACAACACCACCGCCATGTGGTACTGCAACAAGCAGGGCGGGGTGGGTCGTGGACCCTTTGTCAGGAGGCTCTACGTCTCTGGACGTGGCTGGAACGTCAAGGCATTTCCTTGGCAGTTCAACACCTGGCAGGTACCCTAAACGCCTGGGCGGACGAACTCAGCCGCAGGTGCATGTTGGATCACGAATGGCGTCTTCACTCAGAGGTGGCACAAGGTCTCTTTCAACAGTGGGGAGAGCCTTGGTTAGATCTATTCGCCACCGAAGAGAACGCGCAATGTCAGCAGTTCTGCGCGTTTGAGTTTCCAAGGCGGCACTCGCTCGGCGACGCTTTTCGTCGCGAGTGGAGTTCCGGTCTATTGTACGCCTTTCCGCCTATACCACTTCTACCCAGAGTGCTGAAGAAGATCCGATGCGACCGGGCCCAAGTCATTCTTGTGGCGCCGGACTGGGCTCGAAGAGTTTGGTATCCCGAGCTACTCAGTATGAGCGTGGATCCCCCGATCCGGCTGCCTCTTCGGGAGGATCTCCTGTCGCAGCACCAGGGGACGGTCCTCCACCCGAACCTGTCCAGCCTCCACCTCCTTGCGTGGAGATTGAGCGGCGACAGCTGATTCCATTTGACTTGCCTCCTGAAGTCTGTAATGTGATACTGGCAGCCAGGCGTCCCTCCACTAAAACGGTATACGCCGGTCGGTGGAACAAATTTGTGGCATGGTGTGCAGCAAAAGCTGTAGATCCTCTTGCTGCCCCTCTCTCTGACGTCCTCTTGTTCCTTCTCTCTTTGGCCCAGCAGGGCTCTGCTCTGGGCACTATCAAGGGCTACCTTTCTGCTCTTTCAGCCTTTCTTAGGCTGCCTGATCCAGCCCTCTCTTTTCAAGTCCCCTGTTAACAGATTTCTCAAAGGCATTACTCACCTTTTCCCTCCTGTTCCTTTTGTCATGCCTCAGTGGGACTTGAACCTGGTTCTCACATACTTAATGTGCGCTCCCTTTGAGCCTCTTCATAACTGTCCTTTGCGGTTATTAACTTTGAAAACTGTGTTCTTGGTGGCCATCACTTCCGCTCGGCAGGTGAGTGAGCTCCAAGCTCTTTCCTGTAAACCTCCTTTCCTGGCGGTTCATCCAGACAAGGTGGTTCTTCGACCACGTCCCTCCTTTCTACCAAAAGTAGTCTCTGCCTTTCATCTCGGGCAAACTGTGACTCTGCCCACTTTCTTTCCGCCTCCGCACCCTTCAAGAGAAGAGGAGAGGCTCCACCGTCTGGACCCAAAACGTGCACTTTCGTTCTATCTCAACCGCACACAGCAGTTCCGGGTGGATGACCAGCTCTTTGTTGGCTACGTGGGCGCCAAGAAAGGCCGGGCTGTGCACAAGAGGACTATCTCACGATGGGTTGTCTTGTGCATTAAAGCCTGTTACTCTCTGGCTAAAAAGGAACCTCCAGTTGGTCTGCGCGCCCATTCTACCAGGGCGACAGCAGCTACTACAGCATTGGGGCGCGGTGTCCCCCTGCAAGACATCTGTCAGGCGGCCACTTGGGCCTCGTTGCATACTTTCACAAAGCACTATTGCCTTGACAGTCAAGTCCGGAGAGACGGCTTCTTTGGCCGGTCGGTTCTCCGTGACTTTCTGGTGTGATTTCACTTCGCAGACCCACCACCGGGGATGGTATTGCTTGGGTATGTATTCTAAGGTAAGGAATCTATCACTAACGTGTCTCTTTCAGATGCACAAGTTGCTTACTTGTGTAACGATATATCTGTAAGAGACATTAGTTAGTGATAGATTCCTTACCGCCCGCCCATCCTCCCCGTTCTGCGAACTGTTCTCTAGGGTTCAGGTCATCCCTTTCAGGGCCCTAGTTCTATTGCACCAGTAGTCGGTCTCTGGCATGGCTCTGCGCTCCTGGCGCGGAAAAGTTGTGTACAGAACTGACGTCAGCGCGCGTCTAAATAGCTCCCATGACGTCATCTCGGCGACCACGACGCCAGCGACGTACGCGGAGCAGTACGACGACGCCTACCGACGCGCAGGGGTATTGCTGCCGAAAAACTTTCCGGATCCAGTCTGACGCCTGGGGATATTCTACGGTAAGGAATCTATCACTAATGTCTCTTAGAGATATATCGTTACACAAGTAAGTAACTTGTGCGATAAGGGGGAAGCCTCACAGCAGGAGGCAGAAGATGCTGTCAGCAGGAAGGGAGGAGAGGCTGTCAGTGATAAGGGCGAGCCTCTAAGCGGGGGGGGGGGAAGAGAGGCGGGGAAACAAACGAAAGGGTGGCAGGTAAAGGGGGTTTGGTGTCTGCACAAGCGGGGAAGCAGGTGTGAGAGGCACAGTCACTGGAGACACAAGAGGGGATGTGTAAAATGCTGCAGAATATTTGGAAAGAATCGTGTCTCACCAGCTCGTCTCCAGTTTGCTGTCCACCAACCTCTCCATCGCACCCAGTCGCAAGAAGCCGGCCGGTTCACCTGCAGTCTCCTGGACAGAGAGTGAACCCCACTCCTGTGCCCCGCTGAACCCGTGACACAGCAGGACTTGAACCCTGGCGGTCAGTGGCTCTGGCTCCCTCTATCCCTGGACAGTTGACCCGGTATAACTCCTGTAGAGAGTCCCGGCTGTGGTTCTCGCAGCCCCTTTCTCTGGTTCCATTGTAGCCCACGTCCTCGCTCAGCCTCTTCCAAAGGTACTGTGTGCAAAGAGGACCCTGCAGGGCCACGGAGAACATAGCCAGGAAGAGCACCGGCTCCACCGACACCCGGGGACACTGGCGTTCGGCCACCTCTGGGGAGTCCGGGAGGGTAGGAGAGTCCGGACCCAGATCCAAGGTGGGGGAGTGTGCCATGCCGGAAATAGAGCGCAGGGATAAGTAAAAGAGAGACCGGCAGACACTGGGCTTACAACAAGGGCTGAAGGGACAGAACTGCGGAGGGATCTCTCTATTGAGGGACAGACAAGTGGGACTGCTGGAGGGGGGCGAGTATGGCACTGCAGCAGTATGCAGGATTGCCCTCCGTAATGGGAGCTCAGGCGGGGCAGGCGGCTGTAAATGACCGACACAACCCTACTGCAGCGAGGGGCAGACACTGGACTCAAGGGCCCGATTCTTGATGAATACGGGAAACAGCGGTGCTGCAAGGTATCGTCATTGTACTGCAGAAGTGGAAGTCAGAGAGCGGGAAAAAAGAGCAGCAGCGGCATCTCCTGCGGGTGAAAGGAAAGCCAGTATCGGCTGAAGTGGGTGACTCCATCGGGTCATGTGATACCGTGGGAAGCAGGAGGGCTAGACTGCGCACTCGCACCAGTGGCACCATCTTGTAAGACGTGAGCGAGAGGCAGCGCTATATAAAACACAATAATACTTTATTGACTCTGCAAGTTTAGACACAAATGGAACAAGCATTTGCAATGCAATAGGTCGGATTATTGCATTGCAAATGCTTAAGTTTAAAACTGAGCACGGCGCAGCTTGAAGGACACCGCGCTCGTTTTGTTTTTTAAACTTTAACACTGAGCGCGGTGTCCTTGAAGCAGGCGCTGTGCTCAATGTTAAAGTTAAGAAATGTATAAATAAACCGAGCGCGGTGTCCGTGAAGCGGTGCCGCGCTCAGTTTTAAAGTAAAAACAAGGCGGAAGAGACGCCGTGCGCGAGCAAAAGAGACGCCGTGCGCGAGCAAAATATCCAGTCCGAGTGGGCGACCCGGAAAGGAGACAGGGAGGGAACAAAAAAGCCTCACTCCAAATCAAAAGCGAGCGTTTAACATAAAGTGTGACGCGCGCCAATGAAAAGCATGGGCGGAGCTTCCACCCCACTTCCAACTTCAACTCGACGACAATAGATCTCGCAGAGCGAGCAGCGCATGCACTGCGAAACTAGGCGAGACCTAAAGTATTGTGCATTCTCCCAATTTTTATTTCTTTTATATTTTGTGTTTTTTAAAATGTTTTTATGAAGTACAGTATCATTTCGTTTAAAATCTTTTGTAGTTCACTGAGTTTTGTCGAACACATATTTGCTTGAGTTTTTTAACTTGGTCAGCAGTTTCACCAAGCCATCATGACTAGCATTCTAGTTTTCTGTTGAAAATGAGTCACAGGCGTAAACATCATTTTAGGATGACTTCAACTAACAGCGAATTCTTGCTTGGTTTAAAATGTAAAAAAAAACATTAACAGGCAATTAATTAGTGTTTTGGCAGAGCTTAAGGGAGTGCTTGTGGCAGAGCTGTGATCCAAGAACTATTGGTGACATCTTGGGGACCAAAGAAATGCATACCGGGTCAAGGTTTTTAGGCTATTGCTAATAATTTGTTCATAAACTGAAAGAAGCCTCATTGGTTTCAGTTAGTGTATATTACTTTCATAACTTTTCTTACACACTTAGAGAAATTCTTGCATTTGATGTCTGGAAAACGTGACTGATAAAGCCTGAAGTACATTAATTGTATTGTCATTTTTAGACACATTTTTGTATTGGACTACCCAGTAGATACCCCTACATATTTCTATATATTTGAACTTGGGTTATGGTTAATTGGTTAAGCGGTACTTTTTTTGTAACCAATTTATATTGAGTTTTGATCATAATACGTAATAGCAGACAGTGCCGATCTAGTCGGCGGTTCATACCAAACGCTCATTACAATGAAAAGTATACAGCAACAGGAGTACATGGTTCGATAAAAAAATGAACTTAAAGTCTCTACAAACATAACAAGATAGCAGATCACAAAGACATCCTGGGCGTTACTAAAGCCAGCATCCAAATTGCCTTACAGTCCAGTCATGGGGTAATTTTTGTAGCATCTTGCACAGCAGCCATTAACAGTTTTCATACTTCCATATGTGTATTCAAAGTGGGTGAAGTTTTACTTGTTACACAGAATCAAAGTTTATGTCTGCATTACCCGTTTACTATAGAGAAAACTATATGGTAAAGCTCTTGGTAAGATGCTGAAATATACTGCTATTCTTTAAATAGAAACAATGACATATGGTAAATAATTATCTGAAAGCGGTTTGTCAGAAAATGGATCTGTCAAGATGGTCCTCTGTAATGCACCCTGCTAAGATGGGCCTGTGCAAAATAATATTGTGTTTTCCTATTATCCTTTAAAGGGCTCACAAAGAATGGAATGGGTGGTTCAGTAGTTTGTTAGGTCCTAGGGGTTTATAGATAGTTTCTTTAATAAGGGAGTTATTGATTGTGTTATGGTGATGGAACTATTGGTTGACAAAATCAAGCATTAAGAAAGCACTTTAGCTTGGTTAGTGTAGGTATTCCTTTATTCTGGCAGTTGAGGAAGAATTAGCACTGCATTTGAAAGCAGTTTTGTGCTTATGTACGCCGCTTCTCTCAGAAAAGGATGGATTTGAGATTTAAGTGCTGAAGGGTTCATTTGGATCTCTAGATGGGGTTTTGGGGCTCTTAGATATCAGCTTGTATTTTGAACAGATACAGTCCGAGATGAAGGGCACCACTGTTAGACCTGGCACCATTGGCGTGGGTCTCCCTTCCATTTTTTGCTGTTGCCTCTTATGTTTTTGCTGGTTTTAGATGCTTTTGGGCACTGTGCCACTGCTGTTCTGTGCCACAGTGCAAGTGCTCCCTATGGTAAATTGATGCATGGATTAGTGACTCTATGATTGGCTGGTTTGGTTTACTTGTCAGACCCTAGTACAGTGCACTGCGTGTGCCCAGGGCTTGTAAATCAAATGCTGCTGGTGGGCTTGCAGCACTGGTTGTGCCACCCACCGGAGCAGCTTGTAAAGTGTGTCTCAGGCCTGCCATTGCAGAGCCTGTGTGCAGTCTGGTACTGCCATGTTGACTGGGCAAGTGTACCCACTTGCCAGTCCCTAAACCTTCCCTTTTATACATATTAGTCACCCCTAAGGTAGGCCCAAGGGCAGGGTGCATTGTAGGTAAAAGGTAGGACATGCCCTGGTGTGTGTGGCATGTCCTAATAGTGAATTACAGCCATTTTCGTTTTTCACTATTGCAAGGCTACCTGTTCCCCATAGGCCAGAATGGGCAGTTAGATTATAACATCTTATAATCCTAACTGACTCGGGGAACTAGGTAGAAATTCGAGTTTAGTATGCCTGAACTCAGAATGATAAAATACATCTTTTAGTGAAGTTGGTTTTAACATTCTGTGTTTGAAAATACCACTTTTAGAAAGTAGGTATTTTCTTGCCTAACTATCCAAGCCTGCCTCTGCTAGGTTGTGTATTCCTTGTCTGGAGTTTGAGTGACAGGGGCTGGGGGCTTCCAGGAGACAGGGTGAGTCAGCACAGGGCTGAATAGAGAGATCTGCATGTAGATAGGAGGGAGGAGTTGCACCTGGGACCTGAATAGGGCTGTGCCTTTCCTCCACAATGCTGGCTCCACCTCCTGTGGTGTGTCTGATGTCCCTGGCCTGCACTGTCAAAGGAAAAGGAGTCTTGTCAACAAAGTGCTCCAGGACTGACCAGAACTGGTTTTGGACTAGGCAAAGGCCTATCTGCCTTCAGAGAACAAAGAGAAAAGTAGTATAAATATTGGGACCCAGACCCAAGAACTTTAGATCACTTCTGGGAATCAAGACGAACCTTTGCTGAGGAGAAGAACCAGGAAGCTGAAGGAGGAAACTACCACTGTGCTGTGTGTTTGGGGGTTGGCCTGCAGTGGTTGCTTCATTGCCAAAGAAAGGAGAAAAGGACTGAGTGTGCTTTCTATCAACTTAAAGAAGAATCTCCAAAGGCTTGAACTAGAGCTTGCCTCCTGCCTGAAGTCTCAGGGATACAAGACTTCACCAACCAGCTCCCCCCTGAATTCCCTTGCTGGGAATTGAAGTGCCTGCTGTTGTGCTGGGCCTTCTGAGAGACTGCGTGTCGCTGGGAGCTGGAAGCGCGACGCAACGACGAGAAGCTTGTCGCCGCTGTCATCGCATCGCCGAGGAAGCGAGACGCTGCTGTCATCGCATCGCCGAAGCGCGGCGCATCGCCGGAGAAGCGGGACGCTGCCACAGAGGACATCGTCGCATCACCGGAGAAGCGCATCGCAGGGCCTGTCGCGGCTCCAAAGATCGAGTCGCCGTCGGGCGTGCACGCATCACACCAACGTTGTCGCGTCGCAGCCAAGACGCCATCTTGTCGCATCGCACCGGAGAGCAGTAAGAAACCGACGCATCACCTCCCCACACAGTAAGGAAGCGAGCATCAACTCCCCTGCGCAGCAGTAAGGAACCGACGCATCCACTCCCCTGAGTGTAAGGAACCGACGCATCACCTTCCCTGCGACCCTTTTGTTTTCTTTGCGTTACGCATTCAAGGTACATTGAGAGTAAAGTGTTGCATCTACAACTTGAGAGAACTGAGCTATTTTATAACATTTTAAAGTCTATTTTTGAGTACAGTATTGTGGATTTTTGTTGTTTGGTCTTGTGTTAAGTCTATATAAAAATACTTATTTTTATAAATACAACCTGTGTGGTGTCCATCTGTAGTGTTGTCACTGTATTACTGTATGTGTTCACAAATGCTTTACAAACTGCCTCTGAGATGAGCCTGCCTGCTCGTGCCAAGCTACCAAGGGGGGTGAGCAGGGGTTAGTTTAGGAGTGTAGCCCCTTACCCTGACTAGACGCAAGGGTCCCTATTTGTCACAGGTACCTACCTATGCCAACTAGAGATCCCCAAATCTAACAACCACCTTTTAACGTTCTCTTGTATCCCTAAATTTAAAAGAAATTACCTTCTTTGGTTTACTTGGATAATTCTAGATGCAAAATGCTATTTTTTAAGCTTTTGGTGTTCTGTAGCAATCCCTCACGCAGGCTGTAGGTCTCTCTCTTCACTGCAGTTCCAGTTTCTGCTCTGTTTTCACAACTCAGTTGAACTGTTAGGTAGCTGTCTTCTCCGTGCATCTAGCTTTTTGTGTTGGAAAAGATCTATTGAGTCTTAAATTCTTGTAAATTTGTTGTTGAGATTTTCGAAAAGTGCAGACGTTGGGGGTTGCAGGGGAATAGGAGTGTCACCATTCATATCTATTGGAATGTTACTGACATAAGCTTTCTTTGTTTTCACAGTTTAATTGGGTTATCCATAAGCTGAGGTTTCATTTTAGTGTGGTTGCAAGAATATGAGCAGCGAGTGATGCGCCCAGAATTTGTGCTCGACATTTAGGTGTGAGGCATTAATATCGCATGTGAAAACCAACTTCAAGTACTCTTGAAACAGTTTTTTAATTTGCCCTATTTCAGAAACCTACCCCTTAAGGTTCAGTTCTAGTCTGTCAGAGCTGAATCAGTTCCTGATTTTCTGGTTATTCAAACTAGATGGGTTTATGTATGGCTTACCTAAAAGATAATTATTTACAGAGTGGCTATCCTAAAAATTTGAAATGGCCCAGCTGTTCACACCCATATGATGGGCACTTCTTTAGTAAGAAATTCCCATTTAGATTTATTATATGTATGTATGTTCTGTGGATTCATAGGAAATCCGCCATGGCTCTGGTCTGCCTGCCAAATGTCGGCTACCTAAAAATATACTTTTTAAACCCTTATATTAATCAAAAGGATTGCATAAGTGTATACATTTGTTTATGCTTTGTCTTGCTTGACAGTGCAGCTCGCCATTCTGAGAGAGGAGCTTAGGTGCCACCCACCCGTTCATTTTCCTCTCTACAAATTTTGATCGGGTTTATGCTTCCACTGAAAGAGTGCTTGCATTGCACTTTTTGCCTTGTGGAAAGTTTATGCTCAGTACAGAAGGCCTGAGTTTGTTAGGGTGACACTCCATTGTTCAAGACTGATCTGTTTATTATGACAGGTTACCGCAAAGGTACCAGTTAGGTTACCTTTATTGTGCCAAGCATATAAAAGCTAATAGGCATTTAAGGATGGGATGTCATGATAGTGCTAAAGCATGTAGACCAGTATTTCATTACATGTAATCTCTCAGATTACTATTGAGGTTTTTGGTGTTGGTTACCCCCTGGCAGCAGAATATTTTCAATCCCTGCTAAGGTTGTATATTGCTTTGCCAACTGTAATTTTGGAAATGTTTCTATTTTTAGGACTGCATGTCTGAATGATGCCTTGTAGGAAAGCCTTCTCTGAAGACACTAACTATTAGTTATGGTGGTAAGTCAAAAATAAAGGCTACAGGCTTGATTGGTTCATTGGGAAAGGGTAAGTCAGAGGCCATAGATCTGATCCGGGTCTTGCCCAAATGAGATAATTAATTGGTGGTCCTCCAGATAAGAAGAAAATTGTTTATCAATGAGACCTTACAAAACCTTAACCTTACCCAAAAGGGAAGGAGCGAGATGGACCGGCAGTTGGTTGGGGGATGACCTGCACGACTTTCCAGTCCAGCGGCAGTTTCGCTAAGTTCAAGGATCAGTTAAATAAAGACGTGATGGAAGGCATTAATAAGGCTGACAAAGTGACTTCTATGTGAGAAGGGTAGGGGGTCCTAAGAGGAGCCAGATTTGATTTTGTCTAGCATATTCTCCACTTGCTCTTGGGAGACTGCCGCAAACTTCTCCAGCAGTGCAAGGGAATTAGAAGGTGGAGAGTTTTAGTTTGGCCAGTCAGCAGGATCCACTAATGAGCTTGGAAAAGTTCTGATCTATTTTAATGATTTTCCCCTTCAAGTGGTCAGCAAGTGAATTGCACTGTTCTTGTGAAGCGAGAATAGCTGATATGCAGACTAAAGGCTTGGTGTATTCATTTAGCAACTTAAATAGTTCTTTGAAGTCTGCATGCTTCTCTGATCTTCCTATGATGAATAGCAAGGGCTTATTTATATGCATTTACATGCCATTTTATCAGAGGGGTGATTTTATCATGCACCTTCTCCTTTCCAGCCATCTATCTACTGGTCGTTTTCTTGATTCTCCACTATCTACGAATACTAGGGAATTTTGGTGTCTAGTGGGTTTGGCGGTGTCCTGTTTTGCGCGTTGGGGGGTTGGACTATGTCAAAGGCGTGTAGGAGAAAGTTGTGGTACTCTGAGGCGGTGTTTGTTGTCACTGTTTATCTTCGTAGACTGGAAGGCCGTTTTAAAAATGAGACGGGGTTACTCGTTTCAAGTGTCTGATCTTCTGCCCACCCTCTTTCACTCTCGATACCCAGCAGACCTCGGAAGTTGAAAGCTAATAGAATAGTGATCCGTCCAGACTAAAGGCTGAGGGGGGATGTATGTCCAGTTGCTGAGAGCTGGTAAACACAAGATCTAGAGCATGGGTACTCGCAAACATTTTTTACAGGGGCCAAAAAGTTTGATCTGTGGCGTGACCCGGGGCCACATTAATGCCAGCAGGGTGGCGGTCGGGGAGGAGGGGTAAAGGTGGGTGTAGGGGAAGCAAAGCATGTACATCTAGTGGCTCTGCTGCAAAAAGTGAAACCAGAAAACCAGGAATGAATCCCGTGTTTCCCACTTGACCAAAGTGTGTGATCCTGCACAATTGTTTTATTTCACTTTCCCTCCTTTTACTTCATTATCACATATAAGGGGACCTTGAAATGCATGAGTTCAAGATGTGCACTGCACAAACTCTTCTCCTGTGTTTGATTTAATAAATTATAATAATGTTGTCTATGTATATTAGCAACCCAGGACATCCAAAGAGTTCACATAACTGGCTTGCCTCTTAGTTCACTATTGGTATTGTTATCAGGGTGAGTGGAAGCATTAATGTTTCTAAATCCATGTTTAAAAACTTCATAAAAAAAAAAAAAATACTTCTCAAAGCACTGACCTAATCTGATGTACTAAAGTAAAGCGGTTCTGTATGTTAATGGAATACGCTTTTTGAATTCGAAGAGAATTTACCTGTACTTTTAAACATTTGTTTCAAGATGTCTTTAAACGCGACGGTATTCATCAAAGTTCAGCGCTGATGAACTTCCCTAGTTACTTCCTTTTGTATCTTGAAATAAATTGTAAATAAATGCTTGAACGTTTATTTTACATATTTCTAAAGTTGGTGCTGAGCCGAGTAAGGAGCAGCCCAGTGCTGCTGCTTGACCAAGGGGGCCGCATGTAGAGGTCAGGAGGGCCGCATGCAGTCCCCGGGCCGTACTTGAGTATCACTGATCTAGAGTGTGGCCAACTGTATGTGCGGTGCCAATGACCTTCTGCTGTGGCACTAACATTCCGAGTTCGGTAAGCAGTTGAATTACATCTGTATCTTAGTCATTTTCCCCATGGTAGTTAAAATCACCCACCAAAAGGAAGTTTTCTGAAGTAAGCACATGTGGCACAAGGCGTTCCACCAACGAATGACTGAAGACTTTCTTGAAACCTAGAGGACGCTAAACTAAGGCACCCTTACAGAAATCTCCAGAGGGACTCCATCTTAAAGACACACAACTCCACCCAGTCAGAGAGAAAGGTGTCTGTGATCGCAACCGTCAAAAAATCCCAAAAAAATGATAGCCAGTCCTCCTCTCACTTAGGATTCTCTATCCAGTCTAACCACATTATATTCTACAGGAACCGCTATGGGGATACAAGGAAGGGCTATGGGTTGCAGCCATGTTTCAGTGGAAAAAACTGGTTAATGAGTGAATAAAAGATCCCAAAGTTTGGTTGCATGTTTGGGAATAGACCTGGCGTTATAATAAAGATCAACCCAAAACGTTCTTGGAAGGAGTTGAGGTGGATGAGACACTTTTCTCTTTTTTCAAACAAAGTATTTTTTTCTTCTTTCAAGAAGATTTGTCAAACAACGCCACATTTATTAGCAAACCCAAAATCAATTTCCTATGGAAACGTGGTCCTAGCTATAACACTGGGGTAACATGCTATATCTTTAAGTTATGTAGATGTGTGATATAGGTTAGTAAATCCACCCATGTACCTTCATGTTATTCTATTAGTCAATATTGTGGGTGTGATGTTTTGGCATTGCTCAATATTGTGGCATGCATCTGGGTTGCCACCAGTAATCTTGCAGGGTGTGGCCATTATTGTGATTGTATCTGATGTGGTCACTACTGAAACAACCGTAAATTAATTAGTAGCTTGGCATTATTTTCATCAATCAGAAGTAGGTCTCGTTATGGAGAAGGTTGGAGACTCCAGGTATAGAGGCCTGATTAGTTCCTTAGTCAGTTAGAAAGTTGTCAGGTTTGAGATGTCGGAACTGCTTATTGTATAAGTTATGACCAAGGCAGTATGGCTGACATATATTTTGTGAAAAGTATATGTTGAAACAGGCTGTTAAAGGTGGTTTGTTTTTACATTGTATGCACACTATCCATAATACCAATTTCAAGATGTCTGGCCACTGCTGTTCTCTCCTTTTTTTTTTTTTTTTTCTGCCTTGTTTAGGCTGTGGCATTGTTTTTTGTTTTTTTAAATTTATCTTTCATTTGCATGTTTCATTGTGGGTAAGTGAAAGCAAGAATGAGTCAGTGACTGATCAAATGGATGTATGTGTGCAAGGATGAGTGACAGACTGCATGTATGGAGCATTACTGCGTGCATAAACTCACCAGGAACCAAAGTTGAGCCAGATCTTTGTGCCTTGCAAAATGATTGTTTTTAATTATTTTACTTAATGACTGTTTTTTTGTGATTCCTAATCCTTAGAATGTGGACATGGAAAACTCTTATCTCTGTGGATACCTGAAAATTAAAGGCCTTACTGAGGTGAGCAGCAATATGTACATTAACTAATATTTTAGTTTTTTAACTGTGAACCCAGTACTAGGCGAGGAGGGGAATGAGGAAGCAGAGGTGAGTGGTTCATGTCCAACATCATGCTTTTTAGTTTAAGTATGAATGTTGCATGTACATATGTTTTAAATTTGTGTTTTGTTATACAAATTACAATATTTATTCTGTCACAACATGCAATATGCCTTGCTGTGCACTGCCACATCGCCATACCGGCCCAGAGGGGAAGCAGGACAGGACTTCAGGTCCCAGGCTCCCTTGCGGCTGCTGACGCCGCCGACGCCTGCACCACACGCCCAGAGGCGCTTTAAAAACTCAGCTAGGCTCCCGCAGCACGGGACGCGCGTGCCCGGGCCAAGGGCGGGCTCGTCTGAGACCGGAGGAGGCTGGGCTGGGCCACCCCTCTGATAAGCACTATCCTATAAACTGCATCGTGGTGAGTCGTATATTTTATTATTACGAGTGAAGGAATAATACGTTATGGGGAAACGTACCACCATACCAAGTTCTTGTACCTCTACCGCCATAGACAGTATGTTGGAAAGAGCTGTTAGTATCGTTGCCACTGAGATAGAGTTAACCAAGAGGCGTCTGTCCCTGCGACTGACAACCTCTCGGATTGCTCCTTTCGCCGTGGAAGGTGATCGTATTATACCCCCCCCCCCCGACACCGAACTTACCGTCTACTTCCACCAGGGACGCACAAGTTTTGGAAATTAGCAAAAACAATGGAAGTAATCAGGGCAGCGAGGCTACTGGGGCTGTTGTTGCTGGGGACCCTTCAGGAGTGATATGCAATGAAGACATTGTACCAAACAAGAATGTTTCCCCGAACCCAGTAGTTACCGGGGCAAAAAGGAAATTGACCAAACCTGTGAGCTCTAAGAGAAAACAACCACCCCGCTTAAACCAACAACGCACTGCCCTGAGTTCGTGGATTCAAGGCACAGTGACCCCTGCGGATACGATGACAACTAATGCCAACGCCATTGTTGATCTAACATCATCTGTAATATTAAATCACTCTATTTACACTCAGACTGAGCCCATGACAGGTCCCTCAACTTGTTTCAGGCTTGGCGACACCGCAATTGACATTATAGTGGACTCTGTGTATGAGCACATTAGAATACTTGTTGATAAGAATTTTACAGCGCTTTGGAAACGCTTAGATCGTTTGGAGTCATTAACGAACAAATCAAGCTCACATATTAACACTCCCAAGCTGATTTTACAACAAGGGGAGACCTCAAAATTGCAGTCCTCCAGTGTAATTCGCTCTAATAACCAACAGCAAAACCCGAACTCTACACATTCTCCCTCTACTAGTACCACTAGTGTCTGTGATACTTGTAGTAAAGTAAAGGAATGTTTTATATCTAAGCCCACCCCCGCACAGAATGAGCCATTAGCGACTGGTGTCACCAATAACGCACAGCAATTAGTTCAGCTAGCCACTCATGCTGCCACCACAAATCTTGTAAACAACGGCACTCTAGCTTGTAATAATCAGAGTGCGACACCTCCCACTGTAAATAATGTTAGTGAGTCTGTGGTGGCCAATAAAGAAAATCTTAGCCTACCTCCGGCAGCTTGCCCCTATGTCTTAGTCCTAGCAGGTGTTCCCCCCTTAAGAAAAAACCAGACTGAGACATGGGACCAACTGCGGAATAAAAGTGCTGATTGGTTAATTAAACATAAAAGGCTCAGGGTGGCAAATATCAGTGACATAATGGTGCGCAGGGTAGGGTGGGGTCGGCTCTTCACCTAAGAACATCGAGGGAGATTGCGTTGTCATTAATTTTCGCCGTCCAGCACTGGTGAGATCAATATTAATGATACAGGAACTCAACAGCACCATTCCCACCCTTATTTGGTCATTACCTCTGCGCTTCTTTTATAAACCGACCCCGGGGCCAAACACATATGCTATCCCCTTGCCCGCAGAGCATAACAGATTTTCCGCTTTGTTTGGCTTAGACAGCTTGGATTGACTGTCGTTTATTCGAACATTATCTGAGCATATTCCCCCGAGACCCATGCCCAATTCTTTAGAACATGACCTTTTAGAACCACATGAGCCAAAGCCCAATTCCATAGAGCATGACACCTCGGAATCATATGATTCAAACTTGTATGTGCTAAGCTGGAATATTGCCGGCCTAGCCTCTAAAATAAGTTCTGAAGAGTGGGCAAATTTAGTTAAAAAATGATATTCTCATGTTTCAAGAAACTTGGGCAACAATGGACTTATACCTGGAGGGGTTTGAATGTTTTAATATTATTGTACCCACCCCTAAACAAGGTCGCCCATTTGGCTGACTTTCTATTTGGGTTAACATCTCTTCAGGTGGTAGCGCTAAAACCCTTGCTACAAATAATGATAATTATCAAGCTGTCATTTATACACGAGGGGCTTCAATCTGTTTTATCAATTTTTATAATCATGATTTTTTGAATGCACCAAATAAGAATTATATTAATCTGTTTAATTTCGTCTGTTTTACAAAATCAAACGGCGTCTTATAAATTTGCATGAATTTGCTTAGGTGGTGATTTTAACGCTAGGATGGTGAGGGCAAATGAGTTAGTTACTGTCCCTACTTCAGATGCATACACATGTAGAAGAGGGAACGAACTGTTGGATCACTTGCCAAACCATAATTTACTGAACGTGATGGACATTGCTGATCCACACTATAATGACAGTCCTATTCCCACTTACAGGGGTCGTGGTTGCGCCTCGATAGTAGATTACGTTTTTATTTCTGCCTCGTTAGAAGATTTCGTAGTACAAGCCAAGGTCTTATCAACTGTGCACGGCGACCATAATCCAATCTCAACTACAATTAGGTTTGCCCCCAGACCTGTTTTTATTAAAGAGCCGGGAGCTAGTACTTTAACGCCCTCGACGGACAGCTTGAGAGTAATCTGGAAGGGCATTGATAACGGCAAACTGTTTTCCAAAATAACAGCATATTTAGCATCTATTGAGACCGGTTTGTCGTCTAATGACCCCAACCCAGAGATAACTAATGCTTTTGGCCATCTATGTGCCGGCATTAAACTACTAATCTCGAGGCCTGTACTTAATAATAACCAGAATCCTAGATGGTTTAATAATGTCTGTTCTCGAGCAAATAGAGAGCTCCGTGTAGCTCTTGCAGTGGTTCCTAGGGATGCAACTCTTGTTGGAACCCTGAGACAACATTACAAATAAGCGATGAGGCAGCGCAAAGAGGAGATTTTAAAAGAACGCTGGGACAAGCTTGCTTGTGCCGCTAGTTGTAATAATGGAAACAGTTTTTGGGCAGCAGTCAAAGATATGAGATCTATGGGCCTCACACCTTTAAGCTGCAATATAACAAGTGAGGCCTGGGAAGCCCACTTTTCGAAAATGTATACAGCCCCTTCGCCGAGTGAGGACCCCGTTAACTCCCATGATGTAGCACAAATTCAGATATCAATATTAGAAGTTGAGGACGCAATAAACCAAAGCTTAGGTAACAAGGCCCCCGGCCCCGACGGGCTTCCCATTGACCTCATTAGGTATAAACCGGAGTTCTGGGCTCCCCTTTTACTTAATGTTTTTAATAATTTAACAAACACTTTTATACCAAGCACATGGTCTACCAGTATTATTGTCCCGAATTTTTAAAAAAGGGGATCGATCCAACCCTAGCTGCTATAGACCGATCTCCCTGATCGACAACACACTTAAGATACTTGGGAGGATCCTGTTTAACAAAATTAGATCTTGGGCTGAGGAGGAACAGATTTTAAACAAATGCCAGTTAGGGTTTAGAAGTAAATTGGGAACAGTTGAACAATGTATAAATCTCAATTTGATTGTTGGTAAATATACCATAGCTCGGCAATCTCCCATTTACCTGGCTTTTATGGACCTCTCCTCAGCCTTCGATTTTGTAAACAGGTCACGTCTATGGTCAGTCCTTTTAAAGTATGGGTTGGATGAGGTTTTAGTTCATTTTTAGGTCTCGCGCCTAGCGTTGCAGTGCGTAGCACTGCTCGCGCAGCACGAGACCTTTTGTATGGGCTTCAGAAAGCTAACCACACGCTCGTGCGTGCGTGTGGTTTTGCTTTTGCAGGATGCCATTGGATTTAGCGGGTGCATGTCCTGCCTTTGCCCCGCCCATTCCCACCGGTGTCTAGCACTCGCAGCAGCGCGCGTTCGCCTCGCTGCCGCGCTCCCTTTTCCCCCGCTCCTCTGTGGTGCGCGCGCACCACTGGTTTTGCTTTGTTTCTATCTATGCGCTAATGAAATAAACGCCGTCTTGTACAATAATGCTGTCACGATTACACCGCTGTTTACGCAATTTAGTGGGAAAGCTTCGTATTGGTGGCGGGATGTTTTTTTGGGGGTTTACTACAAACATTATTAAAGAATGCTATCAACCAAAATGCAAGATTTCTGCTAGCAACACAAAAAATCCTAAAATGTTTCCAATTGAAATAATGCTAACAATAATTACGGATGTTATTGTTAGATTCCTTGCTGTTATTAATGTTATTGCTTAGATTATCCATAATAGCTCGGTATGGGCAGTTAGCATGTTGTACAAACAGTTAAGACAATAAGTTCGACTTGCAGCAGGGCCCCTGCAGCATTCCCCTTTTGAAGTGGATATAGTGCGTGCACTAAATTGGTGAATGTATAAAAATACCCGCTTTTTACAGCTCTGAAATTAATATCGTTATGCGCAGTGGCTTTAGTGTTGCGAGTTTTTCGTTCTGGGAATTCGTCAACCTGTACAGTGTGCACAGTCTTGCTGCGGCTGACACACCGTTTCTTTACAGTTGCCGTTTGTGTCTGCCCGCTCGAGCGCCGCAGCGCCTGCCTTGTGCTCGGACTTCTCACACAAACAGCGAGTGGATGCCCCCCCCCCGCGCCGCATATCTAATGAGCTTAGGACGTTCACTCTAGTTTCCAAACTCCCGCTAAAGTTTAGTTTCTCTGTAACGCAATTGTTAATTACCATCCGAGAGGGCAGGGGTACTGCATAAATGTATCCTGTACATACACTCGCACATTTTCTAGACACTAGTGTTTGGATTAGATCTATATTTTTTTGTTTGGCCTCCTCCGCATGTATGTAACACACAAATAGACACACTACTTAGTGTAGAAATCTATATATTATAGCCAATAAAGGTCAATATAAAAAAGCTAAAGAAACGGAAAATGTATACAGTAAAAAAGCGTAAAACGCCTTTTAGCTTGCTTAGTGTGAAAGTAGTTGTACCATTTGTTTTGTTTTTCTCACTTCTCTTATTTCCTCTGTGCTACAGACGTCTCCCATTACCATACTTCCACCCTGCCCTCCCACTATTAGTTGTTATCTACATACTTTAAACAAGGCCTGGGGTTGTTTTTCGCACTGGTTGTAGAAGGTGGAGAGCTGTGAATAGGGTGCATGAGGTTTAGATGGATGGTGGGATGAGTGTGTCGTGCATTACTTTTTAGATCGAGCCTGGGCATCGCATGCGCTGCTCTGCACGTGTTGCTGTATTGAGGTAGGGACTTGAAGCTCCGCCCATCTCTGCCTACATTTTTCATTGGCATGTGTCATTGTCCACTGTAAACTGTGACTGTTCATTGGTCAAAAGGCTTAGTAGTCCCTCCTTAGTGCCGCCTTGTCTCGTTTTGTAACCTCCCATGGTGACACCTCCTGTTACGTTTGTTGTTGCTCGGTAGGCTTTAATTACAGCCTCGAGCACTCATTTCTCAAATAGTGTTGTCCTGCCTGCAACACGCTGTCGCCTAACGCTTTTAAAAATTTTTATAGCACGCATTTGCAATGCAATAGGTCTCGCATTTGCGAGAGTTTATGCTATTGGCATTGTAAATGACAATGCCTTTTATTCTGTTTTAAAAACAACTCATAAATAAAAGGTATTGTCATTTACAATGCCAATAGTTCAAACTCTCATAAATGCGAGACCTATTGCATTGCAAATGCTTGTTTAGCTTATTTGCACAGGGACTTGAAAGCACGGGTGAGGATTGGTAAGGACTGGGAGGTTTCAGGGACCATCAATATTGGTAGAGGGGTCAGGCAGGGGTGCGTACTGGCCCCGCTTTTGTTTATTTTATACATCAATGATTTACACGATGTCTTGTCAAAACTTACTAATGATGTACCGAAAATTAATGGCAATACACTCCCCGTTCTACTATATGCAGACGACGCAGTCCTAATGGGCCGCACCCCAAATGCACTACGCACTTTAGTCAGGGGCTTTGTTGATTTTATGGCTGGCCTAGATCTTTGCACTAATTTTAAGAAATCGTTTATAATAAGTTGTGGCCCCAAAAAGCACTTTATTAACTCAATTGTCTCAGGATCTGAACGCCTTTTATGCACTCGCACTTTTCCATATCTGGGATTAATATTCTCAGATATTGGTTCCTGGGCAGCTCATCTGGTCCACAGCAGGAGTAAATTTCTAAGGGCCATTAATTCAATTTTATGCCTCCCGCAACCAAAAAGAACTGAGGTAGTGCTATCTGTAATTAAAATCTACAAAACACAGTGCATACCAACGGCAACGTATGGTGCCGAAGTTTGGGGTTACACAAAAGGTAGTAGCATTCAGGGAGAAGAAAATCGATTTTGTCAAACTCTTGGGGGCCCCAATTTCTTCCTCAAATTTTATTTGCCATAAGGAATTACAACTGTCTTATATTGAAGACTATATTCGGTCTCGCCCGGCTATATTTTGGCTAAAAGTTTGGCAAAACCCGGCAGCGACGCTAACTAGAGAAATTATAGCGGACTGCCTCAAATGTGACAAGGGTGGAGATATACCGTGGCTTGCTGCTGTCAGAAATAGTCTGATCAGCGTGAATCTTGATCATATTTTCTGGAACCCAAATAACATAGAGGGCATAACTAAGAAGACCCTCCAGGAGGCCCTATATGATCAATATAGTAACTCAAGACATGAAACAGAACTTGTGAAGTCGTCAGTTATAAGGTATATGTCTGCCATCCAACTATCTCTTATTGAACCTAAGCCGCTGGGAGAGAAGTTTGCTGTTTCGCCTCAGGGCAGGCACCATAAAATATCTATTGTGCTTCCCTATAGGCTTTAACACCAATCTTGAGCAAATGCCCTGTCCTTGTGGCAATCAGAGTAACCAATCAATGTTACATTTTTTTATTTTTTTGTAATTTTTATTTGAAATATACTAAACAATTTTTGATTCCTTTTTTCAAGGCAACTGCCATTGCTGACTTTAGAATAGCCTATATGGAAATTCTTAATCTTAAGAGGGTAGATTTAACCTTTAGTGTAAGTTCTTTTCTGAAGGCGGCAGTTTGTTCACGCGCTTCAATGAATACCCTTTACAAACACTTGATCTTAATTGATTACATCTAGCTGTTATTTGGTAAGAACCATAAGCTCAAATGTCGGGTGGTGCTCTGTAGAAACTGTTGCCTTGTTACCATGGTTTCTCACATATAGCTAAATTTGTCTGCATTTTAATATATTATGCTGGTATCTGTTTAGATCTCATTGTATTTTAACATACTGTGTTATTTGTATATATCTGATTGTTCCCTTAACTTAAATTATTTGTTAATTGCACTTTATTATACTATGCTGCTATTGTTATGGATAATCGAGCCATGGCATCTAAAGGAGTGGTCGCTTTACATACTGTCTCATTTATAACATGAGTATCTATATTTCTGATTATGCCACATATTATAAGTCCCTGTTATTTATTGTTTTTATACTCTGAAATGTTTTTAATGTAATCATTTTTTTTTTTGCTGGTATTTTGATCTGTGCTTTTATGGATACTATATATCCGAATAAAGATGTATTGAATATGCCTGTATAAGGTCCCTTCCTTAAGCTGTTCTGGGAATGATGCAATACTTGCGTTTAGTTGTAAGAAGGTGTTCTTACCGGTAATTAATTCTCTCTCTGTTCATTTCATTGGCTAAGCTAACTTTTAGGGTTGTTGAAAAGTCTGGCTTGCATAAACATATTGAAAGTATTTTTGTGTAGGAAATGGGCTGAAAATGATTTACTAGGGTGCTCATAGTAAGTATTGTTAGGTCACCTTGGCAAATATTCCAGATTTAATTTAACAATAAAGCTAACTGATTACCTTACGAAATATTTTCCTATGAAATTCTGCACTTAGGCTTATTTTGTGATGTAGTGCTTGATTCTAGTAGGGCATTATGTTATACAGTCATATTGTACCTTGATGGATGTCTTCTGGTGCGGTCTACTCTATTAATCTGGATGCGATCTGTCCTTTTTTTCTGTAGGAATATCCAACCCTCACCACTTTCTTTGAAGGAGAAATAATTAGTAAAAAACATCCTTTCTTAACACGGAAATGGGATGCAGACGAAGATGTGGACCGTAAACATTGGGTAAATTATGTGCTATAGTTTATTTTCAGCTAACATTGTGCAGTTGATTTAGTATCACACAAACCATACCTCGCACACCAATTGCAATGTTTGACTTCACCCTTGACATAATAGATGGTGTGTGTGTGTGTGTGTGTGTGTGTGTGTGTGTGTGTGTGTGTGTGTGTGTGTGTGTGTGTGTGTGTGTGTGTGTGTGTATATATATATATATATATATATATATATATATATATATATATATATAATCTTACAGATATTGAATCATTGAGTATCCTTAATGACACGAAAGAAACTACTATGAATGTTCCTCACTCTAACATATTGAAAAAGATTCAGAAAACTGAATGTCAGAGCAGTTTGTGGCTCACAAATTGTTATTCAGTTCATCCCGCTGTTCAACTATTGGTTGGTCTACTGTCTCCTTCGCTTGCCCCCCCCCCCTTTCAAATTCCCTAAGAATCATCTCATTTGAAAGATATTGATCTACATTCGTTGATGCAGAGCAGTAGTTCATAGACTGCCTCTTGCTAGTCTCCTAGCCAGTCAACGATAATTGCCACAGTCTGCTTTCAGGATAGGTGAGGTGTCCCAACAGTTCAGACCTGTTGTCTTGTGTTCACCATGTCCTCAGCTCATTGTTCTCGACACCAAGCAGGGTTTGGTAGTGTGCTCATTTTGAATTTTACCTTCTTCCATGTCCACGGTGAGGAGGATGAGTGACTGGACTTGCTCTCCTTCATTCTGCTTGTGATTGATGTTCAGTATTTATACGTCTTATTGCAGGGAATTGTTAATCTTTGATTTCTCTTTCCATTTGAAAGTTAAACAAAGATGGAGACATCACTGCCCCTTATATCTGATGCTTTCATCTCTTAATTTTGTTGTCACCTGACACACAGAATTTTTCTTCATGGCAGTAATTTGTTCCAAACCCTAATAAATTTCTTTGATACCCCAGAGTACAATCTTATTAACAGCCATTTTATTTTCAATGTTCCTTTCTTTCAATTTGAAGGAATGCAGTTGAGCCAGAATGTCTCTGAAGTGCAGTGCCTGCCAGGTTCCACTCCCCACCCTGTAGACATGGTTATCAATCAATCAATCACAGAATTTGTAAAGCGCACTACTTACCCGCGAGGGTCTCAAGGCGCTGGGGGAGATAAAAAAGGGGGGGGGGTGCTGCTACTGGTCGAACAACCAGGTCTTGAGTAGCCTCCTGAAGGTCAGCAGGTCTTGGGTCTGTCGTAGGCTTAGTGGAAGGGTGTTCCAGGTCTTGGCGGCGAGGTGGGAGAAGGATCTGCCGCCGGTGGTGGTTCTTCGAATGCGAGGGACGGTGGCGAGGGAGAGGTCGGCGGAGCGGAGTTGGCGGTTGGGGACGTAGAAGAGGAGTAGTCTGTTGAGGTAGGCTGGGCCAGTCTTGTGGAGTGCCTTGTGTGCGTGGATGAGGAGTTTGAAGGAGATTCTCCTGTCGACGGGGAGCCAGTGCAGGTTCCTCAGGTGGGGGGTGATGTGGCTGTGGCGTGGTACATCGAGGATCAGGCGTGCGGAGGCGTTTTGTATGCGTTGCAGTCGCTTGATGAGCTTGGCCGGGGCTCCCGCGTAGAGGGCGTTCCCATAGTCGAGTCTGCTGCTGACGAGGGCCTGGGTGACTGTTCTTCTCGTGTCTGTCGGGATCCACCTGTAGATCTTGCGAAGCATGCGGAGGGTGTTGAAGCAGGAGGATGAGACTGCGTTGACTTGCTTGGTCATGGAGAGCGTTGAGTCGAGGATGACTCCCAGGTTGCGTGCGTGGTCGGTGGGTGTCGGGGCTGCTCCCAGCGTCGTTGGCCACCAGGAGTCGTCCCAGGCTGAGGGGTTGGAGCCGAGGATGAGGACCTCTGTCTTCTCCGTGTTCAGTTTTAGTCGGCTGATCTTCATCCAATCGGCGACGGCCTTCATCCCTTCATGGAGGTTTGATTTGGCGGCGAGGGGGTCCTTGGTGAGGGAGAGGATCAGTTGGGTGTCGTCGGCGTAGGAGATTATGTTGAGGTCGTGCTGTCTGGCGATGCGTGCGAGCGGGGCCATGTAGATGTTGAACAGTGTTGGGCTGAGGGACAATCCCTGGGGTACGCCGCAGATTATCTCGGAGGCTTCGGAATGGTGGGAGGCGGACTCTCTGGGTTCTGCTGGCGAGGAAGGAGGTGGCCCATTCCAGGGCCTTGTCTCGGATCCCTGCGTCGTGGAGGCGTGCGCGTAGAGTGCGGTGGCAGACAGTGTCGAAGGCGGCGGAGAGGTCCAGCAGGATGAGGGCTGCGGTCTCACCGTTGTCCAGCAGGATCCTGATGTTGTCGGTGGCGGCGATGAGGGCAGTCTCAGTGCTGTGGTTGCTGCGGAACCCCGATTGGGATGGGTACAGGATGCTGTTTTCTTCGAGGTATCGGGTTAGCTGCTTGTTGACTATCTTCTCGATGACCTTGGCTGGGAACGGAAGCAGGGAGATGGGCCGGAAGTTCTTGAGGTTATGGATGTTAATGAAGAGTTCATGCTTCTCAGATTATGCATCAGCTACTAGCCTGGGTTACGAAGCTGGGGTGATCTGTCTTATTTGCAGCCTCTTTTGCCACATTGTTATTGAGCTTCCCTCATATCTTCCCCCTCCTTAATCTCCTCCGTATACAGCCACTGATTTTCTGCTTATTGCGAACACTTCGGCTTGGAAGTGGTGAAAACCCAGCATGACGCCTGCTTTTGTGATAGTGAACAGTGAAATTCACAAATGAAAGAGGACCATGAAGGGTTTAGTCTCCTCTTTTCAGAGGTGACTAAAACCTGTGATTCTCTTTCAGCTTCTCCTGCTGTGTAATAGCTCTCAATTTTTAGGTCGAGCCTGGGCAGCGCATGCGCTGCTCTGCGAGGCATGCTGTATTAGAGTATAGACTTGAAGCCCCGTCCACTCTCCGCTCATATTTGTCATTGGCTTGTGTCATTGTCCTTGGTAAATGCTGGCTTTTGATTCGCTAATAGGCTTGTTAGTCCCGCCTTACTACCGCCTTGTCTTCATTTGTAACCTCCCATGAGGACTGGCCCTTTTACTTCTGTTACACATTATGTCCTTTTTAGGTCTCGCCCTGAAAGCCAGCGCTGGCTCTGGGCGAGACATTTTGTAGTGGGCTTGCAGAAATGCGACCACAACTTTTGGCTGGCCTAGAGCATGCGAGTACGCGCACAGTAACGCGCATTCCTCGCATGCTCCAGGCGCCATATGTCTTTCCTCTCACTTGCTCCTCCCCCACCACAGAGCGCTTCTCTGGGCCGCGCGGCCGTGTCACTTTCACGGCCGCGCGTCACTTGCTCTCCCGCTCCTCCCCCCCCCCTCCCCACCACAGAGCGCGTCTCGCACGGCCGCGCGGCCAATGCTTGTTATTGCTGTAATCGGGCTCCTCTGCTTGCACTACCCCCTCCCTTTTCCCCCTCCCTCCTGGTCCGCTTCATTTGTGTCTTCTATCGTGAATGCTCCTTTGCTCGCACTCCCCCCCTCCCTTCTCCCTCTCCCTCTTCGTCAGTTTCATTTGTGTCTTCTATCGCTGTGAATGCTCCTCTGCTCGCACTCCCACCTCCCCCCCCTTCTCTCCCTCCCTCTTCGTCAGTTTCATTTGCCTCTTGTATCCCTGTTATTATTAGCTTAAGCATTTACACACCACACGAATCGCCAGCAGTTAAACACGATGTGCGAAGTAAAGAACAGCAGGCCAATTATTAAAGGCAGAGCCCCCAAGTAACCAAGTAAGTTGCCAAACCAACGCTGCTTCTCTTTGAGCCCGGTGACTGTGGTGGTTAACTTGTAACTTGGTATGAAGTGAATCGCAGCCAAAGCAATCAAGCCTCCAATGCCGCCAAAAAGCTTGCTGCAAGACAACAGCCCCTGTGAAAGGCAGACAATTGTTCAGAATGCGTCAGGTTAATTATGAGCTGTCGCCGCCAGGCAGTCGGCTGGCCGTAATGACTCCCTCTCCCCCAACCTGCCGTGCTTCTCAAGTGATTCTCGAGTCATGGAGGTGTGCAGCTTATTTTCCATATTACTTGTCCCTGTACTAAAAGACAAAAAAAGCCGCTAGTCTTTTTTTATGTTTATGATGCTTCCATTCATCCACTGCCATGCTCTCGGTTCCAGGAGCTTTTAGTGAGCTAGATTTACTCCACACAGAGTGCAGTAAATGTCACTATAAAAGGCTTCAGGAGGACAATCCACAAACAGAGCCCATTTGGCCCCAAGACGCCCAAAACATGTTCTCCCAGAGCACTTCTAGCTATTCCAAACTGAGGAAGTTGTTTTCTTGTTTTATTTAGTGCATTCAAAGGCTGGCCAGACTTGTAAATAACCCAGAAAGATAACAATGACTTGGGAGCAGAGGCTGATTTGCTGTCACCAACCTTTAACTCTGTGATCAGGGCAGCCTCGGAAGCCGGCCCTTATCTGCCTCTGGAGTTCGGGACATCCTGCCTACCCCTATTTAGTCGGCAGCCTCTTGGCTCTTCTATCGGCCTGATCACAGGGTGGCTTATTGTCAGCCCCAAGTGCGCCAGGGACGCTTCCTGCAAATAGTTAAAGGGTCGGCAGGCCAATGCAATGGGCTATGTTTGTCTGTGCTTAAATGCATTCATTTAAAAATCTCAATAAGTACATGGTCTGTCAAACATCTTCCCCTTCTCGCTCACCCTTGCACATGCTTGTCGCTATGCAGAAGGCAGCATGGTGCATATCTATCTGTGCCTGGAGTGTAATTATCTACGGAGAGGGATGTATAGATGGAATGCAGCTCTCGTCTATATTTTGCAAATGAGGAACCCTTTATTATCATCAAATTGTAAGTAAGCACTAGCACTGAAATACTTCACTGATGCTTTGAAGTTTGCTCAGTGATGGGCTACAGCATCACATAACAAGCATTGGCATAGCCAATAGGTCTCGCCTTTGGGACATAAGTGTTTAAGCATGCAACAGTTAATGTTGTTGCACCAAGGATATTGTGCTGCATTACTAAATACTTATACAGTCCCAAAAGCGAGACCTATTGGCTATGCCAATGCTTGTTTAGTCTGTAAGCACTATTTGCTTTAATGAGTTTCCCCTACTGCAGGCACAACATGCTTTCCAGCAGCATTCAGCGCGCCATGCGCACTTTCACTTTCCAAGCCGCCCGGGACAATGGCGGCTGCTTCCTTGAAATTAAATAGTTATCACTTCATCATGGTGCTCCAAAGGTCTCCCACAGCTAGTGTGTAGGATGTTGCTCTGCCTGTTCATAGCGGCAATACTGGAAACTACCATTAAGTGAGCCTATCCACCTGTGCAGAGGATAAAGCACATCCTTGCTCTGCTTTCAGGAAGGTGCTTGCATTCCAGTCCTGTGCCTTAAGCCCGCTTGGAATGCTGGCTTCTAACATTCACATGATGGCCCCCTTCACTGGTTACTTCACAGGTGGAGATTGGACTCTATGCAGTGATCTCCAGGGGTGCTGCATCAGAATTAGCCTTGTGGGGTTGGGACGCAGTGGAGAAACTGTCTTTAGGGATGCACTTCCAAACCCCTCCAGCCGTGATCATAATCGTGATGAACGCCTCCTCTAAGGAGCTAATCTGGAGGAACTGGAGATCAGAAATCACTTATCTCCAGCAAAGCAGGTCTTGCACATTAATCTTCTCAAACTGTTGGTGATTTGCCTAGCGCTCAAGGCTTTCCTCCCTTCCCTTCATGCTCAGTTAGCCCTAGATTTTGACAGACAATGTGACTACTGTGTGGTATATCAAAAAGCAGATGGGAGTGGGATCTCTACCTCGCTGTCATGAAACGAGGGAGCTCTTGCTTGGTCGTACCAACACAGGATCTGGATAGTGATGAATCACCTAGGCAGCGCAGTAAACATCAGAGCCAGTAAGCTGGGTTGACGTCATCTTGCCAACCATGAGTGGCGTTGACGCCCGTCTTTCTTGTTGCCTTCTTGTGGTGACCGGGGGCCCGGACTACGCCTCCCAGGTTCCCTAGCAGCTCGCTGCCGCCAACGCCACTGCACCGCGCCTGGAGGCGCTTTTAATTCTGCTGAGGGCTCCCGCAGCTTGTCCTGCGCGCGGGCATACCCGGGCAAAGCCCCGGCCAAGGGCATGCCTGTCTGCAACCGGACAAGGCTGGGCCACCCCCCTTGGATCTACAGGAGAAAAGTCCGGTACGAAAGGTTTATACTTTTCTGTAGTAATCCATCACATTGGGGAATAATTGTTTAACAATGGGCAAAAGGAAGTTTGCAGCAAACCCCTCCGCAAGCGTAAAGTCAAAAATCAATAATGTACCAATTACTTGAAGAGTGCTATGAGTCTAATCAATAATGAAATTGTACATGCAGAGGAGCGCCTTGCAGCTTTGAAAGAAACCAGGGAGGACATAAAGTTAATCGAGTCTGACTTAACCAAAACTGATAGTGCCAAAAAGAGGGGAACTAAAGTATTAAGTTCTTATTCCAGTAAAGAGGGCCCATGTGTTTCGAACTTGCCTCTGGAAATAACTGTTTTGACAAGTGAACCTGAAATGGTCTCCCCACCTGCCAAAAAGAGTAAGCAACATCAGCCAACAAATCTTAAATCTACACTCCCAATACAGATGATGACATCAAACAAAAAGAAAGGGAAAAAGCAAACTGTTGGGCAAGGGAGAGTAGGGGTGGTATTAACGACAAGTGACATTCCAGGCCTTGACACCCTTTTAAAAAACTTCACGGGAAAATCGACAACATTGAAAAGAGACTAACGCTGGAAATTAAATAAATTAAAACTGATGTTAATAATCTAACAAAAGTAATTACGGATTTGCTGTCTTCTAACAAACACCAGAGTGTAATGCCTGGTAGAGTACCGGTCAAAAAGCCAAGTGAAGGGCCTCATCCTTCTGTGTCAATCAATAAAATCCATACAGTGATCCCGGACTTAAATACGGAGCCCAATTTTCCAGAGCTTGTTTCACAATCCAACAAGCAAAATTGACTTATTACAACTCGAGCGGGAACTATACCTAATGGAAACAATAATGGGACCCAACCTGACACGATGCACTCAAGTCTTTCAAGAACTCGCTACACTTACCCCCTCAGGCTACTCCATATATAATTGTCCTTAAAAATGTACCAAAGCTGACGGATAAGTCCATAGAGTCATGGGAGACACTGAAGAATAGGACTGTTAATTGGTTTGCTACTAATTAACACTGTAGTACTAATCTTCTCTTTCAGGATATTATTATGATTAGACGAATAGACTGGGTTGGCGGTATGAGGAAGCACTGTCTAGGTGATTGCATTGTGGTAACTCTCCGCAGTCCAGGGGTCGTAAGCGCTCTGCTTGATCAGTTCTCTTCTAAATACGCAGGAGTATTTAACAATGTTAATGAAACCATTACTGCTACTGCTGCTGGGGTATTTCTATAATCCTGTATGCGAGCAGTCATCCCTTAACAGTAAAAAAAAAACCCTTGTTCTGATTTGCATATGCTACTATATCAGTTTAATAGGTTCTTACCCCTAAGCGGCTGTAGTGAGCTTGACTGACTACCAAAGGAGGAAGAGCAGTCGACAGACATTAAATATGTAACTATACCAGCCAGCCCTACCAAAAATCTTTTAGACCAACCTCTATTGCATGGAAGTTTGATTATTAAATCTTGGAATGTGGCCGGGGTGAGAAACAAACTAAACAATAGAGAATGGCTAATGGAGATAAAAAACTGTTCACTATTACTCCTCCAAGAAACTTGGCACACTGAATCTTTTTATATTGACGGTTTTAAAACGATTTCCACTGAAGCTACTCACATCACAGTTAATTTTAAAGAAAGCTTACACTAACTCACAATTTTTTCAACTTTTATACTTTCACACAAAAGGGAAACAATGTATGATAATTAATTTTTATAATATTTTCGATAGTACCAGTTACAAGGTAGTCATGTCGCTAGAGGAGGAATTGGATACATTTTTAAGAGGCACTAGGGGAGATCATGTGCTCAATGGGCGGGTGATTTTAATAGCGAAAAAAATGTAAAATCTTAAACGGGGAATCCTGTGCATATGGGGA
The DNA here is from genome assembly GCA_963921515.1 of Calotriton arnoldi. Taxonomy (NCBI): domain Eukaryota; kingdom Metazoa; phylum Chordata; class Amphibia; order Caudata; family Salamandridae; genus Calotriton; species Calotriton arnoldi. The sequence goes on along the minus strand of CAWUFW010000313.1, from coordinate 620,079 downwards.
TGAACAGGGTGACCCTTGCTCCCATTTCCCCCATGATGCTTATGGAGATTCTATTAATAGTTTAATGTATAAATATAATTTGGAACTTTTGAAGCCGTTTGGAAAAAGGGGTGAAATCACTGTTCAGACTTACGAAGGAGCACGATCCTCATCAAGTATTGATCATATCCTGATTTCAGGAAATTGTAAGGGCATAGTTGAGAATTTTGGGATACACCTAAGTCTGTTTAGTGATCATCACCCATTATCCCTGGCTCTGAAGTTAATCCCGACACACCCGGAAGAGCTGTGTTTGGTGTCTAATATTACGCCTCATGGAGAAAATGGCACCTCTATAAAATGGTCAGGTGTAAATCCCCTTGCATTTATGGATAATTTAGTCCAGAAGAGTCAAGGTGATATTTCTGTTTGCTTGAGGGGATCCTCCTCAGACCTACATATCATAACGGCCTTTTGTAACATAGCGGGCACTATTTCTGAAGATCTAAAGTTAAAGAATAAGAAACATGCTCACTCCCAGCCGAGATGGTTCGATCAAAAGTGCGCTAAAATAAACCAGGAATTTAAACCAGCATTTGCAATGCAATTGGTTTTGCCTTTGGGACCTTATATGTATTTAGCTATGCAGCACATTAGCCTGGGTGCTGAAACATCTACTGTTCTTTAACATGGAGGGAAAGTAAGCACCAAACTGTGTGACACGCCAGGTATGGGAACACATGGAGAGAAATATTGCCTTTTAGCGGGAAATGGTATAGTCCAAAGCTCTGTTTTTAATATAAAATCAGGGCCTTCGATGGTCATATCACTGAAAATACAAGATTTGAACAAAATATTATTGTCTACGGGTGCTCGTGGAAGACGATTTCTATGGACTGGAATCTAGAGAATTCTAAAGTGATTCTGGTATTTTACTGACCTCTGCAGGTCGTTTTCTATCAAGACAGTTAAATAGAGGCAGTTGAACAGAAAAAAAGTCCCTAAGCGGAAGCAGACAAGTCCTAGGGCTGATCTCCAGAGCCCACAAAGTACATACACATATAAGTATATACTGTATATAAGTATATACTAAAGTATATACAAGAGGTCTCGAATGCTCAACCTAGAAAGCACTAAAATCTATACCTAGGGATAGGGAAGTGGTGACGACTTTACGAAAAGCGTACAAACAAAGTTTAAACACAAGGAAAGTAGAAATTAGCGATTCAGCCTGGTATAAGCTGGTACAAGCGGCAGAGACACAAAATAATACATTATTTTGGAAAACCCTAGATCATCCTTTTTCAAAGATGAGTCCGCTATTAAGATCGAAACCATAGTACCACCGGAAGAATGGTTATCACACTTTAAATCCATATTTAATCCGAACAAAGACACTCTAATTCCTGATCACAGTTACACTATAACTGTGGCCCCGCCAACTTGGTGCCGATAAAGTTGAATAAAATTAAAACAGCCTTAGATAAAAGTAAAAATGTAAAGGCATCCGGCCCGGACGGGGCTCCTATCGATATCTTCAAAAGCAATATAGATTTCTGGTCCCCAATTCTGCTTGGGGTCTGTAATGCCACAGCAGGGGGGGCTATTACCCACTAGTTGGGTAGAAAGTGTTATAGTCCCGATTTTCAAGAAGGGGGATAGAGGGGACACTAAATGCTACCGCCCAATATCCCTACTTGATTCTACATCTAAACTGATGGGAAGAATTCTTCTTGAAAGGCTAGAAAACTGGGTAGGTGAAAATAACATCCTTACCGAGTCCCAATATGGTTTCAGAAGGGGTATAGGGACCATCGAGCAGTGCTTCAACCTTGAACTAATGATAGGAAAATATACCATCGCTAAGGAGGGCAAATTACATTTTTGCTTTCGATCTTGTTAACCATGAAAAACTATGGCAGTCCTTAATGGTGATGGGTGCTCCAGAGGATATTGTAGTATATTTGTCACAAATCTATGCGTTATTAATTTCAAGAGTCCGCTATGGTCTTAATGGTGAATGTACGCCCCGTTTAGAGTTACCCGAGTCATACGCCAAGGGGTGTGTCCTTGCACCACTTTTATTCTCCCTCTACGTAAATAACGTTGACACCACTCCGCAAAAATTGCAAGCCGATGCCCCTAGAATTGGTAATCGTATTACTCCAGTCCTCCTGTATGCGGACGACGCTGTCCTGCTATCAAGGACAGCTAATGGGTTACAATGTCTAATCGAAAAGTTTGCACTTTTTATGAATAAGAAAAACTGAATACTCAACATTAGCAAAACATTCACAATGACTTGTGGAAGGGGGAAAACAAAAAATAAAAACCACCATATGGAAGGTGTCCCCATTGAAAGAACATCCTCTTTCTCACATTTAGGCCTTCTTTTCGATAGCCAGGGAAGTTGGGATACCCACATAGATCGTTGCAAATTGAAATTTATAAAATTAGTTGAGGCCATTTTTAGATTCTCACAAAAATTGGGAATAAACCAGTTAGAGAAATTTTGACCCTGTATAGGAGCAAATGCCTTACAGGTACTTGTTACAGAGCAGCAATATGGGGGAGAGCTAATCATACCTTATTGCAAACGCGGGGAAAATACATTTTTAAGGAGGCTTTTAGCCATACCCGATTCTACTCCCTCATATATAGACCATAAGGAACTGTCCGTCCCCTACATTAGCGACTATATTAGCATGGCAGCCCTTATGTTTTGGTATGGGATTTGGACTAAACTGGAAACGAAATTCACAAAGGAGATCATATTGGATTGCTTAGCCTTAGATCAGTATAAAAAATTCCCATGGCTTCTGTATATTTACAATCTTTTAACTTAGTGCAAGGTTTAAGCTGTTTTTAAAGATCCCACGATCATCCGGAAATACAGTAAAAGGGACTTTAAACAGAGACTTCTAAAATCAAGAGATGCTCTAAGAGATAGGGTAGTATGCTCTAAACAAACGATAAAATTATATTGTGAAGGGCCAGTAGCATTGAGTACCCAACCATATTTACTGTTTACAAGAAATGTACAACATAGATTTTTACTAACTAGATTATGATTGGGTACTCCGTCACTTGGTCGCATTCCCAAAGACAGGCAAGTGGAATCGCACCCTCCCAAATTGCCCCTGTGATGGGAAATCGCCACAGACAACACTGCACTTTATACTCTTTTGTCATTTTTACAGAGATATTAGGAAAAATGTTCTACGCTCACTGTTTATTGATAGTAAATTGTATTTCTATAAATATGCTTTTAATTATATTTGTAGTCTGGAAAATGAAATGATTTGTAATGCAGTAATTGTCTTTATACAAATAGTGATCAAAAGAAGAATAGATAATTCCCATTTGGAGGCCCTTAACATATGAAAAATTTGGATCATGAGACAATTTTTTTTATTTTCCCTATAAACTGTTCCCTGTTCCTTTTAGATCTTGTATTATACTCTAATTCACGTAGCTGATTTTGCACCATATTTTAACTTATTTATCAGTTTTTCTTTTAATTGTCATGCACTTTATGTACTAGAAGGTATTGGATCGATTAAGTAAATGGTACTTTTATTGGAATGATGTAAACTTTTTTAGAATGCTTTTATGGTTGTATTTTAAAAACCGAATAAAGCTTGATTGACTTGAGTGGCGTTGTCACCTGAAGGTACTAAAGTGCATCTTTAATGAATGGGACACGCCCAAAGTGGATTTTTTTGCAACTTTGTCCACCAGACGTTCTGTGCCCTTCAGTATCCTTACCCACCCTCCGCCCACCACTAGCACTGTCGACTTTACTCTGACTCTTGGACCAACTGTCTTGTTACAGATCCCCATTGTTTTGAAATTCTTAAAGTTTGACAATGTTTCCTCCTACTCCCTTTGTCATGCCACAGTAGGATCTGAATCTGGTTTTAACTTTGTTAAAGGGGTCTCAGTTTGAGCCCTGTTCCTTGCGACTCTTGATTATAAAGACAATTTCGCTCATTGCCATTTACCACCCAGATGTGTCAATGAGTTGCAGTCACTGATCCCTTTTTTTTTTTTTTTGCTTGCTACTTTCCATCACAGCAACCTTGTGCTCTGAACCAGATCTGCATTCCTTCCTAAGTTGGTGATCCCTTTCATGCGAGTCAGGCGATAACATCTACCGACTTACCTTTGTTTTATCTCTGAACCACAATGACTAGTGGACGCTCTACACTTTAGATGGACACCAGGTCATCATGCACCATGTGGACTCTATTTGCCCATGAGGAAAACAAGCAACTTTTTGGGCCTTTTTCAAAAAGCAGACTTTGCCAACTGTATCTCAAAGGCAGGACTTGGTGCATTGTTGGATGCTTTCGACTGGTTATTGCAAAGCTAAATGTACATTGCATACTGTGGGTAGGGAACATTCCACTTGTAACAAAACAATGGCGTCCCCCGGTAATATCCCTCTAGCAAATATATGTAAGGCTGCTACTTGTACGTCTATCCACATATTCATCAAGCACTACTGTTTGGACATTATGCCTGCCAAGAGGCACAAGTCAGGCAGACAACCACTTTAAGTTATCTGGTACCACTTTTCATAAATCTTTCCCGTTCTTATTTCGTTTTTCAGTGCCTAGGCCCTAATCTCATTCATAGTAAAACCTTGGTTGTTCTCTTCTTGTAGGGAAAGTTCCAGGCCTTTTATCAATATGCAAAAACTTTCAACTCTGATGACTTTGATTACGATGAACTGAAAACGGGGGATTACGTCTTCATGCGGTGGAAGGTAAGTTAAAATTTTCAGTTTTATTTTTACTATTTTCTCTAATCGCATTCACAACTCGTGTGAATGAGCAATACTGCCAAATATAGTCCCTTTTTAGATCTGGATTGACACTGATCAACAAAAATTGAGCTTTATTAACTACTTCTGAGTGGGGCTTAGGCTCTGCGCACGTGTTGGTTTCTTTGAGTACAGCATTTGATTGGGCATAGGTCTGTTCTGTTCCACTGAAAGTGCTTGTTTTGCATTTTTTGTGTGAAATAGTATCCTAAATGCAGCAGGACTGCGTTTGTTATGGTAGCAAGCCATTTTTTTGGGATGGCCCGACAGCTGTCATTTGCCTGCTATGCTGCTGTACCATCAAACGCGATTCTGTGCTGCAAAAGGTCACTGTGTTTACCATTTCAAGTGACGCCCACCACCTTGGATTGGAAAGGTGCATAGGTGCACGCTAGCGTGGTGACAATAAATCATGCATGCACGTGCATAAAAATGATGTGCCAGGAGCATCATGATGCGCTCCTTCTTGTGCAGTGTCATTGTGCCTTTGTTACACATACTGTCTGCCATCTTTGATCCATAAAAAAGTGTTGATCACATAATTCCATAGGCGGCACATAAGCATTTGCCATCACACATGCACGTGCATATATCATGCTTGTTTTTTTTCTCGCAAAGCTGCACAGCCCATTGGCTTTGCCAAAGCGCCTGCTTATCCCAGTCCATAATATCTTTTTTGCAGTGGGCTTCATTTGGACTGCTTGTTCAGTTATCAGATGCGATGAGTGATCAGATGAGTCAGATGTGATCCTTTGTGTGCAAGCTGCAAAATAGCTCAAACAGTGGCATTTATCATAAATCTTACCTGAATGTTTTGATTTTGTTGTACTTTATTTTAATCTATATTTTTTTAACCTCTGTAGGAGCAATTCTTAGTTCCTGATCACACCATCAAAGACATCAGTGGGGCGTCCTTTGCTGGTTTCTACTACATTTGCTTCCAGAAATCTGCAGCGTCCATAGAAGGCTATTACTACCACAGAAGCTCGGAATGGTATAGAATTGGCAGTTTTTCTGATGTTATTTGCATCTGTATAACACCATAGAATGTGCAGTTTGATGGAGGAGGTGCTGTTATATAAACAGTGTTAAAGCAAGTAGCTTTGCATCAAGGAACACTTGCTCAGCCAAGGATGTGGCTTAACGGCTAGAGCGGTTAACCTCGAAGCTGGGGAACAGGGTTCAAGTTTCGGCAGGAACGCTCAACATCCTGTGATTCTGGGCAAATCGCTTAATCACCCCGTGCCTAACAAAAAATGAATTTGTCCATTTGTAACTCAACAGGTGCTCATGTAAAGCGCTCCAATACCTTCAGGTCTAGTTAGCGCTATCTAAAACTTTAAAATAATAAAAACAACAAAAAAAAGTCAGTAGCAGGCATAGTAAGGGAAAGTATGCCTGCTAAAGGGTAATAAAGTGCCTATTGATATTTGCTTTCCCCCATCTGCTTTGCTTAGATTAATCTGCTGAGTAAATCACCAGGATTTAAGGTAACCGTTTTCCGATGCATTACAGCCTGCCTGCCGGCTGACTGATACACCTTTTGTATAGCACGGAACAATTTTTTTTTAATTCACTTTAAAATATCAGTGATAGGAAAGATCTCCCAAACTCCATAATAAAATAGCAGCTGATTTATCTAAATTTGTTCCACCCAGGAAAGGTGGTTCCTTTACTCTGTGGGGCAAGTTTTTGAAACAGAAAATGCAATATTTCTACTTAAATGTTGCATCTCCTCTCACTTTACTGTCTTTATTCTGAGGCAGAGACTGGTACCCCCTTTTAGGTTTCGCTTGAGACCCCGCTGCCACTTGTGACAGTCTGTTTCTTAAAAACCGAAAAAAGGACTTTCAGACTGCCCATTACTTACCATTGGTCAGCTTCATTGTAACTCCTATGTTCGAGGCATGTGTGGCGGTAGATACGCATTCTGTGCTTAGTCCTGCCATCTAGTATTGGGCTGGATGTGTGTAAGTTGTTTTTCTTCTAAGAAGTCTTTCAAGTCGCGTGTTACTGTGACTCCTCCTCTTGGCAATAACGCGCATGGTCATCAACTGCATTGTTAGTTTGTTTTCTTTCAACCGTCCTATTGCTCTTTTCGGTTCACACGGTTCCTTCCCTCCGTCGGTATTGTAATTAAATTGTGTCTCCCTTACTTTCCGTCTTGGATCGATTTCTGATTACTTCGCTCAAGCGAGGTCTGGGTCGACCGCGGCTCCTCCTGGGCTTCGCCCATAGGGGCCTGTTCACGTTGTGTCTCTCCACCATGTCTTGGCAGTGTTGGAACGGATGCCATTTCGATATTGTCCTTGCTGCCATGCAAAATATCCCTGGACCGATCTTCATAAGGCCTGCAGTCTCTGCCTCTTGCTGGAACACAACGATCCTGCCTGCGACACTTGCAGCTCCTTCCGCTCTGAAAAGACTTGGTGACTGTTGCACTCGTTGACTCGAGAGTCGCATAGGGTCGGAGATGGCACCCCAGAGCTTTTCGGCCCAGCGGACGTTAAGGGGAAACTGTAAGAAACTGGCTCTATATATACTGCACCAAGTGAGGTACAGTGTGTATAGAGTCCAAGAGTCTCAAGAGGTTAAAGTTGGATAGAACCTTACTCTCTAAAGTGGTAGCTTGGTCGAGCAGTAAGGCAGTATCAGAGGACAGTGTAAAGCATTTGATGTACACACTCAGTCAGCAAATGAATCCACACACTCAAGAACTGAACTCTAGGCCAATTGTTTTGTATAAAAAAATATACTGTTATTTTATTTTAGAACCACAGGTTTGCATAAAATACTTTCTCAAGATAAGATACTGTTTGTTGAATACTTTCAATGAACAATAGACTTTGAATGCAATAAGGTACAGGGGTTGCAATAGGCAACACAATACTTGGTATAACTATAACATTGAGCTCAATGGGATTTTTAAGTAAACTGCAATAGAATTACTTTACGAACGTTTTTCTTACTCAGGGCTGGATCCTAGATTCATCCCTGGTGCATTTCCTGTAAACAGTTGAAAGAAATCGTTTTTGTTAAACCGGCGATTTTTAAGGAATATTTGTATGTTGCAAAAATCGACACTTGGAAGAATTTCTGGTAAAAACCAGGCAATGTTATCCTATGGAGGAAAATCAGGTTATCGGAAAGTCACAGTTGTAATCACTTTTTCTAGTCAGTGCTGGGTACCTAAATCCAGCACTGGGATCTCTCCTGAGAACAGGTGAGTAATTTCGATTTTGTTATTCGGACGATTTTTAGTGAATATTTCAAAGTTCCAAAACTCGACACTTAGAAGAATTTCCAAGTGAAAACCAGTCAATGTTACCCTATGGAGAAAATGTAAGTTATCAGCTTTCAGGTAAGTACTCGGCTGGCAGAGTTAAGGTTCTGGGGGCAAGACTCAGGGGTCTCCCAGGTTCAGGATTGTACTGTTACACCTTCCGCAACACAGGGGCGGCCGGGTGCAGAGAGCGAGTAGTCCCAATGTTAGCCTATGGCGGGCAGGGGGCCTTTGGTTGGTGGCTGCTAGCAGGCAGGCCACGCGGCTGTGGGAGCAAAGCTCCTGGTCACTTACTCAGGGAAAGTGGGGAAGTCGAACAGGGTAGTTGGTGCACCCTCAGCGGCACTGGGGCAGCCGGGTGCAGTGGGCTTTTGGGCCGTCGGGCGCCCAATGGATTTCAATGGGAAAGCTGCGAGACGAACAAAGGCTGCAAACTAGGGGACGGTGATTCTTCAGGTGCGACCACCACTTCGAGAGGTAAGTTGGGAAGCTGTAGGTGGGGTAGACACCCAGGAGTTGGGCACAGGGTGCCATGGGGCGCCGGGTCAGGGGTGTCTTTAGGCGTCGGGAAATCTTACCCTCTGCTGGTCGCGGTTGGAGGGGTCCCTGGTGTTGAGGCTGCAGGCGTCGTCAGGAGCGTCGAGGTGAGTCCTTGGGTGCTGGATTCTTGGTCACAGTCGCCGGGGGGACGTCCTCGTGGTCTTTGTCCACTTTAGCTCGGGCCGGGCTCGGCGGGTGCAGAGTGGGCAGGATCCGCGGTTTCAGGCCGGGCCTGGGGTTGCAGATGTTTGAGCAGAGCCACTGCTTGTGGGAGTCCCAGTCTTTGGTTGAGCAAGGCAGTCAGGTCCTCCGGGGTTTTTGAGGTTGCTGACCACTGGAGACGCCGGAGTTTAGCAGGAGCAGGTTCGAGGGTCGACAGGCCGGTAGGGCTGGGGCCAAGTCAGTTGGTGTCGTCCTCTTGTTAGCAGCTGCACGGCTGGTCTTCTTGCTTCTTGTTCTTCTTGTAGTTTCGGGATCTGAGGAAGGAAGGTTCAGGGTGCCCCTAAATACTGAATTTAGGGGCGTTACAGGTAGGTGAAGGGCAGGGACCAATGGGTCCCTTCCCTGGGGTGGGTACACCCCCTACTCTGACACTCTCCAGTGGGAGGGGGGCAGGAGCCTGTCCTTGGTTGGCTGGGTCCCCCATCCTCAAGATGGCGGGGACTCGAGGTTGTGCTTCACCTCGCCTCCCCCACCTTAGGGGTGGAGTTGGCAGAGGTGGGCACACCTCTCTTCCTCACTTTGTTTTTCCCGCCGGGTCTCCTGCCCAAGTGGGGGGGTAGAACCAGTGGGGACCAGTTGCCGAGTACAGCAAGTGGTCTGGAGAGGCTCACAAAGGCGGTATGCCTTTGAAGCTTCTCCTTCGTGAACCCTTCCCATCCTGGGGGAGGAGGTTTGGCACCTCGTCCCAGGATGTGCATTGTTTCAGGCCCCCGAGAGCGGCAAGCTCCCGACCCAGGGGTCCAGAAACATGTCTGGTGGTGGCAGCCTCGGCAGCCACTCAGTCAGGTCACTGGGAGTTGGTCGAGTTTCAGGGGGCATCTCTAAGATGCCCTCTGTTGTGCATTTTACATTACATCCCACACTGGCATCAGTGTGGGTTTAATGTGCTGAGAAGTTTGATACCAAACCTCCCAGTCTTCAGTGTAGCCATTATGGTGCTGTGGAGTTCGTAATGACAAACTCCCAGCACCATATACTCTTAATGGCAGCACTGCACTTACAGTGCCCAGGAATGGACCTGGTACTGTAGGGGTACAGGGCTCATGCACCTGTACCCTCACCACTGGCATAGGGCACCCAGCTAGAGGGGTGACTGATGTATGCCAGGGCAGTGGTTTGTGGGCATGGCACACGGATGTGTGCCATGTCGACTCTTCACTTTGTTCTGCACCAAGGCACGCAGTCTGCAAAGGCAGAGTGTGAGTGTCAGGGTGCAGGGCCTCTAAGGGTGGCACAATAAGTGCTGCAGCCCTTGGAGGCCTTCTCTGGTCACAGTGCCCTGGGTACCTGTGGTACCATTTACCAGGGGCCTACCTGTGGCCAGAGATGCCAATTGGGTTTAGGCTTTAATGCAGTTAAGGGAAGGAACACAGGCCCTGGGTACCTGATTGGCAGGAGCCCAGGGCACACTCAGTCAAAGCACAACAGCAATTCAGCAAAAAGTGGGGGCATACCATGCAAGAAAGAGGGCACTTTATCACAGAAACAACACCCACAATTGAAGAGGTCTTCTCCCCTGGAGAAAGTTCTGGCTCCGACCTGGAGATCGAGGTCCTTCCTCCAGCTCAGCAATCTGTGAGTACAGCAACCCCTTCTCCTCGACACCACACTCACCCGAGCAGTCTTCAGCCAAAGGGCACTCGGCCACTCTGAAACACCAGAGACAGGCTTTCTGACTGCTGCTGGCTTGGGGTCATGGTCCCGACAAACCGCTTTGGACTCCCCGCCCAGCTCGGCACCGAAGAAGCCTTCGAGACCAACCACTTCGACACCTGCACTGAGCCGACCCTCATCACTGACCGGAACCTCTACGCTGAAACCGAAGGCATCCTCTGAGTCAAACTTCGGCGTCGACCAGCAAATCTAACTTCCGCACAGTCAAGCCGATTCTCCATAAGGTGTAGGAGCAGCTCAACTCGAGGCAGAAACACCTGGTCATCCACTCACACATGGGTCCCATCCTTGCCTGCCCTTCAGGCCTTGCTGCTCCACTCTTAAAATGTCAGCTGTGTTTTGAAGAGGCGTTGGACATTTGGATTCTGGCAAAACATCGAAGGAAAGCGGATAAGGCTACCAGCCCCTTACCCCATGCAGGATCATCACCTCATCCACCACTTTACCCTTCGCCCTCCCCGCCTGCTTCTACAGGGGACCGCCTTGACTTGTACACACTGTAGAAGCTACCCTAAAGTTGTAGTTACTTATATTGCGTTACCGTGTCCCTACAACCACTTTATAATAGGAGTGTTGGACACATCTAAAATTGTGAAGGGCTGTCCTCCCATACCACTTGGTGTTATGATTCATCATAGGCAGCTCTCGCTCTCTAAAAACCCGGTTTGATTGAGAGCGGGCCTACACCTGAAGACAGGGAGGCACTTCTAATCATTGGAGTGGGGTCTCGTAAAAATAGTGAATTAAAAACCAATGTAGTACCTCAAATCACGTTTAATCGTAGGGCGTATTACTTGATATTAAAATGCTGGAATGTGGAGATTAGGGGAGCTACTACCCAGTCACCACTTTGATAGTCGTCGACATGTTTCTGCCTATGCTCAACATCAAAGGGCAGGTTCTGCTGAATTTCCGGCTTAAAGCCAGAGGTATGGAGCTATGAGCGCCTGCGTAGCAGAATGCTAGAATTTAACCCTCTGGCAGCGGTGTCGGCTGCATCTAGGGCACAGCGAATAGAGGTGTTGGAGATCAGCTAGCCCTCAGAAACTCCTGACCCCATTTTCTCTACTCTTCAGGGAAGTATTGGAGGAGCTCCTCCATTTTGACCCAGAGGGCACAATCCTATCTTGCAAGAAGGCCAGCAGAATTAGCAATGCACCAGTGGTTGGCAGATTGCACACCCACCCATTTCCTTCCACATCCATGTGTTTGCTTTCCTAACCTGATTGCGGGGCATCCTCACTGGCCTGAGAATTGGCTCATTTACAGACAGTGGTGACTTCCAGAGAATTGGGTGGGAATTGATCGCGAATATAGATGGGAGTCAGAAGGGGTAGCTTTACTTTTTTTATCCTCCCTACGTCTTATAATCTTAGTCCGATAGGGTTTTTAAAAGTGTCAGGGGTGTGACGTAACATGCCCTTGAGCATTAGTAGGTACTGAGTGGAGCAGCGAGTGGAAGAGAGGGTTTTGAAGAGGAAGTTCTCCTCTAAGTGCTCAGTGTGGAGTTCCACCTTATGAAAGGAGGCATCCCTACAAATGAGTTCCCGAAATGATGTGGTAAAATCCAGAGGGGAGGGACAGGCAGGGTAAAGGTCTGAGTCTGTGTCCCCTGGTGTGTCTACATCGTAGGAGTCCCATCAGTCACCCTGTGGGGAGTGTTAAGTGTCATCCCCTTCCCCCAAACTTCCCCTCCCCGTGTCAGAGTGTGGAGACCCCTGAGGTTGAAGTCAAGGGGGTCTTCTTACACACAAAGAACCTTGGAAATATCCAGGGGAGGGAACTAGAGGCTACGGGGTCTGTAGGGTGAGCTGGCCTCCATATTTGTGATGTACACACTGTAGAAGCTACCCTAAAGATGTAGTTACTTATATTGCGTTACCGTGTCCCTACAACCACTCTGTAAAAGGAGTGTTGAACACATCAAAAACTGTGAAGGGCTATCCTCACACACCACCAGGTGTCATGCTTCATCATAGGCAGCCCTTCGCTCTCTAAAAACCCGGTTTGATAAAGAGCGGGTCTACACCGGAAGACAGGGAGGCACCTCTAATCATTGGAGTGGGGTCCCGTGAAAATAGTGAATTAAAAACCAATGTAGTACCCCAAATCACGTTTTATCGTAGGGCGTATTACTTGGTCTTAAAATGCTGGAATGTGGGGATTTGTGGAGCTTTTACCCCATCACCACTGTGATCGGCGCCAACATGTTTCTGCCTATGGCTCTATTGAGTCCGCGGCATTCTTCAGGATGAAAGTCGGGCTCCTGTTTTTTCAATATGACATAAGATATTGTCTCTTTGTTAGGACGACCTATGTCTGCCTCTAACCTAACGTTGTAGTTCTGAGAACTGTGAATATATAATATTTTTAAATTAAAATAAGGAGGGTTTAACTAATGTCAGAGGGGGAAGAAACCACCAGGACCAATGATCAAGTATAACACAATATATGAGTTTTCAAGGGAGAAAAAAAGGATATATACATTGTTCCAAATCTATTGAAAAACATTTGTGCATAGTGTCCCAAGTGAAAGGGGAACCTAAAACTAAGTGACAACGTGATGATTTATATACAAGGTTTCCACATTTTATACAAGTCGACCATTTATAGCATGGTTTTACTGCATGTACTGATGGTGATATACGACTTATATTTTGATACCTTCGTATTGCAAAAATCTGCTCTGACAGGAAACGTCCTGCAGAGAGAGAAATGGTTGTAATATATCAGTAGTAATTGGCTCCCCGGCATGCACATACACTGATCGTGACGTACATGATCATTTCCACTGGAATGCCTTATTCACAGTCTTGTCATTACAGGTTTTAATACACTGCCCATGTTATTCAATCTGTAGTGTGGTGAAACTAATTCACCATAGAAATCCCACTCCAGTCCTCCACCGAAAGAATAAAAGAAAAAAAGACTGGCAACCCGTTGCCTTAGCCGCATCGCCATCATGTATTCGGCTACACGCGCAAAAGTTCCTTGCCCTTTTTATAATATGTAAATATGCTCGGTTTATAATGTATACATATGCACGTGCTAAATTACATGCACAGTAATATTTCAGTTACACATGATCAGCAGCCACAAGCGCGCCAATTCCGCTATGTGCCACACACTTCTACTTTCTTTCATCCTCCTATCTTTCACTGAGGTCTTTCCTCACTTTCACGCTCACCGATAACTGGATAGAACGCTGTAGCGGTTATCGCTAGCAAGGCCTGCCGTTCACGAGATCAGATGGCGGGAAAACACTGTACATAACATCAGTGCACCCAGGAGATCACTGTCATTTGACCTGGAGACAAAGCTGACTCACGCGGCTTTGCTGAAACACACGCGGAGCATCGTCCCGCCGTCCTACAGGAATTAACGATCCTGGTAAGAAACGGCAATTATTGCCTCTTTTCGCTCATGTCAAGATCGCTTCTACCACCGACACCTTGTTTTTAAACTCCTTAGGAATACATACAGTGGACTGACACTGTTTTAACGACATTGCATCTCTACTCTCCACAACTATTCTTCCCAAATCAGGGACTTGCCACTATGGCTGTAGTGAGTTGTTCGAAGAGCCGGTTAGGCCGCTTCCAATCCTTCAATTGTCAGCCTTCCCTCACTCGCACTGAGGTAAGTGCTTTCTCGACAATTCAATGTAGCAGTTTTCCTTCCCCTCACCCAGCTCTCACCCTGACATCACATTCAATGTCTGACTGAATTTTCTTTCCATCTCTCCTCACAATACCAGTACCCGGACGGGTTCTCATGTGAGTAGCTACTTCTTTTCTTTATTTTTCACGTGTGGCACATCATTTTCACGAGGCTGTGCAATTGCACTATCAGGTACCCTTTTATTACACGTCCTTTTCGTTTTATTTTTCGCATTTGTGCCGGTACATGGGCCTTATGCTTTTTTTTTACATTTCCCTCATAGATGTCCCTACATCACTTAGTCCTGAAGAGACCATACATTGATTAGAGGGTTGAAACGCCATCGACAGAGAAGAAGCGAACCATTACCCAGCGCGTATCACTGTATATAGCTGCTGTTCACATTGAATTGATAATGGTCGACTTGTATAAAATGTGGAAACCTTTTATATAATCATCACGTTGTCACTTAGTTTTAGGTTTCCTTTCACTTGGGACACTATGCACAAATGTTTTTCAATAGATTTGGAACAATGTATGTATCCTTATTTTCTCCCTTGAAAACTCATAAATTGTGTTATACTTGATCATTGGTCCTGGTGGTTTCTTCCCCCTCTGACATTAGTTAAACCCTCCTTATTGTGATTGTGCACATTATTACAAGTATAGGTTGTATTAATCCACAGGAACCATTGTTTTCCTACATAACTAATTACCCTGTTTCCTTAGTGAGTAGGGTTCCCCTGTTTTGTCCTTCGACTTATTTGTAAGTAGGACATGGGTAACGTTGTATACATCTTATATATACGATATATGCATGCTAATGTGATACTCGTGTGCCACTGAAAACGTGAGGTAATAGGAAAAATTTGTTTTGACATCAATTGTGAGACCAGCCCACAACCTTACCCCAACGTAGGGTCTTTAGTGCCCCATGGGAGGAGGGTTCAGGGACCCCTGTAGTCACACTCTAGGGAAAGTAGAAAGGTTCTGTGTATATGGATTCTTATCAAGTAAGTTTTGAAAGTTTGAAATATTTAGTAAAAATTGTAACTGCATGCGTACCTTCATGAAAGGAACCGCTCTACTTACTCGTGCATACTCTCAAGCACACTCTTACTGCCTTAAGGTGTGTCCCTCGCCTAACACCTACGTATGTCCGCTCCTTCTCCCCGACGATGTCGGAATGGAGGCTAGCGGCTTATTTATTAGTGTCTCGTTTTCACAGGAAGGGGCTGATGATAAACACTTGTAGCCTGTTTTTTAGACTGCGTGGTAATTATTTCTATTGTTTCCTGTGTCCCTTGCGCCTGCCTGGAGGTCACGTAATGATGTAAAATTTTCGCATACGGTTTAACACCTGCAGCCTGTTTTAGATTGTGCGTTAATTGTTTCTTTTCTATTCCAGTGTCCCATGCGCCTGCCTGGTGGTCACGTAATGACATGGCGGTTAACGGGACGTGGTGCACAGACTCCCAAGTACTCCGTATGTAGCCACTGTGGGCGTTTGACATTATTGCGTGCTTTCTGAGGTCATGGAAATTGATGGGTTTATGTACAGTGGAGTATAACACTTTGCTGTTGGAAATAAGATGGCGTTTGAAACACTCAATGTTGCTACATTTTTATCCCGTTCTAGTGTCATTATTATGCACGATAAGGTGGTTTTCGGGGGAACCTAAATGATACAAGAAAAATATTGAACATTTCTTACTTCTAATGAGAATATACACTATACGGGATCGCCATTGCACCACTATAGGTGGCTAGAGGTTTGTCTCCGCTTATTGGGTCTTTCTTTATATGCAGGTAATGTTATGAGCCAACTATTATTCGTTGATAGACTCATGGTTGCATACTGAGATTTTTGCTGTTTCACTCCATATTGTATCCTGTGTCATATATCCACATGTGTGGGGATCGTTCGGGGTTATTACGGGATCATTATTCCTTTGTGTTTAAGTTGGGCAAAGGTCTAATTAAAAAGT
This sequence comes from Calotriton arnoldi, assembly GCA_963921515.1. NCBI lineage: Eukaryota > Metazoa > Chordata > Amphibia > Caudata > Salamandridae > Calotriton > Calotriton arnoldi. The sequence continues at coordinate 603,905 of CAWUFW010000313.1, read as the reverse complement.
ATATTCCCAGGTTTTGACTAGGTGTAGTCTATGCCATACCTCATTTCCTGATAGATCTTTATATTTTGCAACTATGTTTTAATATGTGGAAATGTCACAGAATATTTAGCATATTTCATCCCATCTGTAGCCAAGGGATTTCATCGTTCAGTCCATTTTCCCAGGTTTTCAAACGATACACCCATCGTTGTTCATGGGTTAGAAGTCTTTTCTGGGTGTCTTGACAACTTGCAGCAATTTTCTCCCAAAATTACCCAGTCTGTCACGGTGGCCTCTTTCTAGGTAATGGCACGTGAGTTTTTTGTGTTATTCTTCTTGCACCTGATCGTGCTCCTTTGCTCATTAATTCGTATCATTACCTTTCGCGTGGTCATTTCCAAATAGAGCAGGCCACATGGGCAGGTTATAAGGTATATTACATTTTCTCTGTTGCATTTAGTTAGGTGTCTTAAAATCCATGGTCTGCCTGTCTTAATGTCTACTTCTTTTGTGGTTTTAGTAAAATGACTTGCTACACAGTTACCACATGGGTAGTGGCCCACCGGCCGGTGGGTGTCGCTTAATGTCGTTTGGGTCTGAGCTTTATGCTTGTGTTTCTTTTAAAGGCAAAAAGTGGTTAGGACTATTGTTTTGTGCCCCCATTCAGGATGCTCCAGTTTTTTCGTATGATATTTTGGACTTTGTTTGAAATCAGCATATATGTGCTTACGCAGATGATCCTGTCGTTCTCAGGTTTTCTATGGTTTTCTAGTAGTGCCTCGCGGTTGTTGTTTTTTGCTTTTTTTCTTACCTTTTTTTACCTTTTTCCTCGGGTTATGGCGTGACCCGATTTTTTTCCTAATGTATTCGCCTGTGTTTCAAAGGCCTCCAAGGTGGAGCAATTCCGTCTCACCTGTAGAAACTGCCCTACTGGGAGGTTTTGTCGGAGCGATCTCTGCTCAAAACGTTCGTACAATAGTAGGCTGTTTTTTCCGGTTGCCTTGTGAACTCTTGTTTTTATTCCTTTTTGGTCCATAGTGATCACCAGGTCCAGAAAAAGTGCTTCCTCCCGACTTATGGTATATTTGAATTTCAAATGTCTGTCCTTTGTGTTGACTCACTCTGCGAATTCAGTTGCCTGGTTCTTGCTGCCATGCCATATTATCAGCACATCATCGATGTACCTCTGCCAGAGTTTAATCTGTTCTGTGTAGGGGCTTTCTGGGTTGATAATGTAGTCAATCTCAAATTGGTGCAAATACAGACAAGCCATACTTGGCGCAAAAGTGCTTCCCATCGATGTGCCACCCACTTATTGGTATGTTGTTCCCTTGTATTCAAAAAAAATTCTCAGTTTGAGCTAGTTCCACCTATTCCATAACAAAATGTCTTGGGGTCATGAGTTCCCATTCTGTCTCCTGTAGGATATGTTCAACCACTTCCAATGTGCGCCTTTGGAGAATACTGGTATAGAACGCTTCAAAGTCCATTGTGATAATCAAGTCTTCAGTGGTGTTGATTTCGGTGTCTCGAAGCAGACAAAGTACATCCTTTGTGTCCTTTAGATAGGAGGTAGATGTCTTAACTATAGGCCTGAGGAACCATTCGCAAAATTGTGCCAAGGGTTTTAAAACTGACCCAATACCCAAGACTATCGGTCTATGAGGAGGTGGCATTCTGTTTTTGTTAATTTTTGGGAGAGTGTAGAACCTTGGTGTTTGTGGTGTCAACAATGAGGAAATCTGCCTCATGTTTTGTAATCCAATCTTGCTTGAGGCCTTCCTCTACCATAGATTTGATTTTGTTTTAGTCTCATTGTAGGGTCTGCCTGGAGGACTTCATAGTTCTCTCCATCAGATAGTAGTCGGGTGCATTCTGTATCATACAAGTTCCTGTCCATGATTACTATTGCACCACCCTTATCTGTTGGTTTTAGAACTAGTTCCGTGTTCTTCTTGAGGGTTTCAAGCGCTATTCTCTCGCCCCTTTCCTCAAATTCTGGAAAACATTGTGGTTGTGGCTGGCCTAAGGAACAAATCTACCTTTATACGACCTACACAAGCAATCCCATGCAATATACTAGCATTTGAACAGGCAGTACTCAAGGAAGTAGAGACAATTCAATGAAACAACCACAAGGTTTTCCAGAATTTGAAGAAAGGCGAGAGAATAGTGCTTGAAACCCTCAAAAAGAACACAGAACTAGTTATAAAACCAGCAGATAAAGGTGGTGCAATAGTAATCATGGACAGGAACATGTATGATACAGAATGCACCCGACTACTATCTGATGGCGAACTATGAAGTCCTTCAGACAGACCCTACAATGAGACTAACAAAAAAAATCAAATCTGTGGTAGAGGAAGGCCTCATTCAAGATTGGATCACAAAACATGAGGCAGATTTCCTCATTGCTGACAAACTACGAACACCATGGTTCTCTACTCTCTCGAAGATTAACAAAAAGAGAATGCCACCTCCTGGTAGACCTATTGTCTTGGGTATTGGGTCAGTTTTAAAACCCTTGTCACAATTTTGCGACTGGTTCCTCAGGCCTATAGTTAAGACATCTACCTCCTATCTAAGGGACACAAAGGATGTACTTTGTCTGCTTCGAGACACCGAAATCAACACCACTGAAGACTTGATTATCACAATGGACATCGAAGCGTTATATACCAGTATTTCCCCAAAGGCGCACATTGGAAGTGGTTGAACATGTACTACAGGAGACGGAATGGGAATTCTTGACCCCAAGACATTTTGTTATGGAATGCGCGGAACTAGCACTAACAGAATGTTTTTGAATACGAGGGAACAACATACCATCAAGTGGGTGGCACATCGATGGGAAGCACTTTTGCACCAAGTTTGGCTTGTCTGTATGTGCACCAATTTGATATGGACTACATTTTCAACCCAGAAAACCCCTACAAAGAACAGATTAAACTCTGGCGGAGGTCCATCAACGATGTGCTGATGATATGGCATGGCAGCAAGAACCAGGCAACTGAATTCGCGAAGTGGGTCAACCCAAAGGACAAACATTTGAAATTCACATATACCATAAGTAGGTAGTAAGCAATTTTTCTGGACCTGGTAATCGCTATGGACCAAGAAGGAATAAAAACAAGAGTTCACAACAAGGCAACCGACAAAAACAGCCTACTATTGTAAGAACGTTTTCACCCGAAATCGCTCCGACAAAACCTCCCCGTCTGAGATGGAACGGGTGAGATGGAATTGCTCCTTCTTGGAGGCCTTTGAAACCCAGGCGAATACATTAGGAAAAGAACTGGTCACACGCCATTACCCGAGGAGAATGGTAAAAAAAAAAGGCAAGAAAAGAGTGAGAAACAACAACCGCGAAGCACTACTAGAAAACCACAGAAAACCTGAGAACGACAGGATCGTCTGCGTTACCACATATACGCCGATTTCAAACAAAGTCCAAAATATCATACGAAAAAACTGGAGCATCCTGAATGGTGGCACAAAACAATGGTCCTAACAACTTTTTGCCTTTTAAAAGAAACACAAGCATACGTGATGAATTAGTCCATACAAAAACACCACTACATAAAGCTCAGACCCAAACGACATTATGGGACACCCACCGTAACTGTGTAGCATGTCAGTTTACTAAAACCACAAAAGAAGTCGACAATAAGACAGGCAGAACTTGGATTTTAAAAGACCCAACTAACTGCAACAGTGAAAATGTAATATACCTTATAACCTGCCCATGTGGCATGCTCTATGTGGGAATGAGCACGGGAAAAGTAAAGATACAAATTAATGAGCAGAGGAGCACGATCAGGTGCAAGAAGAATAACACAAAACTCACGCGCCATTACCTAGAAAGAGGCCACCATGACATAGACATAGTGGGTAATTTTGTAGAAAATTACCGCAAGCTGTCAAGACACCCAGAAAAGACTTCTAACCCGTGAACAATGATGGGTGTGTCGTTTGAAAACCTGGGAAAATGGACTGAACTATGAAATCCCCTGGCTACAGATAGGATGAAATATGCAAAATATTCTGACATTTCCACATATTAAATCATAGTTGCAAAATGTAAAGATCTATTTAGAAATTAGGTATGGCTTAGACTATGCCTAGTGAAAACCTGGGAATAGACTTTTTGAGAAGACCTTTGCCCTACTTAAACACAAAGGAATAATGATCTCGTAATACCCCTGAACGATCCCCACACATGTGGATATATGAGACAGGATACAATATGGAGTGAAACAGCAAAAATCTCAGGTTGCAACCATAAGTCTATCAACGATTAATTGTTGGCTGATACATTACCTACATATAAAGAAAGACCCAATAGGCAGAGACACAGCTCTAGCCACCTATAGTGGTATAATGGCGATCCCGTATAGTGTATATTCTCATTACCAGTAAGAAATGTTCATTATTTTTCTTGCATCAATGAGATTCCCCCAAAAACCACATTATCGTGCATAATAATGACACTAGAACGGGATAAAGATGTAGCAACATTGAGCATTTCAAACGCCATCTTATTCCCAACAGCAAAGTGTTATACTCCACTGTACTTAAACCCATCAATTTCCATGACCTCAGAAAGCACGCAATAATGTCACACGCCGACAGTGGCTACATACGGAGTACTTGGGAGTCTGTGCACCACGCCCCCTTAACCGCCAAGTCATTACGTGACCACCAGGCGGGCGCATGGGACACCGGAAAAGAAACAATCAACGCGCAATCTAAAACAGGCTGCATGTGTTAAACCTCCAGCAAAAATGATACATCATTACGTGACCTCCAGGCGGGCGCACGGGACACCGGATACAATAGAAATAATTACCACGCTGTCTAAAAAACAGGCTACAGGTGTTTCTCATCAGCCCTTCCCGCGAAAATGGGACACCAATATATAGGGCCGCTAGCCTCCATTGCGACATCATCGTGGATAAGGAGCGGATGTACGTAGGTGTTAGGCAAGGGGCGCACCTTGAGGCAGTAAGAGTGTGCTTGAGAGTATGCATGAGTTAATAGAGCGGTTCCATTCATGAAGGTACGCATGCAGTTAGATTTTTTTTTACTAAATATTTCAAACTTCCAAAACTTACTTGATAATCCATATAAACTGAACCTTTTTACTTTCCCTAGAGTGTGACTACAGGGGTCCCTGAACACTCCTCCCATGGGGCACTAAAGACCCTACATTGGGGTAAGGTTGTGGCTGGTCTCACAATTGATGTCAAAACAAATGTTTTACTATTACCTCACGTTTGCAGTGGCACGCGAGTATCACATGAGCATGCATATATCGTATATATAAAATGTATACGATGTTACCCATGTCCAATTTACAAATAAAAAAAAAACAATTGATAGACAGAATGCAGAACAATGTCATACATTCACCCCAGTACAGAGATCTGGGCCGAAATCCATAGTTTTTTTGCTCACCATGCCATTCCAGTTTGGACCCAGCCATATGCAAATCAGTCCTGACCCTGCGCCCAATGGGAACAGTCCAGCCCGAACTGCCAGGCCAGGTCCTCCCTGGACTGGAAACAAGCATCCTAGGACCGGTTTCGGGCTTTCAGCCCTCATCAGCCAGGATAGCCTGACTCCAGTGGCATGGAGAGCACGGGGACCCACGTCTGGGCATACCCGTCCCACTCGGGGTGACAAATGCAAAAACAACAATTGATGGACAGAATGCAGTACAATGTCATACATTCACCCCAGTACAGAGATCTGGGCCAAAATCCATCGTTTTTTTGCTCACCATGCCATTCCAGTTTGGACCAAGCCATATGCAAATCAGTCCTGACCCTGCGCCCTAAGTGTGCCAGGTATGCCCAGACGTGGGTCTTGGGCTCACTGTGCCACTGGAATCAAGCTATCCTGGCTGAAGAGGGGTGAAACCCCGAAACCGGTCCTAGGATGCTTGTTTCCGGTCCAGGGAGGACCTGGCTTGGCAGTTCGGGCTGGACTGTTCCAATGAGGCACAGGTTCAAGACTGATTTGCATATGGCCAGGTCTAAACTGGGGTGGCATGGTGAGCAAAAGAATGATGGATTTAACCCAGATCTCTTGACTGGGGGTGAATGTTTTGATTTGTTCTGCATTCCGTCCATCAATTGTTTCTTTTTTTTTTTTCTCCAATTTACAAATAAGGCACAAACACGTATTTTAATTTTTAAAAAAAATTCATATATTCACAGGGCTCAGAACTACAGCGTTAGGTTAGAGGCAGACATAGGTCGCCCTAACAAAGAGACACTATGATGTCCTATTGAAAAAAAACAGGAGCCAGACTTTCGTCCTGAAGAATGCCGCGGACTCAATAGAGGTTAGAAAGAATGGGGTAGCCCTGTATCACTCAACCTGGGCAATTAACCAAAATGCTATTATTGGTTCTGTAGGGTAGAACAATTTCGTAATATGCCATATTTAATATGAATGAAAGAAACACACCAAATAACGTAAATCAAGTGATTTGAACAGTTAGATTCTTATTTCAGTTTGTAAATATGGCTGTCACAAAACATTAAGCAAATTGTTCTGACAAATAGGTGACATTTTGTGGATATGTGAATCGAGTGCGTAAGGTGACAATGTGATAGTGAGCATAAAAGGATTATATACAATAAGGGGGACTGTACAACAGTAAAATGAGTGATTCAGTTAACATCTGTCCTTCTATAATTTGTTTTACATGTTTTCACAGAACCCTAGCACATGACTTATTTAAGCTTTGGGGTGATGAAACCATAGGACATGAGCGGGTGTGGAGCGTCGACGTTTCGCCCTGGGAGGCACGTTAATCAGGAATAAGGTCGCAACGGGTCTTCAGGACAGTAGGATGCAAGGGGACAGCCTAAAAAGGGCAAAACGAATTAGAATAAGGCTAGGGTGTGTTTCAGGAAATCGGAGACTAGCAGAAATGGGTGGTCACAAAGACCTACCAGACACTGTGGTATACATGTTGTCGATCTGGTTCAAGAAGGCGTTATGTACTGGAATCTTCTGTTAGCACCAGGTGCTTGAGTTAAAAGCAGTCTGAAAGTCGCAATGTGAGCGCGTGATTAGAGGTTGGGTCATTATTTGCATAGCTGAGTTGGCTGAGACATGTAGAAAACATTTACAAAACATACCTCTGGTTTAGAGGAGGCTTTACTTTTAGACAAATACCCTCGTCCCAGATTGGAATCTCAATTTAGATATATTAGTACGGATCGCGATTCAGGGCATATACCTGTTTCAGGTCATCTAAATGGAAGAACAAATTGAAGTGTGTCAGGCAGTCAGAGACCCAATGGAGGGTGGGGAAGTGATTGGCACGTTGGATGCCGCGAGCATCTTACCTTGATCTTCTGCCAATTGTTGGTTATAGTGCACAAAACCAGTCCGTGTAAATCTGGGTAATGAGGTAGATAAAAATGTGGCGATTTAAGATCATGCGGGAAGCTATAGAAAGCGAAAGAAAAACACACACGAAATCGCGCGTCTTACCTGATGCAGCTCTCGTTGGTGAATGACACAAAGGTTGCTTGTCAGGTTTGACAGGGAGTATTTGAAAATTGAGTTACCCGCCAAATCGAGTTTGACAGCACAGGAATCGTACACGTCCTATGACGGCATGGCATTCGTGTAGGCACGTCAATCTACTGGAACGGTAACCAGCGGCTGATGTGCTCATGCAGTAATTCAGCACAGGCACGGGGAGAGGTAAAAGGCGGAGTGTATATTGATGGATGAAGTTGATTACAAGACTCGATCATGCGATCATTTTCCTTGTCCACGAATCATAGTCTTGTAAGTTCATGTGAGAACCGAACATATTCAGTAGTGCGGTCCAATGTAAAGGATATCAGTACTACACATGTACATTGTAACATTGAGATGATCACGAAAGAAATTAAAACCAATTATTTACATAGATAACACGAACACTGTTTCGTGGTGCGTAGAGCGTGAAATAGCCGCCCTATTTGACTTAAGAAACATAGAGACGAAGACATCAAAGCTGTCATGCATTCAAATAGATAAAACTAAACACTTCACACAGTGTGTCATATAGGGCGTCATAATAGTTATAAACATATTAAATTAAATCGTCAAGAAATATTGGAACTTGGTGGCCTCCGAAATACACTGTTGAAGATCCTATTTTTGCCTTTAAAAGGGCTAAGAACGTGAAGGACTATGTGGTTAACGCATATCTCAAACCCCCTAAAGCAATCGATATCAGGACTCAACTAAACCTACCACCGTTACTTGGCCACTTCAAATGTAGTCATTGCAAGGCCTGTAAACTAACAGTGGAGGGTACCACCTTTTCCAATCTGGGTCTCACATCCACTCTGATACACCATACAAATTGTAATAGCGCCAATTTTATTTATGCGATAAGATGTCCTTGCAACAAGCTTTATATAGGCCAGACGAGACAGAAAGTCAAAACTCGGATCCTGCAGCACTGTAGCAGGATACGCTGCAGAGTGCAGGGGGGGCCCACTGGTTGACCACTTCTCCAGTAAGGGCCAACCAGAGGATCTAAGATGGGGGGTGGTGGTGATCTGCCCACAACCCAGAGGTGGTGATGCTGCATCATCTCGGTACTACAAGGAGTGTAGATGGATGCACACCTTGGATACTGTAACCCAGGGGCTGAGTGAATCAGAGGAGACCTATAGACAATTAGGTCTTCTTAGAATGACATGACTCTTCTCTTCTTAACCCTCCCCCCCGATTTATGATCATGCACTAGGTAGGATTTACCCCAATTTGTCAGATCCTTCCTGTCAGACTATCTTCTCATCTATACATCTAGGAATAGGTGCTCATTATGACCCTGATTAAATGGATCCAGTGTCTATTGATTGTGATTTATTTTACACGTGAGATTGAGTTCCTGCCATGTGAACTGTAATAATGTCCTCAATGTAATATGTTTATAACTATTATGATGCCCTATATGACACACTGTGTGAAGTGTTTAGATTTATCTATTTAAATGCATGACAGCTTTGATGTCTTCGTCTCTGTTTCTTAAGTAATATAGGGCAGCTATTTCACGCTCTTACGCACGCCGAAACAGTGTTTGCGTTATCTATGTAAATAATGTTTTAATTTCTTTCGTGATCATCAATGTACATGTGTAGTACTGATATCCTTTACATTGGACCGCATTACTGAATATGTTCGGTTCTCACATGAACTTATAAGACTGTGATTAGTGGACAAGGAAAATGATCGCATGATCGAGTCCTGTAATCAACTTCATCCATCAATATACACTCCGACTTTTACCTCTCCCCGTGCCGAATTACTGCATGAGCACATCAGCCGCTGGTTACCGTTCCAGTCAATTGACGTGCCTACACGAACGCCATGCCATCATCTGACGTGCACGATTCCTGTGCTCTCAATCTCGATTTGGCGGGTGACTAGTTTTTCAAATACTCCCTGTCAAACCTGACGCGCTCCCTTTGTGTCGTTCACTGACTAGAGCTGCATCAGGTAAGACGCGCGATTTTGTGCGTGTTTTTCTTTCGCTTTCTATAGCTTCCTGCATGATCCTAAATCGCCACATTTTTTATCTACCCCATTACCCAGATTTACACGGACTGGTTTTGTGCATTATAACCAACAATTGGCAGATCAAAGATCAAGGTAAAACGCTTGCGGCGTCCTACGTGCCAATCACTTCCCCACCCTTCATTGGGTCTCTGACTGCCTGACACACTTCAATTTGTTCTTCCATTTAGATGGCCTGAAACCGGTATATGTCCTGAATCGCGATACGTACTAATATATCTAAATTGAGATCCCAGTCTTGGACAATGGTATTTGTCTAACAGTTCAGCCTCTTCTAAACCAGAGGTATGTTTTGTAAATGTTTTCTACATGTCTCAGCCAACTCAGCTATGCAAACAATGACCCAACCTCTAATCATGCGCTCACATTGCTACTTTCGGACTGCTTCTAACTCAAGCACCTGGTGCTAACAGAAGATTCCACTGCATAACGCCTTCTTAAACCAGATCGACAACGTGTATACCACAGTGTCTGGTAGGTCTTCGTGACCACCCATTTCTGCTTGTCTCCGATTTCCTGAAACACACCCTATCCTTATTCTAATTCGTTTTGCCCTTTTTAGGCTGTCCCCTTGCATTCTACTGTCCTGAAGAAGACCCGTTGCGACCTTATTCCTGATTAACGCGCCTCCCAGGGTCGAAACGTCGACGCTCCACACCCGCTCATGTCTTATGGTTTCATCGCCCCAAAGCTTAAATAAGTGATGTTCTGTGAAAACATGTAAAACAAATTATAGGACAGATGTTAATTGAATCACTCATTTTACTGTTGTACAGTCCCCCTTTTTGTATATAATCCTTTTATGCTCACTATCACATTGTCCCCTTACTCACTCGATTCACATATCCACAAAATGTCACCTGTTTGTCAGAACAATTTGTTTAACGTTTTTGTGACAGCCATATTTACAAACTGAAATAAGAATCTAACTGTTCAAATCACTTGAATAACGTTATTTGGTGTGTTTCTTTCATTCATATTAAATATGGCATATTAAGAAATTGTTCTATCCGACAGAACCAATTGTAGTGTTTTGCGGACTCAATAGAGCCACAGGCAGAAACATGTTGACGACGATCACAGTGGTGATGGGGTAATAGCTCCCCCCTAATCCCCACATTCCAGCATTTTAATACGAAGTAACACGCCCTACGATTAAACGTGATTTGGGGTTCTACATTGGTTTTTAATTCACTATTTTCACAGGCCCCCACTTCAAGGATTAGAAGTGCCCCTCTCTGTCTTTAGGTGTAGGCCCGCTCTCTATGAAACCATTTTTTTAGCGAGCGAGGGCTGCCTATGATGAAGCATGACACCTGGTGATGTGTGAGGACAGCCCTTCACAATTTTTGATGTGTCCAACACTCCTTTTATAGAGTGGTTGTAGGGACAAGGTAACGCAATATAAGTAACTACAACTTTAGGGTAGCTTTTACAGTGTGTACATAGCAAATATGGAGGCCAGCTCACCCTAGAGACCCCGTAGCCTCTAGTTCCTTCCCCATGATATTTCCAAGGGTCATTGTGTGTAAGAAGACCCCCTTGACTACACACCTCAGGGGTCTCTACAGTCTGAGACGGGGAGGGGAAGTTGGGGGGCGGGGGGTGGTGATGACACATTTAACACTCCCCACAGGATGACTGATGGGACTCGTACGATGTAGACACATCAGGGGACACAGACCCAGACCTTTACCCTGCCTTTCCCTCCCCTCTGGATTTTACCACATCATTTCGGGAAGTCATTTGTAGGGATGCCTCCTTTCATAAGGTGGAAGTCCACACTGAGCACTTAGAGGAGAATTTTCTCTTGAAAACCCTCTCCTCCACAAGCCGCTCCACTCAGTACCTACTAATGCTCAAGGGCATATTACGTCACACCCCTGACACTTTTAAAAACCCTATCAGACTAAGATTATAACACCTAGGGTGGATAAAAATGTAAAGCTTCCCCTTCTGACTTCCATCTATATTCGCAATCAATTCCCACCCGATTCTCTGTTATTCACTGTCTGTAAATGAGCCAATTCTCAGGCCAGCTAGGATGCCCCCGCCATCAGGTTAGGAAAGCAAACACATGGATGTGGCAGGGAAATGGGTGGGTATGCAATCTGCCATCCACTGGTGCATTTCTAATTCTGCTTGCCTTCTTGCAAGATATGATTGTGCCCCCTGGGTCAAAATGGAGGAGCTCCTCCAATACTTCCCTGAAGAGTAGAGAAAATGGGGTCAGGAGTTTCTGAGGGCTAGCTGATCTCCAACACCTCTATTCGCTGTGCCCTAGATGCAGCCGACACCGCTGCCAGAGGGGTAAATTCGAGCATTCTGCTATGCAGGCGCTCATGCCGCCATCTCTGGCTTTAAGCCGGAAATTCAGCAGAAACTGCTGAACCTGCCCTTTGATGTTGAGCACCTGCTTTGGTCCACCAGTGGACCAAGCTTTAGAATTTTTTTTTTAAAAAAAGGATATGGAGACAGTGAAAGCGATGGGGGCACTGCAAACACCTGCTCCTTACAGGTCCTTTCACCACCCAACTTAGCATGGAGGCTCAAAGACCACCTTCCCTGAAGTCTGCATGTCTAATCAGCGCACCCAGAGCCAGCAATCCTCTCCCAAGGGTTATTTTAGAGTGTCCTATAGGGGCAACAATTCCAGACGCAAGGGTAGCTCCCCAGAAGGAGCTACACCCGCCAACAATTCCTGACTTGCCTGTTCTTCCCCCCACTGATCACCCAGCACCTGTTGGGGATCACCTACAAGGCTTCTTTCCCACATGGCAAACAGTCATCTCAGACCAATGGGTGTTAGATATTATCCAACATGGGTATTGTTTGACGCTCACTTCCACGCCTCTCACCATTCCACCTCGCTAACACTCACCAGAACATCAATGGCTGCTCACAGAAGAGGTCAAAGCCGAACACCTCCTCCTCAAAGGGGCTATAGAACCCATCCACCGCCATCAGCAAGGTACGGGTGTGCACTCAGCGTACTTCCTAATTCTCAAAAATGGCAGGTCCCTGGGGCTCATTCTGGATCTCAGGCCCCTAAACGAATACATCCTGTCAGAATATTTTCACATGGTGACCCTTCAGGATGTCGTTCCGCTTCTCCAGTAAGGCGACTGTAGGGCTGCACTACATCTACAGGATGCCTATTTTCACGTATCAATACATCCGGCTCATCGCCAGCATCTCAGATTTGTGGTCAGCGGAAGATGTTGCCAGTTCAAAGTGCTACCCTCTGGGGTCATCAACTTGACCTAGGGTGTTCACCAAATGTCTCGTAGTGGTGGCTGCTCACCTGCACAGGCAGGGTGTCCACATTTTCCCATATCTGTACAATTGGCTTATCTAAACTGCCACCCGCCAGCAGTGCCTCGAACACACAGAGGTCACAATAGATCTGCTTCATTGCTTGGGGTGAACCATCAATGTCTCAAAATTCCAACTCCCCCAAAAAAACCAACCCTACCTAGGGGCTATTCTCAACTCTGAGGTAGGCATAGCCTATCCAAATTCTTCCAGGATCCAGTCCTTTCAGACATTGCTCCCCTTGCTTCAACCTAATCACAACTCAGTCAGAATAGTCATGCGCCTCCTAGGCACCATGGCCTCATGCATTGCCATACTACCTCATGGCAGGCTTCAAATGCGTCAGTTTCCAGAATGTTTAGCACAACAGTGGTCTCAGGCAGATGGTCATTGGGGCGATCTAGTGTTGATCGGCTGTTGCACTCATCGCTCTCTGCAGTGGTGGAACATCAACAACCTGTTGCAGGGGCGGCCTTTCCTTGAACTAGTTCTGCAGAATATTGTTACAACAGACTGCTCTCTTACAGGGTGGGGCGCACCCTTACATGATTTGACTGTACAGGGTCAGTGGGGAACCAGGTACCAGAGCCTCCACATCCACTGCCTGGAACTTCTAGCCATTCACCTAGTGTTGAAGGCTTTCAAACCTCACCTGATAGGCAAGGTTGTACTTGTCCGGACAGACACTATGACAGCCATGTACTACCTTCATAAACAGGAGGGGACACGTTCTCCACAGCTGTCTCTGCAATTCCAGAGCATTTGGCACTGGGCTCTCTGCCACAAAATTCATTTGTTAGTGGGATACCATCTGGGGATGGACATTAATATTTGGTAATCTCCTCAGCAGGATGCGGCAATAGGTCCATGAGTGGAACTCCACCCGCAAGTCCTCCTCTGTTATTTTCAGAGATGGGGGTTCCCACAGATCGACCTGTTCGCGACAGCAGAAAACACCACATGCCCAAACTTCGCCTCCAGGTTCCCGCATCCACAGTCAAGCGGCAATGCACTATGGATGAATTGGTCAGGGATATCTGCCTATGCTTTTCCTCCTCTCCTTCCATTTGTGATTTGGAGGCTTCAGCAGATGTCCCTCATGCTCATCCTGGTAGCACGTACATAGGTCCGCCAGCCCTGGTTCACAACTCTGCTTGGTTCCGCACGAGAGGCTCCCCAACAAGCTGGACTTTCTCATGCAGAACCATAGAGAAATCAGGCACCCAGGTCCCTCAACCTTGCGATTTGACTCCTGAAGTCATAGAATTTGGATACCTTAATCTTCCACCTGAATGCATGAAACTTCTCAAGGAAGTGCGCAGACTTACCACCCGCACCTGCTGCGCAGTCAAATAGAAGAGATTTGTCTGCTACTGTCACGCTAAACAAATTTACCCATTGAAAGCCACAGTACAAGACATTGTCTGTTACTTATTTCACTTGTAGGTTTCTGAGCTAGATTTTATTTCCATACAATTACTTCTAGCCCACTGTGGCTGCTTATCTTCAGAATAGACAACACACCTCTTCCACTCAGAAGCAAGGAGCTTCTCTCGTAGGGGATTTCCGTGTATAGTCCTAAGCGTTGAGTAGTCCCGCCCGCCTGTGGGGACCCCGGAGCACTTTTTCCAATATATCTTAAGTGCTCAAGTTCGCCTTACTTCAGGAAAGCATTAAAGTCACTTAGTCATAATGCAGCTATAGGTTTAGGTTACAGGGGACAAAATTCTTCATCTTGAAAGGGCAAAAGGAGTACATCCAAGTAAATATGCACCTAATGCATAAATAACTTTGTAAGGACACCGTAAAAAAAAATCCTCCTTCACAAACCATATTACTGAGTGAGAGAGGGAGTTATAGAGAGATACAGATATATATATATATATATTCACTGAAAAAAACATAGGTTTCAGGGCGTTATAGTTAGTTGGACATTTCACTCGTACAAAACCATAGAAATTCCCCGCTATAGTTAGTTCAGCTAACTATAACTCGTGCGCTCCGCAATGCACTGCTGATGACGTCACATATTACATCACTCATGACATGGTCAGTGACATCACTCATGACATCACTCATGACATCACTCATGACATCGCTCATGACATCTCAAATGACATCTCAAATGACATCACTCATGACATCATCCTTGTGATAGAGTGGCAGACCTCCTCTCACCCTAATATAACCTTTGATACACACATACGAACTAACATTTTCAAAACAATGGACATACCGATACCAATTACAACACACCTATTCAGTAATTCCAAGATCTACACACACATCCACTCATTCACCAACAGTCCCTATACAGTCACTCATACATGTACTCACTCATCATATGTACTCATACACATCCTGTTACACACCGCCACTCATCCATAGTTACTCACACACATAGTCACACATGCAAACAAAGTATCAAACATCCATTTACTTGCATATACAGTTATACACACACTACCACACTTACTTCTACAGAAACTTACACATACTTACTCTCTTAAACAATCACTTATAGAAACACCTACTTATTTGTACAGGAACTCTTCCAATCTCTCACTCACATATACTCACTTATATACACCAATACTCACATATACTAGTTTAAAACATATGTAGTTACTCATAAAGACACTATTGAGACAGTCATTCACTCACTAACACACCCATACACATACTCATCCACCTATACAGTCCTGCACACATGCTGTCTTCAACACATACAAACAGTGAGTCACTCATTCATGCATCTCCACTAAGTAATACCCCCCACCGAACCATACAGACACTCATACTGATACTCAAAAAACCAACTAATAACCCATATAGACACTCATGTAGCTACTCACCAACCCTTGCAGCCACTTATACACAAAGTGAGAGACTGATAGATATTTTCATATTTAAACATTACTCACTAACCCATGTATTCACTAAGATACACTTAGTCAGTTATACAATCAATTTTACAAAAAAACCATCCATTTAGACACTTATATACCCATTTATTCTTCCATCGACCTTGAGATATACATATATAAAACATATTTAATTTTCAGAAAAACACACATTCACTGGATGATGTCATCAGTGATGTCACTGACCATGTCATGAGTGATGTAATATGTGACGTCATCAGCAGTGCATTGTGGGCACATGCGAGTTATAGTTAGCTGAACTAACTATAACGGGGGAATTTCTATGGTTTTGTACGAGTGAAATGTCCAACTAACTATAACGCCCCTGAAACCTATGGTTTTTTCAGTGAATTTCTAAGGTTTTTTAAATGCTAATTTCTAACTATAACGTGCCTGAAACCTATGGTTTTTTCAGTGAATATATATATATTTATTATACTATGTATACATGTGAAAATGTCTCGGTCCCCTGTTTGCCTCGGTGGCACGGAAAAATGGGTGGAACTGACAGCACGCCGACGAGGTCCTCTTATGGCTCCGATGACGTCATACGGTGTCGTGAGCGGAGCCGTGCTCGTTGACGTGGGAGAGCTAGGAAAGAATTTCCGTGCAATGCTGGTGCAGGGGATATTCACCTAAGTGGTCAGGCTAGTCCTTTGGGAGCAACTGTTTATGTTGCCACTCCAGAAACAGAAACCAGTGATCCGAGGGCAGAGGCCCTGCAGATGGCACACGAGGTGGGGTGCCCAGTCGTGTGCACCGCCGGGGCAGCGAAGTGACAAGCACCACAACCCACAAAAAGATAAGGAGGGCACTGAATAACACAGGATCTTCTCTTTGTATCTGGCAGGAACAACGAAGTTAAAATGCCCTAGTACCAAAATGTAGAATTAGTGCTACAACGGTCTTCAAGAGGACCTGCGATGCCGCTTCTGCCTCCCGTACCCTGGAGGCGGCACATGGGTCACGCGGTACGGTCATACTGCGGTGGGACGTACACTCGTTGACCTCTCATGGCACTGCTCCACACTTCAGGGAGGACGCTTTCCATTAGCTATGTTTTCTGATGACATGTCGCGCCGGCCCCGTCCAACAACAGAACTCCTTTAGATCCAAACAGACTCTTCCACTCTCTCACCGGAAGTGAAACCAGGCCACGCGGACACTTTCACAATACAACAGCCGGGAATGCACTTTTCGGTAAAAAACCACATTCCTTCCTCCTAATTAATCAAATAAACGTCTCACTGAAGAACAGGGGCCAGCTTCGATCGGTAAACAGCCGTTACAACTACTTTTTTACTTTGCGATACCATTACAATGCATGCATTACCACGCATGCGTTGTACATCACAAAGTCATTACTACGCATTTTTTTTAGAACGCATGGTCATTTACCACGCATGCCTTTACAACGAATTTTGTTGTAAAGGTATGTATGGTAAATGACCATGCCTTCTAAAAAACATGTAGACGATCCATGTCGTTGTAAGGAAGCAGAGGCTGTTCCGTTTCCTCACAACGACGTGCACCGCCCCTCAGAGATGACGTGAAGCAGGAACCATGAGGAGAGAGGAACCATGAGGAGTGAGAGGTAAGGGGGATTGGGCATGGGGTGGGGTTTCTTTTCTAGGGTTTAGGGTAGTGCAGTGGTGTTTGGGTTATGTAGGGGTCGTGCTGGGGGTAGTGGTTTAGGGTAGTGCAGTGGTGTTTGGGTAGTGTAGGGGTCGTGCTGGGGGTAGTGTTTTAGGGTAGTGCAGTACTGTAGGGGGTCGTGCTGGTGGTAGTGGTTTAGGGTAGTGCAGTGGTGTATGGGTAGTGTAGGGGTCGTGCTGGGGTAGTGTTTTAGGGTTTAGGGTAGTGCAGTGGTGTTTGTGTAGTGTAGGGGGTCATGCTGGGGGTAGTGTTTTATGGTTTAGGGTAGTGCAGTGGTGTTTGGGTAGTGTAGGGGTTGTGCTGGGGGTAGATTTAGGGTTTAGGGTAGTGCAGTGGTGTTTGGGTAGTGTAGGGAGTCGTGCTGGGGGTAGTGTTTTAGGGTTTAGGGTAGTGCAGTGGTGTTTGTAGTGTAGGGGGTTGTGCTGGGGTAGTGTTTTAGGGTTTGTTAGTACAGTGGTGTTTGGGTAGTGTAGGGGGTAGTGCTGGGGTTGTATTTTAGGGTATAGGGTAGTGCAGTGGTGTTTGGGTAGTGTAGGGGGGTCATGCTGGGGTTAGTGTTTTAAGGTTTAGGGTAGTGCAGTGGTGTTTGGGTAGTGTAGGGGGTTGTGCTGGGGGTAGTGTTTTAGGGTTTAGGGTAGTGCAGTGGTGTTTGTGTAGTGTGGGATGTCATGCTGGGGGTATATTTAGGGTTTAGTGTAGTGCAGTGGTGCTTGGGTAGTGTAGGGGTCATGCTGGGGGTAGTGTTTTAGCACTCATTTTTCTTTCTACAGCACTAACCATAATTTCTATGACAAAATTAACCCTCTCATTTTGTTCCTTTTTAAATTAAATGTTTTAAGAGTTACCAGTTTATTCCAATCAAGATGGTTTCAGGTGTGCCATAATTTTGTCATAAGTAAGACTGTTAGCGCTCTAGTTGTTCTTTAGAACACTCTGGGAAGCTGCAGTAGAACACAAAGGAATCAACTGACAGTCTCTGCCCTTGTTGGATGTACATGTTTTACTGAGAATGTCAGACTTCATTCTCACATGACTGAGAGATAATGTGAATTTACAGAAAATATGCTCTCATTTTAGCTTCTGGAGCACCTTCCAAAACTGTATGGGACAAGCATGTGAAAATAGTTTTCTCTCAAACATGATTCATGATATCCCAGCAGAAGGTTTTTCACAGGGTAAAATCACCTTAGAACACACCACAATTCCTGAAATTAGTATGGTACCATCAACAAATGAATTTTAATGTAACTAAAGTCTGTTATCACCCTTTATAGTTCTCCTTTTGGTAACCCTCAAAATCTTCGATTCACTACAATGCATTTCAATGGGGTACTATCATTTATATTGGTCCCAAGATGGCTGCCAGCAATTCCAGGATGAAGTGCTGACAGCCAATCAGATCTCACGATGACGTGTGGTTAGGCTCCGCCCAGATATATATATGTTTTCTTTTTCAAATTTCTTAGGAACTACTGAACGGATTTACACCATTTAAGCAAAAGGCACGACTCTGAACCAAGGGCTACCTTTTTGCCAAATTTGGTGTAATTCCGTTCAGCAGTTCGGGCTGTAGCTGCGACTAAAGGTTCCTATGGAGAATTGCATGGGGAAAACACGTTTTGAGACCCCCCTTTTTTCCTCGGCCCCCGCTTGCTGAATCACCCCGAGACTTTTCAGGATAGGAGCGGACCGGAGCGCCCCAACAAGTTGGAAAACTTCGCGAAGATTCGTCAACCGGCGCCAAAGTTATTTCAAATAGAATGTTGCGGATTTCCTATGGAAAATAGGTCCTAACTATAACTATCTACTGGCGACTGCCAGTAGATATATATATATATATATATATATATATATAGATATATATAGATATAGATATAGATATAGATATAGATATAGATATAGATATATATATATATATATAGAGAGAGAGAGAGAGGTTCGTGTGTGTGTGTGTGTATATGTATATGTATATATATATATATATATAGAGAGAGAATGAATATATATATATATATAGAGAGAATGAATATATATATATATATATATATATATATATATTCACAGAAAAAACCATAGGTTTTAGGGACAGTTATAGTTAGTTGGACATTGTACTCGTACAAAACCCGTGAAATTCCCCCGTTATAGTTAGTTCAGCTAACTATAACTCGCGCCCCCGCAATGCACTGCTGATGACGTCACATATTACATCACTCATGACATGGTCAGTGACATCACTGATGACATCTCAAATGACTTCATGCAGTGACTGTGTTTCTGTAAAGTTGAAATATTTTTTATATATATTTAGGGAAAGGCATATTGAAGAATGAGTGGGTGTATAAGTATCTGTATGGATGATTTAGTAGGTGCGTGACTAACTATAAGTGAGTGATTAAACGTATCTTACTGAATGCATGGGTTAGTGACTAAACTGGGTGAATGTCTGTATCCGTCTGTCTGTTGCTGTGTAAGTGGCTGCATGGGTTTGTGAATAGCTACATGAGTGTCTATATGAGTTATTGATTGGTTGTCTGAGTATCTGTATGGGTGCCTGAGTGTTTGTGTGGGTGGGGTGTGTGCGACTCTGTGCATAGATGTGTGAGTGGGTGATTCACTGGGTGGATGGTTTCAAGAGTGCATCTGTGATAGACTGTATGGGTGGGTGGGGTGTGTAAGAGTGTGTTAGTGAGTGAATATGTCCCAGTGGTACATGTGTGAGTAACTACATATGTGAAAGGCAGTATATATGTGTGTTGGAGTATATAAATAGCTATAAGCGAGAGTGTGTGATTGTGAGAGTGACTGTATGGATGAATGTGTGCTTGTATCAGTGATTGTATAAGAGCGTAAGAATGTGCTAGTATTTGTATGAGTAAGTGAGCTGGTGTGTGTATAACTGTATAGGTGAGTAAATGGCAGTGTGTTTAATTATTTGCATGACTGACTAGGTGTGCGAGTATCTCTATGGATGAGTGGCGGTGTTTGAGTGTCTATATAGGAGTATGAGTGCATATGATAGTCCTGTACTGAGTGACCGTAAGTATGAGTGACTGTACGGGTGAGTGAGTGGATGTGTGTGTAGACCTAAGAATCAGTGAGTGGGTATGTAGTTATTGGTGTTGGAGTGTCTATGGTTTTGACAATGGCAGTCTGTAATTTACAGTGGGTGTATCAAAAGTTATATTAGGGTGTGAGAAGATGCATCAAATTATCACATGGATGATGTCATCAGTGATGTCATCAGTGATGTCATTTGAGATGTCATCAGTGATGTCATCAGTGATGTCACTGACCATGTTATGAGTGATGTAATATGTGACGTCATCAGCAGTGCATTGCGGGGCGCGAGTTCTAGTTAGCTGAACTAACTATAACGGGGGAATTTCACGGGTTTTGTACGAGTGCAATGTCCAACTAACTAGAACTGTCCCTAAAACCTATGGTTTTTTTCAGTGAATTTGTAAGGTTTTTTAAATGCTAATTCCGAACTATAACATGTCTGAAACCTATGTTTTTTTTTTAGTGAATTTCAAAGGTTTTGTAAATGACAATTTTTAAATGTATTAATTGTTATATTTATTTTTTAGATACTGATTTACTACATTTTTTAAACTATTTATTTTTAGATATTTTATTTTTTAAATTACATTGTAATTACATTATACATTACAAAATATACTTTCTCAGAATGAATTACTTTAGTTTAAATACTTTGCAAATAGGCAATAGACTTTTAAGTACAGTAGTTAGTTGTTGCAATGGGCAACACAATTTCAAACACAATGCAACATTGAGCTCAATGTGAATTTCTAGTTAAATGCAATTAGTTACTTTATGGATTACTTTTCTAACCACAGGACTGGATCCTAGATTCAGTCCTGGGACATCTCCTGTAAACAGTTGAGTAAAAGCGTTTTGGTTACAGTAGTGATTTTTAAGGAATATTATTGTATTTTAAAAGTTGACACAAACTTTTTCACATGGAATCACCAATGTTATCCTATGGGAGGAAATTCACTTAGCAGGTAAGTAGTGTTATCGTTACTTTTTCTTACTCAGTGGTGGATCCTGGATCCAGCACTGGTGCATCTCCTGTAAACAGTTGAAAGAATGCGTTTAAGTCATACAGGCGATTTTTAAGGAATATTTGTAGTTTGTGAAAATTGACACTTTGAAACTTTTCTGCTGAAAACCAGACAATGGATTCCTATGGAAGGAAATACAAGTTACTGGTAAGTACGGTTAGAATTAATTTTCAGGGTCAGTGCTGGGCTAAAAGATGCAGCACTGGGTTCTCTCCTGATAACAGGTGAGTAAATCGGAATTCGTAGTTCAGCTGATTTTAGAGGAATATTATAAAGTTCCAAAACTCCACACTTAGAAGAATTTCCAAGTGAAACCAGTCAATGTTAGCCTATGGAAGGAAATTCAAGTTACTGGTAAGTACGGTTAGAATTACTTTTCAGGATCTGTACTGGGCTCAAAGATGCAGCACTGAGGTCTCTCCTGATAATAGGTGAGTTAATTGGAATTCGTAGTTCAGCTGATTTTAGAGGAATATTATAAAGTTCCAAAACTCCACACTTAGAAGAATTTCCAAGTGAAACCAGTCAATGTTAGCCTATGGAAGGAAATTCAAGTTACTGGTAAGTACGGTTAGAATTACTTTTCAGGATCAGTACTGGGCTCAAAGATGCAGCACTGAGGTCTCTCCTGATAACAGGTGAGTAAATCGGAATTCGTAGTTCTGCTGATTTTAGAGGAATATTTGTAAGTTTCAAAATTCGACACTTGGATACTTTTTCAGCAAAAAGCAGGCAATGATATCCTATGGAAGGAAATTCAAGTTACTGGTAAGTACGGTTAAAATTACTTTTCAGGATCAGTACTGGGCTCACAGATGCAGCACTGAGGTCTCTCCTGATAACAGGTGAGTAAATCGGAATTCGTAGATCGGCTGATTTTAGAGGAATATTTGCACAATGGTGGAGGGGCGGGGCCTGAGGTGGCGTGTGCAAACGCTCCCCGTGGCGCGTTTTAAGTTGGGGGATTAAGTCCCCTTGAATCATGAGGTCCCTGGGGTCCAACTAGCCCACCCTGTACCTCCAGTATGCGCCAGGAGGCTGCGTTGCAGAGGTGTTCAGAGGCCATGCCCCTTTTGCACCTCTCTGCAACGCATCTCTGTGGCGCTTTCTGGACGTACCTGGTGGGCTAGTTGGCCCCAGGACCCTCAGGATTGAAGGGATTTAATTCCCCATCTTAAAACGCGCCGCGGGCCTGTTTGCACACATGTCACCTGAAGCCCCGCCCTCCCTCACCACTGTGCAAACGCGCCCGTGGCGCGTTTTAAGTTGGGGGATTAAGTCCCCCTGAATCCTGAGGGTCCCTGGAGTCCAACTAGCCCACCATGTACCTCCAAAAGCGCCACAGAGCTGTGTTGCAGAGAGGTGTAAAGGGGCGTGGCCTCTGTACACCTCTCTGCAACGCAGCCCCTGGCGCATACTGGAGGTTCCTGGTGGGCTAGTTGGCCCCCAAGGACCCCCAGTATTCAAGGGAATTTGTTCCTCATCTGCAAACGCGCCAGGGGCGCGTTTGCAGAGTGCTGGAAGGAGGGGGCGTGGCCTCCGGTGCGATGCCGGTCTTTTTTTTTTTTTTTCTTTTTTTTTAGAAAGGGGGCTGTGTGGCCCCCTTTGTTTTTCTAATTTCTTGGCCTTGGGGACCCCATCCCCCAGGGCCTGCCACCTAATATCTTTAAAAAAAAAAAAATTGGAAGGGGGCCGCGTGGCCCCCCTCCCCCAGGCCTTTATCGGCCCGGGGACCCCATCCCCCGGGGCTGGCCCTCTCCGTTGGGGACCGTGGGGGGGGTCCCCAATCCCCCCACGGTCCCGCCGGCTCCCCGCGTCCTTCGGGAGCCGGCATTGCTTTTCCACATGGGGAGCTGGTAATATGCAGCTCCCAGTGTGGAAAAGCAATCGTCTTTGGTTTTTGGAAGAGAGAGCAGGTTTCCTGCTCTCTGTTCCAAAAACCAAAGCAGTTTGCTATGACAGGGCGGGAGCCGCGAGGCTCCCGCCCTGCCTTAGCAAACTACAGTGTCCCGGGGGTAGGCACCCCGGGACACGGCAGGAGCCGGCCCTGGGGGGTGGTGGTCCCCAGGGCCATCACGGGCTCCAGGAGGGGGGCCGCGCGGCCCCCCTCCCATCCAAATGCAAAGCCCCGGGGAGGTGGTGGTACCTGGGGCTCGGGGGTCCGTAACGGACCCCCATATTGAAATATTTAGTGCCCCGGGGAGGTGGCGGTCCCCGGTGCGTGTGGGGGGGCACGAGCCCCCCCCCCCAGGTTAATTTATTTTAAACAAAAGAAGCCCCGGGGGGTGGCGGTCCCCGGGGCTTAGGGGGGGCCTTAGAGGCCCCCCCACATTAAAATAAAAAAGCAGACATGTCCCCGGGACTTGGGCCACCCGGGGGCCAAATAGCATCGAAGCGCGGGAGACCGCGCTTCGATTCTTTTTTTTGTTTTGTTTTTTTTTTTTTTATCGGCTGGATTCGCGCACCCAGCGCATTTTTGCCGATTTTTACCGAGGGACAAGATGGCTGCTAACACTTCCTGGTTTGGAGTGTTGACAGCCAATTAGCATGCAGCTCGTGATCGGGAGGGTGCGCGGATCCACCGCGGCCATAGATATCGGAACTTTTATTTTGGATTTTCTCAGCAACTACTGAACGGATTTACACCATGTTTTAAAAGGGTGCTTTCTGAACCAAGCACTAACTTTTTGCCAAATTTGGTGTAATTCCGTTCAGCAGTTTTTGCTGTAGCCTTGCATAAAGTTTCCTATGGGAAATTGATTTTTTCACTCTTATTTTTTGAATTTCTCCAACTACTGAACGGATTTACACCATTTAAAAAAAAAAAAAAAAAAAAGGTCGCTTTCTGAATCAAGCGCTACCTTTTTGCAAAATTTGGTGTAATTCCGTTCAGCAGTTCGGGCTGTAGCCGTGTCTAAAATTTCCTATGGGAATTAACATGGAGAAAACACGTTTTGGGACCCCCCTTTTTTCTCGGCCCCCGCTTGATGAATCACCCCGAAACCTTCAAGACAGGAGCGGACCGGAGCGCCCCACTAGTTTTGAAAATTTCGCGACGATTCGTCAAACGATGCCAAACTTATTGGGAATAGAATGTTGCGGATTTCCTATGGATAATAGGTCCTAACTATAACTATCTACTGGCGACCGCCAGTAGATAATAAATAAATATATATATATATATATATATGTGTATAGAGAGAGATATAGAGAGAGATATAGATATAGAGAGAGATATAGATATAGAGAGAGATATAGATATAGAGAGAGATATAGAGAGAGATATGTGTGTGCAGAGCAATGTAGCCCATAGGCTGCCGTTATAAAGAAAGAAAAAAAGACTGTCTTTAGGAACTGCATGACCTCCAATATCCCATCATGCTCAGCCAGAGTCAGTTATGTCAGTTTTTTTTTCCCGGCTCTTGCTGACAGGACTTTAGGAGCGTTGAACTCTACCTTTTTAGGTTTTCTCTTCAATTACCCAGAAACCCAATTGTATTTCAAATGGCCTTGCGATCTTCTCCATCGGTTGGGGTCTTCATGTCAATTTTCAAAAGTCCATGTCGACACTAGTCCAGAAGCTGCACTACTTAGGAGTTACCATCGACCCACTGCAGGCAAGGGTGTTGCCTTTGGAGGAACAACGTTTATCTATTCTCCAGAAGTGTCATCCTCCAACGGATAGACCATCCAAAAGTCTGCATAGTCTCCTCACTCCTCGGCTCGATGGCCTCCTGCATCTTTCGATCTCCCAGCGCTCGCCTCCACATGCGCCCTCTCCAGAAGTGTTTGGAGGATCAGTTCTCCGGCAACAGGGAGATCTAATAAAGACATCTAGCCGCAGGTTCCTTACCTTTGAACTTCCAGGCATCAGGCTGGCTACAGAAGATTTCTTAGCAGTACTCCTGCGCGCCGGTAGGTGGCGTCGGTCGACTCCACGTGACATCTTCGGCGTCCTGTCATCGTCGTCGTGACGTCCGTGTCGTCAATATACCCGGCACGCTGACATCAGTACTTTTCTTTCCGCACCAGCCAGCGCAGGTCCATCGAAGAGAGCTTACCCCCCTGTCATTTTTGACAGACATTTTTCGAATTTTTGTCGACTCCTTTGAGTGTTAGAATGTCTAGTATGAAGACCTCAGGGTTCAAGCCATGCGGCACCTGTCACCACGCCATGTCGGTCACGGACCCCCACTTGGTGTTTCTCTGGTGCTTGGAACGCGACCACGATATGAAGTAGTGCTTCGATTGCTTCATGGCACTGAAGGCTTTGACGGAGCGGTCCCTAAAGCTGATCGCGGCCCAGTGTCCGGCACCACCGAGGCCGCCTTGCTGATCTCGATTCCAGTCCAGGTCTTGGTCGAGATGAGGGTCCGAGCACCACTCAGGTGTATCGAAGTTGTTAAGTCCGGTAAGAAGGCACCATAAACACGAAGTCGAAGCTTGCTTCGACTTCGCCCCGCTCGTCCCACGACGAGGCGGAAGACCCTTGGCGTTCCAGGGCCCGCTCCGCGGATCGGGTTCCTGGGTTGGTTCTGCGCTTCCCTGCCTTTCCGGGACCAGCACCCCCTCCCAGCTTAGAGTTTTAGGACGCCATGTGCGCCATATTTGGGTGGCCTGACCCTTCCGGCGCGCCTTCAAGCCCCGCAGGCTCAGAGGAGCCCCTGTGGGTTCTGCGCCTTTGGCTGCGCACTACCACAGCGACTTTCACTGGTGCCCCGTCCACCGCTGAGGTCCTCGCT
The DNA here is from genome assembly GCA_963921515.1 of Calotriton arnoldi. Classification (NCBI taxonomy): domain Eukaryota; kingdom Metazoa; phylum Chordata; class Amphibia; order Caudata; family Salamandridae; genus Calotriton; species Calotriton arnoldi. Next base: position 577,604 of record CAWUFW010000313.1, on the reverse strand, counting down.
GGCGCCCACCGGCGGCGCCTTCCTAATACTCATTCATAACAACACGGAGCCGGTCGGGCATCCTCCATGCTGTTCACCCTGCCCTATTCTGAAGGGTTAGGAATGGGTGAGGGGGTTTGGGAGGGGAAACAGGATCCCTTAAAAATCCTGCAACCCCAAGACCTAGACTGGTACGAGGAACTGGGTGATTCCATTGGTCAGGACACCTCCCCAGATTCTGGCATGCTGTCTCCACCCTTCTGGGCACCTGGCCCAAACCCAGCACACGGGCTCCTGTGATTAGGACGATTGCCCGCCGCCATCGTCCTGCACCGGGCGACCCAGTTTTCCTCGCCGCCCAGCCCACCCCACCCCACAAAGCTTGGTGGTTCAAGCTTCCACTTCCTGTGGCACGTTCCCCTCCGCACCTACGGACAGGGAATCCAAGAGACTGGAAAGCTTTGGAAAGAAAATGTTTTCTTCTGCCAGTCTAGCATTGCGGTCGGTGAACACCGCATGCCTTTTGGACCATTACTCCCATTCAATATGGGACACGATTGCGCAGATGCTGCCCAGGGTCTCGGAGGAGGACCAGATCCTACTCTCCAACGCCATTTCAGACAGGAGAGATGCAGCAAAGTTCACCTTCCGATGTGGCTTGGACATGACAGACTCGCTGGGCATCCTCTACCTCAGAGCCCTCAAATACTTCCTCAAAAGGAAAAGTTCAAGATGCTCACCCTAGCTCAGGTCCTGTCTGCCCTGGACCCGGGAGACTGGTTGGTAGCGCTTGACTTGCAGGATGCCTATTTTCATATTCACGTCCTGCCTGCCCATCGTCGCTACCTGCGGTTTACGGTGGACCACAAGCACTTTCAGTTTACGGTGCTCCTCTTCGACCTCACCAGTGCCCCTCGGGTGTTCACAAAGGTGATAGGTGTGGTCGCAACCCATCTGCGGAGGTCAGGGGTTCCAGTCATCCCCTATCTTGACGACTGGCAGTTGAAGGCGGGCTCGTCCCAAGCAGTCGTCTCCCACCTTCAGACTATGGCGAACCTCCTGCATTCGCTGGGGTTCACTATCAACGTGCCGAAGTCGCACCAGACTCCCTCTCAGACGCTCCCTTTTATTGGGGCGGTGCTGGACACGGTGCAGTTTCGGGCCTATCGTCCCGAACGGCGAGTTCAGGATATTCATGCTATGATACCGATGTTTCAGCCTCTATCCTGGATTTCGGTGAGAAGGACTCTGAGGCTTTTGGGCCTCATGGCCCTTCATCCTGCTGGTGGACCATGCACAGTGGCGCATGCAGGCTCTGCAGTGGGACCTGAAGTTCCAATGGGCACATCATAAAGGAAATCTCACCGACCTGGTTCAGATATCAGAGGGCACTGCGAAAGACGTGCAGTGGTGGCTGACAAACCGCGATTGGGTTGGAGGCAGACCCCTCTCCCTTCCCCACCCAGATCTCACAGTAGTGATTGATGCGTCTCTTCTGGGATGGGGCGGCCATCTGGGGGAGGTGGAGATCAGAGGACTCTTGTCTCCGGTGGAAGCCAAGCGCTATATCAACCTATTGGAGCTTTGTGCGATCCGAAGGAAGGCTAGTTCAGGTGTTCACGGACAACACTACCGCCATGTGGTACTGCAACAAACAAGGTGGAGTGGGGTCGTGGACTCTGTCAAGAGGGCCTGCGCCTCTGTACTTGGCTGGAACAACAGGGCATTACCCTGGTGGTTCAACATCTGTCCGGTTCCCTGAACGCCAGAGCAGACTAACTCTGTCGAAGGTGCCTTGCGGATCACGAATGGCGTCTCAATCGGGAGGTGGCACATGGTCTCTTTCAGCGGTGGGGAGAGCCTTGGTTAGATCTCTTCGCCTCCGAAGAGAATGCGCAGTGTCAGCAGTTTTGCGCTTTGGAGTTTCCAAGCTGGCTCTCGCTCGACTCTTTTTGTTACGAGTGGAGCTCAGGCCTCCTGTATGCCTTTATGCCCATACCACTCCTGCCCAGAGTGCTCAAAAAGATCAGGAGCGACTGGGCACATGTCATTCTTGTGGCGCCGGATTGGGCACGGAGAGTTTGGTATCCCGAGCTTCTGTTTATGAGCATCGATCCTCCAATCGGGCTGCCCCTTTGGGAGTATCTTCTGTTACAGCAGCAGGGGAAGGTCCTCTACCCGAACCTGTCCACTCTCGGCTCCTTGCGTGGAGATTGAGCGGCGACAGTTGACGGCTTTTGACCTGCCTCCTGAAATCTGCAAGGTTATTCTGGCAGCCAGGCGTCCCTCCATGAAATCGGTATATGTCTGTTGATGGATCAAATTTTGTAAAATAATGTGCAGAACGGTCTGTTGACCCCTTGTCTGATTCTCTGGTGGATATTCTCCTGTTCATCCTCTCCTTGGCCCAGCAGGGCTCTGTTTTGGGCATTGTGAAGGGCTACCTAACAGCCCTCTCGGCTTTTCTTCGGCTGCAAGATCAGCTTTCACTTGTCAAGTCCCCTCTGGTGCAGAGATTTTTGAAGGGGTTAATCCACTTGTTTCCCCTTTCTCCTTTTCTTATGCCACAATGGGACCTTAATTTGGTCCTTACTTTCTTGATGTGCGAAACGTTTGAGCCGCTGCACAACTGTCCTCTACGGTTATTCACTATCAAAACATCTTTTTTGGTGGCAATTACCTTTGCCAGGAGGGTGACCTAACTACAGGCACTGTCTTCACAGCCTCCTTACCTGACAGTCTTCCCGGACAAAGTGGTACTGAGAACTAGGGCATCCTTTTTGCGTAGGGCTGTAACTCCCTTCCATCTGGGATAGTTCGTTACTCTGCACCTCTGCATCCTTCCAAAGAAGAGGAGCGTCTCCACTGTCTGGACCCAGAAAGAGCCTTATTGTTCTACCTTGATCACACAAAAGAGTTCCGGGTGGATGCCCAACTCTTTATAGGATATGTGGGAGCAAAGAAGGGACGTGCTGTCCAAAAGAGTACCATATCATGCTGGGTTATCCTCTGCATCAAAATATGTTCTGCCTTGGCAAAGAAGCATGCAAAAGAAACAATTGATGGACGGAATGCTGGACAATGCAAACATTCACCCCCAGTCACAAGGATCTGGGTTAAATCCATCATTCTTTTGCTCACCACACCACCCCAGTTTGGACCCAGCCATATGCAAATCAGTCTTGACCCTGTTCCTTGTGGGAACAGTCCAGCCCGAACTGCCAAGCCAGGTCCTCCCTGGACTGGAAACAAGCATCCTGGGACCGGTTTCAGGGCATCACCCTTCTTCAGCCAGGCTAGCTTGAATCCAGTGGTGTAGTGAGCACGGGACCCACGTCTTAACCCAGATCTTTTGACTGGGGGAGAATGTTTGCATTGTCAGCATTCCGTCCATCATTTGTTTGCTGTAACACTTGGCAAAGAAGCAGCCTCCTGAAGGGCTTGGGGCCCATTCCACCAGGGCGAAAGGAGCCACCACTGCCCTCCAGCTTGGTGTTCCTATTTCCGATATCTGCCAGGCTTCCTTGTGGGCATCTCTGCACATGTTCGCTAGACACTATTGCCTGGATTCTCAGGTTCGCAGGGAGGGCCTGTTTGGCTGCTCTGTCTTACAGGATTTCCTGGTTTAAAGCTTTTTCACAGTCCCACCTCCGGGGAAGGTATTACTTGGGTATCTGTTCAAAGGTAAGGAATCTGCAGATGGATGTCTCTATTAGATGGACAAGTTACTTTCCTTCGGTAATGCCTTATCTGGTAGAGACATGATCTAGCCGCAGATTCCTTACCGACCCACCCATCCTCCCTGCACTGCGGAATTGTCATTTAGTGTCGGGGCTGTTCCCCTTCAGGGCCCTAGTTACTTTTTTAACACACCATGGTCTGTCACTTCATGGCTCTGTGCTTCTGGCGTGGAAAGTCGTGAAAAGTATTGACGTCAGCGCGCCGGAGCGGCGGTTATATTGACGATGCGGACGTCACGGCGACGACTAACACGACACAGACATCATGCGAAGTCGACTGATGCCACCTACTGGCTTGCAGAGGCACTGCTAAGAAATTTTCCGGTTCCAGCCTGACGCCTGGAAGTACAAAGGTAAGGAATCTGAGGCTAATCATGTCTCTACCAGATAAGGCGTTACCGAAGGTAAGTAACTTGTCAGACAGGTTCACCCTATCCACTCATGCCATCAGGTCACTCCAGTGGTGGTGTTCCCCTAGCAATCTTCCTGCACGGAATGCGTTTTCACCAGCAAGACCCAACACAGACCATTGTGACGGATGCCTCTCTGCTCGGTTGGGGAGCCCACATCGGTCACCTGCAGATACAAGTAGCATGGACTTCGAAGGAGGGGGCATAATCACATCAACCTCCTCAAACTCCGTGCAGTCCACCTGACACTCCAGGCGTTCCATCCATTGTTCACGACCAACACCCTACTTGTTCACTTGTTCAGACGGACAATACAACCACCATGTACTGCCTGAACAAGCGGGGGGGGGGAGGCAGGGGGAGACAAGGTCCAAAGCCCGGTCACAAGAAGCTCAGACGATTTGGCACTGGCTCCTGGCCAAGAATTTGAAAATAATGGTCGTTCACTTACCAGGTGTTCAGAATGTCTAAGCAGACACGCTCAGCAGGGTTCTCGACGAAACCCACGAGTGGATGCTGAACGAAGATGTCGTACAAGATATCTTCAGCTTGTGGGGAACACCCTCTACAGACCTTTTCGCCACAGCGGAAAACATAAAAATGCCTCGACTTCGCCGCCAGGTTTTACCATCCAAGGTCATTGGGGAATGCCCTATGGATCGACTGGTCCAACAAATTTCTTTACGCTTTTCCACCAATTCCTCTGATCCCGGCAGTCCTGCGTAAGCTTTCAGCCATGACTGCCAAGATGATCCTCATTGCACCTGAGTGGCGAGGCAATTGTGGTTCCTGAATCTTCTTCACCTGTCGCTCCATCCACATCTCGGGCTGCCATGCAGGCCAGACCTTCTCACGAAGTTCAGAGATCAACTATTACATCCCAACCTCTCCTCCTTGAGTTTGGTAGCATGGCTCCTGAGATAGTGCACTATGGCCATCTGAACCTACCTCAGGACTGTTTAGAGATTCTAAAAGAGGCAAAGCGTCCACCCACGGGATCTGCGTGCACCTTTAAATGGAGGAGATTTTGCATTTGGTGCTCATCCAAGCACATAGACCCTACATCTTGCCAGGAGGATGTCATTCTCCCATTTTTGTTAACCTTGCTAAATCTGGCCTGCAATTTTCTTCCATCAAAACCCACCTGGTTGCACTCACGGCATACAGGAGAAGTACTTCACATCCTCTTTCTTTAGGATTCCAATTATCAAAGATTTCCTGGAAGGGTTAAGATGGTTTTTCCTCCTGTTAGACGCCCCTCTCCACCATGGGAGCTTAACATAGTGCTTTCACGCCTCATGCTACCTCTTTTTGAGCCTATACATAAAGCATCACTTAAACATCACACTTGGGAAACTACCTTCCTTGTGGCTATAAGATCAGCACATAGAATTAGTGAGATACAGGCCCTTTGTGCTCCTGAGCCATACACAGTCTTCCACTCTTCCAAAGTAGTGTTGCGTACCCATCCCAGGTTCCTACCTAAAGTTGTCTTGGATTGTCACATAAATCAAACCATCTCTTTACCCACTTTGTTTCAAAACCCATCTTCTCCAGCAGAGAGAGCCCTTCACACGCGGGATGTTAAAGTTCTACCTAGATAAAAACCAAATCTAATCGCAACAATTCTTCATCAATTTTGGCCCAGTTCGCACATGTCTGGCTATCTCCAAACAATCCACCTCCAGGTTGATTGTCTCTTGCATCCTATGCTATCAGCTAGCTAATAAATCTTACTTGTAAACCCAAAGCACACTCCACTAGAGGCAAGGCAGCCACTACTGCCTTGATGAGAAATATTCCCTTGGCAGGCATCTGCAAAGCTGCTACATGGAGATCAGTCCACACATTCACTAGGCACTACTGCCTTGACACAGATGCTAGAGCAGCTGCTCAGGTGGGACAGGCATCCCTCAGAAATCTCTTGGCTTAGCTGCTTATCTAACTTTTCTTTCTGCCTACTCCACCGCTTAGGGGGGGGATGGGCTTGCTATTCTCATCTACGCTTAGGACTATACATGGAAATCCCATACGAGAGAAGGTATAGATTCTTAATTGTAACTCCAGTTCTCTCGTAGGGTTATTTCCATGATAGTCCTAAACAACCCTCCCTCTCCCCGGTGGAGTAGACAGACACTCTCATTCTCCGCTATTATTCAGCTAGCACAGCCTTCAAAAAGAACTGAGGTAACTGCCTCTGGTTGAGCATGATTGGATATTAGAGGTCACACAGTTCTTAAAGACAGTCTCTTTTTTCTTTCCTTATAATGGCAGCCTATGGGCTACATTGCCCTGCACTTCCTCCTCTCTCGCTCGCTCTCTCTCTCTTGCTCTCTCTCGTAGCAAAAGGGTTTGTGAAGGATTTTTTACGGTGTCCTTACAAAGTTATTTATGCATTGGGTGCATATTTCCTTGAATGTTCTCCTTTTGCCCCTTCAAGAGGAAGAATTTTGTCCACTTTAGCCTAATCCTATAGGCTGCATTATGACCTTCTTAAGTGACTTTTTAAGGCCTTCCTGAAGCAGGCAGGCAGGACTATTCAGTGCTTATAACTATGATGGAAATACTACTACAAGAGAACTAGAGTTAAAGGTAAGAAATTATACCTTCTGTGGCCTTACTGGGGAACATCCCAGTAGCGGATATATCTAAAGCCAAAGCAGCTACCTGATCCACACCATACACCTTCACAAAACATTACTGTGTGGATGCCCTAGCCTGCAAACAGGCTAATGTTGGCCAGGCATTTCTTTGTACACTTTTTCAATCTACTGCAACACCCACAGGTTAGCCACTGCTTTTTGGTAGGACTGCTTTACAGTCTATGCACAGCATGTGTATCTGCAGCCACACATGCCCCAAACAGAAATTATTTCTTGCCCTGTAAGTATCTGTTAGTGGCATGTAGTGCTGTAGATTAACATGCGCCTACCCTCCCCCCCGGATGCCTGTGGCCGTTGCAGTCTCTTAATTTCTCTTTTTCCTCCTATGCATGGACATCTCTTTATATATCTCTTAGCGTCACATTCCATCCTCACCCGCCATGCAGGAAAACTGTCTAACAGGGGAGTTGATGACCATGCGCATTATTGCCAAGAGGAGGAGTCGCAGTACCTCGTGACACGAAAGACGTCTTCGAAGAAAAACAACTTGCACACATCTGGGTCCAACACTAGATGGCAGAATTATGCAGAGCGTGTGACTCTACAGCACTGCATGCCACAAACAGATACTTACAGGTAAAACATTTTCCTTTCTTCCGTTTTTCATTGCTGCTTCACATTGCCTCTGTTTTGTTTTTATTTGGGGGAGGGGGGTTCTTGCCTAGAGCATATGGAGCAAGTACTGATTGGTCTTAAATGGTGTTCTTCGCGCTGCGTACGCTTGAAGTGTGGTTGCACTTATTTTTTGTTTTGTTAAGGCACAGCATTAGACTTGCATAGTGCATGGGGCAGACGTCCTAGGAAAAATCAGTACAAGGCTATCGAGTTGCACAGATGCATACAAACAAGACTTCACCAGTGTCATAAGCTTATATAAAAAAGCGTAGAGCCAAGTTTGCGCAATTGTTGCTGTAGTGGTGCCGTTACACCCCCCACCCCTCCAAAAAGACAAAAATAAGACCTGGACTAACAAAAAGGAAAAAGTAAACCCAAAACCTTCAGACCATGTGTGGGAGTGTATGCTGTTACTCTGATTCCGGTAGCTGGGAATGGCGTTGTGAAACCCTTACTGTGGGGGGTGGGGGGAGGCTCATCCCTAGAGAATCAGATGTGGAAGAGATGGAGTGCTCTTGTGCGGGTAGGGCAAGTGGTGAGGGGGGGACCCTCTGAGAGAAGGCTGACCAAAGCTCCCCAGTGATACTTGAAATTCGTATTCGTGTCCTGGAGAATATCTGTCATTCTCTCTATTGTCAATGCATGTCAGAGTCTAGCATGCCATTGCGATAAGGAGGGCGCTGTGGCCTGCTTCCAGTAACTGCTAGAGCCATCTTTGCTGCTCCCTGACACAGCCACAAGATCGATCGATCGAGGTTTGGTGATGTAAGGAATCATCTCGTAAGCCTAAGAGTACAAAGCTTAGCGTGGATGAGATGGGATAGCCTAGTATTATTTTGATTTGTGCTAAAATTTCAGTCCAAAAGGGTTGAATGGTTTGACAGTCACATCAAGTGTGTTTTAAAGTCACCTAGGAGACCACATCTCCTCCAGCAGCGATCGGATGTTGCTGGAAAAATCTTTTTCAGTTTAGTGGGGTAGAGATACCAGTCATACTAGACTTTGTAGTGTGCTTCTCTAAGCCCTAGAGAGTAATTAAACAGAGGCATATCATTCCACAGTTTCTGCCATTGTGAGTCCTGTATTGGGGTAGCTGAAAGGGCGTTCCAAAAGTGTACATGTTGTGGTGTATTAGTAGTGAGAGTCTGGAGTAAGTTGATATAAAGAAAGAAAATTGTGCCTTTAGTGCCCCTCGTTTGCCACATCAGCTTCTCAATGGGGATGAGATCTCTTGTGGCTGCTAAACGTACATTGGGGTGCAGCACCTAGTGTTTTATTTGAGTATAATGGTATTGTTCGGTGTTTGGCAAAGCAAAGTCCCGTTGACAGTTTTCGAAGATCAATATTTCCCACCCATGGAAGAGATCAGAAATCATAAGACATCCTCCTTATCTCCATTTATCAAAGGCTCCTGGTACTAGCGCCGGAGGAAAGGCTGGATTAAAATGGATGGGGGTGGAAAGGCTATCCCCCACCCTCGTCTCTTTGTGACTATATCCCAAAGTCTAAGGGTGGTGCGAGGAGGGGAACAGAGATAGACATTAAGGGGGAGGGGAATAGGTCTATCATCTTTCAGTTTCCAGAGGACATCCCACATGAATCCGACCACTATGGTCCTATCCATGTGGTGCCAATGTTTATCCGATTCACTCAGTGCCCATTCCGTAATCACCTGTAGTTGTGCCGCTTTGTAGTATAGGTGGAAGTCTGGCACTGCCAATACTCCGGCTCCCTTCGGTAGTCTCAATTGTTTGTGGGGAGGCGAGCTCTTTTGCCTTGCCAGAGAATTTCGATAACCAGGGTACGAAGTTCCGTAAAAATTCCAGAGGTACCTCAATCAGGAAACCTTGAAAAAAATAAAGGACCCGTGGCAGAACAGTCACCTTGATTTGCATTAATCCGTCCTAGCCATGAGAGGTACATTGGTGCCCACCGTTTAAGGTCGGCTTTGAGCTGTCGGAGCAAGGGAGGGAAGTTGGCACGGTACAGATAAGAAATCTTAAGGGTGATCTTAATCCCCAGGGACGTGATTTTTTGTTTTTCACAAGTTTGAAGGGGGTCGAGGCAGCCAGTGCCTCCATTTCTGAAGACGGTAATGTAAGGTTGAGGAGAAAGGATTTATGGAGGTTAATCTGATACCCCGATATTTTCTCATAGCATGTCAACACATTATGTAAGGCCTCCAGTGATGTTGTAGGGGAGGTAAGGGAGAGCAGTACATCATCCCTGAAGAGTGATATTTTGTGGTCACCTGCGCTAAAGGGGACACCCTGAATCTCCGGTGTAGTCCTTATCGTAGCCACTAGGGGTTCTATGCTGAGAGAAAACCGGAGTGGGGAGAGCAGGCAGCCCTGGCGCGTACCTCGAAGTAGTGAAAAGTAATCAGACTTCACTCCTTTAAACATGATGCGTGACAAGGGATGTGCATAGTTTGCCTGCACCATGTTGATGAAGTGTTCGTTAATGTCAAATTTACAAAGTGTGTGGAAAAGAAAGGTCCAGTTCACCTGGTCGAAGGCCTTTTCAGCATCTAAGATCGAAGATAGCATGAATCTGTTTCTTGGCGACCTTCTCGACCAGGTGAAACACCCTCCGGAGATTGTCATGTGTTTGCCTCCCCATATAAATGGATCAGGTCAGGAAGAATTCCCTCAAGTAGAGTAGCTAGTATCTTTGTGTATATTTTAATGTCTAGATTGAGGAGGGCTATAGGCGGCGCAGAGTTGGGGTCTTTACCTGGTTTTGGAATTACCATTATAAGAGCCTCGCTCATGGCGGGGGTAGCCTGTTAAACAGTAGCCATGTGATTAAATAGGAGCTTAAGATTTGGGTTCAGCTCTGCACTAAAAGTTCTATAAAAATGTGCTGTGAACCTGTCTGGCCTGGGGGACTTGTCTAATTTAAGAGAGGAAATCGCCTCTCAAATCTCTTCTTCTTCAATTTGGCTGTTTAAGGCCTCGTTCTGATCTGCGGTTATTTGAGGCAAGTCCACCTCATCTATGTAGTCTTTTTGATCCGCTTCATCCGGGGATCGGAAGTGTATAGGGCTTTGTAAATCTCCCTGAAGGCATGTGCTTTGTCTTGTTGGGACGTGAATATTTCCCCTGTAAGATTTGTGGATGCGACTAATGTAGTCCCTTTTCATGTTTAATGCATAGTTGGCGTGCTAGGAGAGTGCCTACCTTATTTCCTTTATCAGAGGTCAAGTGCTTTAGACGCAGCAAAGTGAATTCTGCTCTGTTGGCGTTACTTGCTCTTAACTTCACCCCTCAGAGCTGTAACTTTCCTTTGCAGTGAAAGAGTGGGAGCTTCTTCATGGGTGTGTTCAGCTAGTCTAAGATCTGCCTCTTGTGTTAATCTGTCTTGGGTCTTTTGCTTGTTGAGCGTGGACCTGGGGGAAATATATGTTCGAGGCATATGAGCTGTAGATTGTATACTTTAGCATAGATCGCCATCTGGTGTTGGGCTCGGATGTTTGCACTTTGTTTTTGTCTGAAGAAGTCTTTGTAGTCACGAGATAGGTGACTCCTCCTTATGGTGATAGTGCACATGGGCATCAACTCCATCTTCAGATTGTTTTTTTCCGCCATCGGGTTCGGATGTAAATTGCTGCGCTCCGGGTTGGCGTCGTACTCGATCCCCCTTCGACGCGCAATCCCTCACCGCTCGACGGTATTGTTTCGATCGCATTCCCCTTCGACGCGCATCCCAAAAAATTCATCAAGACCTTCGATTCCGGTTGTCGACGCGGGCCATTGGGCCTATCTGCGCCATCAGGCCCTTCAGTCAATGGAAAGAACTCCATTTAAAAATTTGCCCCGTGTGGTGCTAAATTCCCACACACTGATCTCCACGAGGTCTGTAACCTTTGCCTCTCTCCAGAGCACGAGGACAAAGTCTGCGAGGCCTGTGCCTCCTTCAGATCAAAGAAGACCATACGTAATCGCCGGGCTCGACGTCACATAATGTCTCGATCAACTACCTCTGCGCCGGACGACCTCTTCGATGCAGGCCCCGATGTTCCACAAGAACTGGAGGATGAAGACATCAGCGTCTCCGAGGCAGACGACTCAGATGCCGAGGATCAGAAGGTTACTCCAGGTCAACGGATCGTGAGTACCGAGCTCAACACCCCTGCCCCATCTAAAACAAAAGCTAAGGCTCCGGTAACACCTTCGCCTTCAGGCTCAGGTCGACACCGAGATAATACTTCAGATGCCCCGCCCTCCGGTCCGGCTCCGAAGCCCAAACAAAAGCCTTCAGGCGGCTCAGGACAGAGTCAGGCGCGTACCGGTACTGAAAAACAATCCCCGGCACCGAAACAAAAGCCGAAAACAAGCCCAGTGCCACGCCCTGTTACATCGGCACCGAAGACTGCTTCGACGCTGAGCTTTTCGGCGCCAAAACACACCGAGGACAAGCCCTCGGACCCGAAAAAACACCATATATCCTCGGACCCGAAAAAGATTTTGGACTCAAACTCCACCAAAGCATAAGGAGACCAAGACCCCTCCTAAAGCTACAGAGACTAGATCAAAGCACCACTCGGAACCAAAATCGTCGGTGCCGAAAAAAGACAATGGCTCCAAAGAACTGTTTCAACCAGATCCATCGGATCCGAAACAAAAAATCCTACACATTGACCCCGTTACAGGTTATGTAACAACAATTCCACCTAAAAAGAGGAAATTGGACACCTCAGAAGCACCTGAGATACCCTTAAAGAAGGACATAGCTACTTCACCTTTCAGACCCTCCTCTCCCCCTCCAAATCTTCCAACTATACCACTTTCTCCGGCACACTCTCCACTGCTTCCTTCTTCAGCTGCACCACAAGATGATGGAGATGACTTGGAGGAGGAGGGGGGGGGGGGAGGATGGGGATGGAGACCCACAAGGGGATGATGATGATGATGATATCCACAGTATCCCACCACCTGACCCTTGGGAGGATTATGATAATGTCCCAGATATACCTGAGCCAGACTCATACCCATCTAAACCATCCCCACCAGACGACAACATAGGTTTTGCGCAACTCATAAATAGAGCAGCCAGATATCATCGGGTAGAATTACGCTCAGACCCTTTGGAGGAAGATTTTTTATTAGAGACTTTTACACAATCACAAAAGTCAACAAGTACTTTACCTATGTTAAAAGGTATGATTAAACATGCCCCTGATGTGTTTAAAGACCCTTTCAGGGCTAGAGTTCTCAACCCCAGGGTTGATAAAAAATATAGACCATCTCCAAATGATCCAGCTTATATCAAGGGGCAGCTCCCTCTAGATTCTCTAGTAGTGTCAAATGCCCGTAAACGGGCAAATTCACAAACAGGTGATGCCCCTCCTCCGGATAAAGAATCTAAATTATTGGACGCATCTGGTAAACTGGTTGCGTCACAGGCGGCAAATTACTGGCGCATTGCCAACGCCCAAGCTTTGCTGGCCAGGTATGACAGGGCGCATTATGATGAGCTTGAGGCACTCATGCAACATCTTCCAGAACAATATAGGTCTAATGCTAACGACCTCATACAAGAGGGAAAACTAATTACAAACACCTCTATCAAATGTGCTCTTGATGCAGCGGACACAGTATCTCGTGCCGTTAACACAAGCGTTTTACTGCGCAGGCACGCACGGCTACGCATATCTGGTTTTAAACAGGAGGTGCAGTCTCAAATTCTTAATCAGCCTTTTGATCAAGAACACTTATTTGGACCTACTGTAGATACATCTTTAGAGAAGATAAAAAAAGACACTGAAACAGCTAAGTCCATTGGGGGCCTTACAGTCACCAACAACTAGAGGTTCCTTTTGTCGCTCCTTTTATAGGGGCGCCCCCAAAACCATTGGGACAGACAACACTTCTTCTCCCTACAAAAGCCCCACTCAAACTTCCTCTAACAGAGGATATTTTAGGGGGGGTTACAGAGGAAATAACAAAGGAAGAGGCCGCAGTAATAACCCTGCACCTCCCTTACCACAAAACAGTGACTTCCCTCCACTCCCCCCAGACCATTCCACTCTGGTCGGGGGAAGACTATCACAGTTCCTAACTGTCTGGAATTCCATCACCACATACAGGTGGGCGAGACAAATTATCCAGTATGGTTACTGCCTGGAACTCCTACTCCCCCGCACATACCTCCCAAACTAAGTCCAATGTCCACAGAACATCTAACACTTCTAAAACAAGAGATTCTCTCTCTCTTGCAAAAGCACGCAATAGAACCGGTTCCCCTACACCATCAAGGTACAGGGGTTTACTCCCTTTACTTCCTCATCCCAAAAAAGGACGGTACTCACAGGCCTATATTAGACCTCAGACCGTTAAACCTGTACATACAATCCGACCACTTTCACATGGTCACTCTCCAACAGGTCCTCCCACTGCTCCAACAAGGCGATTTCCTTGCCACTCTAGATCTCAAGGATGCCTACTTTCACATTCCCATTCACCCTGCTCACAGGAAATATCTACGATTTGTGCTGCATGGTCACCACTACCAATTCAAAGTCCTCCCATTCGGAGTGACTACAGCACCCAGAGTCTTCACAAAATGTCTCGCAGTAGTAGCAGCTCACTTGCGAAGACAACACATTCATGTGTTTCCTTACCTCGACGACTGGCTCATAAAAGCCAAGTCACACAGCAAGTGTGTGCACCACACACACAACAGTCCAGCTGCTGCACGACTTAGGATTCACAATAAACCTCACCAAGTCACATCTTCAACGTCCCACACACAACAGTATCTAGGCGCCACAATGGATACTTCAAAAGCCCTTGCATACCCCAATCCTGTCAGGATAGCCAGCATGCAAGCTCTCATAACAAAATTTCAACCTCAACACTCACTACCAGCTCGAGTGTTCATGCAGCTAATGGGGATGATGGCCTCTTGCATTTTCATCGTGCCTTACGCAAGACTCCAAATGCGTCCATTACAGGAATGTTTAGCACATCAGTGGAACCAGGCTCAAGATCAGCTTACAGATCTGGTGTTGGTGGACAGCCGTGCACATCGCTCTCTGCAGTGGTGGAACACACAAAACCTTTCCAAAGGGCGGCCGTTCCTAGACCCGGCTCCACAGATAGTGCTAACAGCAGACGCATCGCTCACCGGCTGGGGAGCCCATCTCTTAAACCATACCATTCAGGGCACGTGGACCCCTCAACAGAAACTGCTCCACATCAATCACCTGGAATTACTGGCGATTTGTCTCACATTAAAATCATTCCAAATACATCTCATAGGCAAAGCTGTCCTAGTTCGTACGGACAATATGACAGCAATGTACTATGTACAAAAACAGGGGGGGACACTCTGCAGCTTTCATGCCTAGCGCAAAGCATATGGAGATGGGCCATTCCTCAAAAAATATACCTCTTAGCAGAACATCTCCCAGGGTACACAATCAAATTGCGGATCTGCTAAGTCGTCAGACACAGCAGATCCACGAATGGGAACTTCATCCACAAGTTCTTCATCTGTTTTTTCAGATGTGGGGCCACCGACATAGATCTGTTTGCCACACATTTAAACGCAAAATGCCCAAGCTTCGCCTCCAGGTATCCACACCCATTGTCTAAAGGCAATGCAATATGGATGAACTGGTCAGGCAGATTTGCGTACGCTTTTCCGCCTCTCCCGCTCATTCCATTACTGGTGCGCAAGCTCAAACAGTCTCTCACAATGATCCAGGTTGCTCCAACATGGGCCCGACAACCATGGTTCACAACCCTGCTGGAACTCTCAGTAGTTCCACATCAAAAGTTGCACCTTTCTCCAAAGCTCCTCACACAGAACCATGGAGAAATAAGGCATCCAAATCCAGCTCAACTGAACCTAGCGATCTGGCTCCTGAAATCTTAGAGTTTGGTTACCTCAACCTTCCTCCAGACTGTATGAATATCATTAAGGAGGCTAGACGTCCTACCACCAGAGCATGCTATGCAGCTAAATGGAAAAGATTTATCTACTGTAATAACACAATTGATCCACTAGATGCTTCAATTCAAAACATTATTTGTTATCTCTTGCATCTACAAAAATGTAATCTGGCATACACATCTATACGATTACATCTTGCTGCCATAGCCACTTACCTACAAAACAGACAACACTTGTCATTGTTTAAGTTACCTGCCATCAAAGCTTTCATGGAAGGCCTTAAAAGGATAATTCCTCCCAGAGTTCCACCCTCTCCACAGTGGAACCTAAACATTGTCCTTACCAGGCTCATGGGTCCCCCATTTGAACCTTTACATAAATGTGAGTTACAATTTCTCACATGGAAAGTAGCTTTCCTTGTAGCAATCACATCTCTCAGAAGAGTTAGTGAACTCCAGGCATTAACCATACAAGAACCATTTTTGCAAATGCATCACAACAAAGTGGTTCTTAGGACAAACCCTAAATATCTTACCAAAAGTCGTCTCTGCTTTCCACCTTAAACAGTCTGTTGAGCTGCCAGTCTTTTTTCCTCAACCAGACTCAGTAGCAGAACGGGCTCTTCATACGCTTGACGTCAAAAGAGCTATCCTTTACTACATTGAAAGGACAAAAACTTTCAGAAAAACGAAACAACTTTTTATAGCTTTCTCACCACCATATAAGGGCAACCCTATATCAAAAGCTGGAATTGCCAGGTGGATCGTTAAATGCATCCAAATATGCTACCAAAGAACAAAGCAGACATTATCTATTCCCCCTAGAGCACATTCCACACGCAAACTAGGGGCTTCTATGGCATTCTTAGGGAACATTCCCATAGATAACATTTGTAAAGCAGCAACATGGTCTACACCGCACACGTTCACAAAACACTATTGTGTAGATGTGCAGGCAAAACAGGCTAGTGTGGGCCAGGCTGTACTAAACACTTTTTCAAACCACTGCGACAGATACAGGTTGCCATCGCTAGGGAGGAAAACTGCTGTATAGTCCTATGCTAAAGTTTACAATCTACAGCTCATATGCCTCGAACGGAAAATGCTACTTACCAGTATGCATCTGTTCTTGGCATGTAGAGCTGTAGTGTTGTATACGCCCACCCACCTCCCCGGGTACCTTTATCTGTTGCAGTATTATCTTATTGAGATACATTACATGGACATCCTTTTCTATTCTCTTACTAACTCCATCATCACCCTTTATGGCGAAAAACAATCTGAAGATGGAGTCGATGTCCATGCGCACTATCACCATAAGGAGGAGTCACCTATCCCGTGACTACAAAGACTTCTTCAGACAAAAACAAAGTGCAAACATCCAAGCCCAACACCAGATGGCGATCTATGCTAAAGTATACAACTCTACATGCCAAGAACAGATGCATACCGGTAAGTAGCATTTTCCTTACCCCTAATAACTGCTTTGAAAGCATCCCAGGTCGTCGCCATATCAGTATCTTGAGGCCTATTCTCGTGTAAGAAGTCTCTAATGGTTTCTGCGTAGTTCATCCCGGAATAAACTATCTCTAGTCCGGGAACTTGGGAAGAACCATTGGCGTAGCTTAGGTGTAGGGACTCGCCGTTCCAACGTGAGGCTAACTGGAGCATGATCCGATATCACGATCGCGTGAAATTCCGCAGCTAAGATATTTTGTACTAGGGATTGGCTAATAAATATATGGTCCAACCTCGAGTATGTGCGGTGGGAGTGAGAGAGGGGGAAATATATTTACCCCTAATAACTGCTTTGAAAGCATCCCAGGTGGTCACCATATCAGTATCTTGAGGCCTATTCTCGTGTAAGAAGTTTCTAATGGTTTTGCGTAGTTCATTACGGAATAAACTATCTCTAGTCCGGGAACTTGGGAAGAACCATTGGCGTAGCTTAGGTGTAGGGACTCGCCGTTCCAACGTGAGGCTAACTGGAGCATGATCCGATATCACGATCGCGTGAAATTCCGCAGCTAAGTTATTTTGTACTAGGGATTGCCTAATAAATATATGGTCCAAAGTAGAGTATGTGCGGTGGGAGTGAGAGAGTTGTAATTCCGAGTATTCGGGTGAATTGTGCACCAAGCGTTGATCAGGCCGAGGGAGTGAACCATTTGTTTAAGTACTTTTGTAAAGCTTTCTGTGTTTACTCTGAGGATGTTTGCTATCTGAGGGTTCCAGTTAAGATTTAACTCCCACAGAAGTATAGGGTCTCCTTCGGCAAAGCCCCCTAAAGGTTTAAAAAACCGTGGTAAGATTAGGGTAATAGTGGGGTTTCCCCTTCCCAATGATCCGGAGGTTCTCGTTCTGGGCCTCCGCCCTACCGCACTTAAAACCATGACGCATATGGCCTGGCGTTTGATATTTCAAATGCTTACGGCTGCGAAGCAAGTCATCGCGTCCCACTGGAAACAGGCCCACACTCCTTCCATCACCATGTGGTTTACGAGACTCTGGCAGGTCATGGCGATGGAACTCCTTACCCACAGACTGACACACAGATGCCAAATTTCAGCGCACTTGGCAGCCCTTGATTCTGTACCTGACCCGGTTGGAGCACGCTCGAATGATATCTCCGCGAATTCGCGCCCTTCAACTCTTTGACCCAATGCTCCTCAGAAGAGACACCTACGAAGCAGATACAGCCTAAGCACACGAAAATCCTGCATGCTCTCCCGATGCTTGGCGCCAGAAGGCCAATCTCCGGCCAGCCACGACCTGCCTCCGCATGCCCCGGGTTCCTCTCCCTTGCGGGCCACCCGACCGGAGAGATGTTTTCCCTCTGCCTGCCCCCTAGGCTCCTTCTTTCTCTTTTCTTTCTTCTAAATTTATTTGCTTTTCTCCTGGTCAAATCTACTTTGCAAAGCCGACGAACCAGTATGTCCAGCTTCCCACATACCATCCTTTCGCACAAGATGCGAACATTTAACTATAGCGGTGGGCCTGAGAGATATACAAGGGAAGTGCAAACATTTTCTCAGGCATAACAACCGAGACAGCCCTCTATTCCTTCGTTAATGGGTTGAAGTGGCACGCAAGCCGCAAAAAGGCCGCAAATCCAAGGGTCCATGTACTGTTGTAGTTGTAAAATGGTGTATTCTGCACTACGCAGTAGAGGTTTAGTATAGATAGCGTAAGATGGTAGGAAAGCTTCATTACATTACAGTGTAATAGCTGTAGAGTTCTTACACACATTTATTGCCTTACTATCTATAGCTCTCCTTAACGCGGCCGGCCCAATGTGGTTGTAGGCGGCTTGCTGTGTACTTCCCTTACCCAGTCGTAAGAGTTATTGTCTTGATACTTTGCACTGCTGGGGATGTAGGCAGAATGCTGTGGAGATGAAATTTATTCTTTAATAAAAAAAAAAATTTAAAACATAAGAAAGGTGTAGTTTGTGCCAAGTTGGGAGCGTAAACCATAGCTATGGTACACTGACGTCCTCGTAGATGTCCGTTTACTAGTAAGATCCTACCCACGTCTGTTCTGTGGTTCTGAGGTTGAAACTGGACGGAGTGGAAAAGGAGGGCCACTCCATTGTGTTTGGTAGGTGCGGAGGATCGAAAATCATTAGGTAGGCCTTATGTTTCAACCGTCCCCCCTCAGTGCGTTTGAGAGGTCTCCTGTAGAGCCACTATATTGCGACGCTGGTCTAATATGTATTTCCAGAGTTTGTGCCTCTTGGCGGGTGAGTTGAGCCCCTTAATGTTGAAGTTAATGTGGTGAAAACCATGGCATTGGTAGTAGGTAAAGTGCTATTGGAGATATGGCTCCACCAGTGGCCTCAAGGTTGTTTGGGGTCCCCCCAGTGGTCTCCTCTCCCATCACCCAGCTCCCCCATTCCTCCCAGATTGTAAAAACCCACGCCTGGAATAAAAATAACTATACAAAGGATAATGATTGGGAAAATGGTTCCCCAACTTTGGATAACCGTGAGAAAAATCGCAGTAACTTGCGTGAACATGGTTACAAACCACACATTACATTTGCGTTGAAGATGGTAATACCGAGGCTAAAGAAGTACAGACATGCCAGCAATTATCAAAATGACCTACATAATGCATCTTACGACAGCTTCTTTTGTAGAGCAAAATCAGAGGTAATATTTCCCCGAGTGGGGCCTACCATACTGGCATACATTCTGCAGTGAAAGGCCTATGCAGAGTCAAATATCTGGGCAAAGATAGGACCACCGGCACAGTTCGTGCATAGAAAAATGAGACGGAGTCATTCAAGCGTCCCTCGTTTCCTTTTGGGAATGTCGCTGTTAGCCGTCTCCCGTTGCTTGTAGAGGCGTCAAAGCCAGCGGTTGGCCCCTCCCATCTGTTCACGGTGTCGTCTGAGTCAAGCTGAAGTCCCAGCAGGGCAGCGATGTCGGCCAGGTCGGTAAAATGCTGAGGTGCATTGTGATAGTAAAGGCTAAGCTAAACTGTTATGTCCATCTATATTTGATATTGTCGTGCTTCAATTTGTCAGTGATTGGCCGAAATTGTTGCCTCATGGCTCGGGTAGTCAGGGCAATATCTTGAAATACTAGACATGATGCGCCCTGGAAAGATAGTTGTTCCACCTTCTCTATAGAATAGCTTCCTTTGCTTTTAAAGAGTGGAGCTTTGCTAGCACATCTCTGGAACGTTTTCTCTCGCTCTGGTTTGGAGGTCCAACTCTGTGGACGTGTTCCAATTTAGCTTTAGGGTCTGGACCCCCAAGCAGTTCTGAAAACATCCCCACCATGAATGCCTCCAAATCGGGTCCCTCTGTGCCTTCCTCCAAGTTGCAAAGTCGTAGGTTGTCCCGCTAAGATCTATTTTCTAGGTCTTAATATTTGAGGATCACAGCGTGTAGTTGTTCTTTGAGGTGGGCGGAGGATTTGGTCAGAACATCCACCTGTTGTGTTAGTATTTGCTATTGGTGTCCAAGTCCAGTGTACATGCTCCAATGGAGTCCACATCTTGCTGTAGTGTTGTTAACCTGGATGTAAGGTCAGCACGTAGTGTCTAGTGAGAGAGCATGGCCGGACTTGAGCTCGGCACACAATTCTTTCTTAAAGTCAATAAGATTTGTCAGAAGGTCCTCCTTGGTGAGACTTAACCGTCACAAATAAATTCTATTGGCGATCTGAATTCAATCACCTCTGTCGTTCATAACCTCTTTCGGTATCACACACTCAAACACACCAGTCTTCAAAGGAACCTAAAAGACAATCCTCAGTTATCGAATTTAATATAACAAAATATATATTCAATAAGTTCATCAAGCAAAATCAATCTAAAACCAGATAATACGAAAAATAAATATCATGTGGTCGCTATATCGGAGATACACAATACAAGGAGAGACAACACATAAGACACACATTTGCCATAAAAATATGTTAATTTGCAGGAATCAATTGGAGTAACACGCTATCTAGTATTTTCTCAACATGTGAAACTTTGTTCCTCAAATTTAACAACACAAGGCGTAGACGCGTTTCGGTGGAAAAAACAGGATAAGACCACCTTCCTCAGGGCAACAAGAATATATCCCTCCTAGCGATTTATATAGTATTTGCCTATATTCACTCTAGGGTGAGGCAAGCTCAACTTTGTTCGGACCATTCTTAAAAACTTGGAGATAAACCCTACGTCCTATTTTCAATAAAGATCCGCTTCTTGTAATATGTATTCAAGGCGTGTAGCGATGGACAAAGTCACTAGTGAGGTGTTCTCTACGCTTCATTAAACACTCTTCAATTTAATAAATTCCTCCTTTATGGACATTACGTGACCTCTCGTTTGTCGTGGCAGATAAATGCATCAAATTAAAACGCCTTACAACACAGGATTCCTGTGCATTCGATAAAAAGGAAAAATTCTTCTGTTGGTTTTAATTGATTGAGTCGAGTTGTGGGATATAACAGCGGAAGCTAACAAGCCTTCCAAATGCATCCGTCCTTCACCAACAGCACCTCCAATATGTCTGTCGCAATTTCAATCATGTAGCTCTCCGTCCTACGTCCTTACTCCGAATTGCACCGCCACAGAGGAAAACAAAAAAGGTGAAGGACTGATGCGTTTGGAAGGCTTGTTAGCTTTCGCTGGGGCTAAGGCGTTTTAATTTGATGCATTTATCTGCCACCACACATGCGAGTTCACGTAATACAGGAGGAATTTATTAAATTGAAGAGCTTTTAATGAAGCGTAGAAAACCTCTCATTAGTGACTTTGTCTATCGCTACATGACTTGAATACATATTAAAAGAAGCGGATCTTTATTGAAAATAGGACGTAGGGTTTATCTCCCAAGTTTTTAAGAACGGTCCGAACAAAGTTGAGCTTGCCTCACCCTAGAGTGAATTTAGGCAAATACTGTATAAATCGCTTGGAGGGATATATTCTTGTTGTCCTGAGAAAAGTGGTCTTATCCTGTTTTTTCCACCGAAACGCGTTGACACCTTGTTTTGTTAAATTTGAGGAACAAAGTTTCACAGTTTGAGTAAATATTTGATAACGTGTTACTCAATTTGATTACTACAAATTAACATTTTAATGAAAATATGTATGTCTTATTTGTTGACCTTCCTTGTATTGTGTATCTCTGATATATCTCCACATGATTTTTTTTTTATTTGGTTTTAGATTGGTTTTGCTTGATGAACTTAGTGAATATATATTTATTTTGATATTAAATTCGATAACTGAGGATTTTCTTTTGGTTTCTTTGAAGAACGGTGTGTATGAGTGTTTGATACCGGAAGAGGATATGAACGACGAGGTGATTGAGTTCAGATCTCCAGGAAAATGTATTTGTGACGGTTAAGTCTTATATGGAACCCTGTCTCTTGGAGTAGCGGGCCCCTCTGTTTTGCATTTTTTTATCTCCTTTGTGAGAGCCATTTCTTTTTTGGAGGCCGCAGGTGTGGGTGGGTTCAGAGTGTCCGTGGGTTGGAAGTAACTCGAAACTCTGTTCGACTGACCGCTTGGGAGGCATGTGAAGAAGTATTGAGGGGGATCATGAAGCACTGTTCAACTGCATGTTGGGGACCGTGATGGATCCGAGTGGCAATCTGTGTGCAGCGACAGTCATCAGGAGAAAAGGTGTGCTTCCAGATGCCACAAAATCTAGGGAACCCTGCGTCTACGAGGCGCAGGTCTCCACTCCAATGGTGCTCCACCAGTTGCTCCGCCGGCCTTCCCGTGTTGCTAGAGCGGAGGTAGGGCGGCTGTCTCCTTCGCACTTAATCCCAAGGACTTGCTAGCCGCCCGAAGTATGCTACCTGGGGTGGACGCCATCTTAAAGAACCTCAAGGTGCCACCCAGACATCTTCAATCTGTCCTCATAGGCCGGCACTCATTGAGGGGAGCTTGAGGGACTCCCTTCAGGCCCCAGCCCCTCTCAGCACCCCTGGGGGCCCACTTGCCTTCCCACTGCATCATCTGGCTCCCCCCCGGAGGCCACTGCATCCCCCAGAGGCTGGGGGAGCGTTGTCGTTGGGTGTTTTGGGCATGCAGATGATCCCTGAAGGCTCACTGCTTGGATGGAGTCTCCTTCTCACGTCCGCTGGGAGTTCAGTCTCTCCTCGCCCCTCCGCACAGCCTCGTGGCTGTCCGTTCTTCTGTTGGAGTAGTCTGAGTTGCCTCCGCACATCGCCATCGATAGGACCCAGGTGCTAGATTCTGGTCTACCCGCAATCGTGAGTCCATCTTCTCCAAAGGAGTCACATTGGGGGTGGATTGGAGGCAAGAAATCAAATTTTTTACTGCAAATGTGGTGGAGTTCGTACGGATCATGTTCGTGCAGCCATGATGGTTGGCCACACCCTATACTTTTTTGTCTGTGTATTGTTCGTTCTTTTTAAGCATTCCTATGTCATTCCATTTCATTTTTAGCTGCTTTTTTGCCCCCTCTCTTTTTATTTTTCCCCTTTGGCTTGTCGCTCCCTTCACTCGTTTGCTTTCCATATTTTTCAAAATTACACTTTCCAGTAAGCTGCTTTTGTCCAGCCAGTCTTGTCCGAGCCGCATAACACAATTTATTACATTTTAATAAAGTTGCTAGATTGCACACATCCCAAGTGGTACCTGTCCTAAGAAGGATTACTTAACTCATTCACTAAAACAGATTCTGTTCTCAGTAATCCCTCCGCGATCATCAGAGGGAAAGGGGAGGAGCAGCTCTAGCACACACATTTAAAGTACAACATACGTGTGTTGTGTGTTCCTTCCATCAGATTTTTTGGAAAAATGAAACCATACTTTAAGTCTTTTTACCCATGGGTGATGATTGTATGTGTGCACTAGTGTATGGCATACAGTAATATTGCAACACATGCAAACAATGTTATTTCTTTCTACATGTTTGCATGTAGTCTCAAAAAGCCTCCACAATATTCCTAAAAACCCTAAATGAAAACTGATCTTGACCAACAGGTAATGGTTGTATGTGTGTGCGCTGGTGCATGGCCTATAATGATTTTACAACACACACAAATACTTTTGATTTAAAACTTTCAATTCTTGGCTCTCCTTTTTCTTTCAAACGACTCTCCTTGCTTTCCATCTTCTGCATACCTCCTTTCTCTGAGCAAAGCCTACTCTAAGTAACAATCATGCTTCCCTTAATCATTATTATTGTATCTCTGCTAGTTCCTCACCTGGTTTCAAAGATCACAACTTCTCCTTTAAAGGTCATATCCCGGTAACCTAACAATACCCAATCTCCTGTAGCTCATCTATTAATACCGCCAACTTATGCATGAATTCACATATCTCCCACTAAATTATCACACCTGACTCCTTTTGACCTTATACAAACTGGAGTAAATGCATGGTACAATTTATTTGAGAGCACAAGACTAATCCCGATAAACAAAAAATAAATCGACTACTAGCCCTGGGTTCCGAAGAGGCATTCAACACTTCGGAAACTGATACAGTACCTCTTCAGGGGTAGTAAGTGCTATATAAATGCAATTGCAATTCAACATATAACTAACCCTCCTGCCTCATACTAATACTATAACACTCGGTTGGGCAGTTCATTGTAGTTCATACAAACTTCAGAATAATTTCCTTATACTACTTAATACTTTCACACTTACATAAGACAACCGTGGTATGGGTGATGTTGATCACCTGGTGCCATAGTACTTTACTAGTCATCAGCAATACACCAACCATCACCAACTGAACATGCAAGAAATAACTGAAGAGATCTGTCATATGCTGCTGACCAACGGAGGACTTTAATTTAGCCCACCATTGTGGGTTCCAATTAGCTACATACTATGACTGCTTTTGATTAAACACAATTGGCAATGAGATATGGGATGATAAAAGCAAAATCCATCCCAACAGAGCTCTCCAACGTATGCCTGCTCAGGATCATAAACTTTAAAAAAGATATCTCAGAATTGACAATCTAATGCAGTAACCCGCTCAGTGTACTATGAAAATAAGAAATTCCATAAGGGACCGGCACAGCTGCTCAAAGCTGGCAGCTTGCTGAAAACCATAAACTGCAAGCCTCTCTCACACTTCATCCATCACACTGCATAAGTGATGCATCCCTTAACACGATAACCGCTCCTTGGCGGTCATCAGCCACGACTTTGAAACATTTCCCACATAGGATCAAAATAATACAACATCCTTGCAGCCGCAAACCCAGCATGCTTTAGCGTGCTAACCATGTAGGCAAGTGCTTTAGCGCTGCACATAGGGGTTGTAAGCACAATATAAAGGTTACAGTACGATACATGCTGCAGCATTCAGTAGCAATGTTTGTTCATAACATGTCCTCCTTGTAATCGCAGACTGTGTAATGCGGCCTTCCTTCCCAATTTGGGAAAGCTAACGTAAGCTACATGTTGTAAACTGAAATTATACCAACTGGTGTTATCACTTGCATAAATACATGTTTGCATCCTGTTAGCAGTTCATAAGTTGTACGCCTCAATAATAAGCCATACCATCCTCATACCATAATATACTTTACAATGACAGGCCATGACATACTATACAATAACAGACTCTAACATACCATATTATACAATGCCATACTATACAATAACTGACCATACCATACAATGACCGTCCAGTCCATACCATACTGTACAATGACAGGCCGTACCATATCATACTGTCCAATCGAGTCACCCTCACCTCCTTTACATCTACCCACTCCTGAACTCTTAAGTCACCTTCACTTCCCTATACCTCAACCCACCCCTGAGCACTCAAGTAACCCTCACCTTTACCCACCCTTGAACCCTTAAGTCCACCTCGCCTCCCTTTACCCACCCCCAAAGCCCTCAAATCAGCCTTACCTCCATTTATCCTACCCACCCCTGAGCCTTTAAGTCACCCTCACCCCTACCCACCCATGAACCTTCAAGTCAACCTCACCTCCTTTACCAGTGGTGGGCAAAAAATTCTGTTCCACTGGTGGAATTTTGACAATAGAGTAACCCGGAGTTCTGGCCAAATTCTGCCATTTGCCGCGTGGTGGAATTTATTTTCTTGTGCGCAGTTCCAGACTAAGATGGCGAGTGCGATTTGGCATCCCCTAGTGTGATTTCTTGTCGCTAGGAGGACATCCTGCATGATTTTTGTAACGCGGGCAGTCCCAACCATTTGCTGTCAGCAGGCCGTCGGTAGAGTAGAAAATCTACTTGAGCTACAGCAAAATCAACTTGAGTAGGAGCTGCGCCCTCTAGCGTGCAACGTGGTGCCGTTTGTGCTGATTTTTTCAGTGCGGAACACGCTCCCGGTGCTAAATCGCACTGTGAGCAGAGTAATGTGCCTATTTCTGCCCATTGGTGGAACTCTGTGGAATTTCACGGAGTCAAATTCCACGAGTTCCACCCATTTTTACCCTTTACCACTTCCGAACCCTCAAGTTACCTTCACCAACCTTTACCTATCCATAAAGTGTAAAATCCTTTTTTTTTTTTTATCACAAAAAGTATGGTATTTAAAAAAAAAAAAAAAAAAAAAAAAAAATACTTGCTTGGTAAAGGCTGTTTCCCCTCTCGTGGGACACAAATGTTTTGGGGGCACTGTTGGTTGTTTTATGCCCTTCAGTATGTTTTGCGTGAACTTTCACCTCTTTGACAGTTTTCTCACTCTCGCTGTATCGCGTTCTTTCTCCGCGCGCGAGAGAGAGCGCGCGTGACTTTCTCTCGCTCTCTCTCTCTCTCTCTCTCTCTCTCTCTCGCGCTCTCTCTCTCGCGCTCTCTCTCGCGCTCTCTCTCTCGCGCTCTCTCTCTCGCGCTCTCTCTCTCGCGCTCTCTCGCGCTCGCTCTCTCGCGCTCTCGCTCTCTCTCGCGCTCTCGCGCTCTCTCGCTCTCTCGCGCTCTCTCTCTCTCGCTCTCTCTCTCTCTCTCGCGCTCTCTCTCTCTCTCTCTCGCGCTCTCTCTCTCTCTCTCTCTCGCTCTCTCTCTCTCTCTCTCTCTCGCGCTCGCTCTCCCTCTCGCGCTCTCTCTCTCTCGCGCGCTCTCCCACACCCTATACTTTAGGTCTCACCTGAGACTGTGCAAGTTCTGTCGCATGCAAGACATTTTGTTTACTTGGGAGGCTAAGAGCCCACCCATTGCTTACCATGGGTTGACTTTATCTTCGCTCATTTCCTTGCATCTGTTGGTCAGCAAGTGTCGGCTTTGCTTCTTCCTTGTTTGTGGCTTGCCTCCTTCTTCCCCTCCCTCTTTATTTCTTGCCTGGTCCTGTTCTGCCAGCAAAAATAAATAAATCACGCCAACATTTGTCAAGATGCACAAGGATGCAAACGGCATTGCACTCCCTGCTCTGCATGACCTTTTTGGTTCTGTTTTCATGCAAGTCCGCAGCAATGAACTTCAGCTCGGATTAAACTTTTTTTTTTTGTGAAGGTAGAGAATAATCCCATACTAAGAAAACGGATCACTGATACTTGTGTTATTGCACTTTTTTCTCACTTTCAGCGGTACTGCACAGCAGCCCCGCAGTTGTACAACATGGCTGAAAGGCATTGAGAAGGCCAATAGCTCTCTGATATGCCAGACTTATTGAATTTGCTAACGCTTGTTTTTTTTTTGTGTTGAACATTTTACATTGGTATTATCAATCTTATTTGAAAAGATGTAACAGGCGTCCATTGCTTGAGATTACTTATTGCCTACAGTGAAGGAACTGTCCTCCCAACAACCCTGTACAAAAAAATGGGTTTTACTCCGTTTCTCAGCTTCAACTTATGTCTAATATATTTTTGTACTTTTGCAACATTATGAACTCCAGTTAACTGTTTTGAACAAAAGCACTGCTTGTTTAAGCAGGTTTTTTCCATGTGCAAAAAAAAAAGCTGAACATCTTTAATAGGCCTAGCATGGCTTGTGTTGTGTATTCCTGATTTGCACTCAGTAACTAGCCACATTGGTACCCACAGGCTGTTGAGATGGTCCAGTGGTGGAAAACGTAGTTTTCTTCTAATTGGAGAGCCCATGTCAGGCAGTTCTTTAGAGGACTGAAGTATGACTGTTAAACCATTTGGAATAGATCAATGAAATGTGTACACACATGAATCTTTTTTTTTCCTCATCATGGCAAGTTTACATGCACAAGTGCAGCAATTAAAATAGCATGGTAGTTGTGTATTCCTATAAATATACTAGTTAAAACAGTTATTGATTCTCTCCAAAGCATACCAATGTCTCACATTGTATTGTCTCTTTTTTTTTTTTTGTTTTCTTCTCAGGCAACTTAGCTTTGTCACAGTTGTACAGGTCCTAGTTAAAAACTTTATAGTTGACCACAGAGTTATGGGAATAACTCGCTTTTTTCGATATGTTGAAGTAATGCTTCTGAAAAGACACCCTTGTTAAACATTCAATCTGAAAGTGACAGTTATGGATTCCTCACCTTAGAATTACCCCCAGGCGTCAGACTGGATCCGGAGAATTTTTCCTCAGCAGTACCTCTGCGCGTCGATAGGTAGCGTCGGTCTACTCCGCGTTCGTCGTTGGCGTCGCGGTTGCCGGGGATGACGTTGCGGTATCTACTTAGACGCCGCCCTCTCGCGCTGACGTCAGTTCTTTACACGTCATTCCACGCCAGAAGCGCAGAGCCATGCAAGACACTGACCACTGATTCACAAAAACTAGGGCCCTGAAAGGGAAGTCCCTTACCCTAGAAATCGGTTCTCAGAACGGGGAGGATGGGTGGGGCGGTGAGGAATCCATAACTAGCCTACGTCTTACAGATATATCGTTACCGAAGTTAAGTAACTTGTTCATCTGAAAGAGAGAGTTAGTTATGGATTCCTCACCTTAGAATAGATACCCCAGCAGTACCAACCCCTGTGGTGGGTCTGCGAACCAAGTTCACACCAGAAAGTCCTGGAGAACTGAACGGCAAAAGAAGCCGTCCGTCCGGACGTGGCTGTCCAGGCAATAGTGTTTGGTAAACGTGTGCAGGGAAACCCATGTAGCTGCCTGGCAGATATCATGAAGGGGGACTCCACGTCCCAAAGCAGTAGTGGCTGCCGTCGCCTTGGTGGAATGGGCGCGCAACCCCACTGGAGGTTTCTTTTTCGCTAAGGAATAGCAGATTTTGATGCAAAGAACGACCCATCGGGAGATGGTTCGTTTTTTGCACGGGCCTTACCTTTCTTGGCGCCCACATAACCGACAAAGAGCTGGTCATCCACCCTGGAATTGTTTTGTGCGATCCAGAAAGAAAGCGCACGTTTTGGATCCAGACGGTGGAGCCTCTCTTCCTTTTTTGAAGGATGCAGAGGCGGAAAGAAGGTGGGCAAAGTGATGGTCTGTCCAATATGGAAAGAGGTAACCGCTTTGGGAAGGAAAGAAGGCCTAGTGTGGAGGACAACCTTGTCCGGATGAACAGCCAGGAAAGGAGGCTTAGAAGAAAGGGCCTGTAGCTCACTCACCCTGCGAGCAGAGGTGATGGCGAACAGAAAGGCAGTTTTAAGGGTTAAAAGCCTGAGAGGACAGTTATGTAGCGGCTTGAAGGGAGCACACATCAAATAAGTAAGAACCAGGTTCAAGACCCACTGGGGCATCACGAAAGGAGTAGGAGGAAACAAATGAGTAATGCCCTTAAGGAAGCGATTTACAATAAGTGACTTGAAAAGAGAAGGCTGGTCAGGCAGCCGAAGGAAGGCCGAAATGGCCGAAAGATAGCCTTTGAGAGTGCCTAGAGCAGAGCCCTGCTGGGCCAAAGAAAGAATGAAGAGGAGAACCTCTGAAAGGGGGGAAGAAAGGGGATCCACAACCTTTGCTGCGCACCATGCCACAAATTTGTTCCATCTACAGGCGTATACCGTTTTAGTGAAGGGATGCCTGGCTGCCAAGATAACATTACAGACTTCGGGAGGAAGGTCGAAAGCTGTCAACTGTCGCCACTCAGTCTCCACGCAAGGAGGTGGAGGCTGGACAGGTTCGGGTGGAGGACTGTCCCCTGATGCTGCGACAGAAGATCCTCCCGAAGAGGCAGTCTGATCGGAGGATCGATGGCCATGTGTAAGAGCTCGGGATACCAGACTCTTCTCGCCCAGTCCGGAGCCACAAGAATGACTTGGGCCCGGTCGCGCTTGATCTTCTTCAGCACTCTGGGCAGAAGTGGTATAGGCGGAAAGGCGTATAGAAGACCGCAACTCCACTCGCGACGAAAAGCGTCGCCTAGCGAGTGCCGCCTTGGAAATTCAAACTCGCACAACTGCTGACATTGCGCGTTCTCTTCGGTGGCGAATAGATCTAACCAAGGCTCTCCCCACTGCTGAAAGAGACCTTGCACCACCTCCGAGTGAAGACGCCATTCGTGATCCATCATGCACCTGCGGCTGAGTTCGTCCGCCCTGGCGTTCAGAGAACCTGCCAAGTGTTGAACCACATGGGATATGCCCTGATGTTCCAGCCATGTCTAGAGGCGGAGAGCCTCTTGACATAGGGTCCACGACCCCACCCCGCCCTGTTTGTTGCAGTACCACAGGGCGGTGGTGTTGTCCGTGAACACCTGCACTACTCTTCCCCGGACAGAGGGAAGGAATGCTTTTAGTGCAAGACGAATCGCCCGAAGCTCCAAAAGGTTGATATGGAGCCCGGACTCCGCCGGAGACCAGAGGCCTCTGATCTCTGCCTCTCCCATGTGGCAGCCCCACCCCAGCAGTGATGCATCTGTCACCACTGTGAACTCTGGTTGGGGAAGGGAGAGGGATCTGCCGTTGACCCAATCTTGGTCCGTTAGCCACCACTGCAACTGGTGTGCAGTGCCCTCCGAGATCTGGACGCAATCGTAAAGATTCCCCTGATGCTGTTCCCACTGGAACTTCAAGTCCCACTGCAGAACCAGCATATGCCACCTGGCATAGTCCACCAGCAGGATGCAGGAGGCCATGAGGCCCAGTAGCCTCAGGGTCATTCTGACCGAAACCCGGGATAGAGGCTGAAAGATCGGAATCGTAGCCCGAATATCCTGGACTCGATGCTCCGGAGGATAAGCCCGAAACTGCGCTGTGTCCAGAACTGCTCCGATGAAAAGGAGCTTCTAAGAGGGAATCATTGATGGTGAACCCCAGCGAATACAGGACGTCGGCCGTAGTTTGAAGGTGGGTGACGACAGCCTGGGGCGAGCCCGCTTTCAACAGCCAGTCGTCGAGATAGGGGAAGACTGGAACCCCTGATCTGCGCAGATGAGCTGCGACCACCGCCATCACTTTCGTGAACACCCGAGGGGCGCTGGTAAGGCCAAAGGGGGAGCACGGTAAATTGAAAGTACTGGTGGCCTACCGTGAACCGTAGGTAATGCCTGTGGGCTGGCAGAACGGGGTTGTGAAAATAAGCGTCCTGCAAGTCCAACGCTACCATCCGGTCTCCAGGGTCGAGGGCAGACAGGACCTGAGCCAGAGTCAACATCTTGAACTTCTCCTTCCGGAGGAAGCAGTTGACGTCCCTAAGATCCAAGATAGGACGCAGGCCCTTGTCCTTCTTTGGCACCAGAAAGTAGTGGGAATAACCACCACGACCTACTTCTGGGACAGGAACGCGCTTGATGGCTCCCTTGGCAAAGAGCCGCAACTTCCTGTTGGAGAAGGGCCAGGTGATCCCCTGACATGCGATGGAATTGAGGTGGCATGGATGGAATGGTAGTCTCAAAGGGGAGGGAGTAGCCCCTTTGGACTATCTGCAAATCCCACCTGTCCGACGTGATGTTGAGCCAGTGGGGGAGGTGATGGTGAATCCTGCCGCCCACTGGCAATTGATGGGCCTGAAAGGTCGGACTAGGAGGGTTTGGAGGCTGCTGCAGAGGGGGCGCTGGTGGACTTGCCAGCCCGCTGGCCCCCCAACCCATGGCGGTGGGAACCACGTCCCCGGCCGCGCAGAGGCTGGACAGCTTGCGCAGGCCTGTGGCTCTGGGCAGAACGTGGCGGGGCACCCCTTCCGTAGCCACGAAAGGTGCGAAAAGCAGACTGCGCTGGGCGGGAGGTGGTAGCGAGGCCTAAGGATCTGGCCGTAGCCCTAGAATCCTTAAAGCGCTCAAGCTCGTTGTCTGCTTTGTCGCCAAACAGGCGACAGCCTTCAAAGGGCATGTCCAACGATGTTGCTTGGACATCCCCCGAAAAGCCAGTGGACCTCAACCAGGCGTAGCGTCTCAATGCTACCGACGTGGAAATCGTCCTGACCAGTGAGTCGGCGGTGTCCAGCCCACACCGGATGGTGAACTTCGCTGCGTCTCTCCCTTCGGCAACAGCACGGGAGAGCACAGCCCGGGCCTCCTCCGGGCACTGTGGCTGCACCTGCGCAACCGTGTCCCACACCGAGTGGGAGTAACGGCCCAATAGACATGCAGTGTTCACCGACATCTTCCCAAGGTGGTCCAGCTTTTTGGATTCCCTATCAGGTGGAGCGTTAGGGAATGCGCCCTTGGACGTTGAGGCTTGGACAACCAAGCTCTCAGGGGTAAGATGGGAAGAGAGGAAAATGGGGTTGCCCGGGGCCGGGCGGTGGCGTCGGGCAATCATCCAGTCCACAGGAGCCCCTGTGTTGGGATTGGACCAAGTGCCCAAAAGGATGTCCGTAAGGGCCTCATTGAACGGCAGCAAGGGCTCCGAGGAGGCCGCTGCCGATTGAAGCACCTCTGTCAGGAGGTTAGTCCTACCGGCCACCATAGGAAGCTCGAGGTTTAGGGCCTCGGCTGCCCTACGCAACACCACTTTGTACGATGCACCCTCCTCCATAGCCACGGTAGGGGGAGATATCATGCCAAGGTCTGGGGAGGTATCCAGACCACTGGCCTCACCCAACTCCTCTCTCCAGTCCGGTTCCTCCAACTGGTCTGCAAGAGAGTCCACAGACCCCTCCCAGTGCTCCTCACCCTCTCCTGTGAGCCACTCAGGGCGGTAGGAAACATCAGGAGAGAACAGGGGTACAAAAGTACCGGTCGGCGCCGGTACCGACGTCGGCCCTGCTCCGTATCCTCCTCGAGGGGGAGGCCGGAGTAGACGCCGGCTGGGGACACAACCGGCAGCGGGGGTGTCGTCACTGGATTCGACGCCGGAGGTGTCACGAGGTCGACCGGCGCCGATCTGGATCCAGGCCTAGATCCTTGGGGGCCCTGCAGCGCCGGAGCCGCCAACATCGAGGGCCTAGAGCTGTGGAGCAGATTAATTAATAACCTGCTGGTGCAGGGATCACCACTTCGCCACGGGTTCTTTAACAAGGAAGGAGGAATCGACACTGGAGCGAAGTCAAACCATAGGTTATTTATTAAGCATTCATGAATGGGTCTCCATCCGACAAGTACCATCAAGTTACCCAAGGAGGGAACACGCTGAACGATGGTTACATGAGTTTTTATAGTGAACATCATAGACCAGGAACGCCCAGAGGTAAATAGAGCTTTGGGAAGAACATACAAATGAGACAATCGGTAAGAATCAACAACCTTGGTGCCTTGTGTAACTGTTGCGTCCTGAAGCTGCACAACAAGATAGGCTATCTGAGCAAACTTTATCTAAGGCTTTACCATTGTTTAACAAACACACGAAACCCAGTGCAGACATCAGCTGTTCTTTTGTGCTGACTTTGCATGTTTACGCAGCCTACAATGTCTCAATCTAGATTCTTTACCAATGTTGATGCAGGTGCGGTGTCAAGGATAGAGCCAGGCTGAAAACAGGACAGGGGTGAAAATGGATGAAGCACAGCTTTAATTAAAAAACGAGAGATTCAGATTTTACATTTTCACAATCCTTACTTTTCAGCTGTGCTGAATCTATTCTAAGGGGTACATGTATTAATCGTATACATTAATATTCATTAATTCATGAATTTCAGTGTGCATAATCATTTCTCTATTTAATTCATGAACATTGATTTGGGTGGGTTTAATACTACTGCAAACATTTATACAAGTGGTGCATATCATAGGGGCACATTGAATACAACAGCAGCAACTTAGAAAGATGGCTCCTATGATTACTATTCCCATTAATAATTTCCAACCCCAAGTGGAGATAAGTCCCTGTAACCATTCAGACCAGGACCTGGTCTTGATGTATTTCTGCAGCTATTTTATGTAATTTGGAAATGGCGTTATAGACAGAAGGGGCGTGGTCAGGTATGAACACGCAGCAGCTACTACCTATGATGCGGCATGCTCCACCACGGTCAGCGAGTACTACATCAAGCACCATTCTATTTTGAAGAGTTACAATTCTTGTAATCTGGAGTTCTTCGGTAATGTTTCCTAGAGCCATTGCTGTCTGATTAGTTACTGCTTCTACTACTCGGGTCAGGCGTCTAATTTTTCTACTGTTTAGGGCTGCACCAACGAAGAAAAAGAGTCCCAAATTGAAATCTAGATATTGCTGCAAGGCTGTATCGGTCTGATCTACTTCATCATTATTTATGGTCCGTTTGAATCTATTTAAAGAGATGTCATTAAATAATTTCATGTCTTTGTGATAAGAGGCAGGTGCTAAAAACACAGGAGGAAGTAAGAAAGACACATAACAGATGCCAGACCAACTGACTGGTAGATGATAGTAACCCTTGTTTCCACAGATAAAGTAAGTGTTATGGGAAGATAGAAAGGTGCTATTGTTCGTTCCAGTGATATTTAAAACAGTGGTACAGTCACTTTTTCCCACGGGATTACTTCCAATACTGCTCACACAAAGTTCTTCTCGGCCTCTGGTTACAGCGATAACAGGAGGCCCATTACCCTTGGCTGTTCGAGTGTTGGGGAAGACATATCTGGTGGAGGAATTCCCTCTGCGATACTCCTCCATTTCCCATACAGTTCCTTTGGCTTGGATATCTCCTTCCTCGTCGGGGTAACATACCCTATTTAACTGGGCATTGAGTCTTCCTACATCAGCAAAAACTTTGACTTATTTCAGAGGCCCACAATAATGCAAACCAGGCTCTACAGGATCCATTATGTGAGAATGGCAAGGGGATAAAAGGCGTTCCTCCCTTCTTCTGATGAGCTGGCATCATTCCACACACCCAGCAGTTGGTAGTGTTCGTAGCATTGTGGGTACGATGTAGCATTTGTATGAAAGTGCTATTGAGGCAGGACATGCAGTGTTTTTGTTCATGGTAGGGAAGAGTATAGTACACATGTTCTGTGGGGACCGGAGTAGTAGCGAGCAATAGGGTTCGGGCCAGAATCACTTTCTCCATTGTCCAAAATACTGCTGCCAAGATTATCAAGAGTATAATCAAAATCACCATACACAGCGGCTTGTCTTTGTTTCGCATCTGCAACTTGGATCACAATTTCTGCATTTCTCCTTCTCAGTATCAATACAACCACAGGTTGGAGAGAGATCCAAGTACCACTGAACATGTATCACAATCCCCTCTGAACCTAGTTCAGCCGATTCTGTGATCCTACCGTGTCACAGCCGAACCGTTCCACTAATTGAAATCGGTCCTCCGTTATCTCTATCTGCTCCTTCCCTTCCTTGGTCGTAAATCGTACCTTGTTGCTGAAGGCGTTGTTTGATCAGGAAACCAAGTATCTTCATTCAGAGGAGCAACACTTTTCTGAGTCTAAGATATCTTTCAGATCGCTTCTGCCTTCTGGCTGGAAAACAGTTGCTGGGATTCGCTTGCAGTGCCCTGCATTAATCCAGTGGCGTCTGTTGGTGACACGGACAGCAGTTCGAGTTGCAAGCAGGATCTGTTCCGGATTCTTCCAGCGAGGCTCCCAAGTTTTTAGAACGCTGGAAATTTTTTATAAGGACATATTCTCCAGGTTGAAGACCATGGGCCGGACCCTCTGACTTGTCTGGAATAGCTTCATGCACCTGCTGATGAATCAGAGACAGTTTTTCAGTCAAGTTTTTAAGATATTGGCTCAAAATAGGGTACTGTATTTCTTTTATCGTATTTGGCCTTGGGGGTCCCCATACATTCATAGGCCTACCAAAGACTATCTCATAGGGAGAAAGTCCAATCTTACTATGTGAGATGGGACGAACAGATAAGGCTAAAGGCAAGGCATCTGGCCAATTAAGGCCCGTTGTTGCCTGTATTTTCGCTAGTTTTAACTTTAAAGTGGCATTGTACCTTTCTACCAAACCCGCTGCCTGAGGATAATTAGCAGCATGAAACTTCTGCTTTACCCCTAAACCCTTCATTAGGTACTCTATTATCTGGCCAGTAAAGTGGGGGCCATTGTCGCTCCATAGGACTCTACAAACCCCAAAACGGGGGAAGAACTCCTTTAACAAGATTTTGGCTGTTGTCAAGGCTGTGTTGTCTTTGGTGGGATAGGCTTCTACTCACTAAAGGAACAAACCACAACTAGTACATATTTTAAATTGTTGCAGCGTTCTAGTTGAATATAATCCATTTGGAGTGCTTCAAAGGGAACCTGAGGTGGAGAAAATCCACCAGTAGGGGTTGATACTCCCTTCCCAGGATTGTGCTGTAAGCAGATCATACAATTTTTTTACCAAATGCTCAGCCGTTTTCCGAATGAGCGGACTATCCCAGACTGGATCTAATTGGGAAATGATGTTTTGGCACTAACGTGAGCAGGTCCATGAGCCATAGTCACAAAAGCCAATACATAGGCATAGGGCAATTTCCATTTTAACACATCTTTTGACCTCCAACATCCCTCATCATCTAACTCTCCTTTCTTTTGCCATTCTACCCTTTCCTGTTCAGTGGCTGACTGCTGTGTGTCCTTAATCTCTGTATACATGTTCTCCCATCTTTCAGCTTGGGATCGTAACACATACATTTTACTTGCGAGTGCACTTGCGGTCTCTCGTGCAACTTCGTCAACAAAAGCATTTCCTTGTCCCACCTTGTCTGTAACTTTCTTGTGGGTACTACATTTGATAATGGCTACACTCTTTGACAATGTCAAGGCAGTAAGAAGACTATTTACCAATTCACCATGTTGTATTTTAGAACCATGGGAGGTTAGGAATCCCCGTTCCTTCCAAAGCTTGCCAAAATTGTGTGCCACACCGAATACATACTGACTATCTGTGTAAATATTCACTCTTAATCCTTCACTAAGTTCACAAGCCCTCAAAAGCGCAACGAGTTCAGCTGCTTGGGCAGATTTTTGTGGGATACGGGCTGTTTCTACCACAGTCTGTAAGGTGGTAATGGCATAGGATGCTTAAGTGGTGCCATCAGGTAGTCTTAAACAAGAACCGTCCACCCATAATTCTCCCTCAGGGTCTAACAAAGGTGTCCTTTTAGATCAATTCTTCCCTTAGTCTGTTCTTCTGTTAAGAAAATGCAATCATGCAAATCATGCGCTTGTTCAGCTGGCAAAGGTAGCAATGTAGCTGGGTTCAATGTTAAACATCTCTTGAGTGTGATGTGAGGTGCCAAAAGTGTAAGTTCATAGACACTGAGTCTAGCACTAGTCAAGTGTTGTGTCTTGGTCTGATTCAAGAGTGCATCTACAGAATGTGGTACCATAACCATAAGCTTGTTGCTCAACACTATCCCCTCAGATTGGCGTATAGAAATCGCGGTGGCGGCAACCGCTCTGAGACAACCTGGGAGTCCTCTGGCTACTGGGTCTAATACAGCTGAGAAATAAGCACATGGACGATGCTTATTACCATATGGTTGTGTCAAAACTGACAATGCACATCCTTCTCTCTCGTGTACATATAGTATGAAAGGCTTTGTATAGTCCGGAGTGCCTAACACTGGAGCAGAACAAAGGGATGCACGGAGCTGCTGATATGCTTCCTGACATTCAGATGTCCATGGTAGAGGAGAGGGAGTGTCTTTAGTAACAAGGGACAAAAGAGGTTTGATAATTAGTGAGAAGTTGGGGATCCACTGTCTACAGTAGGAAGTAATACCAATAAGTGCCCTGACTTCTTTTTGAGTACTTGGAATAGGAATTTTTAGGATAGTTTGAATCCTGTCTTTGGTCAGAGTGCGGCCTTCCTTAGACAAGAGGTGACCTAAATAAGTGACCTCAGACTGACAATATTGTAGCTTATTCTTAGAGACCTTATGTCCCTTAACAGCAAGATGATGCAATAGAGAGAGAGTGGCTTCTTTACAATGCTCAACTGTGTCTGCGGCTAGCAGAATGTCATCGACATATTGCACAAGTGTAACTCCTGGTGGCAAAAGAAGTTCATCCAACTGTCCTTTAAGTGCCTGACTACAAATGCTAGGACTTTCTGTATATCCTTGTGGAGCCCTACAAAATCTGAATGAGCGGCCTCGTAATGAAAATCCAAAAAGATATCGGCTCTCTTCATGTATAGGAATAGAGAAAAAGGCATTTTTGAGGTCGATAACAGAAAACACAGTGGCTGTAGGTGGGATTAATGTCAACAAAGTCGTAATATCCGAGACGACAGGATATTGAGGAATCACGATTTTGTTGACTTCTCTTAAGTCAATCACAAATCGATAAATCTTATCTCCTGTTCCATCGCCCCGTTTTAAAATGGGGAGAATGGGACTATTGCATACATTAGAGGAAACTTCCTCGACAACTCCTGTACGTATCATGTCATCAATGATAGATATCAGTGCATTCTCACCTTCTTTTGATATTTTATATTGCGGGACCCTTGGTAAGGAAGCACCCTCCCGAACCTGTATGTATACTGGGGAAATGTCCATTCTTCCCACATCTGTCAGCAGTAGCCCAAACACATGAAGGGACAGAATCAAGGTCCGAACATAAAGAAAAATTGTATTGTTTAGGCAATGTCTTTTTCCCAAAAATAACACGTACTCCAGATGGGGAACAATGTATAGTAGCATGGAAGTATTTCAAAAGATCAAGTCCCATCAGATTATCTGGAGCATGTGGGGGAAGCAAAAAGGGGGCTGTAGTGATGAAATTCTCAACCTGTAAAGGTAATTTTTGGGACACAGGGCTAGGAGTTGGTGTTCCATCAAACCCTATCGATGTAATTACTTGGCCAGACAAGGGTGTCCCCGGGACCAGTTTCTGAAATATCGCACTACGTGTCGCCCCTGTATCCACTAAAAATTTCTGATCCTGCCCAAGTATGGTGGCTGTTATATAGGGTCCTGACTGGTCTACAGGTATCTCAACTTGTCCTACGCTGTCCTAGGCAAAATGTGTTCCCACAGTTTCCTCTGATTCCCAATCCTCCATCGAATATTGATTATTTCTTTGGTCAAAATAATTTCCTCACCTATTTCTCTCTGGAACTTGAACCTGCTGTGGCTGCTGTCGGGGAGCTAAAGTCCCTCGGCTACCATTCACTTGTCCTCTCCCACCAGCAGCTAAAACAGGACATTCTGAATGCCAATGTCCTTTCTCCTTGCAGTAAGCACATTGATCTAGCCCTAGTGAAGTTTGTCTACGCGGTGGCCCTACTGGAGGTGCTTGTCTATAATTCTGACCATAATTTTGGGCACGGCCTCAACCTTGGGGTCCATAGGCCTGAACCATCATTACTTTAGTTTTCAATTCTTTTAATTTTCCTTCTTTTCGTTCTTGTTCAGTGGTCACCTGATTCTGATAATACTGAGCCATATCTAATATAGCTTTCCGGGTTACTGAAGCCCATGTGCTCTCTGAATTCTTTAAACAAACAGATATTTCTGGGAGTAAATTTCCCACAAATCGATCTACGAATAAATGTGCACCGTGTAGACGTATCTTGCCCACTAAAATCGTGGAACACTTCCTCAAACCGAGTAAAGAAATCAGGGACGGCCTCTCCCTGCTTTTGTTTACAAGCAGTAAGGAGTGCCCAGTCTATTTTCCTAGCTGGAACCATCGTTTTTATATAAGTAAGTATGTTACCAGGAAGATCCAGTATAAGCTGACTAGGTTTCTGACCAGGTTTCCTATCCCTATCAGCTGCTATTATGGCAGCCCAATCTCCTCCCAAATCAACGGCATGATCCTGTTTCCGGGTAAGTCGCCACATATCTGGGGGCAGGATCATACCAAAAAACAGATCAATATCTGCGAAGGTCATGATACAAGAATCAATGGCTGCCTGTACATCATCAGAAAATCCTCTAGGATTTTTCCGTATGTCTGGTAAGGAGGCTTTTAAAGTGAGTACATCCGTCCTTTTCACAGGGCGTATATATCCAATTATACAAAAAATGGGCTCTAGCATTAGCACTATTTGGGTCATCATCGTTTGCATTCTCTCTTCCAGGAATGAACTGTGGCGCAGCTTCCCTCATAGGTCTTATTCGGGGAGAGGAAGAGAGTTCATTACGGTATCCAATTATCGTTGCTATGGCAGTATTAATTCTATTTACAGGGAAGGCCCCTATCTGACACTGTCGATTAATAACTCTAACATCATCTGGGCCATTCTGTCCTGTAGTCCTCTCCCATTGAACCATAAGTTGATGAGAAAGCTTGCTTATAAGACAAAGAAGCTCGCCCTCAGAGAAACCCTGTATCTGATCTATCATTTCTTCTACTTCCATTTCTAGATCACTTAACCAATTTAATACCATTAACCTTATCGCATCCTGACGAAACTGAGGTACAGTAGAACGAAGAACTCGAGGGGTCAGGACAGATGCAGAAAGTACGGGGTCATCAGTCATTTCGGGTGCAGTGGCCTGGGGTGGAGGCGCAGAGGCCTGGGATGGGGGTGCAGTGGCCTGGGTTGGAGGGGGTAAGGAATATACCGGTACTGGTTGGAAAATAGGGAGCTGGACAACCGCGGGCCCACGAGGTGGAACCGGGGGTACAGGGGGAACAACATTCGGTGGTCCTGGGGGAAGAGGTGTTAAAGGTACATATGGGGGTGGGGGTCGTTCTATCAACAACCCATCAATATCTGAATCCACATCTTCTTGGTTGACCTGAACTGCTACAGTTGGTCTAACTATATATTCCTTAGATGTTAATAATCTATGCTCTCTATCTAAACATTCCTTTTTCTCTTGAACTTCCTTATCCTTCAATTCCTTATACTTCTGATACTGTCTTCCTTTCCTGTTTCCTTTGTACCTTCTCTGCCTTGAGCTGCCGCTCCTTCACTTCTTTCCTCCACATACGCAGCCTGTCAAACATGGCCGGCCTAACTTTCTTCAAAAACAATCGATTCTCTAAATACTCGAGTTTGTGAGGGTCCATCGTTCCCTCTAATGGCCATTGTAACTGGGGATCCCCTTTTGTATATTTGTTCCACAATGCATTATACATGATGGGGCAAATACCATATTTGATGTACATCTCAAAATTCGGCTTACCTTCTGGTGGCGCCGGCTGACTTGCTTCCAAAATGCTCTGCTTATCGCAGCAGCAACAACAAAACTTTCAAAGCGTACTAAGTACAGGCATGTTATATAAGATATAAAAAAAACTTATAAACAGAGAGAAATAAAAAATATTCTCACATTTACCTGTAAGAAAAAATGTTTAGTCAAAACAAAATAGCAAGTCTCAAAACAAAGCTTAGGTTTCAAAATACCAAACAGATCCTAGGTTTCAAAATTCCAAGCAGATTCCGAACGGATTATCAAACAAATACCAAGTCAAGACAAATACCAAGTCAAGCAAAGATCAAACAGATCCTAACCAAATAAACAAATGAACCGGTTCAATACAGATTTACCTCTTACGTAGTCTTCGACTCCCACCTGTCGATCCTCCCTGATCCAAAGAAAATCACCGACCGAAGACCCCAGTCAAGGCCAGCAGCCGCCAGGAAGATCAGAGTCGGAGAGCTGAAAAATCACCTTGGACCATGAGCAACACTAGTCTCTTCAGGTGGGGTGCCCTCAGCAAAGTTCGTCTCACCGACACGATCTCCTCCACCGGTCCGACTGCAAGCCTTTGATGGGGTCCCGCGTTCGGGCGCCAATTTGTGGAGCAGATTAATTAATAACCTGCTGGTGCAGGGATCACCACAGGTTCTTTAACAAGGAAGGAGGAATCGACACTGGAGCGAAGTCAAACCATAGGTTATTTATTAAGCATTCATGAATGGGTCGCCATCCGACAAGTACCATCAAGACACCCAAGGAGGGAACACGCTGAACGATGGTTACATGAGTTTTTATAGTGAACATCATAGACCAGGAACGCCCAGAGTTAAATGGAGCTTTGGGAAGAACATACAAATGAGACAATCAGTAAAAATCAACAACCTTGGTGCCTTGTGTAACTGTCACGTCCTGAAGCTGCACAACAAGATAGGCTATCTGAGCAAACTTTATCTAAGGCTTTACCATTGTTTAACAAACACACGAAACCCAGTGCAGACATCAGCTGTTCTTTTGTGCTGACTTTGCATGTTTACGCGGCCTACAATGTCTCAATCTAGATTCTTTACCAATGTTGATGCAGGTGCGGTGTCAAGGATAGAGCCAGGCTAAAAACAGGACAGGGGTGAAAATGGATGAAGCACAGCTTTAATTAAAAAACGAGAGATTCAGATTTTACATTTTCACAGAGCCCCCAACCGAGTCCACGGGCCTATGGGCGCGCCGGCGGAGTCTGGCTGCCCGAAGATAGAATGCAAGACTTCGTAAAAGCTTCTAAGCTGGGCAGGGGTCGCTCCGGGTCCCGGAAAAGGAGGGAAGGCTGGAGTCGACCCGACAGGCTCCGCGGGCGGAGCCGGACGACTACCTGCAGCGTCCCGTGTCGGCCGACGGACGGGGAGAACGCGAAGAGCGACTATGCTTTTTCGCCGCCTTCTTGTGCTTCGCCTTACCCGAAGACAAAGACTTCGAGGAATGGTGGTGATGGCTCCGCGACCTCCCTCTCGACCGGGACCTCGAGTGGCGCGGAGCCGACTGCCGGGCCTCCAGAAGCTTTCGAGACCGCTCCCGCAAAGACTTCGGGCCATGGCCCGGCAGTCGGAGCACGACTTCGGGTCGT
This sequence comes from Calotriton arnoldi, assembly GCA_963921515.1. Classification (NCBI taxonomy): domain Eukaryota; kingdom Metazoa; phylum Chordata; class Amphibia; order Caudata; family Salamandridae; genus Calotriton; species Calotriton arnoldi. The sequence goes on along the minus strand of CAWUFW010000313.1, from coordinate 534,919 downwards.
GGTCGCGCTCCAGGCACCAGAGGCACACAAGATGGGGGTCCGTCACCGACATCAGCTTGTGGCAGGAGCCACAAGGCTTGAAGCCGGTCCGCCGAGATGACATCCCTGTGCACCAGGAGTCAGAAGACTCGAGAAAAGAAGTCGACAAAAATCGCAAAAAGAGTCAAAAAGTGACTCGAGGTACCACTCTCTCTGGATCTGCGCTGGCTCTCTCGTGCGCGCTCTCACGCTCGCGCTCTCACGCTCGCTCTCTCACGCTCGCTCTCACGCTCGCTCTCACGCTCGCTCTCTCACGCTCGCTCTCTCACGCTCTCTCTCACGCTCTCTCGCGCTCTCGCTCGCTCTCACGCTCTCTCTCACGCTCTCACGCTCTCTCACGCTCTCACGCTCTCTCGCGCGCCTCCGCTGCTCGCTCGCGCTCTCTCGCGCTCTCTCTCGCGCTCTCTCGCGCTCTCTTCGCGCTCGTCGCGCCTTCGCGCTCTCGCTCGCCGCTCTTCGCGCGCTCTCGCGCTCTCCGCGCTCTCGCGCTCTCGCGCCGCGCTCTCGCGCTTCGCGCTCTCTCGCGCTCTCGCGCCGCGCTCTCTCTCGCTCTTTCAAACCCCCCATACTTTTAGGTCTCACCTGAGACTGCGAGTTCTGTTGCATGCAAGACATTTTGTGTACTTAGGAGGCTAAGAGCCCAGCCTTTGCTTACTATAGGTTGACTTTATCTTCGCTCATTTCCTTGCTTCTGTTTTGTCAGCAAGTGCCGGCTTTGCTTCATTCTTGTTTGTGGCTTGTCTCCTTCCCCTCCCTCTTTATTTCTTGCCCAGTCGAGTTCTGCCAGCAAAAAAAATTTAAATCACGTCAACATTTGTCAAGATGCACAAGGATGCAAACGGCATTGCACTCCTTGCTCTGCATGACCTTTTTGGTTCTGTCTTCATGCAAGTCAGCAACAATGAACTTCAGTTTGGATTAAAACCTTTTTTTTGTGAAGGTAGAGAATAATCCCATACTAAAAAAACGGATCACTGATCCTTGTCATTGCACTTTTTTTCTCACTTTCAGCGGTACTGCACAGCAGCCTCGCAGTTGTACAACATGGCTGAAAGAAATTGAGAAGGTCAATAGCTCTCCAATAGGCGAGACCTATTGGCTTTGCTAATGCTTGTTTTTTTTTGTGGTTGTAAATTTTACAATGGTATCATCAATCTTATTTGAAAAGATGTTTCAGGCGTCCATTGCTTGAGATTACTTATTGCCTACAGTGAAGGAACTGTCCTCCCAACAACCCTGTACAAAAAAATGTGGTTTACTCCATTTCTCAGTTTCAACTTATGTCTAATATATTTTTGTACTTTTGCAACATTATGAACTCCAGTTAAATGTTTTGAACAAAAACTTCTTGTTTAAGCAGGTTTTTTCCATGTGCAAAAAAAAATCTGAGCATCTTTAATAGGCCTAGATTGGCTTGTCGTGTGTTCCTGATTTGCACTCAGTAACTAGCCACATTGGTACCCACAGGCTGTTGAGATGGTCCAGCGGTGGAAAACGTGGCTTTCTTCTAATTGGAGAGCCCACATCAGCCAGTTCTTTAGAGGACTGAAGTAAGACTGTTACACCATTTGGAATAGATCAATGAAATGTGTACACAAATTTTTTTTTTTCCTCATGGCAAATTTACATGCACAAGTGCAGCAGTTAAAATAGCATGGTAGTTGTGTATCCCTGTAAATATACTAGTTAAAACAAAGTTATTGCTTCTCTCCAAAGCATACCAATGTCTCACATTGTATTGTCTTTTTTTTGTTTTCTTCTCAGGCAACTTAGCTTTGTCACTTGTACAGGTCCTAGTTAAAAACTTTATAGTTGACCACAGAGTTAAGGGAATAACTCGCTTTTTTCGATATGTTGAAGTAATGCTTCTGAAAAGACACACTTGTTAAGCATTCAGATCAGCTGGATGTCGCCCTCCACAAGCTATTTGTAACTGTTTATTTCTTTGCAGGTATCAGTCTTTAAATCTCACACATGTCCCTGAACACAGTGCACCAATCTATGAATTCCGGTGACATTGGTACAACAGAGGAACGCTGCAATCATGGCAAAAGAGGGTGCAGTCAACAGTGAGACTCTTGACACCGTCCTAAGCAGCTGGACCTACTGCTCACCTCTCCTGATGAACAGACTGGACAGAAAACATGAATGTTGTCTGGCCCCAGAGCACCACTGATGGAGCTAATTCCATCATCCAAGCATCAGTTTCCTTTTTAATCTGGTTTGTAGGATACCTTCTGTAACAACGCCCTTCATTTCTTATTCTGTCTCTCATCGAGTCCTGCTCCAGTGGCTTTCGTTGGGGGGGGAAAAAAGTGACATCAATAGTGGTGTGTCGTGCATGTGTGTTCCGCGCCTTCAGAGAACCCTCAAAGGGTATGTAAACAGGAAAGACATGTTACATGATGTTGCCTCTCTGGGTGGCTTGTAAGACACAATATGTGAGGAATTGAAGCATGTGTGTGTGTTGTTGGTGTTTGAGTTCTACAGACTTGTACTTGAGCTGCAGTGCTGATGGTGGTGCAGACATATGCTGCTAGTTGAAAGGGGGCTCTGGTTGGGTAGATGGTGTCAGCCATGATGTGGATCCTCTAGAATGTCAGAAGCCACTTATCCTGTGGTAACAATTCTCGTATTGTCCTTCAGGGGAACCAAACACCATCAGAATGATGTAAGTGGACAGATCCAGCATTCTGCTTAAGTATAGGATTGCTCCTAACTTGAGCGTAATGCTTAAATATAAAAAGTAGAAATTAGTTTTATTACAAAATTATTTTTCTGGCTCCTTTTAAGAGGATCCCTGTGAAATGCACAATGATTCTGAATTGCGTTCTTCTGTTTTCACATTGAAAATAGGGAATGTAACACATTGTTTTTCTATATATGAGTATATGTATATTTAATCAAAAAATGTTAATGAAAGTCACCCTACAAGTGTTGATCCACGCTAAAACAATTTCTACATTACATTTAGGATTTCTACTGCGTTTGTTGCTGTACAGACATTGACGCTTGATATTACCTCTTTGAAAAAGAAGCAGTTTCTGTCTTTCCAAATGATATTGGACTTTGAAATGCTTAAATACCTTGTTAAAGTTACTCAAGGCTTGTGTGCCAAAGTGCTGCTTTTTACTTAAAATGTCACCTCTGCATCAGTTCTGTATTTGGTGAGACAGATGCTGGGCTGCTGTGGTAAAACAATTAACCTGCATTTTCTGGCTGCTATGAAAATTGTGTAAGTTGGTGGTGCTTAGATTTTAAAAACAAGAAATATATAAAAGTGTACATATGGATTGATATAGATAGGCTCGTGGGCCTGCCGGCTACTGGGCAATATAAAGAAATGTAAAGCCCTACACCAGTTCATCTTTTTAAATTTTATTTCAGTACATCAGCTACATCATAAAAATGTTAAGTTCTGTATAATACATCGAGGGGGAAAGAGTTTTGTGTCATGTTTCACAGAATGAAAATGGTCATCTCTCACTTTACCGCAGTGTTACAAAATCATTAACGTCCAATCAATGGCAAATATGATTTTAAGCAAAAGCTGCACCTTTTTTAAAATGAGATACAGAAATAACTAAGAATTTTGTAGCTCATTTCACGTGTCTTCGTATTATACAAGTTTTTGACTACAGGAGAGGATGAGGAAATTTGCATTTTCAAATCCGCACGCTGCTGGTTGTTGTGGTGGCCCTGATATTGTGTGGTCGTCTTGGTGTCCTAAATTGCCTTCTCTATTGGGAAGCTCTTGGAGTGCGGTAAGAGGTTGTAAAAAAAAAAAATGTTTTTTTTTTTTTTTTTTTTTTTTTTTAACCCCAGCAATAAAAAAAAATAAAGATTTACTTGCGACAACTTCTGATGTTCAAGCGTAAATGGACACAGCCTACAGTTATGCTCTGTGCAAGCAAATATTTGTATTTCATGCAAAAGTATTTGCAGATTTTTTAATGTTCTCCTTTTACATTGCTTGTCAAACATTGTGCCTTTCATATGCTGTGTGCACTGTTTTTACTGATGCTTTCAGAAATCTCATGAGTTTCCATAATACATAATGTATACATTAACACCTGTTTGTATACATTGTATGTGTATTTGAGTTTTTAATTGAGCTAATAGCTCCGCTGAGGCAGAGAATCGATGTAATTCATTTTGTGGTCTAGTTGCCACAGAGTGTTCAGGTCTTGGTGTGAGGGTAACTGTTTCAGTCATTTGCCAGCTAAAATCCAAAATGAACGATTAATGTAATTTTCTAAAGTCTACGTACTGGGGTTTATAATAAACAACTTGCCATAAATGAGAAATAACTTTTAATTTCTTTTAGCTTTTTTTTCTTTCTTTCATTCAAAAATATTGATTTGTGACACCTTTATCTTTTGTTTAAAAAAAATTGTTTGGTAAGCTAAAATGTAAAGAATTCTGTATTGTGACCTTGTGGTAAAAGAAAGAAACAAATGAATGGACAAAGGATAGTACAGTTTTGCAAGATATTTTTAGACAACTGTGTGCAATTATGAAACTATGTTGAACGAAAAAGTATGAGTTTGGTTGGGAGATGTGTTTTGCAGAGCTGTGCCACCCAAATAAAAAGAAAGTATTGGAAAAGGTAGTTTGAGTTCACGGTTTCATTATATCTAAACTAAAACTGTTTTTTTCTCGTTAAAATCTTTTGTTGTTACTTATGGTTTTTTCCATAACTTATTACAGGCATTACTAAGTCTGTACTCTTGGACTAGTGGGGGGGTTAATGGACTGTTTTTCTTTTTTTTTTTAACGTCCCTAAAATTGCAGATGTGCAAAGTGTAATATGCTGCTTACTACCTTTGAGTGTGGAGAGTGGCCATGATTCTCAAGTGTCAAAACCTTGTGGGTCATAGTGCCCTTCCCATCCCACAACAATATAAATAAATGCATTTTGCACTCTGCAGATGTGCATGTATGGTTTATGCCATGCTATTGTTTTATTCGGGGCAGTTACTAATGTTTAACCAGAAGAGGAACAAGGTTTTAAATCCTTGCAGTGACATCATATCACAATACCTTCCAAGTCTGGTCCAAGTTGTTGCTTTCTGGAAAGTGATTTTAGAATCTGCAAGGCATTAATCGGTGTTTTCTCGTATCACTTGCACTCTTTTCTGGTAATAACACCCTTGCACTGCAGTAATAAATACTTGAATCTGTTATTAGTACGCTTGTTTCAAATAACGTTATGGGACCACATTTATTTTCACTATCATGACATGAATCTTTGCGCTGCTATGAGTAATATGCTATTTATTTCCTTGAATAACACATCTTGTTAGCTTCCCCAGATCTTGTCGACGTTTTGGGCAGCTCCTACTGGTATAGACCATCTTTTCTACTGCAAAACACCAGTCCATATTTTACTGCTATTGTGGAGTGTGAAGCAGAACATTGTCTCAGAAGAGGCGAAGCTTTGAGTGTCATATTGCCCCTCCCTTCCTCAACATTTGGAGCAAGTAGCTTATTACACCCAACATATCTGCATGTATGGTTTATGCCATGCTATATTTTAGTTTACTAGTTATAAACATAGAAATTTGACTGTAACACAATGGGTTGAGTTAGTGCAGTGAGCTTGAATCCCAGTAATTAGTCCTTGTGGGTATAGCACCAGTATATTTATTTGTGTAGCGACTCTGGAGTTAATCATTGGAATGAAGTACTGTTTCCTGGAGTCAGTTAAGCTATACTGTGGTAATAACATGGATTTGATTATCACGCTTTCGTACTAAATGCGCAACTTTTGTTATTGGGCCACATTTATTTTCACTGCCACCACATATATTTATACCCGCAAACATATGTGTATATAATTTGAGATTTCTGTATTAGTTTTGTAGAACAGTTCTAGGTTCTTTAGGAGAATTGTCATGTCTGCACAAAATTCTTTTCTCCGGAATGCACGTAAAACCGACATCTGGCAGGCAGATTGTAACACAGTTTTAAATGTGCTCATAATGATTTGCTGTAGAGTGGTTACAGAAACGCCTCTTAAATTTACATGTATTTCAACCAACAACACAAGCATTGTCATGTATATTGGCATTTTAAGTTGGTTTGTATCTGAGGGATACAACAAATTTGCCAATTCCTCCGGCATGCAAGGGTTTGGCTAATTTGCCCCCTTTACTGAAATTGCATATCTAAATTACTTCTGCTAGAGTCCATTGTTTAGTGTGCGGTAGCCAGTATTCAGTGTATAGCGGAAGCTAATATATAATGATATACTGTTTAGGTATCAAACATAAGGTAGCCAAGTTATGCTTTATTTCTTCCCCTTTTTAGCAACTGGATTAATTTTAACAAAACATATTTTGGGATTCGAGGTGACCCCCTTGATCTATGATGGTTTGTAAAAAAATCACAACTTCATCCCTGAAATCACTATTTCTGGACGATATCAGGTGATGTAATAGAAATTGTCCACCTTGCACCATGGAAGTTGTTAAATCTTGGTAATATTTAGGGTGATCTACTGCGTTTGTGTGCTTAGCCTGTAGGGGAAACCGCCCTTGCTGAACACCCAAAAAAAACTTATGCCTCCAGGACAATATTTACTTTGTTAAATAAGCCTTGCATCTGGTTCAGCCTCCCCAGTCCACCTCAAGACAGTTTAACCCAAAATCTAGCCCACTAGGGTTTTAAAGGCATATCTTTAGGAAGGTCTTTGCCAACAATAAATAAGAATGCTTATGTCTCCTTTCCAAAGTTCCATAGTGTAACAGTTCCAGTCTGTCTAATTTACCCTTCTATTTCAACCTACCTGCATGTCTTTTGCCAGTAACTGGTCCAGCTTTTGGAACATCTTTGTTTTCAGATAATGCCTGACACAAGAGAGTCTGTTAAAGCTTAATGCACTTTTTTTTGGGTATAAATTAGGATTGATCCTGATGAACCAACTTACTTTTCAATGTCTCCCTCCCAGAGTGTTGCGGAGTATTTTAACATCAGTATAATTAAGATCTGTCTTTTTGTACTGGAGTCTCCTAGATCTCTATCGGATCAGACAGATCTCCGTCTAGGAGATTCCCTATCTGTAGATCACTTGGCCATTGTACATTTGGTAAATCTTAACCGGCAGGCTTCGACTCAGCGATGCTTTACCGTGTTTCATGTCATGATGTAATGCCATTTCTCGGTCCCCCCCACCCAATGTAGCACCTATCTCTTCCTGAGTGAGCCCAGTAATATCAGCTGTGTCCAGCTAGTTGTGCAACTTTCGTATGTCTTGCAGAGAAGTTACCTGTGTGGATCTGTTTCAAGTGGTTGAAAAATCTACTATAAACAGTACTTGTCATTTTATATTATACTTTTTTTTTTAAATGCAGAAGCTCAGGCTTGAGGAGCCAGGCACCACTATTTTGTATGCATCTCTATGTAGTTTTGTACCAATATTAGATATATGCTAATTTATCTAGGCTTATAAACCTCTAATACATTGCACTTTTCCTATAACAGTTCTACCATTTTAATAGGGCTTGCCTAGGCAGCGCATGCGCTGTCTGTTCGAGACTTGCTGTATCTAATATGTGGGCTTACAAGCCTCCCATCGCTTTTCATACATTTATTTGGGTGTCCCTCTGAAAAGCTTACTTCTATGTGGATGTGTTTTTTTTTTTTTTGTCCCTTCTTTTGGTGTCTTGCTCCCTCTCATGGAGCAGGGGCCTATTACTTGTATCCTTTCACTTTGCTCTGTCTATGCGCACTACTTTTTTTTGGGTTGGTTTCTGCCTGTCTTGTTGGCAACATTCATTTTGTTTTTTTGGTGTATATTTTAGAATCAGAAGTATTTTTTATATATATATATATATATATATATATATATATATATATATATTCACTGAAAAACCGTAGGTTTCAGGCACGTTATAGTTACAAATTAGCATTTTAAAAACCTTTGAAATTCACTGAAAAAACCATAGGTTTCAGACACGTTATAGTTAGAAATTAGCATTTAAAAACCTTTGAAATTCACTGAAAAACCATAGGTTTTAGGGACAGTTATAGTTAGTTGGACATTGCACTCGTACAAAACCCGTGAAATTCCCCCGTTATAGTTAGTTCAGCTAACTATAACTCGCGCCCCGCAATGCACTGCTGATGACGTCACATATTACATCACTCATGACATGGTCAGTGACATCACTGATGACATCACTGATGACATCATCCAGTGACTGTGTGTTTCTGTAAAGTTTAAATATGTTTAATATATATAGGGAAAGGCGTATTGAAGAATGAGTGGGTGTATAAGTGTCTGAATGGATGATTTAGTACGTGCGTGACTGACTCTACAAGTGAGTGATTAAACGTATCTTACTGAATGCATGGGTTAGTGACTAAACTGTGTGAATGTCTGTATCCGTCTGTTGGTGTGTAAGTGGATGCATGGATTTGCGAATAGCTACATGAGTGTCTATATGGGTTATTGATTGGTTCTATGAGTATCTGTATGGGTGCCTGAGTTTGTGTGGATGGGGTGTGTGCGACTGTGCATAGATGTGTGAGTGGGTGATTCACTGGGTGGATGGTTTCAAGAGTGCATCTGTGATAGACTGTATGGGTGGGTAAGTGTGTGTAAGAGTGTGTTAGTGAGTGAATGTATGTCCCAGTGGTACATGTGTGAGTAACTACATATGTGAAAGGCAGTATATATGTGTATTGGAGTATATAAATAGCTATAAGCTGAGAGTGAGTGATTGTGATAGTGGCTGTATGGATGAGTGTGTGCTTGTATCAGTGATTGTATAAGAGCGTAACAATGTGCTAGTATTTGTATGATTAAGTGAGCTGGTGTGTGTATAACTGTATAGGTGAGTAAATGGCAGTGTGTTTAATTATTTGCATGACTGACTAGGTGTGTGAGTACCTCTATGGATGAGTGGCGGTGTTTGAGTGTCTATATAGGAGTAAGAGTGCATAAGATAGTCCTGTACTGAGTGACCATAAGTATGAGTGACTGTACGGGTGAGTGAGTGGATGTGTGTGTGTAGACCTAAGAATCAGTGAGTGGGTATGTAGTTATTGGTGTTGGAGTGTCTATGGTTTTGCGAATGGCACTCTGTAATTTAGATTGGGTGTATCAAAGGTTATATTAGGGTGTGAGGAGCTGCATCAGATTATCACGTGGATGATCTCATCAGTGATGTCATTTGAGATGTCATCAGTGATGTCACTGACCATGTCATGAGTGATGTAATATGTGACGTCATCAGCAGTGCATTGCGGGGGCGCGAGTTATAGTTAGCTGAACTAACTATAACGGGGGAATTTCACGGGTTTTGTACGAGTGCAATGTCCAACTAACTATAACTGTCCCTAAAACCTATGGTTTTTTCAGTGAATTTCAAAGGTTTTTAAAATGCTAATTTGTAACTATTACGTGCCTGAAACCTACGGTTTTTTCAGTGAATTTCAAAGGTTTTTTAAATGACAATTTTTAAATGTATTAATTTTTATATTAATTTTTTCATACTGATTTACTACATTTTTAGAAACAATTTCTTTTACATATTTTATTTTTTAAATTACATTGTAATTACATTATACATTACATTACAAAAAATACTTTCTCAGAATGAATTACTTTAGTTTAAATACTTTGCACATAGGCAATAGACTTTTAAGTACAGTAGTTACAGTTGTTGCAATGGGCAACACATTTTCAAACACAATGCAACATTCAGTTCAATGTGAATTTCTAGTTAAATGCAATTAGTTACTTTATGGATTACTTTTCTAACCACAGGACTGGATCCTAGATTCAGTCCTGGTACATCTCCTGTAAACAGTTGAGTAAAAGCGTTTTGGTTACAGTCGTGATTTTTAAGGAATATTATTGTATTTTAAAAGTTGACACTTAGAAACTTTTTCTCATAGAATCACCAATGTTATCCTATGGAAGGAAATTCACTTAGCAGGTAAAAACTGTTATCGTTACTTTTTCTTACTCAGTGTTGGATCCTGGATCCAGCACTGGTGCATCTCCTGTAAACAGTTGAAAGAATGCGTTTAACTCATACAGGCGATTTTTAAGGAATATTTGTAGTTTGTGAAAATCGACACTTTGAAACTTTTCTGCTGAAAACCAGACAATGGATTCCTATGGAAGAAAATATAAGTTACTGGTAAGTACGGTTAAAATTACTTTTCAGGACCAGTACTGGGCTGAAAGATACAGCACTGAGGTCTCTCCTTATAACAGGTGAGTAAATCGGAATTCGTATTTCGGCTGATTTTAGAGGAATATTTGTATGTTTCAAAAATCAACACTTAGAAACTTTTTCAGCAAAAAGCAGGCAATGATATCCTATGGAAGGAAATTCAAGTTACTGGTAAGTACGGTTAAAATTACTTTTGAGGATCAGTACTGGGCTGAAAGATGCAGCACTGAGGTCTCTCCTGATAACAGATGAGTAAATCGGAATTCGTATTTCGGCTGATTTTAGATGAATATTTTAAAGTTCCAAAACTCCACACTTAGAAGAATTTCCAAGTGAAACCAGTCAATGTTAGCCTATGAAGGAAATTCAAGTTACCGGTAAGTACGGTTAAAATTACTTTTGAGGATCAGTACTGGGCTGAAAGATGCAGCACTGAGGTCTCTCCTGATAACAGGTGAGTAAATCGGAATTCGTATTTCGGCTGATTTTAGAGGAATATTTGCACAATGGTGAAGGGAGGGGCGGGGCCTGAGGTGACATCTGTGCAAACGCGCCCCGTGGCGCGTTTTAAGTTGGGGGATTAAGTCCCCTTGAATCATGAGGGTCCCTAGGGGCCAACTAGCCCACCAGGAACCTCCAGTATGCGCCAGGGGCTGCGTTGCAGAGACATGTACAGAGGCCACACCCCTTTTACACCTCTCTGCAACGCAGCTCTGTGGCGCTTTCTGGACGTACCTGTTGGGCTAGTTGGCCCCCAGGGACCCTCCGGATTGAAGAGGATTTAATTCCCCATCTTAAAACGCGCCACGGGGCCTGTTTGCACACATGTCACCTGAAGCCCCGCCCTCCCTTCACCACTGTGCAAACGCGCCCGTGGCGCGTTTTAAGTCGGGGGATTAACTCCCCTTGAATCCTGAGGGTTCCTGGGGTGCAACTAGCCCACCATATACCTCCAAAAGCGCCATAGAGCTGCGTTGCAGAGAGGTGTAAAAGGGCGTGGCCTCTGTACACCTCTCTGCAAGGCAGCCCCTGGCGCATACTGGAGGTTCCTGGTGGGCTAGTTGGCCCCAGGGACCCCCAGTATTCAAGGGGAATTGTTCCCCTCTGCAAACGCGCCAGGGGCGCGTTTGCAGAGTGGTGAAGGAAGGGGCGGGGCCTACGGGCCCGATCGTTTTTTTCTTTCCCTGAAGGGGGGCTGTGTGGCCCCCTTCCTTTTTCCTATTTTTAGGCCCTGGGGACCCCATCCCCAAGGGCCTTACCCCTTTTTTTAAAAATTAAAATAAAATAAAAAACGGGAAGGGGGCCGCGTGGCCCCCCTTCCCTGGGCCTGTATTGGCCCCGGGACCCCATCCCCGGGGCATGGCCTCTTTTTATTTTTTTATTTGGAGGGGGCTGCGTGGCCCCCTCCTCAGGCCATTTAAGGCCCCGGGGACCCCATCCCCCGGGCCGGCCTTGCACTTTCTTAAAAAAAATTTCTCCATTTTTTTACTTTGGGGAGGGGGGCTGCGTGGCCCCCTCCGTGGCCACTTATGGCCCGGGGACCCCATCCCCGGGGCCTGGCTCTCGTTGGGGACTGTGGGGGTCCCCAAGCCCCCACAGTCCCGCCGGCTCCCCGTGTCCTACGGGAGCCGGCATTAGCTTTACACATGGGGAGCTGCTAAGATGCAGCTCCCCATGTGGAAAGCAGTCGGCTTTGGATATTGGAAGAGAGAGCAGGTTTCCTGCTCTCTCTTCCAATATCCAAAGCAAGTTTGCAATGACAGGACGGGAGCCGCGAGGCCCCCGTCCTGTCATTGCAAACAGCAGTGTCCCGGGGTAGGCACCCCGGGACACTGCAGGAGCCGGCTCTGGGGGTGGCGGTCCCCAGGGCCACCACAGGCTCCAGGAGGGGGCCGCGCGCCCCTCCCTACATTTTGAAAGCCCCGGGAGGTGGTGGTCCTCGGGGCTTGGGGGTCCAAAACGGACCCCCATTTTAATTTTTCTTAGTGCCCCGGGGAGGTGGTGGTCTCGGGGCTGCGGGAGGGCCTCAGAGCCCTCCCGCACCATTATACATAAAGCCCCGGGGGTGGTGGTCCTCGGGCTTGGAGGCCCTTAGAGGCCCCCACACATAAAATTAACCCCCCAGCATGCCCCCGGGACTTGGCCCACCCGGGGCCAATTAACATCGAAGCGCGGGAGACCGCGCTTCAAATTTTTTTTTTTCGGCAGGATTCGCGCTCCCTGAGCGCATCCTGCCGATTTTAATAGAATAAAGAATAAAAATACATTATTTTTGCCCAGGGGGTCCTTGTGGGACCCCCTGAGCAGACCTAGGGGGTCAGGGTGTTTCTACCCTGCCCCCTTTGTGCGCTTTGCGCACTTGTTTCTGTCCCTCGGTTCTACCGAGGATAAAATGGCTGCCAACACTTCCTGATTTGGAGTGTTGACAGCCAATTAACATAAAGCTCGTGCTCGGGAGGATCCGCGGCCCTAGATATATCTATCTTTTTACTTTTGATTTTCTCAGCAACTACTGAACGGATTTACACCATTTAACAAAAGGGTTCTTTCTGAACCAAGAACTACCTCTTGCCAAATTTGGTGTAATTCCGTTCAGCAGTTCGGGCTGTAGCCGTGTCTAAAGTTTCCTATGGAAAATTGCATGGGGAAACGCGTTTTGGGACCCCCTTTTTCTCGGCCCCCGCTTGACGAATCCCCCGAGACTTTCAGGGTAGGAGCGGACCGGAGCGCCCCACAAAGTTTGAAAATTTTGCGAAGATACGTCAACCGGCAAGAGAGTTATTTCAAATAGAATGTCGCGGATTTCCTATGGATAATAGGTTGTAACTATAACTATCTACTGGCGACCGCCAGTAGATTATATATATATATATATATATATATATATATATATATATATATCTTGTAAATAGGTTTAAGCTGCACAGTGCTAAAACACGTCGTGACGTTTGCCGCTGTCTGTTATGTATGTGTTGCTTCTAAATAGGTTTCGGCCGCACAGTGCGAAAACACGCCATAACATTTGCTGCTGTTTTTTTATATATGTACATGCCGTAATGTTTGCCACTGTATTTTATAGATGTGTTGCTTGCAAATCGGTTTAGGCTGCACAACGCAGAAACACGCTGCAACGTTTGCGGTGGCAGCATCCAGTTTGTTATCTTTGTTCTATATTTTATAATAGGCTGTATTTTTTACATGTGTTGCTTGTAAATCGGTTTCGACTGCACAGCACGAAAACAAGCCGTAACGTCGTTTGTCGTGGCAGCAACCATTTTGTTTTCTTTGTATCCTTTATAAACACGCCGTAACATTTGCCATGGCAGCATCCATTTTGTTATCTTTGTTCTACATTTTATAATCTGCTGCAATTTTTGAGTGTTGCTTGTAAATAGGTTTCTGCTCCACAGTGTGAAAACACGGTGTAACGTTTGCCGCTGCATTTTAGAGGTGTTGCTTGTAAATAGGTTTTGGCTGCACATTGCTAAAATACGCCATAAAGTTTGCAGCTGTATTTTATATATGTACACGCCTAACGTTTGCCACAGGTAGGTTCTTCACCTGTGAAAAGCGAATTAAAGAGTAAATTCAGTTATAAAAAAAATCACAATGCTTGTGGTTTAGTAACGCTGTCTGCACCTTCCAAAAATGTACTTTTCATTTTCTTTCGGCTGTGAGTGCGTGTACGATGCGGGCAGCTGAAGGATAGCTGGAGGTTTGGTGTCCTCTACGGTGAGATCTCATACTTAAGGGACTACTGGTCTGTCAGGAAGAGTAGAAGGAAATGCTTGCATATTCTATCTGTGCAAGGCTTGTGCCTAGGACTTCCTTAACAAGCTCCTTACAACGTTTTTTAAAGTTTGATATTAAGATGTCAGCCGCTTAATATCACACTGCCCAAGGACGACAGTACCCATGATTATTAATTTGAAACCAGTTCTTGCAGTACGGAAAAGTGAAATATCCAAATATAGGGCGTTTTCCTCTCCATGAGGAAGACTGTTTAAGAGAGGCACCACTTCTACTTGTATGTACATATATAAATGTATATTCTCAGGCCCTAACTGTTGGCCTTCAGATTATTAAACGTGTATCATCCTTGTAGCCTTTTTGTTAAATGTTAAATTATTCTTTTCTGTAGGTTCATTTTGGCAGGTTTTTCGCACACCTGTTTAAAGGGGAAACTTCCAAATGATTGGCTGGTCCAGTTTTATCTTATCTGGAGTGATGTCTCTTCACGGTGTGCCATTTATAAAGTGGCTCAATAAATTGCTTAACATGAGTATTTATCTGGCAAGGGTTGACGGTGGTTACCCACTTTTCTAATGGGAACAGCGAGTGCCACCAATTCCTGTTTGTGCCTTTTCAAAACAGAGTAAAGCGGATGCAGCTGTGACCAGGACATTCTGCAAACTACATTCAGCATGGATAAATCAACTTTTCAGAGTACTAATCCGCGTTAAGCATGTGCATTGCGGCTATGGGAAATGCTTTTTGAGGCCTAGGCAGTGCATGCGCGGTCTCTTCGAGACATGCTGTATATGCTCTGCATATACCATATAATTACACTCCAAGCAGCCCAATCCAATTCCAGATAATTCAACAACACATAATTACACTCCAAGCTACATAATTACACTCCACCGTACATAATTGCACTTCACCCCAATTCCAAAACAGAACTGCATTCCACAAAATTCAACTTTGCAACATGCCACATAATTCCACCTCATATAATACCACTCCACGCCACAAGGTTCCCCGCACGCCATGCCACAAGGTTCCCCGCACGCCATGCCACAAGGTTCCCCGCACGCCATGCCACAAGGTTCCCCGCACGCCATGCCACAAGGTTCCCCGCACGCCATGCCACAAGGTTCCCCGCACACCATGCCACAAGGTTCCCCGCACACCATGCCACAAGGTTCCCCGCACACCATGCCACAAGGTTCCCCGCACACCATGCCACAAGGTTCCACACGCACACCCCCCCACCATGCCACAAGGTTCCACACACCCCCACCATGCCATAAGGTTCCACACACCCCCACCATGCCACAAGGTTCCACACACCCCCACCATGCCACAAGGTTCCACACACCCCCACCATGCCATAAGGTTCCACACACCCCCACCATGCCACAAGGTTCCACACACCCCCACCATGCCACAAGGTTCCACACACCCCCACCATGCCACAAGGTTCCACACACCCCCACCATGCCACAAGGTTCCACACACCCCCACCATGCCACAAGGTTCCACACACACGCACACCCCTTGCCACAAGGTTCCACACACACGCACACCCCTTGCCACAAGGTTCCACACACATACACCCCTTGCCACAAGGTTACACACACTCCACATAATTCTAATAGTGCTGCAGCAACAAATGATGGCCGGAATGCTGAATTAATCAAACATTCACCCCCCAGGCAAGAGATCTGGGTTAAATCCATCGTTCTTTTGCTCACTTACTCCAGCCCAGTTTAGACCCAGCCATATGCAAATCAGTCTTGACCCTGCACCTTATGGGAACAGTCCAGCCCGAACTGCCAAGCCAGGTCCTCCCTGGACCAGAAACAAAATTCCAATAAGCATAATTTCACTCAACGCCACCCAGTTCCACGCCACACAATTCAGCTCCACACATTTCCATTCCACACCACATAATTCCACTCCACATATTTTACAACATACCACATACATCAATCCACACAAAAAATTCCACATCAAGCCACAAAATTCAACAGCACACAATTCGACTCACTACATTTCACTCCACAACACCACTTCACATAATTACACACATCACACACAATCCCTCTCCACATAACTCCAGTACACTTAATTCCACATGATTACTATCCACATAATTCCACTGCACACCATGCCACACAATTCCACACCTCCCCACACAATTCCACGCCACACAATTCCACAAAAAATTCCAATCAAACCCACATAATTCTACTCCACGCCGCATGCTTTCACTCCATAACACGTGGCTAAAAGACATTGTCATTTACTAACACCAATAGCTCTTGGATTGCCAAGACCTATTGGCTTTCTAGAACAGAGAAAAAAACTGTCGTAAAGCAAGACCTATTGGCTTTCCCAATGTTTTTATTTTATTTATTTATTATTAAATGGGGCTGGCAGTCACTGCCCTCTCCAACCACTTAATGCCCTCCTCACGGTTAGCCATGTTTTTGCCTAATGAAAGTTTAACCACCATTGTTTTTATTCACAGGCATCTCTCTGTGGACTACCTTCATGACTTTTTATTCTTAATGCTCTGGGTGGTTGTGACCCAGTTGTCGACAAAATGTTGTTCCCACTTCTCTCTTATGTCTGGTCATGAAGGGCCTCCACTATGAGATTCCACTTAGGAACATGAGCGCTTTTTCCTGCCTCAGGGTAATTTATGTTCGAGGCATATGAGCTGTAGATCATATGCTATGCATAGATCGCCATCTAGTGCTGGGTCTGGATGTTTGCACTTTGTTTTTCTTCGAAGAAGTCTTTTCCAGTCACGAGGTAGGTGACTCCTCCTTTCGGTGATAGTGCGCATGGGCATCGACTCCATTGTTAGATTGTTTTTTTCCGCCATTGGGTTCGGATGTGAATTGTTGCGCTCCGGTTCGGCACCGTTCTTCGGGCCCCCTTTGACGCGCAATCCACTTCCCTTCATCGGTATTGTTTATCGATCACGTTTCCCATTCTCCGTGTATCTTTTACACTCTCAAACCTTGGATCGGAAGATTTGTGGAAGGCCGGTAGGCCTACCCGCGCCGGGGTCGGTAGCAGTCGATGGAACGGACTCCATTCAAGTTCTGTCCAGGGTGTCGCGCTAAGTTTCCGCGCACCGACTTGCACGAAGTGTGCAACCTTTGCCTATGCCCGGGAGAAGGACTGCGACGCGTGTCGGTCATTTCGGTCGAAGAAGACGCTCCGTGACCATCTGGCTCAATGTCACGAAATGTACCAGCAAAGTGGCTCCGCGCCGGATCTCCTCGAAGACGAGTCCGAACACGAAGAAACACAAGCGCAGGAAGCCGAAATGGAGGAGCAACATATCTCCGTGTCTGAAGCCGACTCAGATGCCGAAGACCTCACACCGTGACAACGGATCGTGAGTAAAGAGACTTCCTTCCCCCACCATCTTCTCCATAAAAAGGCTCCGGTCCCTCCTCTGCCTTCGGGCCAAGGTCGGCACCGAGAAAATGTTTTGAGCGCCCCGCCTTCAGGCTCGACGCCGAGACACAAACAGCCTTCCGGCTCGGGCTCTACTCGTCCCCACGCCGGTGCCGACCCGAAACCTTTGGCGTCGAAATCCAAACACCATCT
Source organism: Calotriton arnoldi (assembly GCA_963921515.1). Classification (NCBI taxonomy): domain Eukaryota; kingdom Metazoa; phylum Chordata; class Amphibia; order Caudata; family Salamandridae; genus Calotriton; species Calotriton arnoldi. The sequence goes on along the minus strand of CAWUFW010000313.1, from coordinate 517,337 downwards.
GATTTCCATGCCACTGGTGCATAAGGCTAAATCTTCGGAGCCGAAACATTCGACACCAAAACCGGCGTCTATAGAAAGTACCTCAACTAAACAGCCTCGGACCGATATTCCACCTTCGGATCCGAAACAGAAGGAGATTGTGATTCATCCAGAAACTGGACATATTCATGCCAAACTTCCTGAGAAGAGGAAAATGGGCTTACAAGAAGACTACCACATTCCTCTAAAAAGAAAAAATGTGGGTACTAACCCTTCTCCACCATACATTCCACCTTCTTCACACATTGATCCAAATTTACTCATTACACCTACACATTCTCCTCCACCACCATCACCTGACCCACAGGATACAGGGGATGGGGATATAGAGGACTACACACCACAGGATACTGACCCATGGGATAATTGTAATGCTGACCCTCAACCAGATAATGACCCCGACCTATATCCATCCAGACCTTCTCCAGAAGATAACATTGGATATATTGAGCTCGTTAACAGAGCTGCACAATATCATGGAGTAGAGCTTCATAAAGAGACTTTAGAGGAGGATTTTTTGTTTGACACACTAAGTTCATCTCAAAGGGCTACACAAACATTACCAATGTTGGAAGGTATGCTTAAACATACTGATGACATCTTTAAAGACCCTGTAAGAGCTAGAATTATCACTCCCAGGGTAGGGAAAAAGTACAAATCTGCTCCTAATGACCCTGTATATATCAGAGGACAGTTACCCTTGGTCTCTCTGGTAGTTTCCAACGCTCGTAAAAGAGCAAATTCGCAAACAGGTGAAGCCCCTCCTGATAAAGAGTCCAAATTAATTGACGCTTCGGGCAAAAGGGTAGCGTCACAAGCAGCTAATCATTGGCGCATTGCCAATGCTCAAGCACTATTGGCAAGGTATGATAGAGCTCATTATGATGAGCACGAAAAGCTCATTGAATTTCTTCCTGATGAGCATAAGTCTAGAGCTAGTGCCCTTATTCAAGAGAGTAAATTAATAACTAATACATGGGCATCGACTCCATTGTTACATTGTTTTCCCGCAGAGGGTGATAATGGATTTCATAAGAGTAGTAAAAGGAGATGTCCATGAATGCATGTATCTAAGTAAGATGTTACTGCAACAGGTATAGGTACCCGGGGAGGCGGATAGGCGCCTATGAATCTACAGCTCTACATGCCAAGAACAGATGCATACTGGGTAAGTAGCATTTTCCGTTCGAGGCATATGAGCTGTATATCATATGCTATGCATAGACTACATAGCAGTTATCTCCCAAAGAGGTGGCTAACCTGTATCTGTTGCAGTGGTCTGAAATAGTGTACGTAAAACTGCCTGGCCCACTCTAGCTTGTTGTCTTGCTAACACATCTACACAATAGTGTTTTGTGAATGTGTGCGGTGTAGACCATGTTGCAGCTTTGCATATGTCATCTATGGGTATATTTCCTAAGAATGCCATAGAAGCCCCCCAGTTTGCGTGTGGAGTGTGCTCTAGGGGGAACTGTTAACGTTCGTTTTGATTTTGCATAGCATATTTGAATGCACTTGACTATCCACCTTGCAATACCTGATTTTGATATGGGATTGCCTTTGTGTGGTGGAGCAAAAGCGACAAATAGTTTGTGGTGCGGAAAGGTTTTGTCCTTTCTATGTAATAAAGCAATGCTCTTTTCACATCTGTGTGTAGGGCACGTTCTGCCACTGAATCTGGTTGAGGGAAGAATACAGGTAACTCAACAGATTGGTTGATATGAAAAGCAGAAATGACTTTGGGAAGGAATTTAGGATTAGTCCGAAGAACTACTTTACTGTGGTGCATTTGTAAAGAGGGTTCTTCTACAGTTAATGCCTGAAGCTCACCCACTCTTCTGAGTGATGTGATAGCAACGAGGAAAGCAACTTTCCATGTGAGAAATTTCATGTTCACATTTGTGCAGTGGTTCAAAGGGTGGACCCATTAGTCTGGTGAGAACAATGTTGAGATTCCACACTGGAGCAGGTGGACGTCTCGAGGTAATGACTCCTTTTGAGCCCCTCCATAAAGGCTTTGATAACGGGTATTCTAAAAAGAGATAGATGTTGTCTATTCTGAAGGTATGCAGCTATTGCAGCTAGATATAAGCGTATGGACGTGTACGCTAAATTGGAACGTTGTAGATGTAATAAATAACAATGTTTTGTACCGAAGCATCAAGCGGGTTGATGTGGTTATTACAGTATATCACAAACCGCTTCCACTTTGCTGCATAGCAGGCTCTTGTGGTAGGACGTCTAGCCTCTCTGATAATATTCATGCAGTCTGGCGGTAGATTAAGATAGCCAAACTCTAAGATTTCAGGAGCCAGATTGAGTTGACTGGGATCTGGATGTCTTATGTCTCCATGGCTCTGTGTGAGAAGATTGGGTGTAAGACTTAGTTTTGGTGAGGAACTACTGAGAGTTCCAATAGGGTTGTGAACCAGGGTTAACGTGCCCATGTGGGAGCAACTAGGATTAGTGTCAGGGATGCCTGTTTGAGTTTCCGAACCACTAATGGAATGAGTGGGAGAGGCGGAAAAGCGTAAGCTAATATCCCTGACCAATTCATCCATAGTGCATTGCCTTTGGACAATGGGTGTGGATACCTGGACGTGAAGTTTGGGCATTTTGCGTTTAGATGTGTGGCGAACAGGTCTATCTGTGGGAAGCCCCACCTTTAGAAGAATGGGAAAGTGTTCAGCCCAGATAAGAAACATCCAAGCCCCCTATTCCAGAGGTATATAGTTTGTTCCATTATCTAAGTTTATGGAGGTTCGTACTTTGAGTAAACTTGGCAGCATAATGATATTCCTGTCCTAGGTCTGTCAGTCTCTCCTAATGACTTTAGGTAGCGTTGTACCCAGTCTCTGCTTACCATCTTGTCTTTTTTGTATGTGTCTGTGTATCAATGTAGAGCGCAATTTAATTTACTGGCTCAAATCATTGGTATGAGAACCTACCAAGGTAAGTGTCTGTTGCCAGTTAACCAGTTGTCAGAGAAAGAAGGTCATAGTAGAGTCTACCTGTTCACCCACTCACAAGTGTCACCATAGCTGGTGGAAAAATATTTAAAGGGTTTTTGACATGAGAAGAAAATCTGGCTCTTGTGTTAAAGCCTAGAACAGGATGGGTGGCTTTCTAGACCTGCTGCTGTTTTCTAGCTTATCAGAGAGACTGACCGAGTGTGTTACAGGAAACCAGGCAAAAGTAGATGAGTTAAATTTGCACGAGTTGACAGGTAGTAGTGGAAGTTGTTTTCATTAGTAAGTAAGTCCGTTTTTATATAGCGCAGCTACTCACCCTTACGGGTCTCAAGGCGCTGGGGGCCGTAGTGGAAATTAAGTGAGCTATTGCCCAGAGTCACATGGTGCTGAGCTGCCGCCGGAGCCGGGGATCGAACCGTGAACCCTGTGCTCCGAAGTCAGCTGCCCTGGCCGCTGCACCACACCTCATTAAAATAAACCTGGTCATTTTCAGTTTATTGATATGGCTGTCGAAGATGATGCCAAGATTGCAGGCTTGAGAAGAGGGAAGGCCCACATCACCTGGCCACTGTTTAGAAGTGCAGGTGGTGGAGTTACCAAAAACCAAGACTTGGTCTTTTCTGAGTTAAGACGTAGGGTACTGATCTTCATACAGGCAAGCAGACACGCAGTCTTAAAAATTTGCCTGTTTGAGGCTGAGGTTACCATCAAGGCGAAGGATGTGCTGGGTATCATCCTCATCAGTGTAGAAACAGATGTATGGACTGTAACAGCACAGCAAGACATAAAGGTCTACTTCCAGCTCTCTCAAAGGTTCTTGAAAAACACATTCACTAGCAGCTATCTCTATAGCTAGAAAGCAACGACCTGCTACACACCAGCCAATCTGGGTTTCGCTCCAATTGCAGCACTGAAACAGCACTGGTGGAGGTGGTCGATTTCATCAGACTTAGCCGCGCTGCTTCTTACGTTGGATCTATCAGCAGCGTTTGATACGATCCCTCATCACAGCCTACTGGCACGTCTCAAGTCTGTTGGGATTCGAGGACAGGCCTGGAAATGGTTAGCCTCTTTTCTCGAAGATAGAGGACAAGAGGTTGGGTGTCCTCCCTTCTCGGCTGAACCCCGAAAGCTGAAGGTGGAGTACCACATGGCTCTGTCCTAAGCCCTACACTGTCCAATGTGTATCCTACTCCCCTGGCAGGCTTGGCAGAAGCATTGGGTGCTAAGGTTGTGTCGTATGCTGGTGGCACCTAATTGCTCTCGTCTTGGAAGAAAAATGAAACATTCCTGGGTGATAAAATTAGAAACTGTCTGACCAAAGTTTTCCAATGGCTCTCCTCTCACCAACTGAAATGTAATGCTGGGAAAACTTAGCTCCTCTTCTTTGGACTAAGAGCAGAGGAAACATGGCAGACCTTTTGGCCGAGGGATGCTCCTCCGCCACTAACCCATACTAATTCGGTCAAAAATCTAGGTATCAAGTTTGATGGAAAACTCTCGTTTCAATCACGTCAGTGCAGTGGTTGGAACCTGTTTTGCCTTATTATGCTTGCTGAGAAAGTTCCTTCATTTCCTGTCTTTGGCAGCGAGACATCAGGCGATCCAAGCTCTGATTACTACAAGACTGGACTATCGCAATTCACTGTATTTAGGCCTGCCTGACTATTTGATCGATAGGCTGCAGAGGGTTCTGAACGCAGCCACTCGAACAATATTCTGCCTTCCTCAGAGTACTCGTGTATCTCGACTTCTTAGTGACCTGCATTGGCTTCCGATCAGGAAAAGGATCACATTTAAGATCCTCCTACTCCTCCATAAAGCATTACATGGGACAGGCCCAGGTTACTTATGAGGGAGAATCGGATTCTACACTCCCCCCAGACATTTGCGCTCAGCAAACCTTTGTCGGGCCAAAATTCAGCGGATCAATAAAGGGAACAACCCCTGGATTTAAGACGCATTAAAGCAACCCTTATATTCTGGAAAAAGTTAAAAACCTGGCTTTTCCCCAACAGCTCATGTTTATCCCTATTTCCCCTTGCTATCCCACTTTTGCATTAGCTCCAGGACACTCATTGGAGTAACAGCGCTCTAGAAATGCGGTAAAAAAAAGAGTGGGTGATGAGCCCACAACCACCGGCTTTGAAGAAAGAGGGTCACAAATACAACTGTTTTTAGTGGTCACAAATGGAGGTTCGGCCATTTGTGACTGCTAAAAAGGGTTGTAGCATGTATCAACCCTATTTTGCGAGTCTGTAACCTATTACCGACTTGCAAAATAGAGTTTGTGAGTCGCTGTTAGGAAGGGGCGTGCCAAGGGTGTCACTTCTGAATAGCGAGTCGCAAGGGCATGTATGATTGTTCTGTGACCGGAATGCGGTTGCAAAACAATCGCAGTGTACTGCCTACTTCCAAGTAGGTGGTAAGCCACTTGCAAACTTGAAGGGGTCCCAAGGGGACCCCTTCCCCTCTGTTTGGCAGCGAAAGCGTTTTGTAAGAACAGGCAGTGGTGCTACGGACTACTGCCTGCTCTTAAAAAATGAAACTGATACGTCCCACTTTTGTTTTTCAAATTCATCTCGTTTTCCTTTAAGTAAAACGGGCTGCATTTAAAAAAAAAAAAAAAAAGCTTTATTTAAAAGCAAACCAAGGCAAGGGGTCTGCTGTCCCCAGCCAGCCACCATCCCTGTTATTGCCCAGTCCTAATGGGTCGCAAATTGCAACCTGCCTCGTGAATATTGATCCGGCAGGTAATTTGCGACCCTATTGGGAATCGCAAAATAGGTCTGAGACTCATTAGTACATTTCCTTTTGCGACTCGCAAATTGAGAGCAGCTCTACACTTCACAGCCAGACTCTTAACAGTATCTCAAGAGTCCTGAGGTTCAGATGTGCCCAAGCAGAAAATAAAACTTTCTATGGGAAAGCAGTGCCATTTTGGAACTCTACATACAGACTTTGTAATTTAACTGCCTTGCCTTCAGATAGTAAATGCAAATCAATTTCCAAGTTATTCCTGATCTTGCCGGATCACCAAACTGAAGAGCGAACAGTTGTTACTTTTTCTGTTCTCCCCTGCTGTCGTTTGTTCTTAGATGTTTAATATGTAACTGCATGTGCTTTGCTGTACTTGCTCAATCCGATAGCTGGCAGTTCTAGGTGCACCTGGTTATATTTCTGCATGCCTATTGGACTGGAGTAAAGCTGCAAAAAAATACACTAAATGTCTATATAGAGTACGAGATGAGTGCATAAAGGACAAGTTACCTACCTTCGGTAACACCTTATCTGGTAGAGACATGATCTAGCCGCAGATTCCTTACCTTTGAACTTCCAGGCGTCAGGCTGGATCTGGAAGATTTTTGTTAGCAGTACCCCTGCGCGCCGGTAAATGGCGTCTGCTGACTCCGCGTGACATCGTCTGCGTGTTCGTCGTTGTGACATCCGCGTCGTCAATATAACCGCCACTCCGGCGCGCTGACGTCAATTCTTTTCTTCCCGCGCCATCACCGCCGATCCGTTGGAGAGCTACCCCCCCCCTCATTTTTTGACAGACTTATTTTGACTTTTTGTCGACTTCGTCAGTGTGTTAGGAAGTCATGTCAAGGGGTTCAAGCCGTGCGGCGCCTGTCACCGCGCCATGCCGGTCATGGACCCCCATTTGGTTTGTCTTTGGTGCCTGTAGTGCGACCACAACTCCAATTCGTGCTCAGACTGCCGGGCCATGGCGCCGAAGGCTTTGAGGGAGCGGTCCCTAAAGCTTCTCGCGGCCTGGCGTCCTACACTGCGGAGGTCGCCTCGTCGGTCTCGATCCTGGTGCAGATCTTGGTCAAGAGGAAGGTCCGAGCATCGTTCCGGAGAAGTCTGGTAAGAGGCACCACAGGAAGTCGAATAGTGCTTCAACTTCGCCCCGCCCATCTCGCGAGCCCCACCCAGTTAAAGGAATTTTATGACACCATGTGCGCCATATTTGGGTGGACTGACCCTGCTGGCGCACCTTTGGGCTCAGAGGACGGAGGGGCCCCTGTGGTTCCCATGCCGGCGGCTCCCGCCACGGCTTCCGAGTGGACACGTTCCAGGTCTGGACCGATGCCGGTCGTACCTCCACAGCGACATTCCCCTGCGTCGCGGCCAGCGAAGAGGTCCTCTGCGTCTCCGCCGCCCACCGGTAGCGCCTCCCCGATCCTCATTCTGTCATGTCTTTTAGGATAGTCCCATCGATGTATACCCCATTTTTACATACATTGTCCCATCCACACGACAATAACGATTCTAAACCGGTGACCTTTTACCTAGTAGCTTGCTCCTGTCTCCTCAACACCAGGCTCCAAGTATTCTATCATAATCCCTGTACCTGACGTACATAAACATGTCCCCAGGCACGGCAAATTTATTCTGTATAAGGGTCACCACCTTTTTTCATCCTTGGCCAACAGCCAGCTGTGCATGATCACGCTTGTTTAGAAAAGCATCGGTGATTGTTTTCAAAACATCCATGATTGTTTTAATAACATATTGATTCTAGAAAAAACCCTGGCGTGACCACTGTAGTATAAAAGACCCTCACTCCCCCCTACAAATTAGAGGGGAATTTCTTCCAAGCTGAGACCGGGGTCCTGCATGCCGAATCTCCGACAAGCAGCGGTCTGACATCCCTTGCGGGTTGTCATCCTGGATGTAGACACAAGGTCCTTCGTTCTCAACCATCAGGTCAGGGGACTGGTTCTTCCCTAAGGGTTTCTTGGCTACAGAGACACATCTATACACACCTACACATCCAGGTTAGGCTAGGTACATCTTAGCAAAATTACTTAGGGCGCGCACTTTAGGAATATTCAAGTGCTACTGTTTTTATCTGAACTGCTTCTGTTCATCTTAGCACTATGGTAGAAATGTATCTACTATTTACTATATTGGTACTAGCAATCTCTTTCGTATGCTTCTGTCTCCTGTCGCAGCACATATGTTTTACACAAGATCCTCGCTGGACCAATAAATTCTCATTGAAACGTCCTAATCGCCACCCTGTGTTTTTTCTGAGAGAAAGCAAGCACGAGTGTCTGAGCGAAACGTACTGTAATGTTTTCCACGATCCCTAACGAATCAGGTTTGTCATGTTCAGTGGTTGCCAGAGACTACATACACCACTCTAGAATGCAGGGGTGGGGGGGGGTTGTAGTGGCACTGTAGAGCTAGCTGGTCTAGCGGCTGACATATCCTGTGGGGGTGTCCAGAAGCGGTTGGGACACCAAGCCCTCAGTGTAGGTCATCCAAAACGCGCAGGTCCTGGGGGACTTCTAGGAACTACATTGGTTTGATTCTTATATTAACAGTAAAAATCTGAGTAGTTCAGTCGTGCTTTCTCAGAAAGCTCTACTCGCACCTTTTCAGAGACGTCTGAAGTGAGGAGGGAAATCCGCCTCAGCTGAGCAGATATACTTTGTGTATTGGCTGAAGGTTTAGCAAGCTAGTAAGGATGAAAAGTTCTCACATTATGCAAAACCCTGTTATATGGCCATTAGGGTCATTCTCGACATTGCTAAGTTAGCATGAGCTTTGCTGCCATGATGCTGCTTTTGCGCACGTTACTACATGACTTTATTTTGCAAGACTCTATTTATGCCTTTCACATGAGAACTGTCTGCTTTTCACGTTCTCTGCTAAGTTCCTGGAGTTTAGTCTGAACACGATGTGCAAGGTCGATAAACAATGCCCCTTGTTGTTCTGTTCTGGTCAGTCCCTAGCACCCAGACATAACATTTTAAACACAGCTGCACTGCTGGAGACTCGTGCTTTGATATTACAGGGATGCATGTTTTAACACACACTTGGAGAGAGCCCTTTCCATGGAGAAGAGCTATGCTGTTCCTATGATGTAAGCCTTACATCTAGGCTTTAAGGTATGGGGTCTGCTGACAAAGCCCAGAGATCTTCTTTTATATCGTAAACTTCTTCCAGTCAAGGGGAGGGTGGTTAGGCCTTATAGTCCCTTTTCCACTGTCTTTATATAATGACATCCCCCTTTGTACTCTATGGAATTGTAACTATGCTAATTGTTCTGAGTTTATGCATTTTGCTGCTGATAGTGGCTCGTATACTGTATTATAGAGCACTATAGTTAAAATAAACATTTTGAACTATTACAGTGACTCTGCCAATTCTTATCTGTGGACAAGTACGAGTGAGCGAGCGAAAGGGTATGTCTTGCCACCGCGATTCGTGAGAGAGTCGGGAGTGTTGTGTTCTGGGTTGTCTAATCATTTGTGGCTTCTTGATTTTGGAGGAGAACGAATGAGACACTATAGCTAGTTGGTTTAGGGTTTTTGGGCACTAAGGTGGTAGGTTGGTACACCCCTATACACAGAGGTCCTGTTTTCCTGCGCATAGTTCTGTGTAGGTGCAGAATCCCCGCAACATGGCGCCGCCCACGTTTGGTCTGGTTCTTATCCGCGAGACTCCTGAGTAGTGCTTGTGCTTGTCCACAATCCCCTCACATCTGTTTCCGAAGACAGTTGTGACGGTGTAACCTCCTATATTGATGTTTTATAGGTTTTTCAAGCTTGAATTTTTAAAGGTTCCTTCTCTTTCTCATTAACCCGTTATTGCGCTGCCGTGCTTTAGGTTGTTTTTCTTTGTTATTCATTATGGCGGTTGCCATTGCACCGCCTAATCGGGCTGCAATATCAGCTTATTTGACTCAAAATGGGGTCCCTAATGCTGGTGTTGCGTTTATTTTTGTTGTAGAAGCGGATGCAGCTTACCGCTTCGAGATGTTTTATTCTTGGGTCACCTTTCCGGCGGTAGATGGAACAGATCATTTGTTTCACGAATATACTGCCACTGCCCTTCCTCAGATTTATCAGCTTTATAAGGCTCTCGAAGTTCTGCTAACGGCTTGGCAACACCAAATATGGTTTAATGGCGCCCTTCCACACCCAATAACGCCGGTCCGTTTAGGCCCTTTATCGATAGATGAGGCCACGTGGCCTGTGTTGGCTGGGAGTAGCCCACACCCACGTTATCTAACTGCTACAATCGCAGAACTCCGTGTATTACATACTTCATTAATACGTATACATAGAGCTGTTATACAGTTCATGTCGCGCAACTTTCAGGTGGGACCACCTGGCGTTGCTGCACAACCAGCTGGACCTGGTGGTGTAACCATCAGTCCTCTTATAATTAATTCAGTGATGGGCAAGCGTCCACAAAATAAGGATGAGTTACCTTATTGGCTTGCTGAGAAATTTGGACAAATCGAAGCTGTTTTTCTGAGTACCACTCCCGTGGAGAAACACAGGATCTTAACCATAAGTTTGCCTAAAGACTTGATTCCCGAATTAGCTGATTGTAACACCTGGGGCAAGGTGTTTGCAGCGGTATATTCGAAGGGTTTCGGCACTCCCTCCATGACCGTACTCCCTTCCGTGATAAAACGTGTTCAGGATGAACACGGAGCCAAGGCGGCTCTAGAATTAGGGATGAGACTGGTGGTGGTGTTCGACGTGGTTGCTAATATGATCCTTGCTAATGTCAAGGGTGATGCTGTGAGCTTACAAGTGGCTCACCGCTTGGAGGCTGTCGCAGACGCAGATAAGCCACGAGAATTACCGAAGATTATTGCAAAGGCTTATAAAACCATTGGCCGCAATAGTCTGGGAGTTAAGCCTTTTACTCAAACACAGATGCAATCTCAAACACAAAAGGCCCAACCTGATAAAGACTGGCACCCGTTCTTTCCTAAAAAGAACTGGAAAAATAAAAAACGGGGGCAGCAACAGCAGAAGCAAGGTTCGCGTGCTGGTTCACCGACACCTGAGCCTTCTGAGCGTACTTATGATTTGCGCGATTGCGCGAAAATTAAGATTCCTGATAGATTTCATGTCCCTGATCAGCACTCCCCTTGTTCTTTACAGGACACTTCGGACTCTCAAGTCGGTGGAGGGGAGCGCCAGGATCGTGGCAAAGGTCCAACTAATCAACAGGGACGAGATCAACCTCGACAGTTTGACGTTAAAGCCAAACAAGAGGACCTGCCTCGTTTTCGACCCCCGTATCAGAAGAAAAAAGTTGCCGCTTTAACAGCGAGGTATGCCTCAGACGGTGAGAACGCGACTCCTGGACTGGACATGGGCAGTGACTGCTCGACAGCGCAGCCGAGGTTACCATAGTGCGGGAGGCACTGCGTCCCTGTCTTGAGGCGACAGCAACTGATACATTCATAACAGTAGAAACAGCAGATACCCGGGTAGACTCTGAGATTATTTTCCAAATTGAAGGTGATGTGCAGCGTCCGATCAAAGCGGTTTTCTGGCAAAATCTAACCTCGTACGACATTTTGTTGGCGGATGCAGATTGGCCTCCACCATTTGTGTTAGCCACTTCTAAAGGGGAGTACGTGATACTCCTGAATTTTTCGCGTTTCGTCCCTGAGGAGCATGCAATGGCTTTAGCAGCTGAGTGGGCTTTGGCCCTTGCCCCAGCGGTGTACCTTAACCAGGTGGGCTGGGATATTGATTCACCGGCCCATGAGATAACATTACTGTCTATACCACAACCGCAGTATCCAATCAAACGTGAAGCTAAGGTGCACGTTTGTGACATTCTGACACAGTTAGAATATCAAGGACTGATTGAATCATGTACATCACCGATGAATAATCCTCTATTTACGGTATCAAAACCTGACGGTTCATATCACATTGTGTTGGATTACTGAAATTTGAATACTCATTTGCGGTGCAAAACACACAGCTCCGCGCTGGTGAACAACCTTGTTCGTAAAAAACACAAAACTACACTGGACATATCCAATGGTTTCTACAGTCACAATCCGGCACCTGAGAGCCGTGACTTGACAGCATTCACCGCCGTCGGAAATCAGAAAAAATGTACACGCTTGCCTATGGGGTATAAGAACAGCCCCGGGGCATTCGCTGCGCGTGGTGTCTTTGTTACACGACCTAGATCAAGATGCGTTCTCGTACGTAGATGACATCTATCTAACGGATGATGAACTTATGATGCATCTTGTCCGAGTCGACCGCATAATTTCAGCATTTGCCGACTATGGATATAAATTCAATTTTGCAAAATCATACATCGCTCATTTGGTGGTGCTCTTTTTGGGCTATGAGCTCAATAATGAAGGAAAGGGGTTAGCCCCCCACTTCCTGGAGAAATGTGCTCAATTGCAACCCCCTTCTACACTGAAACTTCAGTCCTTGCTGGGATTTTTGAATTTCGGGAGGACATACATTCCTGATTATGCCCAGCTTATGAAGCCGCTTAATGCTTTAATACAACCAACATATTCTTCTGCCAGCTGGCTTCCGGAACATACCTCTATCCTACAATCTTTGCAATCTGACATGCTTGCAACTAACTACTTGTTGACGCATGATAACACCACGAACCTGGTGATGCGTATAGTACCAGGGAAGGTGGGTTTCACTTACTTGACGTTCCATGAGGGGGACACAGTACCTATAGCATACAAATCACATTAGTACACTGCAGCTGAAATGCGTTTCTCCAATGTTGAAATTTTTTAACAGCGGTCCAAATGGCGCTTCTGAAAGAACGCTCACTGGCGCAAGGTAAACGCATTCTTATGGTCACGCCCTTCCCTGCTTTGGAGGCCGTGACTAAAGCAAGTGTACCTAACTCTAAAGCATTACATCCCCGTTGGATACAATGGGCTACGTCTTTGACATCGTCTGATGTCACGTTTATCTTTGACCCTGCACTTCAGACACAGGAGTTTTTACAGTATGAACATGTTCATCCTCCTCCGTTGTCATTGCTTCCTTTACATGATTACACATGGATCATTTACACCGATGGCTCGGCTCAACCGGCCACCGGCTCCAAACACGCTTTTCAGCGGCTTGCGCAATTGTTGCTGGTTCGATTGTCAATGGAGAGTTTAAGTCTTCCATAGTGCATACTCAAGCACTTGGAGACTGTACGGCACAATTGGCGGAGCTGCGTGCTCTTGTTCTTGCTCTCGAGTTTGCAGATCCTAATGTGAATACTCTTATTGTGTGCGATTCTTACTACTGTGTCCAGTCTTTTAATGACAACTTATTCTTTTGGAGTCGAAATGACTATCGAGACTCTAAAGGCAGCGCAATTAAGCATAAGACGCTTTGGGTTCGAGTGGCAGACCTTAAACGTCTGCCCCTCACACATGTTATACATACTCTTGGCCATCAGCGTGTGGGAGCACATGCTCTTGGTAATTCTTTGGCTAACGAAGCAGCCAAATCTGCAGTAGCCACGTGTTCCGTAGCAGCAGTTACAAGGTCCATGACTAAAATAGATAATGATATTCTAGCAGAGGTAGCTGCTACAAGGGAGGGAACTGCTTATCCTCAGGGTTTCCCTTTGAAATACTCTTATCATATTTCTCCCGAACAAGTTCCTTACGCTTCTATTCCATCTGTTGGGAATCGGCTGATTCCCAACATGGACCGCAGACTTGCTTTGATCAGAGCCGCACACGAGGGTGTGGCTTCTGCACATGCCGGGGTGTCTGCGACGGTCTCGATTTTACAGCAGCGTTATTGGTGGCGTGGTTTATATAAACAAACGCGTAATTATGTGCTTTCTTGTGACATTTGTCAACAAATCAAACCATCTACGGTGTCTCGCCCACCACACAGCTATGTATTTCTAATCAACCATTTGGCTGTGTATATCTTGATCACTGCGGTCCGTTCTCTTATGATACTGCATATAAATACATTTTAGTTGGTTGATTCGTGCACTAGATTCCTTTGGGTTTGGCCACAACGCAGTGCAGACGCTCGAAATGTCATCAGGGATTTGCCTGTCTTTGTCGGGACGTTTGCCTGTGGCACCTTCCACTCTGACCAAGGTCCAGCGTTCGCCTCTAAGGCGTACAAGGACGCGATGAAGTCAATGGGGGTGCTGGTGCAGTTTTCGTCTCCATACAGGCCTGAGGGCAATTCAATTGTGGACCAGTTGAACCGTGACTTAAAGCAATCCTTGACAGCTAGGGTCTTAGGTACTGGCAGGCCCATTTGTATGGTGTTCAACGTGCACTTAATCTCCCAAGAAGATCTCTGGGTGGGCGGACCCCATACGAAATGCTCTTTGGCATTAAAATGTTTGTGCCAGACCTTGATGGTCTAGATGTTGTGGCGGCAGCCGCAACCTTTGACGTAGATAATCATTCTACTGTGTTACAGGATCTACAAAAGACCCGTGACAGCTACGCAACTGAACATTTACCCTCTTCCAGTGATGCAGCACTACTGATTCCAGTTGCCGGCTGGCTTCCCAAGATTGGAGATCTGGTACGAGAAAAGCTTGAGAACAAAAAAGAATTTGGTCCCTCATATTGTGCTCCAGTTCCAGTACTTGGCTTGAAGGGTACTCGTACAGTCATTTTACCACCTTTACCTGGTCGCAAAGACAACAGATACATCTCAGTGGACAATGTCAAGTTACGCCGTCTGGCAGATTCTGAATAGTGTAACACCTGCAGTTTCGTGCAACACTATCTCTTTGAATCCGGTCACCTCAACCTCTACGACAAAAGCCTGTACCAGTGAGGATGAGATGGAAACTGCTGTTGACCTTTTGCCTGTTTTGCCTCCAGCCTCTTCCACCGCAGATGTCGAGTATACGTATCCCACAGATGAGTCCCAAAGGGAAGTGCCAAGCAATCCTCGACAACATCATGCTGATACCTCTCACCCACCTTTAATACAGAGGGGTGAAAACGGGTACTTTGGGGACCATGCCAGCTTCTCTTATGACTCATCCTCCTCGTCTTCTAGTTTGGCAGTTCCACCAACTAAAATAAGTGTTTTCATCTCTTGGTTCAAAAAGACTTACCTGGTCCCCCCCATGGACCTACATCTGGTTGGTACTTATCCTACTTTTTCTCTTTATGTCGATTGGATTTGTGACATTGTTCTTCTTACTCATCAATGGTCATTATTTGCCAGAACGGTCTGCTGTGAACTTGGTTGATGGAATTCTGGCCCCACACACATCGTCCCACATCATGAAACGTGATCAGACTCTTGTGAACATTTCAGCATTCCCGGTTGCAGATGGCATCGTTTGGGATAAAGTAGCTTTCTAAATTCACAGCCCGACGGAAGTGCTCAGGGTCCCATACTTGTTTCGCGTCTCAGGAGATGTGGTAACACAGAACATACATTCTAATGATTGGGATGTGCAAGCAGTACATTTATTGTTTTCTGATTTAAAATATGCTGCTTTTGATGCTGAAGATTTGTATTTAAATTCTGCCAATTATGCTGATCTCTTCTGTTATCAACACTATGGGCATCATTTTTTGCATAAAACAAACACTTTAAGACCGGTTTTTAATCACACTCAATGGGAACATTGTCCTACTCCCATACAGGGGAGTTCGAAAACTCTTAGAGATAAGTTCACATATTTTACAGATTATGACAGGTCCAATCTGGAATCCTATTTCTTTAAGCTACACTTGTCATCTCAATCCAAATTTATCCAGACCCACACTAAATTAATTTACTCCAACTCTTTTAGGACTAAATTGGCCACACAGGGTTATGATCACTGGAAAGAGACCATTGATTTAAAATCAATCTGGGGCACAAATCCTTGGCAGGTTCAGGGAACTGAGGCTCTGCATTGTGCCTGCCTAATCCCGGCCCAAATTTTATTTTTAAATGATAGTCTATCAAACCTCGTGCTTTGGCTTGGCAACTGGCAACCATCCATTCCGTCCTTAGCGGAATATGACAATTGGTGTGCTCAAACGAATTATACTATCGATGCATTGCGGGCTTTGTTTCAAAATGACACTTTTAATGTCTCTGAAATTGATTCATCCGGGTGGTTGGTGTGGCAAACAAGTTCAAATGCATGTCAATTGTGTTTTTATAATGTAACACCTGGCTTCACACAGACTAGACCGGACCCTCGTTATCCACGTTCACATTCGGTCACCACATACTCGGTAGGTAAATTATGCCAACAATGGTTGGCACATTCCACCCTGTCATCAGTGAAACAACACCTATCGCTCTTGTCGAATGACATCAATTTGGCTGATTTTATCTTAGGACCTAGGGTTCCTAGATCTAAGAGGTTTATATATGCAGCTTACAATGAGATTTGGAAACTTTCGCAGATGGAGGCAGCCTTTCGTCTGCGCCAAATTGATCACG
This sequence comes from Calotriton arnoldi, assembly GCA_963921515.1. Taxonomy (NCBI): domain Eukaryota; kingdom Metazoa; phylum Chordata; class Amphibia; order Caudata; family Salamandridae; genus Calotriton; species Calotriton arnoldi. Next base: position 501,121 of record CAWUFW010000313.1, on the reverse strand, counting down.
CAAATTTGGACAAAGTCCTTGCTGTGGTCGACAATAGCATCAATACACTTTCTTCACGCATTTATACATTGGATAATATTGTTTCTTCAGTTATTGATATTGCTCAGAATGATGTATCTGTGTTATATCATGGTCAAAATCAATTACGATTATGCAGTTTGCATGGACGTTACAGACTCTTAAAATGGGAAAGGTCCCTTGGGATTATTTGAATGCTTCTGCTCTGTTTTTACCATTTAATCTGACTGATAAACAACGTTTTATGTCCATGAAAGATGCTACATACACGCTATTGCACATTGAACAATTGGAGCCCTTGCCATTCTCTGTGGCGGAGATGGACTCAGCGATTCGGTTAATTCACGGGGTTATTTCTCTCCCATTCTCACTGTTTCAATTTAAATCTTGCATGCAACATTTTCCAATTGGCCGCTTCGAACCCCTGGGTAGTGCATTTTTGCATGAATTATGGTCCCTGCCTTTCACTTACAGATGTCAACGGGAGGATAAGGAGGTCTTCCCAACAGGGGAGGACTGCGATTCCACAGTAGGACATTCCCTAGTTTGTAAACACGTTAAATTGCACGGCGCATGTAATGTATCAGCGCCTAATCTTGCTTGTTTTTTTTAAAGGGATTCCAGTACCATCAATAATTCCCGCTTTTACCCTGCTTTCTAACGGCAGCTATCTTATTTTGAACAACCAAGACTGCTGTGGTTTACGGACATGAGTCCTGTATTTAGTAACTGTTTCACAACTCGTTACTTGTTGTAGCAATATGCTTTTTCCGCCCCCCCCCCCGCATGGGATTGCAGATAGTTCCATTTGGCCTTTCATTCCGACTTTGAAAACAGATTTCAACAAATTGAGCAGGCTCAAAGCGCTATTGTTCCAACAAGAAGTGGCTCTCACTTCAGCTCGAGAGACCTTCGAGTTACAGGTGGCTAGAACATCTAGTGAGATTCAATCACTTCTGAACACAAACTTCCCACTCCACTTTGGGGAGCTTATACACCAAATATTTAATGCGTCTGACACTAAAGGCCTTGCACATTTTTTTAAACAGGTGGGAGCAGGCCTTGTGACTTCTTTTCAGACGATATTTGGAGTAATACCGGCTTTTATTCATTCTATTTTTTCCAGCGTCTTCGGAGGATTCCCTTTATTGCTAGCGTTTGCTGGTGGAATCCTGCTTCTTCTGTTCCTGCTGCGCAATGGCTGCTCATCTTGTGGTAATGCACAGACCAGGCCAATTGCAACTGTACCGTGATAGACTGCAACAGGTTTTTGGGTGCCTGCCATTAGCAACGCTTGGCGTGAGTTATGGATTAACTTTTCGCTTTGCCTACTTTACTTGCGTGCAACCAGTTTTCTACTGTCGACGTGCCCCTTCTATTGGGCTATGGATTTATGCCTCTCCAATACGACATGTCCAGTCCCGGATTTTATCCAGTTAATGGGTCCCTGAGAGGCCCATGACCAGGCTTGTTCTGGGGATGGCCGTATGGCGCGTGCAGTAGCACTTGGAGTATTGGCTGAATGGGATATCTGTGCGGCTGCGCAGAACCTATTGCATCAGAGTTTCATCGAATATCACGCAAGTTGTCCGATTATGCTTTTGGAAGCATCAGATTACGAGGAGCAAGTTTGTTCCTTCGACCTACTTGATTGGATGGCATCCCTTTTTTCTACTAACGATAGAGATGCACTTCTGGAGGGAATTGCATTCTTAAGTTCACGTACTTTGATGGATTTACCACCTCCATCATAACATTTTCCCGGAGACGCCACCCCTTTACTTTTCAACCATAAAAGATAACATTTTTTTTTTTTAATTTTCCAATTTGGTTTTTTAAGACTCCTTTGAACTCTGCTTGGTTTTTGAACTCTGTTTTGGTCCTTTGTCTATGTCCTATGACCTTACTAGGGGGAGCGTGTTATATGGCCATTAGGGTCATTCTCGACATTGCTAAATTAGCATGCGCTTTGCAGCCATGATGCTGCTTTTGCGCACGTTACTACATGACTTTATTTTGCAAGACTCTATTTATGCCTTTCACATGAGAACTTTCTGCTTTTCACGTTCTCTGCTAAGTTCCTGGAGTTTAGTCTGAACACTATGTGCAAGGTCGATAAACAATGCCCCTTGTTGTTCTGTTCTGGTCAGTCCCTAGCACCTAGACATAACATGCTAAACACAGCTGCACTGCTGGAGACTCGTGCTTTGATATTACGGGGATGCATGTTGTTTTAACACACACTTGGAGAGAGCCCTTTCCATGGAGAAGAGCTATGCTGTTCCTATGATGTAAGCCTTACATCTAGGCTTTAAGGTATGGGGTCTGCTGACAAAGCCCAGAGATCTTCTTTTATATCGTAAACTTCTTCCAGTCAAGGGGAGGGTGGTTAGGCCTTATAGTCCCTTTTCCACTGTCTTTATATAATGACATTCCCCTTTGTACTCTATGGAATTGTAACAATGCTAATTGTTCTGAGTTTATGCATTTTGCTGCTGGTAGTGGCTCGTATACTGTATTATAGAGCACGATAGTTAAAATAAACATTTTGAACTATTACAGTGACTCTGCCAATTATTATCTGTGGACAAGTACGAGTGAGCGAGCGAAAGGGTATGTCTTGCCACCGCGATTCCTGAGTCGGGAGTGTTGTGTTCTGGGTTGTCTAATCATTTGTGGCTTCTTGATTTTGGAGGAGAACGAATGAGGCACTATAGCTAGACGGTTTTGGGATTTTGGGCACTAAGGTGGTAGGTTGGTACACCCCTATACACCGAGGTCCTGTTTTCCTGCGCATAGTTCTGTGTAGGTGCAGAATCCCCGCAACAACCCTACCTCTTAAACTTATTCTTCTCTTCTAAAATGACTGAGCCCGCGAGTAGCTCAGGGGAAGACTAATTTGCAAATGCTCTTAACATTACAGAAAACTGCAGACATGCAGTGAGTATGAAATTGTTAGAACACGGCGTACCGGCAACAGGTGGCAGTGTTACCTTCGCGATTGAGGCACACCAGGTGTTCGTATCAGAGGTATTCTATTCTTGGGTTCAGTTCCCACCTGCAAATCCAGTGACTAAATTGTTCCACACATACATTGTAGTTGAACCACCAGATGAATACATTCCATACGAAGACATTGAAGTCCCGTTAACTTACCAGCAGCATAAAAGCTGGTTTAAAGACGCCCTCCCACACACATCTGTCGTGAGACTCTGTCCGCTCAGCATAGAAGGAGCAACCTGGCCGGTCTTAGCGACATACACTCCACATCCCGAGATAGACTACCAGTGGATGAAGTATGTACAATATGCAAAGACCTAGTCAGGCTATACAGACACATTGTCCAGTTTGTCATGCGAACATTGACAGTCCAACCTGCAAGAAATGCTCCAGCTGGTCCACATCAGACCACATCTATAATTAACCCACAGACACTGAAATCAGTAATAGGGACAATTCCTTCCAAACAGGAGCAAATTCCGTTCTGGATAGCACAAAAAATTGCACAGCTGGAAGCAGTATTTCTCCATACGGGTCCGCAGGAAAAACATAAAATGCTAACAATTTGCTTGCCAATGGGGATGGTTCCCTCAATTGAGGATTGTACCACTTGGGAAACAATCTTTGCTGCCGTTCACGTCAGAATACACTGTACTCCTTCCTTAGCAGTTGTTCCAGAAGTATTGAAACAAATACAGAATGAGTACGGGGCAGGACCTGTCCTGGACTTGGGAATTAAACTGGTGGGTAATTTTGCTCAAGTCTCTGCTATCATGCTGAGCAATATAAAGGGGGAGGCAGCAGCAGTGGCGGTACACAGCCGCCTAAGGGGAATAGCACCTAGAAATGGGGAGCGTGATTTTCCAAAAATTATCGAAGAAACCTATGCTGAATTAGGTAGAGATAATTTCATAACAAAAGCAGGGAAGCCACAAATGGCGGGTAGTCCCGACAAGGACAACTCGAAGCAAGCACCCACTTCTTCTAAAAAGAAATGGGAAGACAAAAATTCTAAAAATAACAATTCAGAAAATAATTCATGATCAAGGGGCGGGTCTCCCCAATGGGAGTCCTCTGAAAAGAGGTAGAACCTTAGGAATCGTGATAACATTAGGAAACCTGATAGATATCAGGACACTGATACACGTTCCTTTCGTTCCTTCCAGGGGTCATCAAAAAACTGAGAGGGACGGGGGATCAGAACAAAAGATTGAAGATCGACCAAAGACAAAAAAGGAAACACATCGCACTTCAGATAACATTATCAAACAGGAAGAGCAACCTAAAGCAAAACCTCAATTCAAAAAGAAGAAAGTAGCTGGCTTAAAAGTTAGAAATGCCCAGGTTACTGAGGACTCGGCTTCTGAACGGGGAATGGGCTCTGATGATGCTAGACAGCGCGGCAGTAGTAACAATAGCTCGCTAGAACCTGAAGGATTTTCTGGTGACAGCAGTATTGAATGAACACATCACGATAGAAACGCCAGATATGAGAGTTAGTGTCCCACATTGATTGCATGAAATTACACTTCAAATAGAGGGGGACATCTTGAGAAAGGTTAAAGTTCTCTTTTGGGAGAACTTAACATATGAATATGACATACTGCTAGCAGAAAAAGATTGGCCGCCTGAGCTTGCGATGGATTGCCCTAAGGGGGAAAGCGTCATTTTGCCCGCTTTCTCTGACCTCGTTCCAGAATCTTTAAAACATTCATACGTGCAGGAGTGGGCGCTAGCTCTGGCATTATACCGCAACCATGTAGGGTGGGACGTGGAGTCTACCCACATCGAAATCCCATTAAAGTCTACTCCAAATCCACAGAGACCGTACCCTATAAAAAACGATGCAAAAAGACAGGTCAAAGAAATCTTAGACCAACTTGAATACCAAGGTGTCATTGAGACTTGCACCTCCCCGATGAATAATCCTTTGTTTCCAGTAATGAAACCCGACAATACGTATCGTCTAGTTTTAGATTACTGACATTTAAACACATGCACACGAACATTTGCAGTTCAGAATGCACACAGTGCCGCATTAATGAATAACATTGTGCGGAAGAAATACAAAACGACATTAGATATCTTGAATTGATTCTTCTGCCAGAATATAGCTCCAAGAAGCAGATATTTGACAGCATTTTCTGCACTCGGGACTCAGTGAAATTTTTGTTGTTTGCCTCAAGGATATAAGAACAGCCCAGGCCTATTCTCGGCAAGAGTGTCAGAAATATTACAAACTTGCAATGAGGCTGTGTCCTAAGTAGATGACATCTACCTAACGGACGATGAATTACTTGAACACTTGAGCAGGGTGAACAGCATAATTGTGGGATTCGCCAACTTGGGCTATAAATTTAATTTCAAGAAATCTAAAATTGCCCTTCTTAATGTCCAGTTTTTGGGATATGAGCTATCAAGTGAAGGCAAGAGCCTGGCAGCCAACTTTCTAGAAAAGTGTGCGCTGCTCCAACCTCCACAAAATCTAAAGGGTTTGCAATCCATTTTAGGATTTCTAAATTTTGGCAGAACATACATTCTAGATTACGCAGAAAGAGTAAAGCATTTCTATGACTTAATCAGACCTGATTTCACACCACATCAGTGGACACAGCAACACACAGATACTCTGCGTTCAGTTCAGGCTGACATGATAGCATCTAGAGATTTGCACACACGTGTAAATACCACTAATTTGGTGATCCTGGTCATCCCGGGTTTATCATTATTATATACCTACATCACTTTCAATGAAGGTGAGACAGTTCCAATTGCATACAAATCACATTTGTACACAAATGCTGAAATGCGATTTGCGGCAACAGAAAAAATATTGACTGCGGTGCAGACTGCTGTTGTGAGAGAAAGAGCACTAGCGCAGGGGAAACGCATTATCATCGTAACCCCGGTACCAACTTAAGAAGCTGTTACCAAAGCGAACATTCAAAATGCGAAAGCACCACATCCGCGATGGATCCAATGGGCTAATTCTCTCACTGCAACAGATGTAGATTACAGATACGATTCTACATTAAAAACACAAGAGTTCCTGCAATATGAACAAGAATACCCTCTGCCGAATGAAATCTTGCCTCTAGAGAAATATGAATACATCATTTACACTGATTGATCTGCTCAGCCTGCCATAGGAAGTAAACAATATAGCGCTGCATGTGCTATGGTGAAGGGACGTATGTGGGATGGCAAGTTCCATCACAGCAATAAGACTACGCAATCTCTAGGAGATTGTACAGCGCAGTTGGCAGAGCAGACAGCACTACAGTATATGGATAGGGAATTCCCCACACTGATAGTGTGCGATTCGTTTTACTGTGTGGAGTCTTACAATGAATATCTTGATTACTGGGGCCAGAATGGATTTAGAGATTCCAAGGGTTGCACAATTAAGCATAAATTGTTATGGGAACAAGTGGCAAAGCTGAAAGCATGCCTGCCACGGGCTCAAGTTATTCACACATTGAGTCATCAGCGTGTTGACGTACACGTTGAAGGGAATTCACTGGCTGATGAAGCCGCCAAGGCGACAGTGCGAATTGCTGCCGTTGCTGCAATCACTCGTTCTAGCACGAGGATAGACGGAGACATACTGATAGCTGTCAACGCCTCAAAGAACTGCTCTGCCGTTCCAAAGGGCTTTCCACTCAAATATTCCTATAAATTAGATGTGCAAAACACACTGTGTGCTCAAATACCAGGAGTGGGGGATAGAGTTATACCAATCAGAGCTACCAGATTAGGTTTAATCCTTGCTGCATACAAGGGTCTGGGCTCTGCACACGCAGGAGTCACCGCTACGGTCTCATTACTGAAGCGGCGATTCTGGTGGCCAAGTTTGTCTAAACAAACTAAGGCTTATGTCTTAAAGTGCGACATCTGCCAGCAGATGAAAGGTTCCACCGTAGCAAGGCCACCACAAACACCATCACTCATTTCAGACAGACCTCTTGCATGTGTCTATTTGAATCACTGCAGCCCCCTAAATTCAGACAAGCCTACAAGTACATCTTGGTGGCAGTGGATTCATGCTCTAGATTTCTATGGGTTTGGCCTCAGCGCTCGGCTCACGCTTGAACTGTTATAAAGGATTTGCTAGTCTTTATTGGGACATACACAATTGGCACGTTACATTCCGACCGTGGCCCTGCGTTTAGCTCTCTGGCTTACAAGGAAGCCATGGAAAGTATGGGCGTGGCCATTCGGTACTCCTCCCCTTACCATCCCGAGGGAAATTCGGTGGTGGAGAGGAAAAACCGGGACCTAAAGCAATCCTTAACAGCAAGGGTATTGGGTACGGGCAGTAGTTGGGTCAATCACCTATAAGGGGTCCAGAGGGCACTTACACTTGCATACTATACTAGCAAAGTTGGGCGGCTGGGACAATTCGAAGACGTATAGCAACATTGGGCAGGGTACTTGAAGAGATATACAAGCATACTACAGATGATCCAAAGGGGTGGGGCAAATGTTATTTTATATAACATCATTGTTATGTTGATTATAGTTAAGTTCTGAATGCCAAGACATTACGCCAGCTGAGTGCACACTGGACTTGAAATTTAATGTAATTGACTGCGATGTAACATGTTGTAACTGAATTGATTTGTATAGCCTTACTATGTCAGTTATGCTGCGGACATATCAGATGTTATGAAAAAGCTTATAAACTATAATAAAAAATTTTTTTTTTAAAAATGGGGTCCAGAGGGCACTGAATATGCCAAGAAAATCCTTGGGAGGACGTACCCCCTATGAAATCCTGTTTGGGACAAGAATGTGGGTACCTGACCTCGATTGTACCAGCACAGTGGCGGATGTAAAACCATTTGAATTGAATGATCGTTTGGCTGTTTTACAGGAACTCAATGAATTCCGGGCATTACAAAGCAACGTCCAAGTAAAACGCACCGCCACTGGGGGAGTGAAACCGGTTCTGGCAAGACCTGTCTGGGTTCCAAAAGTTGGGGACCTGGTCAGAGAAAAGATTGTGGACAAGGAGTTTGGGCCATCCTACAGAACACCTGTACCTGTCCTGGCGGTTCAAGGAACAAGAACAGTACTTCTTCCGCCTCTTGCCGGCCGAAAAGAAAAAAGATTTGTCTCCATTGATCTGATCAAACCACACTATGTGGCTGTTTCTAAACAGCAGACCACGTGGAGTCCTGAGTAGCCGTAGATCTCCTCTCGCTACTATATGGGAAGTTCAGATGGAAAGACTAATAACGTTCCAAGACTCCTCTGTGGATGATGCCGGAGTAGCCAATAACGGAGTACGAATTACACCTGTTGAAACTGAACAACATCCAAATGAAACAAACGCAAATTGCAATTTGGCCCAACAATGAACTTTACATCAACGTGTCTACACAAGAAGCAACTGCCAGTTCTACAAACACTGCTGAGCTCCCAAAGAGAGTTCGAACTGCGTCTGGCTACTTCATCAACTTCGATGACTTTTCTTCAGATCCAAGTGAACCTAAGCAAACGCCACCCATTTCCAAGAAAGATAGACTTCGACAATTCTATTTCTGGCTGAAAAAGACTTACTTGGTGCTTCAGATCCAAGTGAACCTGAGCAAACGCCACTTATTTCCAAGAAAGATAGACTTCGACAATTCTATTTCTGGCTGAAAAAGACTTACTTGGCGCCCCCTTGGTTGCATCTTTGGTTTGCATTAGGGATCCTGTTCCTGTTAATTTGGATTGGTATAGTAACTGTCTTTCCCACTACTAACTGACCATTACCTCCCACAACGCTCTGCAGTACTACCAGTGAACTTGGTCTTGAAACCACATACGTCATCACACCGTGAACAAAGAGACTTGTCCTTCGCGAACATTTCAGCAGTTCCAGTACCGGATGGTGTAGTTTGGGATAGAGTGTCGTATGATGTATTTGGTCCTACTGAACATTTGAAAATTCCTCACGTATTCAAAATTTCAATAAATGACTTCATTACTCCCTAGTACACTCTCTGATGATTGGGACATTGAGACTGTAAATACTATGCTTTCAGATTTAGAACAATCTGCTGCATTTTCTTACAGGGAATTGTATGAAGATACACCTGACTACGATAGCATGTTTTGTTACCAGCATTATGGTCATCACTTTTTGCACAGAGCTAGTGTCCCACACACTGTAAACACTTACCATCAATGGGAACATTGCCCGACACCGCCCAAAGGTAGTTCTGCCACATTCGCACAGAAATTTGAATACTTTTCAGGGTTCAATACATCAGACCCAAAGTTATTATAAGCTTACGCAAACAAATGCAACTGCGAAGAAAATGATGCTGACTAACACCAAGCTCATATATTCTGCACCTTTCATCTCCCAACTCTCTATACAAGGCTTCGACTATTGGAGGGACACGATAAACACAAAATCCGTCTGGGGGACGAAAGATTGGCAGGTTCAGGGAACAGTGGCTTTATTTAGAGCTTGCCTCATACCGTTCAAGATAATATTCCTGAACAGAACAGTGCAACAAACTACCTGCTACGGGTTTGCAAAAATAAAAGACCTGAAAGCACTACGCATCCCCTCACCCATGCCTATTGAAGGTATATCGAATGACACACTGATTAGTGAGGAGGTACTGGGTACAATGATACAGAATGGTACATACAATTCCTCAACTCCCAATTGCAAGGGATGGTTGGTTTGGCCTAAAGACACATAGGTGTCGAGCGATATTCAAGGGTAACACCAAAGGGATTAATATCCATAGGCCTGACCCACACTATGTGTACACAGACAACCTAGGGGTAGTGACTTATAGTGTTGGGAAGTTTTGCCTAGAATGGCTAAAAACCTCAACACTACAACAGGTGAAGCAACACTTGTCCCTTCTATCAGACAACATGGAACTTAGGGATTTCTTGTTAGGTCCCAAGAAGCCGCGTAAAAAACGCTTCCTGTATGCAATCTACAATGAACTATGAAAAGTCTCCCAACAGGATGCTGCTGAGAGATTACGTGAAATTGATGCGATTAACCTAGAAAAGGCCCTGGCTGTGATAGACAATGGTATGACCACACTATCTTCACGTATTTATTCACTGAGCAACATTGTGTCCTCGGCAATCGACATAATGGAACAAGATTTGTCTATTCTACAGCATGGGCAATCTCAATTGCGCTCCATTATGCTTTTAAGCTGGATGCAGCAATCATTGCGTTCTGGCCACGTGCCATGGCGGTACATTAACAGCACAAGTTTGTTTTCGGCTTACAATCTGACCGACAGACAGTTGACTATGGCACGCAGAGGTGCAACATACACCATGCTGCTCATTGAAAAATTAGAGAAGCTACCTTTCACTGTAGCAGTCACCATCTACAGAATGGTTCATTCATGGCTATATCACACTGCCAATCATCATATTTCAGTTCCAATACTACCTTAGATATATCCAAGCAGGCAGATACGAAGCGTTGGGTGAAGGGTTCATACAGGAAACCTAGGAGTTACTGTATAGATATAGGTGCAGAAATAAGGACACTGAAGTTTTCTTAAGTGGTAAAGACTGCGGGAAGGCTTTAAGTGGATCTCTAGTGTGCAAAGAAGTGTTGCTTCATTGAACGTGTAATGCGTCGAAAGCGAACTTATCTTGCTACTTGAAAGGCTCCCCAGCTGCCGTGATTCATCCCGTTTTTGAATTGCTTTCGAATGGAAGTTATTTAGTGCTGAATGATCAAGGCTGTTGTGGAATGACGCCAGGCATTGCATATCTAGTCACAGTAAACTTCAGGGTTGTTTGCTGTAAGCAAGTATTGTTTCCCCCGGCTCGCACAGTTAGGGAAGCACCACTGTGGCCTTCATTGAATGTTTCCAGTATTAGGTTTGATTCACTGAGCAGACTGAAAGCCATGTTTCAACAAAATGTGGCCTTAACTTCAGCCCAAGAGACTTTTGATCTCCAGGTTGTAAGGTCTTCAGCAGAGATACAGGCCCTGGTCCATACGAACTTCCCGATCCATTTTGGAAAAATGGTTCTTGATTTCTTTAACATGTCTGATATGAGTGGGATCGTACACTTATTTAAGCGACTTGGATCAGGTCTCTTAACCACCATTCAGACCATGTTCGGAAAATTCCAGCCTTCACACAGTCAGTACTTGGAATCATTTTTGGAGGGCTTCCCATAGTCCTGCTTTCGGTAGCGGGCATCCTGATTTTAATACTCTTGCTTCACAATGGACGTCACAATCCCTCACGAAATGGAGAGAACACTGCTGGAACGACGTGGTGAGTGCATGGTGTTCTACCTGACCACGCTTTGGCTTCGAGAGCTGAGTGAGCATTGGTGCCTGTTTTTCAGACCGGTCTGGCTAGACTGTGTCCTGCCTGTGTTCCGTTGCGTCTTCTGTGGATTCGGCTGCGTGTTGGACATGTGTCTGACACTTCCATCGAGTGCGCCGCCGGACATAAAAGCGCTACTGGCGCCTTTGCAGGCCCACACGTGCAGTTGTCCACAGCGTGTTCCCATGTTGATGACTGCATTTCTAGAGCCTCCAAGGGATGCTTCTTCTCCTGTTGGAAGGGATATCGGCTCTGCTCCAGAGGTTCAGGCATCGGTATCAGGCGTGCAGGCACCTAACTCTTCCCCGGCGGCTGCCGTGGGAACCAGAGATGGCCATCTTTGCTCATTGGACATGATACTGGAAGTTCTTTAGGGTCTACCATCTGCGGATACGATGTTCAGCGATGTTGAGTCTTCAGCGCAGGATTCTTAAAACAATCTGGCCTCTCCTGTGCTGGGAATCGTTTGGCAACGTTTTAAACATTTACCAAATTGAAGGTCGAAACTGACTTTGTTTTATTTTTCTTCTCGGCTCTAACTAAGCTTCATGGCTTTCAAGGTGCTCAGTGCAATAATAACAATATATATTTTAAGTTTAGAGGACCTTTTGAATGTTTCTTTAGGGTGAAAAAATGACTTTCTTTTATGGACATTTTTTCAGGCTTTTAAAAATGCTTTTTAGTATGTTTTATAAGTGATTTTTATGCCTCTCAATAACGTTAGATTTATCATTACATAGCTGACCTTGTTGACCTTTTGATGAGGAGTGGGTGTCATGTCTTTTAGAATAGTCCCATCGATGTATACCTCATTTTTACATACATTGTCCCATCCACACGACAATAACGATTCTAAACAGGTGACCTTTTACCTAGTAGCTTGCTCCTGTCTCCTCGACACCAGGCTTTAAGTATTCTATCATAATTCCTGTACCTGACGTACATAAACATGTCCCCAGGCACGGCAGATTTATTCTGTATAAGGGTCACCACTTTTTTTTCATCTTTGACCAACAGCCAGCTATGCATGATCACACTTGTTTAGAAAAGCATCGGTGATTGTTTTCAAAACATTTATGAATGTTTTCACAACATCCATGGTTGTTTTAAAAACATATCGATTATAGAAAAAACCCTGGCGTGACCACTGTAGTAAAAAAGACCCTCACTTCCCCCTACAAATTAGAGGATAATTCCTTCCAACCTGAGACGGGGGTCCTGCATGCTGAATCTCCGACAAGCATTGGTCTGGCATCCCTTGCAGGTTGTCATCCTCGACGCAGAGACTGGGTCCTTCATTCTCAACCATAAGGTGAGGGGGCTGGTTCTTCCCTAGGGGTTTCTTGGCTATAGATACACATGTCTATACACACACCTACACATCTAGGTTAGGCTAGGTACATTTTAGCAAAATTACTTAGGGCGTGCACTTTAGGAATATGCATGTGCTACTGTTTTTATCTGAACTGCTTCTGTTCATCTTATTAGCACTATGGTAGAAATGTATCTACTATTTACTATATTGGTGCTAGCAATCTCTTTCGTATGCTTTTGTCTCCTAACTGCCGCAGCACATATGTTTTACACAAGATTGTCGCTTGACCAATAAATTCTCATTGAAACGTCCTAATCGCCATCTTGTGTGTTTTCTGAGAGAAAGCAAGCAGGAGTGTCTGACGAAATGTACTGTTTTCCATGATCACTGAGGAATCAGGGTTGTCCTGTTCAGTGGTTGCCAGAGACTACATACACCAATGTAGAATACGGGGGGTGGTAGTGGCACTGTAGAGCTAGCTGGTCTAACGGCTGACATATCCTGTGGGGGTGTCCAGAAGCGGTTGGGACACCAATCCCTCAATTTAGGTCATCCAAAACGCGCAGGTCCTGGGGGACTCCAAGCAACTGGACTCCTAGGACTGCCGGTCGGGCATCCTCCGCCGAGAATGGCGCCGACTGAGCCGTACGGCTCCATGCCGTTCACCCTGCCCTATTCTGAAGGGTTAGGGATGGAGGAAGAGGAGGGGGAGGGGGAGCAGGATCCCTTAGAAATCCTGCACCAACAAGACCTGGACAGGTACGAGGAACTGGGTGACGCCTGTGGCCTGGACACCTCCCAAGGTCCTGGCATGCTGTTTTCACCTAACCTGGCTACGGAGGAGGGGGCATCATTTGCTATGGTGGTGCATAGGGCTACGGAGGTCCTGGCCCTGCAGCTTCCTACAGTGGCGGTCAAGACTAATGTCTTGACAGATGTCCTGCAGCCTGGGGTCTCGAGTTCGGAACCCCTACTGCCCTTTGAGGCCTTAACTGATGTTCTTCTGGGGACCTGGTCCAAGCCCAGCACAGGGACTCCTGTGAATAGGGCGGTCACCCGCCGCCATCACCCTGCACCGGGCGACCCACTTTTCCTCACCTCCCCTCCCACTGCACCCCTAAAAGCTTGGTGGTCCAATCTTCCACTTCCCGTGGCGCATTCCCTTCCACACCCCCAGACAGGGAATCCAAAAGACTGGAGAACTTTGGCAAGAAAATATTTTCTTTTGTCAGTCTGGCATTGCGGTCGGTGAACATCGCATGCCTTTTGGGCCGTTATTCCCATTCCATATTGGATACGGTCGCGCAGTCTCGGAGGAGGACCGGGCTCTACTCTCCCAAGCTATCTTAGATAGGAGGGACACAGCTAAGTTTGCCATCAGATGTGGCTTGGACACGACTGACTCGCTAGGCAGAGCGATTTCCACGACGGTGGCCGTTCGTCGCCACACCTGGTTGAGAACATCTGGTTTTTCAGGGGATGTCCAGGCTAACCTCATGGACATGCCCTTTGATGGCTCCTGTCTCTTTGGAGACAAGGCGGATGCTCCCCTTAAGCACTTAAAAGACTCGCGGGCCACGGCCAAGTCTTTGGGCCTCACCACCGTCCCCAGGGCTTCATCCACTTTTCACTCCTTTTGTGGCTACAGAAGAGGCTACCAGCCGGGCCAACCCTATTCCGGTCAGAGGGCCCGCAAGTTCAGCAACCTCTGCGGGGCCGTGAACGTGGTTCACCCCAGCCTCGTGGGTCAGGAAACCAGAAGAGAAACCAAGCCACTATCCCCTCCTCCACCGCAAAACCTTCCCCAGAATCACGCTCGGCCAGTCTGTGGCTGAATACACCATCATCACCATCACCACCACTGGCAAAACATTACATCAGACAGGTGGGTGTTGCAAATAGTCCGGAGGGGCTACTCCCTCCCCTTCGAGACTGCCCCTCTATCTATGCTTCCAGTGTACGATCGGCTGACGAAGGATCACCTTGCTTTGCTCCGCGAGGAAGTCACAACTCTCTTGGCCAAGGGAGCTATAGAGGGGGTTCCCGGGCCTGAAGTAGGCAGTTGTGGCTATTCCCGATACTTTCTGGTCCCAAAGAAGGACGGAGGCATTCGTCCTATCCTAGACCTCAGAGCCCTCAACTGCTTCGTCAAAACTGAGAAATTCAAGATGCTCACCCTTGCTCAGGTCCTGTCTGCCTTGGACCCAGGAGACTGGATGGTAGTGCTGGACTTGCAGGATGCCTATTTTCTTGTTCCCATCCTGCCTGCCCATCGTCGCTACCTGCGGTTCACAGGCACTTTCAATTTGTGGTGCTCCCCTTTGGCCTCACCAGCGCCGCTCGGGTGTTCACAAAGGTGATGGCGGTGGTTGCAGCCCATCTGCGGAGATCAGGGGTTCCAGTCTTCCCCTATCTCGACGACTGTTGTCTCCCACCTCCAGGCTACGGCGAACCTCCTGCAATTGCTGGGGTTCACTATCAACGTGCCGAAGTCACAGCTGACTCCCTCTCAGATGCTCCTTTTCATTGGGGTGGTTCTGGACACGGTGCAATTTCGGGCCTATCCTCCCGAACGGCGAGTCCAAGATATTCAGGCTATGATACCGATGTTTCAGCCTCTATCTTGGATTCCGGTGAGAATTACTCTGAGGCTTTTGGGCCTCATGGCCTCCTGCATCCTACTAGTGACCCATGCACGGTGACACATGCTGGCTCTGCAGTGGGACCTGAAGTTCCAATGGGCACAGCATCGAGGAAATCTCACCGACCTGGTTCAGATTTCAGAGGGCACTGCGAAAGACCTGCAGTGGTGGCTAACGGACAGCGATTGGTTCAAGGGCAGACCCCTCTACCTTCCCCACCCGGATCTCACAGTAGTGACTGATGCATCCTTTCTGGGATGGGATGGCCATCTGGGCGGAAGCCAAGCTCCATATCAATCTGTTGGAGCTTCGGGTGATCCAGCTGGCACTGAAAGCCTTTTTTCCGTCAATAAAGGGAAGGCTCATACAGGTGTTCACGGACAACACTACCGCCATGTGGCACTGCAACAAACAGGGCAGAGTGGGGTCGTGGACTCGTTGTCAAGAGGCCCTGCGTCTCTGGACTTGGCTGGAACATCAGGG
This sequence comes from Calotriton arnoldi, assembly GCA_963921515.1. Lineage (NCBI taxonomy): Eukaryota > Metazoa > Chordata > Amphibia > Caudata > Salamandridae > Calotriton > Calotriton arnoldi. The sequence goes on along the minus strand of CAWUFW010000313.1, from coordinate 485,333 downwards.
CATTTCCCTGGTGGTTCAACACCTGGCCGGTTCTCTGAACGCCAGAGCGGACGGGCTCATCCGAAGGTGCCTTGCGGATCACGAATGGCGTCTCCATCCGGAGGTGGCACAAGGTCTCTTTCAGCTTTGGGGAGAGCCTTGGTTAAATCTGTTCACCTCTGAAGAGAACATGCAATGTCAGCTGTTCTGCGCGTTGGAGTTTCCAAGGCGGCTCTCGCTCGGCAACGCTTTTTGCCGCAAGTGGAGCTCAGGCCTCCTTTCCGCCCATACCGCTCCTGCCCAGAGTGCTCAAGAAGATCAGGAGCGACCGGCCACAAGTTATTCTTGTGGCCCCGGACTGGGCATGGAGAGTTTGGTATCCCGAGCTTCTAGACGTGAGCATCGATCCTCCAGTCAGGCTGCCTCTTCGGGAGGATCTTCTGTCGCAGCAGCAGGGGATTGTTCTACACCCGAACCTGTCCACTCTCCGCCTCTTTGCGTGGAGATTGAGCGGAGGCAGTTGACAGCTTTTGGACTCCCTCCTGAAGTCTGTAAGGTTATCTTGGCAGCCAGTCGTCCCTCCACAAAATCGGTATATGCCTGCCGATGGAACAAAATTTGTAAATATTGTACAGACCGGTCTATCGACCCCCGATCTGCTCCCTTATCTGAAGTCCTCTTGTTCATACTTTCTTTGGCCCAGCAGGGCTCTGCTCTGGGCACATTGGAGGGCTACCTTTCAGCCCGTTCTTTTCTTTGGCTACCTGATCAGCCCTCTCTGTTCAAGTCTCCTCTGGTGCAGAGATTTTTGAAGGGGGTTAACCCATTTGTTTCCTCCTTCACCTTTCATAATGCCACAGTGGGACCTTAATTTGGTTCTCACTGATGTGTGCACCATTTGAGCCACTGCATAATTGTCCTCTGCGGTTGCTCACCATCAAGACAGCTTTTTTGGTGGAAATAACCTCTGCCAGGAGGGTTAGTAAACTGCAGGCACTTTCTTCACAGCCTCCTTACCGGACGATCTTTCCGGACAAAGTAGTACTCCGGACTAGGGCATCCTTTCTGCCTAAGGTGATCACACCCTTCCATCTGGGACTGTCGGTTACCCTGCCCACCTTCTGTGCACCCCCACATCCTTCCAAGGAAGAGGAGCATCTCCATCGTCTAGACCCAAAAAGAGTGTTGTCGTTCTGCCTTGATCGAACCAAAGAGTTCCTGGTGGATGACCAACTCTTTATAGGATATGTGGGTGCAAAGAAAGGCAGTGCTGTCCAGAAGAGGACTGTATCCCGATGTGTCATCCTCTGTATTAAAAATTGTTACACCTTAGCGAAGAAGGATCCCCCTGAAGGGCTTAGGGCCCATTCCACCAGTGCAAAGGCAGCCACTCCCGTCTCAGATATCTGCCAAGCTGCCACGTGGGCATCTCTGCACACGTTCGCCAGACACTACTGCCTGGATTCTCAGGTTCGCAGAGAAGACTTGTTTGGTCACTCTGTTTTACAGGATTTTCCGCAGTCCCTCCTCCGGGGATGGTATTGCTTGGGTATCTGTTCACAGGTAAGGAATCTGTGGCTAATTGTCTCTATCAGATGGACAAGTTACTTACCTTCGGTAACGCCTTATCTGGTAGAGACATAATCTAGCCGCAGATTCCTTACCGACCCACCCACCCATCCTCCCTGCACTGCGAAATTGGTTTTAAGTGTCAAGGAAGTTCCCCTTCAGGGCCCTAACTGTTCATTTTTTCACACACCATGGTCAGTCACTTCATGGCTTTGTGCTTCTGGCGTGGAAAGTCGTGAAAAGTACTGACGTCAGCGTGGCGGTTATATTGAAGACGCGGACGTCACGACGACGACGACCAACACGACGCTGTCGACGTCACGAGGAGTCGACTGACGCCATCTACGGGCGCGCAGGGGTACTGCTAAGAAAAATCTTCCGGATCCAGCCTGACGCCTGGAAGTTTAAAGGTAAGGAATCTGCGGGTAGATCAAGTCTCTACCAGATAAGGCTTTACCGAAGGTAAGTAACTTGTCCTATATGCACTTATCTCATACTGTATATAGCCATTTAGTGTATTTTTTTTTGCAGCTTTGCTCCAGTCCAATAGGCATGCAGAAATACAACCAGGTGCACCTAGAACTGCCCGCAGTGGTTAGAAGTGTTCTATAGCACCTCTCCTTCCTTGTTCACACTTCTAGCCTGCTATAAGAGGCAGTCCTATGTGCAGGATTCAAGGCAGTCAGGACCAGTTATGATACCCGTCTCCTCACATGTGACCTTTCAAGTCTAGAGAAAGGCAGCCCGGTCCATGAAACTGGCTTGGTGAACAGTTCGGGATTTTAGGGCAATCTGCGAGGCGCTCCATATGGTTGTGTAACGCAGCACTCAATAGCTCTCATCTCTCCACCTCTGGGAAAGTGTGGAATGGAGGTTATCCGCTTGTAGTCCGTATAGCAGGCTCCCTATCTTCGACGCAGGCTGTCTCTGCCCACAGCAGCACCCTGTTTCTGCTCCACTCAGTATCCTCTGCCGAGGTTAGGACCCCCAGATATGGCTGCCCTCTGCTCAGCCAGTGCAAAGCCATTCAGAACCCTAGGGGAGAGGATGTGGCGTGACGGCTAGATTGCCGACTTTGGAGCAGGGAAACCAAGGTTCGAGCCTCGGGGTCGCGTCCACATCCTGTGATTCTGGGCAAATCACTTAATCGCCCCGTGCCTACCAAACATGAATGTGTCCTTGTGTAACGTAACCGGTGCTCATGTAAAGCCCTCCAATACCTTCAGGTCGAGTTCGCGCTATATAAATCTGCATAAAAAATAAAACCTCTCTCCAAACTTCCCCTGACTGGATCTCGTCCTGCACACAGTAAAGAGTTGTCTTGTATGCCACCCTGTGGCCTGTCAGCCTCTGACAGACATGACTATATCTGTAATTACAATGAAAACAGTCAACGCATTCAATTACACCGCATTTTAATGTACTTTAATGTAAACCTCATTTACAACGCGGCGTTGTTTAATGATTTGGTGTCAGTCGGGTGGAAAGGAATTTTATTGTAGGGACACTAGGTGGCAGCATCGGCAATCAATATACCATCCAATACGCTTTTTTTTATTGCATATTTGAGGAAGATTTATTAAACACTGACCTCTTGTCTCTTATGTTCCAAATTAACCCACTTACAAATTGAATGTCTACTCCTGAGCCCTACTTACACTATGGGTCAGTCAGTGCACTAACCTCAGAGGAGACATGTTAATTTGCAGAGTGAGGCTGCTCATCCTTTGCTGACATCTGCCAATGTCTTGCTTTTCTGTTTACATCGCCCTGATGTCTTTCAGTTTTGTCCCTTCAGTTTTTTTTTTTACCCAAAGGACTTGTCACAGTGGGGCCAAACTTACGTAGCACCTCGATAGCTCCCCCCTATCAATAATTATAATTGGGGCTCCCGGTTTTATGGTATTTATATTTTGAACATTTCCGTCTGTATTTATCCATATTTATGCTTTGGCCATCTTATTGGTATTTATCCATATTTATTTTGTGTTTTGAGGATAAATGGAGCTGTAAAATGATGTTTCCACATTTATTTAACTCTTGAATGTGCACTCCTACATGGATGCCTTTCACGATTTAGCAAATTAAGGAGCCATGTATAACAAAACACTACACTCACAGGTACATATTAGCATTATACTACAAATATATGTTAACATGTGACTGTATTTAAGGAAATCACATCCAGTTTTTTAACTCTCCATGCTGTCTGCTCAGCTGTTGCCTGGAAATCATGAAAGACAGCCAGGGCCGGACTGGCTACCGGGCGTTTTGTTGTGCTGCCGAGCTGGGGCTGATTTCGTTGATGGGGACTAGCGTGTGCTTAAAAACATTCGTTTTGCTTTGTTTATTTCGAAGCTCACGCAGGTCCCCATCAACGAAATCAGCCCCCACCCCAGTGACATCAGCCCCCAGCTCGGCAGCACAACAAAACGCCCATTACCCAGTCCGGCCCTGAAGACAGCATGGAGAGTCTCTCACAACAAGCACCATTTTCAGTATTTTCCCACTTTTTAAAATAAATACAGACAGGAAACACATTGTAAAAATCTGTAAAAATCAGTAAAAACGGAAAACCGGACACCTTAATTATAATATACTCCGCATAAGCTAGTGGGCAGCTTCTTTTGAATGTGCAAAGGACAAAAATGTGTTGTAAACGTGACTCGTGACGCAGGCCGGGGTAGGCGAAGCTGGACCAGATAGGGGCCTGCGGGTAACCCCTAACGGCGGCGGGACCACCAGAAGTGCAAAGGGCGAAAACCAGCGAAAAAGGCATGTAATGATTGGGCACGTTTTTGACAAGTACGAACCGCCCAATAACATGAAGAAGGGCGGGGCGACCAAGAGGGTCAAAAGGCGGCAAGGGCCGACCTTTACCACTATCAGACCTCGCCTCATTGCATTGGAATCGCCTACCTTGACCTCTCATTGTTGGATTGACGCCATCAGCGGAGGGATCGTGGTGGCCGGCCGGCTGCAGGGTTGAGTGATCGGGAAATCCAGCTGCCGTGAGCAGTAGGCAGCTGCAGGAAGCATCGAGGATCCTGCGAAGAATACACCGTCCCCCTTTACCGGCAGCCAGGACGGCGGTGCCTAGGAGAAGGCGTCGGACACCTGGGGACTTCAGCGATGATGAGAACATGGCCAGAAATGCAGGCCTCCCTGAGGCCAACACGGCGGCGCCTAAGGGGGCAGCTCAGGATCAGTTGAGAGGATGGCTCAGTGAACTGAGCGCTCGAGTCTAGCAAGGGCAGTGATTTAGAGGTTACGGTGGCAAACACCCATCACTGCCGGCTTTGGCCTCTGAGGAGGGGATAGCTATCACTAGGATGGCTGGCTCTGTCAGGCCTCGCACTGCACGGAGGATCGGTGCAGGCGGCGGTGCCCCCGAAGCCGGATCAGGGAGCAGAGGCCTCCGGTAGTTGCGGCGTTGATGTTAAGGTGAGCACGGGAATGAATCTGGAAGGCTCAGTTTACCAAAAATAGTGGGAGAAGGAAGCATTATATCCGCTGTTAATTTTGCTCAGGGCTGGGCTTAGTTTATTTTGGGGCCACTTATATGCTAGGTGTACAGGACGGGTAATGTGAGGCTCCGGGTTTCATGTCCATGCTCGGGTGAAACAATTGTTTCACTTTTACGTCTTCTTCACTGTGGCTCAGAGTAATTGCAAGCGGCACTATGGCACAAATGTATAGCTTTTAGGTGAGAACGGCCATGAAGGCATGTAAGCGCCAACTAGAGGCTGCAAAGTTAATTTGGTCATTTGAATCCTGCAAGTAATTTGCCAGGCAGTAAATCGATGCATCGTTCTTTACCTTGGCCCTGCTGCCCGTTACCTAGTGGTGGGAAACCCAGTGTTCCATCCGAAGAACATTGGACTTCAAAAGACGGGTATTCTTATCGGCTCCCCATTTTGAGCCCTGCAAAAGCAGCCAGTCTGCCACGCTGACCTTCTTGGCACACAATGACCATGGTAGAGAATGGAGCTGGGGTTTGATTTATTTCCAGTAGCTTCCCTGCCGAAATAGATGGGATTTGAGATGAATGTTTCCAGTTGTTTTACTCTAATTTACTGTATCAAAGGGCGAGTGATAGCTCTGCCATAATGTTTTGGTGCAGTTATGGGCCTGAATCAAACTGGGTATCATCACATACATGTAAAATATGCAGCCATGTCGGCAGAACACGAGGGAAAGTTTAGGAAAGTAGGATCTGCTTCTTATGGTTACCCCCACTTTTTGCTTGATGTTGCACTGTTTTTGACTAGTCTGACTGGGATCCTACTAATCAGGACCCCCGTCTATCTGCTTTCTCCCTAAAATGTTATGCCATGTACTTGGGTACACTCCAGATTGGATACTGGGGTGCCCTTGTCAGTCCCTAGTATATGGTACACATGTACCCAGGGCATAGGTATCCCAGAAGCCTCCCATGGGCTGAAGCATGTATTATGCCACCCATGAGAGGCCATGCAAAATGGAACTACAGGCCTGCCATTGCAGCCTGTGTAAGATGGTGCATGCACCACTTACTTTAGATATAGGTTTACTATATCTATAGGTCACTACACTTAAAACCTATAAGTCACCCCTATTGCAGGCCTTGACAATCCTGAAGGCAGGGTGCTGGGTTTTATGTGAGAGGGTGCCCCTGCATGAGCAGAGCACCCCTGCAGCCTTCGGAGACCATTCTCCCGGGTTGTCGGTGATGCAGCCAGACATATAGGTAGAGGTGCATTATATGTTTGCATAAAATGCTATCTCAAACGGCTGCAACAAACCATGTCGTATCTGGTATCAAACACCTTGGAATCATACCTCTACACCGGTAACCGGTGTGGGAGGTATGATTCCACCCCTCAGAAGCAAGCTTCGTGGGTCCCTGGTCTTCCCGATACCAGCCTTCTCGACCCGGACAGCACAAAATGGTTGCTGCCGACCAGAGAGACATTTCTGCCCTCCTGCTGCTGAGCCAAGCTCGAGCAGAGGAAGGCAGCACAATAGGCATCCTGTCACAGGGAGGTGTGACCACCTCCCAGACAGGATTTAGTGTATTGGGCCGGGTGGGTGCACTTCCAAAGTGCCTGAAAGTCTGCACAAGGGGCACATTTGGTTTCCCTGTGCATAGTCCAGTTCAAACCAGTCCTGGGAGCCGTTAGCTCCTGCTCTGGCACGAAACTGGACAAAGGACATGGCAGTAACCTCCCCACGGTCCTGACCCTCCCCTGGGAGGGTTCCTGCAGCTGTAGAGTCAAGGTCTCCATCATCACACCTGAAGCACCCGACATCGGTGGGCATTCGTCTACCGAGCCCCTGGTCACTCCTGAGTGACCCAGACTCTGTCCCCTCTGCTTTCAGGTTCCTTCCTTCAAGAATCCACTTGTGGATTCCACCGGACACTTTTCTTCTTTCCAGCAGTGGCATTTCTTTGAAGACTCACATTGAGAACGATGGTGGTTTCCGACGCCTATGCACCCAGCTTCCCTGGGATAGGTAACTCTGGTACGTCTGTATCCACAGGTGGGGTGGCTCTCCAACCTTCTAGGTTCCAAAGGGTTACTTCGTAATCCACTAGGAAGGGTCCTTAAACTTTAAAACTGCAACCCTGACTCTTCCATGGAATTGTACGTAGCACGCGTTTGTGTTCTCGCACTGCACCCGTCCTCCGTGGGGTCCCTCCTTACTCACCTTGGGTGGTTCATTGGGGTCCCAGCGATTCTACATCCTCTAGACAGTGTCTCGACTCGTGGTTCTTATACCACTATTTTAGTATATGGTTGGGTCTCCCCTGGAGCCCACTGTGTATTAGTGCTACAGTATTGTGTGCTTTACGTTTATCTGCGTGTAGCAGATACTGTGAGGTATTTAAGGTGTGTTATAATAATAAATAAATATTTTTATAACTACTGTGTGGTTCTCCTTTCATTTAACCAATTCTATAAGGTTGCATTCTGGTAAAACAAGCTGCTTAACATTCCTTCAAGACTAAGCCTGAAGGCTGCTCTCCACAGCTCCCACTTGTATAGCTTTCTAAAGTTATCTTTGACCTCTTAAATCACCATTTGGGTTGTTTGGACTGGTGCAAGGTGCCCACTTTAATTAGTGGACATCATATACCAGGCCAACTTCTCACAAAGTCTGACTGGAGCCTCCAGCTTTCTTTGCCAACACAGTGTCTTCGATCAAAAACTGCAACAGGTCTTAATTATTGCAATACAAGACAAATGAGGCTGCGTGCAATTTACACAGTAGTGTTGAACTAAGCAGTTGGCCAGTGCGTATGCAAGAGTATCGTGAGTTTAGCCGGAAAATCAAAGGCCTTAGACAAGGACCGGCAACGCAGATATAAATGGCAGATCTAGTAGCGAAGTTGGAGTTACAGCCTGCGTGAGTAAGGAGTATGCAGGAGAGTAAGACAGAAAAAGCTGCCTTGAAGGGGCTTGGGTCAGGAAGCACCAAGAGTTAAGCACTACAAGAATTAGGACAGGGCTTGCATTTCTCACATAGTTCATACTAAAAGAGCTAATGCTTGCCAACAGGCCTGGCCTGATATATGGTTGGCGGCAGGATAATACCTTACTCATTACCAGCCCCACCGGTTCCGTGCTCTCGGCCTCCACAATTTCAGGAAAAAAAGGAAAAGTCGGGGGATAACCTCAGTGATTAATGTCCTGCCTGGGGAGGGACCGGAGTTTTGTCAGGTGGAAATTATCTGATCAAGAGGCAGTACGGAAGCTTAATGGGCCTGCTGCAAAGACGGTACCAGACAGAGCACAACGTTTATTGCAAGTAAATAGGTCAGTGGGCTACTGCGTTTGTCAAGCAGAGACGTTAAGGCATGGGTAAAGTTGGCTCTGGCCCAGGGCCCCAGCCCTACAGGGGGCCCCTGATAGAGCCAACGCTGTTTTGCAGAGAGTCTTGCCCTGATGACCTTGAATAATGCTTAAACAGATGTTTCAAATGCCATTTTCCTTTAATTCATTTTGATGTGGGTGATGTGTGAGTCTATTATAGATATTTTGCAGAGAAATGTATTTGTTTCATGCAAACATCCATACAAAATTTACTTTTAGATCAAAACAGGAACTCTACTATTCATAGGTCACAGGGATTATTTGTAGTATCATTAGTGAGCTGTCACAATATTGAAAACACGTCACTATCCCTAAATATTAGATGGAAACACATTTAGAACTTGGACCAGTGTCCTATGGAGTGTCTGTGACCTGGCCAAAGAGGGCATGACAGAGCTGAAACTCAAAGCGGTTCTGAACAGGGCCCACAAAATATGTCTGGCCCAGGGCCCCCCCCAAAATTTCTCCATGTCCCTGTTGTCAAGATCCTGGTGTTACGCGCAGTATGAACTAAAAGGTTAATTAGAACAATGAGACATTACCGGTTAGCAGGGAGCTGCATCCAACTGCGAGGTACAGAGCAGAGTGTTACGATTTCCCCAGTCTTTCATTATCCTAATGCTGCAAAAAGGGTTAATTTGGGCAGAAACCCAACAGAAAAATTCAGATATCTTCAAATTCGGCATGCACTTATGAACACCATACCACCAGAGACTGCCCTCCCGGAGGCTTCATCCTTGGAGGATAGGCTACTTCTGGACCGTATTGATCGGAGGGCCATCTCCTTGACGTATCAAAAATTAATTAACAACCAACCAGACCCCACAGTAAGTCTCTGTGAGATATGGAGGCAAATGTGGGGGAGCTAGACGACACAGATTGGCAGGAGGCACTAGAATCCCCGAAGGTGGTGGCAATACCCTCCAGACTATGACTGGTGCAGCTCAAAGTGCTCCACAGGATGTACTTTTCCAGGCTGACTTTAACTAAAATGGGGAGAGCCGACGACCAGCTCTGTCTGCGACAATGTGGGGCTGTAGGAACATTCTTTCACACGATATGGGATTGTCCGGATATTCAAGCATACTGGGAAGCGATCATGAATAGAATAACAAGAGTCAGTGGTGCTCCTGTGCCACCAGAACATAAACGTTGTATTTTAAACATATGGGAAGCTGCAGACCTCAACCACGCAGCCCACGACTGGGCAACGTAATATTGCCAGACATTGGGGAGTCCAAACTCTGGCAACACACACAGACTGGGGTAATAACATGGACTGGGTCATGGTGGCCGAAAAGGCAGTATATATAAACAGAGGCTGCCCCAAAAAATGGGAACGGATATGGGGAGGGTGGAACTAATTCCGGGGAAATATTTGTACACTGCCGATGGGGAGATCCGTATTGGGAAACAGCTGAACAATGTACTATATGCAGTGTGAGAGGGTAGTTACGGGTGACGTGGATTTCCAAACAAATAACCAAGTCGGAAGGGGAAATGTAATATCGAAAGTCAATAAGAGATTGCATGTGCAAATGTATGTCAAATTATGCTCTCAAGTCGTATATCTAATAAACAGAAATAAAAAATAAAAAAATTGGGCAGAAACCATGGTCCAACGTGTTAGTTCTGAATTTGTGTTTCTCTAGGCCGAGTACTTGTAGTCAGCTGTCTTGTATAACATTGCCCGTACACTGCTTCAAACACGGAGGATTGATGCTATTGGTGTAAGGTTGGGGTTTGGTATAAGGTGCTCTGCCACCCACACTCGTATGAAGGTAAAAGCGACTGGGTCCACGTTAAGATGCCACTGCAGCCTGCACCACCAATTGCCACTGCAGTAAATTTCAGTACCCACAGAGGTACTAACCATCACCCGGCTACAAGTGTGACATTTTAGATTAACACTCCCTAAGCTATAAGAATGGCTCAGGCGACGGGTAAAGAGCTGACATGTAGTTACATGGGCTCGGTTACCTGTCTCCCACCTGTGTAACTGTCTAAGAGACTGATTGAAGCATAGCTTAATGAGTTAAACAAGCATAACTTTTGGGCATGTCAAATCAGGCCCCAGTGCCCACAAAGTTGGTAGGCTGGCAGGCCGCGAATAATTTAAGTAAGGGAAATGCAGCAGAAATCACTCAATTAGATGGTAATAATGGTGCAGCCACGCTGCCTGTTGTAAGATGGCCTCTATTGGCATCCCACTTGGTGCTGGGAAGTAATAGTTGAATCAGTAGTTAGCATTCGCAGGTTCAAATCCCACCACTTTCCGCTACTGGGAGCAAGCACTATAATCTCCCACAACTGTCGGCAAGCACACTAGTGCATTGTGATACCGGAACCTGGCATTATTAAGTCATATTGGGTTCCGAAGGGCTCGGGCGGCAGGCAGGAGCTGACATATAGTACATGGGCCTGGTTACCCTCTCCCACCTGTGCAACTGGCTAAGAAACTGATTGAGGCACAACGCAAGGGATTAAACAAGCTTAACTTTCAGGAGCAAGGTCTGTGAGAAGTTCGCCTGGTATATGCTGTCCACTAATTAAAGTGGGCACCTTGCACCAGTCCAAACAACCCTTATGGTGATTTAAGAGGTCAAAGATAACCTTAGAAAGCTATCCAAGTGGTAGCTGTGGAGAGCAGCCTTCAGGCTTAGTCTTGAAGGAATGTTAAGCAGCTTGTTTTACTAGAATGCAACCTTATCGTATTGGTTAAATGAAAGGAGAACCACACAGTAGTTATAAAAATATTTATTTATTATTATAACACACCTTAAATACCTCACAGTATCTGCTACACGCAGATAAACGTAAAGCACACAATACTGTAGCACTAATACACAGTGGGCTCCAGGGGGAGACCCAACCATATACTAAAATAGTGGTATAAGAACCACGAGTCGAGACACTGTCTAGAGGATGTAGAATCGCTGGGACCCCAATGAACCACCCAAGGTGAGTAAGGAGGGACCCCACGGAGGACGGGTGCAGTGCGAGAACACAAACGCGTGCTACGTACAATTCCATGGAAGAGTCAGGGTTGCAGTTTTAAAGTTTAACCACACAGTAGTTAAAAAAAAATGTATTTATTGATATAACACTCTCTAAGTACAACACCGTATCTTCTACATGAAGATAATCACAAAGCACACAATACTGTAGCACAGAAACCATAGTAAATAGCACTAATACACAGTGGGCTCCAGGGGTAGACCAAACCATATACTAAAATAGTGGTATAAGAACCATGACTCCAGTCAAGACAGTGCCTAGAGGACGTAGAATCGTTGGGACCCCAAGGAACCCCCCAAGGTGAGTAAGTAGGGACCCCATGGAGGAAGGGTGCAGTGTGGGAACACGACCGTGTGCGCTGTACAATTCTATGGGAGAGTTGTGGTTGAAGTTTTAAAGTTTAAGGACCCTTCCCAGTGGACTACGAAGAAACCTTGTGGAAATTAGGAGGTTGGAGAGCCACCCCACCCGTGGATACTGTAGTACCAGAGTTACCTATCCCAGGGAATCCGGGTGCATAGGTCTGAAGTGGTGTCGGAAACCGCCATCGATCTCAAAGGAGGACTTCGAAGAAGAGCCGCTGCTGGCAGGAAGAAAAGTGTCCGTTGGAATCCAAAGGTGGATTCTTGTTGAAGAGTACCTGAAAGCAGAGGGGACAGAGTCTGGTCACTCAGGAGTGACCAGGGGCTCGGTAGACGAATGCCCACCAATGTCGGGTGCTTCAGGGGTGTTGAGGGGGTTCTTGACTCTGCAGCCACCAGGACCAGGAGACGTTGAGGATGACCAGGAGCCGGATATGAGCTGTCCCACAAAGGATGTCGAGTACTGAGGGGTTGGTGTCCAGCTGGAGCACCAACAAGCCTTGACAATGGCAACCCAGGCAGAAGGTCAAGAAGGTTACGGTTCGGACCAGCAAGGTCCAGGAGACTCACCAAACACAGGGGAGTCAGGGCAAGCCTGCAGCAACCAGGGGAGCCCAAGAAAAGCAAAGTTGACCCTCAAGGGGACCCACAGGCCGGAGGCACAGGAGTCACGAGGGGACCTCGAGCAGTTTCACAAAGCAACAGCCCATGGAGCACTCGGTGTGAGGAGGCCAGAGTTCTTTGTAGGAAAAGATGCCAGAGGTTGGAGCTACTCGGAGCCCAATGCACTTGCTCGGGAAATGCCAACAAGCATATGCACTTGCAAATGATTGCTGTGCACAGGGGTACGGTTTTTGCAGCCCCCACGAGTAATTCTGGCCTCAAACTTAGTGAGAGGGCAGCTCGGACCTCGAGGGACGTAGGAACGCACCTCCTGTGTTGCTAGAGCTTCTGATGTCCTTAGGAGCTCAGGATCAGCAGATCGGTCAGTCATGATGTGGTGCCTGCGGTTGCAGGGGATTGACTCCTTCACTCCAAGGGAGATCTCTTTGGTTGTTCTTGATGCTCCACAGGTCCTGCATGGAGCCTGCATGATGCACGGCCACATACAATGCTTCAGACTGAGAGGGAGACGAAGTCGGGCCCAAACGAAGTCCAGCGAGGTCCAGACGGTGAAGTTCAGTGTTTTCTGTTTCAGAATCTTGTCCACGTCGAATCTAGGGTCCTACAGCCAGGTAAGCCCTTTTGTACCCACAGGAGAGGGTTGGACAGATTCAGGGGGCCCTACCCGGGGAGGGCCTGGACAGTGGGGAGGTTACTCCCATGTCCTTTGTCCAGTTTCGCGCCAGAGCAGGAGCCAACGGCTCCCAGGACTGGTTTGAACTGGACTATGAACAGGGACACCAAATGTGCCCCTCATGCAGACTTTCGGTCGCTGGCAAGCGCACCCACCCAGCCCTAATACACTAAATCCTGTCTGGAAGGTGGTCACACCTCCCTGTGACAGGATGCCTATTGTTCTGCCTTCCCCTGCTCGAGCTTGGCTCAGCAGCAGGAAAGCAGAAATGTGTCTCTGGTCGGCAGCAACCATTTTGGGCTGCTCGGGACTAGAAGGCTGGTACCGGAACACCAGGGACCCAACGAAGCTCGCTTCTGAGGGGTGGAATCATACCTCCCACACCGGTTACCGGTGTGGGGGTATGATTCCAACATGTTTGATACCAAACACGATAGGGTTACTTTCAGCCATTTTAGAGTTGGTCATTACACGGTTGCATAATGCCAGTCTATATGTCGTAAATGGCTGATGCACCAACAACCTGGGAGAATGGACTCTGTAGGCTGCAGGGGTGTCCTGCTCATGCAGTGGCACCCTCTCACATAGAACCAAGCACCTTGCCTTCAGGATTGTTAAGGCCTGCTATGGGGGTGACTTATAGGTTTTAAGTGCAGTGACCCTTAGATATAGTAAACCTATATCTTAAGTAAGTGGTGCAAGCACCAACTTAAAAAGGCTGCAATGGCAGGCCTGTAGGTTCCATTTTGCATGGTCTCTCATGGGTGGCATAATACATGCTTCAGCCCATGGGAGGCCTCTGGGGTACCATATACTAGGGACTGATCTGGGTACCCCAGTATCCAATCTGGAGTGTACCAAAGTACATAACATAACAGTGTAGGGAGAAAGCAGATAGACTGGGGTCCTGATTAGCAGGATCCCAGTCAGACTAGTCAAAAACCAGGTTAGCACCAGGCAAAAAATGGGGGTAACCATGCGGAAGGATCTGACCTTCCTACAAGGTCTTTGCCATTTGGAGTCTCAGGTCTCCCCATTTCAAGGGTGCAAGTACCACCAATGCAGGCAAGGCATTTAAGGTTGTAGCAGGGGTTCTGGTCTACTATAGGTGCGCAGCTTCTGGAAGGTTGTTACACCATTCATAATGAATGTACGCAAGAGGAAAGAGTGGGTACAGGTGCTTTAAACAGGCATGCAAATCAGGCCCCAGCTCCCGCAAAGTTGGTAGGCAGGGAGACCACGTGAACTAAGTAAGGGAAACGCAGTCAAATTCACTTAATTAGATGGTAACACTTGTGAGGCTTCGCTGCCTGTAGTGAAACGATGGAAGACCTCTGCCTAAATTGCAGACCAAAGTAGCAGTTGAACCTACGGATTAGTGTTCACAAGTCCAAATCCCACCGCTTCTCCTTACTGGGAGCAAGCAGCGTAATCGCCCACAACTATCAGGAAGCACAATAGTACATTATGTGATGCTGGGAACATGGCATTTTAAGGAATATATGGGTTTCTTACTGTGCATCCCTGCCCGTGCCCCAGAACATGAAACGCACTGATTCATTCTGGGGCTAGTTAAGCTGGTAGGAGGAGCCATAGGGCTTCATGGCTTCTGAAGGGCGCTCAGTTTGTAGTGACCCACCACTGCTTGAGCAGGGCATTTCGGATGCGCCAAATAGCACAGGGGCAGAATCAGTGGGAAGTAGTGCAGCATGTCTTCTGGCATCCCCAACAGTATTAACTGATTAATGATGAGTGTTCGCATAAGGAGGAAATGTTTCACCCAGCCACAAGGGTCACCAAAGACATACTGGGACGACATAATGGGCATGAACCAAATATCACCATGGCAAAGATATGTAGGGCTATGGCTGGGGGCTTTGTGCGTCATAGGCGGATTAACCTCAGGACACCAGGTATCACTCGGAGGATGGGGTCCTCTCAACCAGGGTGGGCATAGACACGTTCCTACTTAGGATAGTGGGGGTCCTGGAACAGCGGGGTTTTCTCTTGAATGGGCCGAAGGGGGAGCTGCCACCGATTGGTAAACCACTGGCGGCGTGGCGGAGGCAGCACAAAAAGGGGACCCAGAGAATAGAGTTGGAGGTAGAAGAGCTGCTCAGACAGTGTCCTTGGGATGCCTCACGGCAGGGACACGGGGAGCAGGTGACAGCACACAATGACAGCCAGAATAGAAGAGCTGCTCAGACAGTGTCCTTGGGATGCCACACGGCAGGGGCACTGGGAGCAAGTGAGTGGCCAGCAAGGATCCAGGGAAGCAGAACGTCACTTGCAGCCTGGGCTGGGTCTGACGGCCGCCCACGAGGTCGGTAGCAAGGTAAGCCTAGAGCCTGCAGAACCTGAGACACCTGCAGAAAGGCCATCGCGCAGGGGCAGTGCTGTCAGACAGAGAGAGAAGTATACAGATGCATACTGTTGAATGTACCGTTATATCAAAACTCAATAAAAATGATGGGGAAAAATAAAGTCAGACAGAGAGAGAAGGAGAACCAGTGGACAATATTCAGAGTGAGAAGTGTGATATGTAATAAACAAACATGGGTTGCGAATGGCCAACCAGTAAGTTGCAAGATGTATGGTCCATGTTTTTGTAATAAACTGTGGCCTTTATGCACCACAAGCTGTTGTCCCCTGAATGAGTGGCAGGAAGGGGACGATACAGGGTATGGCCAAGATGGATGAGGGGAACTCGCACGCCTGTAAGGGGTTCATGTAAATGACATGCTGCATAAAGATGTGCTGTAAATGTGAGTCGATGTAACATGCCCTCCCTAGCCACCACATTCCACAGCTGATGCAAGGGTCCTTGTGCTCACCTCCGAGTAGGACGTTCCACTGCTGCTCTGGTTTTCTGCAGTCTCTGAGAGTGGCAGCATCATGCAAGAGAGCTGCCTTCCTCCAACCACAGGCGCCTGCCTCCTCCAGCAGGTCAACTACAAAGGTGCTGTCCTCCTAGCTCGCGGGACATGGCACGTTTACAAATTTGCAAGCACGAACCTTCTGAGTCTCCCATCATTTCTAGCACAATAGCAATGCAGAATTGCTTTCTGTTCCCGTTTCTTGCAGGTAGAAGTCAGATTGTACAATATTTAGGTAAATGGAGGGTTTATTAAAGAGCTTCACCTATGGTTGGCCAGGTGCCTAAGCCACACTCGCTCTTGTTTTAAATGTACTACTTTACATTTATTTAGTACAAGTTACTCTGCTAGGCTGGTTTGTTTTACAGGGGGCAGAACGAGTCAAAGCCTAGCTGAAAGACACGGGCCTTCTTGGTGGTGCTGCTGGCTGCTGCACGGGGCTCACGACCAGCTTCTGGGGCCTGCATCGCACGGGGTTTCCAGAGTCCTGAACACACAGCTGGTGGTCACTGGACAGACCAGCTCAGGAGGCCAGTGAGTGACTGGTCAGTCATAAGCTGTTGATGGGAGGTGCAAGCAGGGTCGGACCGGGGACACAAAATAGGCCCAGGCACCAAAACAAACATTTGCAATGCAATAGGTCTCGCATTTGCAAGAGTTTAAGCTATTGCAGTGGTGGCTCCTCCGCTAAGGCGGAGTAGTGTCGCCCCACTGCTCAAAAGGGAAAATAAAATGATAATAACCTATCGTTATTATCATTTTATTTTCCCTATTGCAGTCCGTGGTGGGCGGGGCTGGCCAAAGCGGGGAGGAGTGGTGTGCACTCCCTAAGTGCACAGGAAATGTTTTGCCGGCCCTCTTGGGCCGACCAAACAGTTCATGCGCACTTTGCATGCTCCTACCAGGCTGCATTACACAGCCTGGTGAGGAACATGCACAGGCTCCCTGTTCCAGTCTGAACGCCGACCAATCACAACGCTGCATTGCAGCGTTGTGATTGGCTCAGGGGAGCCTGTGTGCCCCGGTACTTCCTGCTGCCGGCCAGGACAGGAATATGATGAAGATGGAGGAGAGGCGGCAGCCGGCCTTTAAAGGCAAGTCTTTTTAAAAAAAAAAAATTATAATAACATTTCCGCTCTACCCCCCCATCCCCCACACCACCACCCACGTTCGGTAGTAGCCACTACTGAGCTATTGGCATTGTAAATGACAATGCCTTTTATTTATGTATTTTGAAAACTAACACATAAAAGGTATTGTCATTTATAATGGCAATAGCTGAAACTCTCGCAAATGCGAGACCTTACACGAAGCACATTGAAAGGGAGGGAGTGGGGAGGGAAATGCTGCGCTTGGGTAGGCCCGTGTGTTAAAGGGCGATACTCAGTTCTGCAAGCGGCGTCGAAAACTGAATATGAAGCGCCACGTGTAAAGAAAGGGGCGCAGCCACCATTAAAGTGAAAGTGTGACATAGGGCGCTTTTACAAAAAATAAACATTTGTTTGTGAACTTCACAAACGAAGGGTTTTTTTTCTTGTAAATGCTCCCCTTGCGTTTTTTCACTTTAATGGTGGCCGCGCCCCTTTCTTTAGATGCGGCTCACTGTAAGCTGAATACGCAAGCAGCATCTAAAGAAAGGGGACCGGCCACCATAAAAGTGAAAACACGGCATGGGGAGTTTTCACCCAAAAAAAACATAGCTAATTAAAATAAATGCTTCTGGAGCGCGACCGCTATAGTTAAAGGGGACCATGCTGGCAAAAAAATTAAAGAAAGGAACGTGGCTGCTATAGTTAAAGCGGGCTGCACTGGCAAAGAAAAAAAAATGTAGACGAAGAGGTGCAAGTTGGGTGAGCCGCGCATTTTGCAAATATGACGTTACCGCCATTACTAATAAAAATATTAAAGCGGGCGGTGTGCTGTGTTGTAGGAATGTGTGTTGTGGGTGGAATAGGAGAAATCATTCAAGAAAATAGTGCTCACAGACTAAATAAAACCTACCGAGTAACAACACAAGTAAAAGGGCCAGTCCTCATGAGAGGTTACTAATGTAGACAAGGCGGTACTAAGGAGGGACTACTAAGCCTATTCATGAATCAAAAGCAACCATTTAGAAAGGACAGTAACAGGAGCCAATTGAAAAGATTGGCGGAGCTTCAAGTCCATACCTGAATACAGAATGTCTCGCAGAGCAGCGCATGTGCTGCCCAGGCTCAACCTAAACACTGCCCACTCCCTGGCCTGCCAGACCAGACCTTTTGGGCCCTGCCTGATTGCCCTGTAGGCCAGTCCCACCCTGGGTGCAAGAAGGGCCTCTTGCGCTTAGCCATGGATTTGTTTGTGGATGCCAAGGCGTGTGAGAGATTTTGTTCAAAGACACTGAGGATCAGAGCTGAATCTGATGCTGAGTAATGGCAACATATTATGGGTTCTCAGGGACAAACTTAAAACTCTTAGGTTGGGGAGGTGGGGGGTCCTCCAGAAAAAAAAACTCCAGTGTAAGGTAATGATCACAAAGTATCCAAGACAAGATGAAGAGTTCTAAAGTAAGAAGTTCGGAGGGAGACAGCTCTGGAAGGAGCAAGTGGAGTACCATTAGCTAGATGGCAGAGCGGGAGAGTATCCACTAAACTTGAGAGCAAGTTTACAAAAAGGGACACAAGTGAGAACAAGTGACCGAAGAACACCCAAAAACTATGTGCCATATCTAGTTCATAATCTGACGGCCTTGTATCCGAGCAAGCAGGAAGTACAATAAGTCACATAAAAGGTGCACCCATCTTGGACTGGTTATTTTCAGTAAGCTACAGGAGACACATGGTTATCTTGGAATGGTATCAATATTAGGCAGAGTTTCCTGGAATGTAATACAGCGGATGATAGAGCATGGAGATGGACCAATGCCTGCTTCACCTGCTGCCTGTGACTCCCTAGCAGGCCACCACAATGGGGTACCACCCTGCACTGCCTGCTTTCTCCTGGGGCGGGAGGCACACAAGAAACTGCACCCACCGCCTGACCTGAGAGAGACATGGCCTAAAGCAGAGGCCATCCCTTTACGAGCAAAGTAGCTTTTGAGTGTGCAAGGATTGCTCCCCTTGATCCCAGAAGTTAACTGAGAAGGGTAGAGACCCTTTGCTGCAGAGCGGGCGTAACTTTAGGTTAACTTGGTCAAATTTATCCCCATGCCTTAGGGTACTCTGCATTTATCCACAAGGCAGAGAGAGAGTCTGAGTCACAGTAGGGAGGATATTAAAAGGAAAATAGTTGCTTGCTAGGGACAATGTGAGGAAGAGGAGGATCCAACCAGACATGACTGAATGTGGGTTGTCCACGTAAACTGGACCTTTGTACGTTCTGTAGTGCATAAAATGCCACTCATTGGGAATTCTTTTAATTAACCCAAATATATAGGAAATACAGTGACCTGGTTTAGTAAATGGAATGGTGCTTGTTGATAGGATCTGCCCCCATCCTTAGATCCTTCTGGGCCAATAGGGATAACAAGTGGGGAATGATTGGGTGAAGGTTCTCCTTTGTGTAGACACCACTATTGTGCCATGGTAACTAGGGGGGAGAAGCATAGCTCAAGCAAGAGTATGGTGACACTGAGGTCCTTAGGGCTGCAGCTGTCCATCATTGAGGTAACTTATAGACATGCGATATTCATGTTCTCATGAAGGTCGATGATTTCTAGGAAACATTCGTACTTCTCCCTGGAAAAGTGATTGTGCCGGGTTCTTTGAATGCACATGGAGGCTTCACCTCAACATTCATAGGATTCATGATCTCAATTTTACTGAAAACCTTAAGGCACCGTGTGTCATGTGTATCAGCAGCTGGACTTGTCCCAAGCAGGCTTTATATCCCGTTCTATTCAGTGGCTCATCTTAGTGGTTGGGTGTTCACTTTATTTCCTGGTCTGGGTTAGGTCCTTCCATTAAGGCAGAAAAATATTTGGTTATGGCTCCTATCTGGGCCAATGACTCTCTGAACCCTTTTGCACACTATTCGGAAAAGGGCTCGGGCAGGGTGGATGACAGCAGTCCCACATTAATATGAGATTTTTGATAAGGTGACCTCAATTAGAAGGTAAAGAGGGAGGTGGTTCAAGGAAGGGCGACTACTCAAAGAGGAAACGCAGGCAGGCTGATGAAAAAGGGAATTAGGTAGTATGATGATAAAGGGGACTGCTGGAGAGCTCAAAGCAACTTTCAGAGACTGTTATCTAGAGACAAAAATGCCTTGCGTCTCTCTGATTGAGAAGCTGAAAATAATTCAGTCTGTCTTCTTTACAATAATTAAAGAATCTGGTTCCCAAATTGCGATGTAAACCACACCATCTGTGTCAATCTCTGTGCTAGAAAAGCTGAACGTAATCTGGAAGACATTTGGAGATCTATAGGGGTCCTAAAGCGGATCCTACACCTTGCTTTCCTATCAGTCCATAACTCGTTACAGCTGGCCTCAAGCTCCTGTTTGGGAAGAGCAGGAGTTCAAATGTTGAACAGGAAGTTCATACTCTCTTTTGGACCCTTTCTTGGCTGATACTAAAGTTAGTAGCCCCAGGTTGGCTGCTGCAGTCCCAAATCATCAATGACTGCTTTGGGAAGTGACAGGTAGTTCAGTCACTGAAAGTAACAGTAGTGACTCCACTCCTGAAGAAGGAAACTTTCCCCAGGGATGACCCACCCATCTGCAACCACCCCTTCCTAGCCAACATGATGAAGGCTGCAGTCTCTTTTTCAGCTCCAAGCCACTTAGATTCCTCAGATATCTTCGACTCCTTTCAATTTGGGACTATGTATGTATGCTCTAGGGATTAAGTCAGCTCACAGATGCTAAGAAAGACATTCTTTGGGCATGAAGCATATGGCTGCTGGCTGTTCTGATCTCATGGAACCTGTCTGCTTGAACAGCAGACCATCACCTGTTAATGGAATTGTAGGCTTGGATAAGAAGTGGATGCTGGCGACTCCTACTTAGTAGTGCATTTGGAAAAGATTATGGCAAGGCTTCAGTGATCTCTATCCGATATCTTAGGGCTGGTTATGCTGGAGCTGACTCATACTGAAAGAAGCAAACTGCAGATGTTCCTCATGAACTGCTGGCTTCAGCAAAGTCATTATGGGAAAATCGGGAAGAGTCAGGCTCAGATGTGATAACGCGGTGGGAATCATTCATCAAAACACTAGGAGAAAAGCATACAGCAAGCGTTCGTTCAGCTATAACGTCCAACGCTTCATCAGACCATCAAGTGAACCACTTTTCTATTTCCAAAATTCCCAACCTTCGAAAGCTCAAAAATGGAATAAACAAAACACTACGCAGACTTCGGCATGCAGGTCAAGACCCCACTATTCTCAAGTAGCTAACGCAACTAAAATCAAAAAAGAAAAAAGTAATTTGGCAGGCGAAAAGGGAATCAGATGAAAATCTGTGGGCTAGACTGCTGTGTGACTCAAAATCGAACAATAGCGCAAGAATCTGGTGAACAATAAACAGTCTAAACAACCAGAACGTAAAAAGAGTTAACTCACACCTGACAAAGGAAGCATGGGCCGCATACCTGCTGCTTCATTTCAATCCACCACTGAAGCAGAGCCCACGCCACATCTATGAGGCAACCCCCTCCGATCCATCGGCCCCATCAGTAAAAGATCATCTTTCATTTACAACGCTTCAGATCAAGGATAGGATAGCCAAAGGCAAGCTGGAGGGCGCACCGGGCCCTAACGGGATTCCACTGATACTATTAAAAAAAGATCCGCAATACTGGGCTCCCTTATTACTACCGCTGTTTATACAAATCTCAGGAGGAGACAATATCCCGGACTCCTGGAGAGGGTCCAATATATCCACAATATATCAGAAACAGGACAAGAACATAGCAAACAGCTACAGGCTTGTAGCTTTAATTGACATCGAGGCTAAATACTATGCTGGCCTCCTTCTGGATGACCTCACCGCCTGGGCAAAAGAAAAATCAATTATCCCCATCAATCATATGGGTTTTTGCAAAGGCATGTGAACAACAACGAATATACTTGCCCTGTCCCTACTAGCAGATGGCGCAAAATCAGCAAAACACCCGCTTTTTCTGTGCTTTATTGACTATTCGTCAGCCTTCGATAAAATCAATAGAAACAAACTTTGGCAAAAACTGGAGGAAAAGAAAATTCCATCTGTTCTTTTAAACCAGTTAATACTTCTACACACCAAAACGTGGGTCCAAGTAAAGCTGGGAATCGGAAACTTCTTGTCCAGAAAAATTCCAACAACCATGGGGCTTAAACAGGGGTGTGTGCTGGCCCCGACGCTCTTCAGCTTGTATATGGCCGACCTATCAACTGAACTGGACACTTGTAATTCACATGCACCAAGGATGGGAGGGCTCCCACTTTGCAACCTGCTGTACGCAGATGATTGTGTGCTGATAAGCCGAACCCCCATCGGTCTTCAACACCTACTAGATACAACTAGTAGATACTCAGCAACTAACGGTCTAACTATCAATTATGATAAAAACAAAGGTAATACGATTATATCCAAAAAAGACAATCTCCAATTATCGCTGGCAATTGGCTGAGCCAACAATAGAATTAGTTGAAGAATACAAGTACTTGGGAGTGATAGTAGACAACAAAGGCACATTTAACACACAAAAAGAAGCAATCAATAGAAGAGGCAACTCAATTGCAGCTGCTTTAAAATCTATTAAACACAAAACTGCCGGCCCAAGCCTTATCCCATTGCTACAAGTCTGGCAAGCAAAACTCATTCCGGCCTTAACTTACGGAAGTGAGTGCCTGAGGGGAAGAGATGCGGACATTTTAGACAGAATTGTCTCAAGAGCGGCTAGGATGATTTTCAATCTACCCAAGTATGTGTCGCCAGCCCAATCAAGGCTGGAATTCAGCCTGCAGAGCCGAGAAATCGCCAGCAAAGGAGCCTACCTCAAGTGCTGGCATAAGATCAAAAAGGCCGAAGCCGGTACACTGAACTCCCACCTATGGAATTCACTGAAAGAAGGAGTGTGCAGCTATGAGCTACCTGACGGCATCAATAGACTGTCTGGGCCTTGGGGATCTCTGGGCGGCCTCAGGGACTCATCAATGTTTTAAACAACTTGTAAACAAGACTGTGAAAAAACTATCCCTACTAGAAGATAAGGCGGCTCTTACCGAAAGGGCCCACGGATGGTTCGTCGTGCAGAGCTACGTCAAGTCTTCTCCGCAATCCTATCTAGGCGCAGGATTCAACAGGAGGGAGAAAGAAAAATACCTTCATTTTCGAATGGGCACTCTACCATCCCTGCTGCATCTTTCCCCCTGGAAACGATCTCCAGCCCAGACTATATGCCGCTTATGCGGGGAAGTCGATGAGAGTGTATTACACTTATTGTGCATCTGCAGAGCACTGCAAGTTGAACGGCGGCAGCTATTGAAGCCCATCTTTCTAAGCAGGGGCATATGAACCTGCAGACAAGCAGTGAAAGCATGCCTTGGAGGTGGAGACGTACAGTTATTGTGTCGCTTTGTACGGTTTATGGAAGCGGCAGGGGAAAAAACTCTTGCATTAAGTGACCAGCAATCCTCATCACTGCGACCAAAAGACTCTCCTAGTCCCATCTGTCAGTGAACATCATTCATCCAGCTCAACTGCCATTCTGAAGATAGATGTTGGAGCACAACACGCATCAGAATATCACAACAGTGGCTGTTCTTAAACCATCCGAACATTGGACATTCTTCAGTATTACCTCATAGTTGATGCTTCCAAACTATCCGAACATTGTACTGTTGTCCCCTAATAGAGGCCCAAATATTGGCTTTTTTTAGTCTTCGTGATCCATGTCCCTTTCTTAATTCTTTTTAGCTACATTAAGCGACAGTATCAGTAGACCTCTTGGAAAGCCGTTTGTACAAAGAATGGTCAAAAGACTTTGCCAATTCACGGTATCTGACAAAAATTTCCTGATTACTGCTCCAATTATTTTTATACAATGAACGAATGCTTTATGATATGTTCTTTCGATTTTTAACGATGAATGTTTTATGATATGATCTTTCGATCTTTAATCATGCACTTTGTTGCTATATTTTCATTTATTTTTTAATGGAAATTGTAAAGGTTTTTATTAACCAAACAATAAATCACTACTTACTTACTTATGGGAATTGCTCTGCTAGTCTGACTCTCTGGGCACTGTACTGCAGCCTCCTAAACCATAATAACTCAATCTGTGGCTGGGAGAGGATTTGCCAATGGATAGGCAAAAGGAAGGGTTCCCCCCATCTTGGATTTTAGGAGTAAGGTCCACCCTGGGGTTGTTTCCTCTAGGGCAAACAGGAACTACTGAAAAAGTGGTTGGCATTACCCCTGGAAACATTTCCTCCATTGGTTAGGGAAGGGCATGGAGTCACCCCTACCCACTGGCTACTGCACCCCATGAATGTGGCACCTCCAGGAACCCTGCTTAGAAAACCTACTGGACCTGTTAAAGATTAGAAGATGACTGGAAACTGCAGTGGGTCAAAAGTTCCCAGGCTTGCCCCACTGGAGGATTATGAACTCCATAAAAAAGAATAAGCCAGAATGAAAAATCTCTTATTAGTGTATCCTACCCACACTCTGTCCCGGTCAACCAGAAACTTCGCCTAGCCCTGGTCTACAGCCACTGTGACTAACATTAACACTTGGTGCTATTTTCACTTTTAAGTTTCGAAAATGTACATCTCCAGTTCCCATTACTGAATTTTTGTCATTTTGGTATTATTTTTATTAAAATTTACTCTGTTTTTCTAAAATGGTTCAAATGCACATATAAGCACCTTCTGGTGGATACTTCTAACTACTGATTCTTCACCTTAGAATATCCCCCAGGTGTCAGACTGGATCTGGTTTTTTCCCCATAGCAGTGCTCCAGTGCGCACCGAGCTGGTGCTGTGGAGCGCTGCGTTTCTCCATACTGCCCCGAAAAGCGATGGAACCAAAGTGAATAGAGTGCGCTGACATCTATTCCTTTCTCCCTGTGCCCTTTTTGATCCGGAGCCCCGCCTCCAAAATTGTGCATTTTTGGACAACTTCCACATTTCATACAGTGCACTAGGGAATCATGTCACCGCCGAAAATGAGAGGATTCACGATTAGCCATGAGTTCAGGAAGTAGATGTCAATCATGGATCCTCACGAAGTGTGTTTTTGGTGCTTGTGCTCAAGACACAACTCTAGGTGTGGCATTGTGTATTCAAAGATGATTCAAGACCAGGAGATGAAGCTGTACATCACCTTGCACAAGAAGAAGTTGCAGGCTTTGCTGATATCCTGCCCCAAAACAGGGGCTGTTTCATGGTCCTGATCTCAGGGCTGTTCCTGCAACGGTTCCTCTTTCCACCTTAAGTGTTCCGGTAAGTCCAAACACAAGCATAAAACAAGGAAGTGGAACTTGACCCTATCCCCGCCACTCCAACTCCAAGGAGAAGGCTCAATGGTGTCAAGATTCAAGTCTGACTCCATCAAAGTCACCTATCTGAATCCTCAAAGGATCCCTGAGTTTTCTGAGCAGTCATTGACTCTGCAGCAGATTTGGACCTTCAGAGAACTAATGCTGCAGATCTTTAGTGTGCTTCTGACTCCCTTTGGCACATTTTCAGGCCCCAAGGAACCACAGTGCTCCTCAGGTGTTCATCAAAGTTATAACAGTAGTCGTTGCCCATCTTCAGAGGTCATTAATCACTTTTGCTCTGCAGCAATGAGTCCAAGACTTTCGGGTTATGATTCCAATGTTTCAGGCTCGCTTATGGATTCATGAGAGAGTGATTCTGAGGCTTCTTAGCCTCCTGCATCCTCCTTGTATGCATCCTCCTTGTATGCCACATCAGGTGGCTCATGCGGGCCCCATAGTAAAACTTGAAGTCCCAGTCGGTCCAAAAATGAGGCCACCTTTCTCACAATATCAAGATCTCTGAGGAGGTACCTCAAGATCTACAGTGGTGGTTGAGTGACTGCATCTAGTCCCTTGCCCTTTCCCCACCCTATGGTGACGGGTGCATTACTGGTTGGGGTGGGCACTTGGGGGAGTTAGGGATCAGAGCACTCTGGTCTGCAGTGGAGGGCCGACTCCACATCAGTCTTATGGAGTTGGAGGCTATATGTCTAGCTCTCAAGATCTTCCTGCCATCCATCAAGAGAAGGCTGGTGTAGGTTCTCACGGATAACAATACAGCCAAATGGTACAGCAATAAGCAGAGTTTGGTAGGGGGCCCTGGGTGGTGATGAGAACTTGAACAGCCGTCTTACCTAACGTCTTGACTCCCTTCCATGTTGGGCACCCATCACTCTACCTGCGGTCTTTGCTCCCCCTCACCCCTCGAAAGAGCAGGAGAAGCTCCTTCGGTTGGACTTCAAACGGGCTCTCTGGCTTTACATAGGTCATACTGAGGATCATCAAGTGGACGATAAGCTGCGAGATTCTCCGGAGCAAAGAATGGGAAGGCTGTGGAGAAGATCTTGTGGAGGTGGGTAATACTCTGCATTATGAAATACTACACACTGGCCAAGAAGCAGCCCCCTGATGATCAGAGAACCCATTCCACAAGGGTCAAGGCTGCTACCACTGCATTGTGTGAGCAGAGCCTGGCCTTGATATCTGCTAGGGTGCAACATGAGTGTCTGCACACATACATTCACAAAGCTCTACTGCCTTGACAGTCAGGTCTGGTGAGAAGGACACTTTGCCTGCTAGGTTCTGCAAGACATTTTGGTCTAAGTCCACTCCACAGACCTGCCCCCTTGGGGAGCTACTGCTTTGGAATTGAAACTATGGGGATGAATCAGCAGTTAGAAGTATTCATTAGAAGAACAAGTTACTTACCTTTGGTAATGCTTTTTCTGATGGGTACTTGGGGGCCGATTCCGATCTCGGCCGGTAGGGCTCCGAATCGGATTCGGCTTTACCGGATCCGATTCGGAGCCCTGTTTCCCGACCGATTCGTACGTGCGCCCGGGCGAGCGAGTACGATGTGAATTCTCCGACCGAATCGTTCGCGAGACCCAACCGCACCGACCGACTCGTCCGCGAAAGCCGACCGCTCCGACTGACTCGCGCGGACACGACTCACGCCGAGCAATGGAGACGTTCCCCGGCCGATTCGCTTCGAGGTGAACCCGCTGTAGGGGGCGCCCTTGTTCGCCTTGCACCCATTGAGTCAATGGGAGCCCGCGTACGCGTTGTACGACCGGCTCCCATTGACTTCAATGGGAGTCCGACCGAATCGAGTCCGATTGCATGCGTGCGCATCGTACTCGTTCGGTCGGACTGCCAGGGTCCGATTCGGTCGGAAATCTCACCGGGTCCGGCTCGGGCAGAGAGATTTCCTGCCCGAATCGGAATCGGCCCCTCTGTCTAACTGCAGATTTTTTACTGCCCTCCCACGTTCCTGTTCTGTGGGGTGGCCTCTTTGTAATATCTAAGAAGGTCCCAAGTTAATACTTAGTATCCTAAGCAACAATTGCTCATGCTCTGTATCTGATGGAGCGGAAAGGGGAGAGATAATTAATGGATGTCACAGCACAGGGGTGGCTTATATTCAGTGCGCGGGATCACTGGTATCAAAAACCTACAGATCCAGTCTGGCCTCTGGGAGATATTCTAAGGTGTTGAATCAGTGGTTAGGAGTATCCAACAAAAACACCATTACCAAAGGTAAGTAACGTTGTTGGAGTCCAGAGTAAAAATTGGGGGTGAACGTAAACACAATAAGAGGTAAACTAAGTCAAAGCCCATGTATTTATTACAAAATGACTAATTGGACAGCTCAGGCAACAAAAGTTAATTGCCTCATAATACATTAACAGGTGGTATTGCCACATATTAATATATTTTTTTAATAGAGGGCATAATATTCGGTTTTTGTTGTGTCTTTGGGCTGTGACTAATTGGTGCAACTAATTATCAAAGGCTAAACTAGCCCTGCAGGTATTTGAGCATGTGACCTGCTGGTCATTACCACATGTCTGCAGCCAGACAATAAATCTTAAAGTAGCATTATCAATTTAATCATACTCATTTCATCCACATTGAAACGATGAAAGTCTGACTTGCTCCTTACGCTATGAAGTTTCAGTTTTTAACCTGCAGATTACACATTGATCTCTGTAGCATTAACAGCTACATTAGCTGGCATTAGAACTGTACCCGAGACTTCCCTCGCTTTAACTATGGACATTACACAACAAGGTTGTTACGAATTTTGAAAAAAACTGTTGCATTATGTCAGGATTTATTTGTTTATCACAAGTTAAACTCTTATGTGTATTGCTGTCCCCCTTCCCCAGCCCAGGAGCATGCAGATGAATCACCCCAAACAGGAGCTGTGGTTAAGCAATACTTTATTCTTCAGCATACACTCACGCACTGCGCATTACATCATACTTCTCAATTAACAACACCCAATCACCTCCCCGCATATTACAAACTTCCTCTTCAGAGTCCGCCCAGAACCACGAAGGTCCTACTGTACGTAACATCAATATGCTACATTATGCATCAGTTGTGAAAAGTCTCAAAGGACATAGATGACCTGCATGTTCCACTAGTGTCAGCATTGAGCTTGTAACTTGCAAAGCAATTTTGTTGGCTTATGACAAAATGGGTCAAGCACAGCAAGATGTGTTGTATGCAAGTAGCTTAGGTGCAAGGCCAGATTGGCTGTATCGGGCATTTCCCCGGGAGGCTGAAAGGGTGGGGGCTGGTTTTGTTAGAGGGGGCCGGTTTTGTAGCAGTGCAGCAGCTTTAAAAGCACTGTAAAGTTCCTTGTATATTCAGCAGTTTTCGGGCAGCAACAAAAGTGTCACGTTAACTCTGGTGATTAATGTACCTGCTGAAGAGAGATATGGGAGATTTGTCTAGTGGCAGTTTTGACTCATCTAAGGTAGCGCAGAGGGTTAATATGCCTGCGGCAAAGAACATGTAACATACATATCAAAGAACAATATTTTATGTTCATAGCTCAGTGGGTTACTGCTTATGTCACAGATTCTTTTGTTACTGTGCAGTTCATACGTTACAATCGTAATCTAGCACCGTGAACTATGAACTGCCATCAAAGAGCTGCACGCAAGCTGCATGGTACAGGTTAGAAAGGTATGTTTTTGACCAGTCTTTCATTATCCTGATGTTGCTAAAAAAGGTTTGTTTGGGTAGAAATAAATTCTTGTTATTAAAGTCAACCCTAACCACTGTGTTATGTTCTGAATTCTGAGTTTGTGCTTTTCCAGGCCAAGCACTCTTAAAAAGTGCCTACCAGTATGGATGACAGGTGAATCCTACACCTTGTAGTACCCTTTGCCTTATGTAACATTTTCAATACACTGATTTACACATGTATGAGTCATTGTTTCTGTATGTGTGTGTGATGTAAAGTGCTCCAACACCCAACACTGGTATGAGAGGTGCTATAAAACAAATAAAATACATGTGAGAGGGGTTATGGGGAGATGAGAGGCACTGTTGGAGGGTGGTAGTGATGGAATCATTGAAAAGCCCCACAAAGTTTGTCGTATCCTGGTGCACAGTAAGGTCATCGAGTACTATGCTTTAAAAGCTAATACTATCGAATATATAATGACAAATGTGTAGTAAAATGCACCATTTTCCCCAAATTGTCTTGGGAGAGAACCCCACTCCCCTTTTGTAGTGGTCAGGCTTGCTTGCTGCACTCGCTATGCACCGTAGGATGGCTTGCCTGACAAAATTTGCCAGGGCTGCTTTGGGTTCCCTGTATGGCCATGCTTAGGTACTATTTCGAATCCAACAGTTTGGGTGCGCACAATGCAGATTAATCTGAACCCTCCTAAGACCAACTGGTATGGAGGAAGCCCATGTGTTGGTAAAGTTTCCAAGCCCTTTTGTCTGATGCTGGAAGCCTGTAGATTGATTCTGTAGCACAGACATGGGAAATACTTTCAACGTCGCAATGAATAAAAGATAGTGTTGACATGCACTATGTTCTGCAATGGGTCCTAACCCTTGAATGGGCCCCTAGAAAATGGGCTGCTTTGAGAGCACAGGGCAGTACTTGAATACTAACACATACCACCAGGGCCGTACTGGGAACGCAAACCGGCCCTGACAATTGAGTCAGACCGGCAAGGAGGGGGTGCATGGAAAACACTGCAGCTGCTTTTGTTACAGGGAGCCGATATTAAAAACGGCCCCTCAGGTGTCGAAAACCGGCCCCCACCAGGGCAGCCCACGGGGGAAACGCCCGGTGCCCGCTATGGCCAGTCCGGCCCTGTATACCACAAACACACCATACACACATAAGCTATAGGGTAAACCAGGACTGTTTCTTTGGTATTGAACACGACTACACAAGACTCCAAACAGCTTACTGTACAGTACGAATTCCAAGATGCACATGCTGGTGCCCCAGAAAGCACACCAGCAGTCTTTGTGGTTAGTAAAGTAGAATCCAGGAGTAAAGTGTTTTTATTTCAAGCTGCAACCGTGACCTCAACTGGAAGGAGCCCCAAAGCCACAGATCCAGAGGAATGGTACAATATGTTGACCTCAGTATTTAGAAAATAAAACATTACTTCAAAACTTTGAAGTTTATTGGTTCGGGGTGTTAAGAAGTCATCTAACCCAGGATTTATCTTTGCATTTTGGGGCTTTTAGTCTAATTTATTCCATTATGCATTCAGGACTTCCAGCACAAGAATGCAAAGTAGATATTGGACTATAATAGCAATTGAACTTGTGATCTCTGTTATTTTTAAATTTAAGAATGTTAACCCACCCTTTCAAAGTACCAATGATAGGGTAACTGGAGATAAGTAAAAAAAAAATTCTGGTGTGCGTGTCACCAAAGTGTGACACACAGAGATGCACAATAAAGGTGAAGAAAGTTAACAGGTGTGCATGTCACCAAAACGTAACACGCATAAAAGACAATGGCTGGCAAGAGCAGACTGTTCAGCGTCGTCGTCATCAGGGAAACACAGAAAGACGCCGGCAGACATAGGAACCAATGGCTGGTAGGCAGGTCTGACGTCAGGCACGGACAGAAACAAGCACGCGCAGCCACAACCACCCTGTACCTTCACCATGCCGGGGAAGCAGACGACGACGTCACGCCGTCGTACAGGAAGCAGAAACGCACTTTCCTCCCTGCGTTTCAACGCCGACTTGAATGAATTCCCAAATGGAACGTACTGCCTTCCCTGGGTAGAAGCACCTGTGCTTGGCGCCACACCCGACAGCAGGAACAAAATAGCGAAGACTCAATTTCATCTGACGATCAGGATCACGATGGCGCAGACAGCATTCACCAGACAGCTGACTGCCCCTCGATGCCGAAGGCTGGTGTGTCCGTATAGGTGGTTCAGCGCTCGTCACCACAGAAAATGTAGTAAAGAGAGATGGAGGCAAGGTAGGTTTCTTCACTCTCTTTATTGCTGTACCACCTCAGGCAGAGCTCGGACAGCATCTGTCTCCAACTGCCACCCAGCAACGCTCGTGCATAGAACACTCATGCAATGAGGTTCCGAACCGAGCTAACTACTCCCGTGTGTGGTGTTTTCTTGCCTTTTGAGACTTTGCCCCACCCTTAGTCACCTAATCTTTAGTCTGGAAACATGCAAGCAGTGGCACCTCCACCCCCATTTCTAGAAACACCTGGTGAACCCCCCCATCAAGTGGCAACAATGGTTTGATGGTTTTGAAACGTACTTAGGTGCAATTGACGCTATTAGTTTCCGAGCTGAGAGGAGGAAATATCTGCTCCTTCATTCATTGGGGTTTGAGGGTAGGGCCATTTTGAAACATTTGCCGGAACCTATAGTTGAAGAAAATGACATCCTAGATGAATATCAAGACACTGTAAAAAGGCTTCAAGCTAGGTTCGATGTCCAGCCAAGTTTGGTCGTGTTGCGTCATAAGTTTTTCCTACGGACACAAAATGCAAATGAGGATGTAGACACCTACATTACGGCATTGAGAAGGTTAGTTGCAGAGTGCCAGTTTGAAAATTTCGCTGACCAATTGGTAAGAGACCAATTCATTTGTCATTGCAATGATAAGATAATCAAACAGAAGCTGTTGTCGATGGGCAATCCAACGTTGGAGGACACGATAATGATAGCCAAGAGCATTACAACTTCCCAGCTGTCAGCCAAGGAATTGGAAGCCAAGAACAGCGTATCTATTTCTGTTGTTAAAATGAAGGGTGTAAAGGAAGGTAAGGATAGCAAACCGGTTGCCAGGCCTCGTGCTGGTTATTTTGACAAACAGAATTCGTTTTTCCCAACAAAACATTTGTTTCAGGTGTGGGTACAGAGCACACGTGAAGGTGGTAGACAGTGTCCAGCAAAGTTCGTACTCTGCAGGATTTGCAACAAACCTGGTCACTTTGCTAAGGTGTATCAGTCTGGCAAGGGCAAATTGTTATCTTCTGTTAAAAGCACTACTGATGATGAACTGGTTGAGGAGGGAGGTTTAACCATCAGAAAAGATCTTAGGGATATGGTTATGGTTGTGCAGAGTGAAGAAGTTAAAGTGGGTAATCCTGAACTATGTGTAGATCCGTATGTAGAGATCATGGTGGGAGACAAGGTCTTAAAATTATTGGTAGATTCAGGGGCGCGCATCTCCATGATTACTCAAGAGCTGTATGACAGTACGTGGCCAATGAGACCACTCTTAGCCCCTGATCGTAGAGGGGTCTCCTATGAGGGACGTGAAATCAATTTGTCTGGTTACATAGAAGATATTATGGAGTTCAGAGGAAGGAAGATAGCAGGGAAGGTGTATGCTGCACACAAGGGCTTGAACATCTTAGGCTGGTTCCACCAAGGCTTATTTGGGATGGTGCTCAGACCTGGGAACAAGTGTTGGTGGTGAGAGACAATTTGGATCTGGAGAGCGTGATTAATAAATTTCCCCATGTGTTTTCAGGTGAGTTAGGGAAGGTTAAGGATTACCAGTACAGGATCATAGTAAAGGAAGGGGCTAGGCCCATCAAGCACAAGTTGAGGAACGTCCCTTTTAGTATGAGACAAGATTTGGAAAAGGAACTAGATTCCTTGTGCAAAAGGGGCATCATTGAACCTATTGACTCGTCCTTGTGGCTGTCTCCTTTGGTGGTTGCCGACAAACAAAATGGCAAGTTGAGAGTTTGTGTTGATCTTCGCTGTTTGAACAAGGAGATCTGGGTGGATTCCCACCCGTTGCCTAATATCAACGAACTGCTGGCAGGGTTGAAGGATGCTAACGTTTTTTCTAAATTGGATTTAGCTTCAGCGTACCATCAGGTTGAATTGGCTCCAGAGTCTAGGCACCTCACTGCATTTGTTTCTCCGTTTGGTACTTACCAATACGTTCGTATGCCGTTTGGCCTCGCGTCTGCGGCTTCGGTTTTCCAGCGTTTGATGAACAATATGCTCAAAGGAATCAAAGGGTTGTCTGTTTTCCAGGATGACGTCTTAGTCTTTGCACCAGATAGGGCAGCCCATGATGCGATCCTCCAGGAGGTTTTGTCTAGGTTTCAGTCAAATGGTGTGGTTTTGCGGATAGACAAATATGTTTTTCTTACTAAGGAAGTTGAGTACTTGGGGCATTTAGTCACCAGCCAAGGTGTTCTCCGTAAGTCGAGTCTGGTCTGTTCCATAACTCAGCCCAAAGCACCTACAGACAAGGCTAGTCTGAAATCCTTTTTAAGGTTATGCAAATTTTATTCACAGTTTGTACAGGACTTTGCCACCAAGCTGAGGCCATTGTCCCAGATGCTCATGAGAGGTGCTGTGTTTGAATGGAATGCTGATTGTCAAAAAGTGTTTGATTGGGTAAAACAACAACGGATATCACCTAAAGTGTTGAAACATTATGATCCCGAACTTCAATGTACATTGACTGTTGATGCAAGCAATGTCGGCGTTGGTGCTGTTCTGAGTCAAACTAAAGGTGGGGAGGTGAGAACCATTGGTTTTGCCTCGAGAGTGTTATCAGAGACAGAAAAAAAATACTCTGTCATTGAAATGGAGTTACTAGCCTGTTGGTGGCCTGTAATGAAGTTTGGTAACTATGTGTGGGGAAGGAAATTTCGCCTTCAAACTGATCACAAAACATTGGTTTTAATTTTAAGTGGGAAGAACGCTAGAGGGTTTACACCACGCAAAGCTTGTTTATCTTCCAAATTGTTGCAATTTAACTTTGAACCAGTACACATCCCTGGTAGTAAGAACGATTGTGCAGTTATCTCTCAAGCTCGTCAGGGATTGTTGAGCGAGACACTGAAGGGAGTGAGGAAGACAAGGAAGAGTTTATGGTGGCAGGTGTTGACCTTCCGCAAATGGGTGTGATCTCTGAGAGTGAGTGGCGCCAAGCTGTGAGCAATGATGCCTCCATGTTGACTGTCATGAAATATGTGGAGACGGGTTGGCCGAGGGACAGAAATCTGAGTTTTGAATTCAAGACATATGTTCAAGTGGCGGATGACTTATCAATTGAGTGGGGATTGTTAATGAGAGCTGACAAGTTGATGTCCCCTGTGAGTTTGAGAAATGGCATCATTTTACGAGCCCATGAGGGACATTTGGGAGCGACCATGACTAACAAAAGAGTCAGGCTGACTTTCTGGTGGCCTTCTATGGATAGGGAGATCGATGGTGCTGTCACGGAGTGTGTTATTTGTGCTAGCTGTGATAAAACTGTGAAACTACGCCCTCCACCCCTATCTCCTATAGAGCTGCCGTGTGCACCATGGGCGAAGTTGGGTCTTGACATAGTTGGATCTTTCAATGCGCTTGATGTTTCTTCAAGGTTTGCGTTGGTCATGATGGACTACTATATGAAATGGCCGGAGGTGAAGTTTGTGAGAGAAGTGACATCCAAGACTGTTGTTGAGTTTTTGAAGGATGTGTTTTTGAAGGAGGGTTTCCCGGAAACTCTTGTGACAGACAATGGGACACAATTCGTGTCTAGTGAAGTTAAAATGTTTTTACAAACCAGTGGGATTAAACACTTGAAAAGCTCACTATACCACCCTCAAACCAATGGTTTAGTAGAACGTAATGAACAGGGTGTTGGGGGAGTGCATTCAGTAGGCAGTTGTGAACAACTGTGTGGTAGCCAATGCTGTCAAAACCATGCTTTGGTTTATCGCACCACTCCTCATGCAACCACTAGGGTCTCACCTTTTGAACTGTTGCGTGACCGTAGAGCCACCACCAGTTTCTGTCCCAGTTGGATGAATAAGTGGGTTAAATTTGGACGGTGGACAGATGCGAGTGTGAGGAGTCACGTGGGTATGACACAGGAGAAGCAAAAGAGATATTTCGACGAAAGGAAAAAAGTTAAAGATATTAAGGTGGTAGTAGGAGATTCTGTTCAAGTTAAAAAACCCACACATGTGAGGAAGAGTGGATCCAAATTTGGGTCACCCACCAAGGTTGTGAAAGTGAATGGCAATTTGGTGAAGCTCGAAAATGGGCAGTGGTGGAACAAGTGTTGGTTGGCTCAGACCAGAAGTGTTGAAGGAAGTTGTGGGGGTCACAGTGTGGATGGTGGTAGGTTACCAACTGAGGGGGAACAGATGTGTATGAGACGCAGTTCAAGGGTGAGGAATGTTCCTCTCCGCTTTAGGGACTAATGAGTTTTGTTTTTAATTCATCCGGATGTTTACTGTGTTCTTCCTTTATTCTTATTTTGTTTGTTCCCTATTAATTTCCTTCCTTTAGCCTAGGTTTTTCCTTATGTCATGTTTTGTTTTATTTAAAGGGGAAACCCGTGTAGTAGTTAGCTCGGTTCAGAACCTCACTGCGTGAGGGTTCTATGCATGAGCGTTGCTGGGTGGCAGTTGGAGACAGATGCTGCCCGAGCTCTGCCTGAGGTGGTTCAGCAATAAAGAGAGTGAAGAAACCTACCTTGCCTCCGTCTCTCTTTACTACAAATAGCAATTGAGCTTGTAAGCTCTATCTTTAAATTTAAGAATGTTAACCCACCCTTTCAAATGCTTTGTAGAAATCATGTTGGATTTTAGGGACTAGACGCATCCCTCATGAAGCAGCGCAAGCCAAAAGTAAACAAGGAACCTTAAATCCACAGCCCAGGAAGTGGGTCCTTGGGTTGGACATGTCCCTACCCCTCAAGCATGGCTGACCTTGCCTCAGAATCTAATGACTCTCCAGCCCCTTCATGCAGCCCAAGCTTCTGCTCCACACTTCCTTTGGTCGCTTCAGGGGAGTGCCGGGCATGTTCTGCCTGCTTCTGTAAATCATGCCAGAACATGGCAAGATATCAATCTGCAAAACCCCTTCTTGGTCCTCAGTCCTTTCCTCTTCCTGCGAGTCAGGCGGTTAAGGCAATCACGCATTACTGCTGACATCTGTTGTAATCTACAGGTGAACATGTCAAATCCTAGCACTGTCAACATACTCAGTCATCTTTCAGACGTCCCAGAGCGGCCCGGTGGCTGTTGAGTGGATCGTGGCGGCGAGGCCCCTGACCACGCGGGCCGCGCTGAACACACTGCAGCTGAGGTCTCCCCATTCCTGCCGCTGCGTGGCAATCTCTCCATCAATGGCGGGGCCGACCTTCCCAAGAAGTGAACAGGGGGCCCTCGCACGGCACCTCTGGAGGCACCCGCCGGGCATTGAGGGTGCCCTCACCTACCTTCCCTAGTCCGCACTTGAGGTGTCAAGATGCGGCGGAAGCCTGGGGGATCTGATGCGGCCCGGCGGTCATCATGTAGGCCGCAGGGGGGAGAGACTGAACGAGCAGACCACGCTGGTCGCCCCACCAGCGGGAGCTTTCTCTTCCCCGTTGCCTGGGGACAAAACACATACTCTTTCCTTGAGGAGAGGCCAGCGGCAATTTCATACCTGGGGCTTCTGGACAGGCCCGGTTCTAGCGGGTGGGCCAGGCCCACCCAAACATGAGCCTGGCCCACCCAAACAGGAGCTTTGGCCCTCGCAGTGAGGGCTTGAAGGCAGGCGCGCAAAGCACACGTCGTGTGTGTCAGCCCGGGCCGAGACAGCTTCCCGGGCGCGCACACACACAGACAGTTTTAGAGATTATCGCAGCCGCACCCGAGTACTTCACAGGTCTTTAAAAGACCATTTACATGTTAACGAGGCTTTTGTTTATTTTTTCACCCCTTCATCTCCACATGGCAAAGGCGACAATGTTCTGCTGCGTGGGTATTTCTTTTTCTATGCAGCGCAGGAGAAAATAAGTTTGTTTATTCCTATTCACCTTTCCTGACCCCTGCAGCTGCTTATCACATCAGGCTGTGAGTCAAAGTTTGACTAACGGAGTAGGTAAGAGAATGTGTTACTATTTGTTTTTCTTTTTAAAATATGCACAGGCCCAGCAGGACACATACTTCGTGAGTGCTTCATTTAAACAGTTTTTATCATTATCATGGCCGATGCTGGACAACAATAAGACAATACAAAATGCCCAGATAACGCTGGTGAAAAATGATCCTGCTGGAGAGCAATCGTTTCTGTTAGTAGTTTTTAAATGCAGATGAACTGTATTTTATGTGGAAGCTCAGTGGGTTACTGCCTTTGTCACAGAGATCCTTGTGCTACTTGCAGTTCAGAAGTTACAATCCTAACATAGGACAGTGACCAATGAACTGTCATCAAAGAGCTGCATACAAACATGAATGGTATAGTTAGAACTTCGCTTTCTTTTTGTGATATAGTTAGAACTTCCCCAGTCTTTCATTATTCTAATGTTGCTAAAATGAGTGTGTTTGGGCAGATATACATTTTTATCAGTAAAGCTGACCCCCATGGAATACTCTTTAAATCCTAAGGTTGTGTTTCCCCAGACCAAACCCTCTTAAAATATACTGCCCACCAGTATGGATGACATGTGATTCATACACCTTGTAATCCTCATTGGCTTATGTGACATTCCCTGTAGACTGATTTACATACTTGTATGATTCATTGTCTCTGTATAATGTGTGCGTGGTGTAAAGTACTGACATACACTACACTGATATGAGTAGCGCTGTACAACAAATGAAATGCATATGAGAGAGGGGCTACGTAAAGATAAGGGGCACTGTTGGAGGGTGGCAGTGAGGGAATCCGAGGAGGAGGTCAATAGGGGGAGGGGCTATGGAGCGATGAGGGGCACTGTTGGAGGGTGGCAGTGAGGGAATCCGAGGAAGAGGTCATGGGGTGGAGGGGGGAGCTAGGGAGAGATGAGGGGCACTGCTGGAAGGTGGCAGTGAGGGAGTCTGAGGAGGAGGTCATGAGGGGGATGGGCTACAACGAGTTGAGGGGCACTAGTGGAGGGTGGCAGTGAGGGAATCCGAGGAGGAGGTCAATAGGGGGGGCCATGGAGGGATGAGGGGCACTGTTGGAAGGTGGTAGTAAAGGTTATTTACAGAGAAAGAGGTTAGTGGTGCGGCGCCAAAAAAGACTTTCGCATCAGCGCTGAAGCCGGCCCTGTCATGGCCTTTCTGTTTTTCTTTATTTAATTAGCAGTCGGGTCATAAGGGCTACTATGGAACATACTTTAAAGTGCGTGCTAATTATATTTACCGCTATATTCAATGTTTTAAGTTTGAAGGTGATTTTACTAATGTTTTTACCGGGAAAAATGAAAGTGGAGCCCGATGGTGCCTGATATGGGGCTGGGGCCCAAGGTCAGCTGTGAGATAAGGTGCACTGGAGAGGAGTAGTGGATAATCAAGCCTGTAAGGGAGTGCGTTGCAGAGTCCGGGGTCAGGTGGAGGTAGTAATGAAGAGGGATTCTCCCTGAAGACTCGCACAGAGGGAGCCTGAGTAGTGTCACTTGCCTGATACTCCCACCTCAGAAACCTCCTCTTCCCATCAAAGGAACATTACATGGAAAAAACACTTTTTCAGAGTGATAATATTTAGAAAGAGATTTGGAAAAGAGTGCGTTTTACTGGACCTTGTAAGACTAAGAAGAGATAAAGGAGGGCCCTGAATCAGGCCTGCCTAGACATATATGCGACAAATCGAGCCCGCAGTGGCCCACCCAAATGCACCCTTGGCCCACCCAAATAAAAATTCCTGGAGCTGGGCCTGCTTCTGGAAGATGCCCTATGATGTCCTGTGGCCAGGGACTGCCTGTACCGGTGGACGCCGAGGTGAGGAGGAACCCTGCTGCGGACTTCACCTGCTGCTGGTAGGTGCTGTACGGGAACACTTGGTGCCCCGCAGCGTGGGGGAGCCGCGCTCGCTGCCAGGGGGGGGAGTAACTGCCTTTCCCTGTAAACAACATGGCAAAGAGAAGCCCTGCTATGTACCTCGCCTGCTGCATGAGGAGTGCTCTGGACATCACCAGCTCGGGGATCCCTCCAGGCCCAAGATCACCGCCTGTGAGTGTAAACACCCTGAAGGCCTGGCTGAAAGCAAGAACCCAAACAATGGTGAGAAGATCATCCTGTGTAAATATGTATTTTATATTTATCCAACCCTAACCGCTTCAACTTTCATTAAAATGTAATCTTGAGTGAATTTGCAACTTGTATATATGTAACTCTAACCACTAGTATCTGTAGTAGTCTTATGTACTTACTACCATTCTTATGTGAATTTAGAGTTTATCTGTTTGTATCTTTGCCTTGAGTTAATTTGCAACTTTTATATATGTTACTCTAACAACTAGTATCTGTAGTAGACTTTGTACTTACTACCATTCTTATGTGAATTTAGAGTTTTTCTGTTTGTATCTCTTATGTAACACATGTACTCTGAAGTCCTTATGTAATGTAACTGGTGCTTTTGTAAAGCGCTCTGACACTTTCGGGTAAAGTTCGCGCTATATAAAATCGCATTAAATAAATAAATTCACTGGCATTAACTTAAATAATATTTTCTCCTGAGGATCTCCCTGAAATGGACAGAGATAATCTATATTTTAAAAACTTTAAGTAAAAGTGGATGTTAAAAAGAAAATGCATTCAGCTAGGCAGTGATGGAGGTCAACTGTGCATCTGAGGACTCGGTTCATGCATTCGCAGGCAGTGGCAGAAAGCCCTAAAGGATGTGCCTCATAAATATTAATGAAGCAGACATTTTTGTGACTGCGCGAGTTTGGCTTTTTGTGCTGCGGCGGATAAGTACATCATTCGCGGCACAAAATGAAGCTATTGTTGTAAAGCAGTCCGTGAGCACCAAACACTGCCTGCATCGCGACCCTACTTTGTAAATTACGCTCTTGGTATTTTAATCAGTACTATTAGTTCCATTCCAAGGTGCATATTTTTAAAAACACACTTCTCGAATGCATCTTAGCAAAGTAAGAGGCCATGTGATCAGTTTCCGGCCAAAACTTCCTAGTGCTGGTTGGGTTTTTGTTCGAAGACCTTAAGAT
This sequence comes from Calotriton arnoldi, assembly GCA_963921515.1. NCBI lineage: Eukaryota > Metazoa > Chordata > Amphibia > Caudata > Salamandridae > Calotriton > Calotriton arnoldi. The sequence continues at coordinate 445,005 of CAWUFW010000313.1, read as the reverse complement.
GCCTGCCTGCTCCCCTGTCCTAAGGAACGTCTGGGGCAATAGGACTGGAGCAGCTTGGAGTTTAACAGAAGGGCGCCATAGGTCAAGCACACTTCCTGTTTTCCCTCTGGACAGCCTCCAGGCCTCCTGCAGCTCACAGCGACGGAGGGTGGATCACTGAAGCAGATCATCTCAGGTAGTGCTTTAAATGGGCCGGTACTCACCGGTACTGAGTACCGGCACTTCTTAGATTTATCACTCTGAGTACCAGCACTTCTCCACTGCCAAGGAGAGTACGGGTACTCATTAAAAGGTAGGCGCATTGGCTGTGAGTGCTGGTGAGCAGGAGTGGAACGTGTCTCTGGCAGCCAAGGCGCCGCTTCTGTAGCATTTGAATAATGTTTGGGTGCTCACCATCACGCTGTGCTTGACAGAGCAGGGTCCATTCAGGCCCTGTGCTGTCAATCACACTCACACTATCGTGTGCATTTGTGCAAACACAGGAATGATGGCAGTCCCCTGGCAGTGGTAATTAAAAAAGCCATGGTATGTGAAGAGTACAAAATGGCTTTTATCATACCCAAATCTTTTGTGCGTCTGCTTATGTTTGTGTGTTTGCCTGCATGTGTATGCCTGTTTTTCGTAAGAAAAAAGCTAGAGAGAGAGAGAATCAAGACACTCTTGGGAGGTATTTTAAAGAAAATGTATGGCACTTTGTGTGTACATGTCTGCTCGGCGACAAAGGTTCATAAGTAACGTAAAAGGGAGGGTTGGTGGGTGGGTGAGTGAGTGAGTGAGTGAAAGGGTGGATGGATGGGTGAAAGAGGGTGGATGAGTGGATAAAAGGGCGGATGATGGGTGGATAAGTGAAAAATTGGATGGATGAATGACAGGGAGGAAGGATGGATGAAAGGGTGGATGATGGATGAGTGAAAGGAGGGATTGAGTGAAAGGGTGGATGGAATGAAAGGGTGGATGGAATGAAGGAGTGAAAGGGTTGATGGTTAGATCAGCGAAAGGATTGATGAATGAGTGAAAGGGTGGATAAAGAGATGGATGAGTGAAAGGATGAATGGATAGGTTTGGAGATGGATAGGTTTGGATATGAAGGGTGGACAGACGGAATGGTGAAAAACTGAATGATGGATGAAAGACTGAATAGACGACAGAATGTAAAGGTTAAATGGTGGACATCAGCAGGTAAATGGTAGGATGAATGGATAGATCGATGGAGGAGACAAGAGATCTCTTCTGGGAAGGGTCGTGATGAGTTGCTTCATTTGCTTGGTGCTATAAGAGCTTTGGTTTGAAGTGGGGGTATTTTCAGTTTCTTCCTACTCATGTGCTCAAAAATATATAGTATTGTGCCAAACAACAGCAATTAACAGTATGGCACTCAGAAGGTGCATCTATTGCAAAAAAAGGAAATGTTAACATATTATTGCATTTGTCTTTCATTTTGTGTAATGAGTTAACCTTCTTTGTTTATATAAACACATTTCTCATGTGTTTTGGTGTGTGCTGCAGCTATTATAGAAGTTGTTAAGAATCATCAAGTCTTGCCCTTAGCCCCGCCCCTAGCCCTGCCCACTCACTACACCTCTAGCTTATTTTAATGAGTACCTGCACTTATTTTTCCCCATTTAAAGCACTGATCTGAGGAAAGTCTGTGACACGAAATACCCCACGGTTCATCGCACATTTTACTTGCGATTTCTGGACAGGATAGGTTTGCACCATATTTTCAAAGCACTAATATGCCATCTATAAATTTGGATTCACACCATTTAAAGAGTATGTAAAGCACCACTCATCACAAATATCCACACCAACCTGGTATGTATATAGTCATGCCAGGATCCAGACTATGTACATATGTATAGCACCATTGTCCTGCAAGAAACCAAATACCCCCCTTACACAAAGTTCCATTTCAATGCAAACACCATCGCCAACCTGCTGAGCCAGCCCCTCTCTCATCCCCCATTTGTTCTCTTCCTCTAGTCACCCCTCTACTCACAGGGACCTGGTCTTAAGATGCTATCAAGGGCTGCTGTGATGGGCCTGCACACACTTGTGGCTGCCGGGCCCATCCACCCATGACTGGCCTAGGTGCCAGCTGCTTGGTACACTGAAGCAGACTTAGGCACGTGCCTGTTCTTCCTTCACAGTACTTCTATGGTCAAGCCAGCTAGTATGTAGAGTTGAGCCTTTCACCCCGACCTTCTACTTCAGTTCTGGTCCACAGTGAAAGAAATCTTTGACCTGCTTGTGCATTTGGATACCAGTGATGCCCTTTTACATTTCACTTGTTTTTTCCAGTGTGGAGAAACAATCTACTTTTAAAATCATGTTCTTTGAGCCAAGAGGGCACACTGGTGGCTCAGGTGGGAGCAGGGCATTGCAGAAGGCTGCATGCACCTTGACTATGGTCATGGGGGGCTTTCATGACCAACCCACCTTTGAAAGTAGACCCCGAAAATGTTACCCTCCGGGAGGGTCACAACTATAATGATTAGGAACACCTGTCTGCCCTGAAGAAGACCTTTTGTATGAACCAAAACAGGACTGGTGCTTATTGTGTGGCAATCCCACATCCAGTGTTTTTGTTTTCATTGAATCTGTTTTTCATATTGTTGGAAAGTGGATTATTGGTAGGGGCAAATGTAGGTCTGCCACTGGCAATAAGGCCACTAACACATGATAGGACTCAGCATAGGTCTTAGAAAAATATTCCCATGCTCAACCCTTGGTAGCTTGGCTGCGAGCAGGCAGGATTAACTTCAAAGACAAGTATGTAAAGCATTTAAAAACACCAATTCAGTAAATAATTAAGACACAATGCATAATAAAAATCCAACACCAATTTATAAAAATAGGAAATATTTTTATCTTTAAAATGACACCAAAACGACAAAAATCCAATGTAGGGAACCGGAGATATGAATTTTTAAAGATTTATCACTTTATAGCACTTAGAAACATATAGCACCATGTTGGGATATCTGGTCGCGATAGACCGGCTCAAAGTCAAAGTTTCAGGCCGACCGCGATGGAGCCCTGAGCGGCTACCCCTTGCGGTAGGTCCCAGTCACAGTTTTTACCTTCGGACTTAGAAACTTTTCTGGAGCTTTTTCTCGTGGGGTCCCTCGATGCTCTTCACCAGGCCGGGTTCTGTGAGGCTTCGCCGGCCTCGGATTTCTTCTACTCCCGGTCAAACTCTGGAAGTCGGACCTACGGAGCTTTCAGCGGGACGAACCTGGATGGCTTGGCCGGCTCGCGGTTGAAGGCAGGCGGCTTGGCTGACCAGGTTGAGTCGGTCCCCCTATGGAGCTTTTTTTCAAAGTTGCTCCAAAGTTCTCCAAACTCCTGGAACTTCTTCCTGAAGTTCCCCAAAGGGTCCCAAAGTGTCTCAAACTCACTCCAAGGGTCTGGAAGCTCCAAGATGGTCCTTGAAAGTTGAGGACTTCAGTTCCCACAATCCACTTGGACAAAACCCTTACAAATCCACTGGTAGTTTTCCAGGTTGCGGATTCTTGGTGGTGATGATCCAGGTGAGCTCTGTTAACCTGTAGCTTGCAGGGAGTCCACTCTTTACTCTTTTTCACAGCAAGGTAGTCCACAGGGCTGTAGTTCCAGATGGTGCAGTCCTCAGAGGGCAGGCCTTAGAAATTGCACATCAAACTTCTCAGCATGGCACAACGTCTTGCTTTCTTAAGTTTCAAGCAGCAGATCTGAGGGGCTCTGCCCTTCTCAGATACTTATTCCAAGTTCTCTGGATCAAGCAGGAGGTCACTCCTGACCAATGGGAGCAGGGCAACTCCCCAAGGATATGACCACATCCTGTAGTGTGGCATTATTTTGTTCCAGAGTGCACCAAATCTTCCAAATTCATAATGGCTGATTTTCAAGCAGGGAGGTAAGAGCTGGCTAAACACACCCCTAGGATGGCTACTTTCCATAGACTCCCCCTTGCATCTGCTCATACCTTCCTTAAGCCTAGCATCTGGCTGAGGTGAAAAGTTTAGAGTTGTAAATGACACTGGTTTCTTCCCTCCTCTTTGAAGGCCATGGTTTACGACTCCTCCCCCTGCCCTGGCATTCCTGTGTAGCAGCACACTGCCCTCCCAGCAGAGCTGGTTAACCACAGGGGCTCTTTATCACCTCTTCAAGGCAGCCTGGCTAATCCACTTAACTCTGACCAATCAGGACAGACCACTGGAAGGCTGAATCTGGACTTACAAACAAGAAAGTCTTATAACTTCTTGTCTGTACATTTTAGGAGAAATTCAACAATATCATATTGTGGGATTTATCACTACCATTCTGGGAAGTCTTTGAATGGAAGTTCTATTATTCTCCTTTCAGGAGTTATTAGTTAATAACTTCTTGCCATGTTAACCTATGTGGCATGGGATTTGCAATGAGAAAAATGACTTGGGCCATTTTTCCAGCACTAGGGCTTATAAAAACATATTTTATAAGTACTTTGCTTATATCTACAGGACCCCCACCCCATGGGACAACTAGGGGAGACTTTAGAGGCTCTGAATCTGTAGAAATATTGCAGATCCTCCCTCCACAGTGCTCCTAGCATCAAAGTCGAATTTGGGCAGCACTTTATCACAATGTGGGGAGTGAAATGTGAAATTTCACTTAACCCCGGGCATATAAAACTCATTTTATAAGGGTCCACCTTATAGATACCTGACCCCCCACCCCTGGGACACCTAGGGGAGACCCTGGGGGTTCCTAATATGCCAAAACATTGTAGGTTATCCATTTTTAAGTGCACCAAACACCAAAGTCGAGTTTGGGCACAATTTACTTTTTAAAAGCAGTCATGGAACCCAGGGCTGCTTTTAAACTGACCTTAGGCTTCAGCAGTGCACACATGCAAGTGCAGAAAAGGCTGCTAGCCTCTAAACCGCCATGCCCTACTATATACTAGGGACTGATGGGCAGTTTCAATCCCCCTGCCCTATTATGTACTAGGGTCTTATAGGGTAGTGCATGCCAATCACAGGGGTACCCCAACCCATAGTGTACCCTAGTGTATGTAGGTGTTTTCACTGTATTCTATGTGTTTTCAGCATAGCACTGGCCCTGGGCCTGGTTAGGCAAAGCCCAGGGTCAGTCAGAGTCAGTTACCACCAGTACCAGTCAGCAAAAAGTTGGGGGGTGTCCAGGGCACAGGATGACTTTGCAACATAGTCCCCCCCAAACGAAAGGTGATGGGTTACTAACCTACACCCTGGTAGTCCTCATCAGCTAAGTGGAAAAACCTGGAAAGTCCATCTGCATTTGCATGGGCAACCCCAGGTCTGTGTTCCACTGTAAAGTCCATTCCCTGTAGGGAAATGGACCACCTTAGCAGCTTAGGATTCTCCCCTCTCATCTGCATGAGCCATCTGAGAGGCCTGTGGTCAGTTTGAACACGAAAGTGAGTCCCAAACAAATATGGTCTCAACTTTTTCAGGGACCAAACCACAGCAAAAGCCTCTCTCTCAATGGCACTCCACCTCTGTTCTCTGGGAAGAAGTCTCCTGCTAATAAAGGCAACTGGCTGATCACGGCCCTCTTCATTTAGCTGTGACAACACTGCCCCAATCCCTTTTTCTGAAGCATCTGTCTGAACCACAAATTCTTTTGTGTAGTCAGGGGCCAGCAGCACTGGTGCTGAACACATAGCAGCTTTCAGAGTGTCAAAAGTCTTCTGACACTCTGGGGTCCAATCTACCTTTTTGGGCCTCTTCTTAGAAGTGAGTACTGTTAGGGGCCCCCCAATGGTCCCATAATTTTGAACAAACCTTCTATAATACCCTGTCAGTCCAAGGAATGCCCTGACCTGAGTCTGAGTAACAGGAGCTGTCCAATCCAAAATAATTTGGATTTTAGCTTGGAGAGGCTGTACATGGCCCCCACCTACCAGGTGGCCCAGGTACACCACAGAACTCTGCCTTATTTGGCACTTACATGCCTTAATAGTCAGGCCTGCCTGCTGCATGGCCTGAAGCACTTCCCTTAGGTGGCTTAAGTGATCCCCCCAGGTAGAACTGTATACAGCTATATCATCCAGGTAAGCTGCACTGAACTGTTCCAACCCAGACAAGACCCTGTTCACCAACCTTTGGAAGGTGGCAGGTGTATTCTTTAAGCCAAAGGGCATTACCTTGAACTGATAATGTCCCTCTGGTGTGGAGAATGCTGACCTCTCCTTTGCTCCATCAGTGAGGGCAATCTGCCAGTAACCTGAAGTCAAATCAAAAGTACTCAGGTACTTAGCAGCCCCTAACCTATCAATGAGCTCATCAGCTCTAGGTATAGGGTGAGCGTCAGTCTTTGTGACTGCATTCAATCATCTGTAGTCCACACAGAACTTTAACTCCTTGGGTCCCCCCTGAGGATTAGGTTTAGGTACCAGCACCACTGGACTGGCCCATGGACTCTCAGACGGTTCAATTACCCCCAATTCCAGCATCTTAGCAACCTCCGCTTTAATGCTGGCTCTGACAATGTCAGACAACCTGTACAGTGTATTTTTGACAGGTAGGCTGTCACCAGTGTCAATGTGGTGCACACACCACTCAGTGATGCCTGGGGTCAAAGAGAACAGGCCAGCAAACTGCTCCAGCACTTGCTTACAGTCTCTGTGCTGCTGGTCTGTCAACTTGGGAGAGAGCACCACTCCCTCCACTGACCCATCTTGCACATTAATGGAGAGGAGGTCGGGCACAGGCTCAGTTTCCTCCTCCACACCCTCATCAGTGACCAGTAACATGGTCATATCTGCCCTGTCATGGTGGGGTTTCAATCTATTCACATGCAGGACCCTATGAGGGTTCCTGGGGGTGCCAAGGTCAACCAAATAGGTAACCTCACCCTTCTTTTCTAAGATTGGATAGGGCCCACTCCACTTGTCATGGAGGGCCCTGGGGGCCACAGGCTCCTACACCCACACCAATTGTCCTGGAGTTTACTCAGGCATAGTAGCCTTTTGATCATACCAGTGCTTCATGAGCTCCTGGCTGGCCTCCAGTTTCCTGTTTACCTTGTACATGTACTCTGCCATTCTAGATCTCAGGCCAAGCACATAGTCAAGCACATTGTCCTTTGCCTCTTTAAGAGACTTCTCCAAAGACTCTCTCAGCAGGCTCAATGGCCCCCTCACAGGATGTCCAAACAACAACTCAAAGGGACTGAAACCAACCCCTTTCTGTGGCACCTCCCTGTAGGCAAACAGTAAGCATGGGAGGAGAACATAGCATCTCCTCCTGAGTTTCTCTGATAACCCATTTATCAGGCCCTTCAGGGTTTTGTTGAATCTCTCAACAAGACCATTTGCTTGTGGGTGATAGGGGGTGGTGAACTTGTAGTTGACACCACACTCATCCCACATAGCAGTCAGATAGCTGGACAGGAAGTTCGTGCCCCTATCTGATACCACCTCTTTTGGAAAACCCACTCTGGTGAACACACCAAGCAGTGCTCTAGCCACTGCAGGAGCATCAATGATTCTAAGAGAGATTGCTTCAGGGTACCTAGTGGCATGGTCCACTACCACTAAGATATACCTATTCCCTGATGCAGTAGGTGGGTCCAGGGGACCAACAATGTCCATCCCCACCCTTTCAAAAGGAACCCCAACCACTGGCAGTGGTATTAGGGGAGCCTTTGTCTTGCCCCCTGCCTTGCCACTGGCCTGACAGGTGACACAGGAGCTGCAAAACTCCTTTACCTTCTCAGACATATGGGGCCAGTAGAAATGGTTCACCAACCGGTTCCATGTCTTTGTCTGTCCCAAATGTCCTGCCAAGGGGTTATCATGACCTAAAGTCAGGATGAACTCTCTGTACTTCTGGGGTACCACCAACCTCCTAGTGGCCCCCTCCTTGAGGTTTCTGGCCTCAGTATAAAGCAGTCCATCTTCCCAGTAGATTCTATGAAACCCACTGTCATCCCCCTCCTCTTGCTTAGAAGCAATCCGCCTCAAGCTCTCAAGGGTGGGACAGTCTCGCTGTCCCTTACTGAACTCCTCTCTGGAGGGTCCACCTGCTCCTGTCAGTTCTGCCAAATCTGACAGCTCTGGCAGGGATTGAGTCCCTCCCTCAGAGGCCAGATCTTCCCCATCAGGGTTAGATTCTTCCTGTACCTCTGGAGTTCCCTGGGCTGGCTCTCCAGGCCCAGTACCCTTGTCTTTGGATGCTTGGCCCTTTGTTCCAGGGTCCAAGTGTCCAGCCCCTCCCTTGTGGCTAGTCTGTGACCTAGTCACAGCACATACCCACTCAGGGAGCTCCAATATTTTCATATGGAATCCTCTCTCCACCTCTGACCAAGCAGAGGCTTCAAGATCATTGCCCAGTAAACACTGGACAGGGAGCACCTTTGACACAGCTACCTTCATAGGGCCTGTCACACCTCCCCATTCCAAATCCACCACAGCCATAGGATGGAGTTTGGTAGTGCTGTCTGCATAAGTCACCTGGTGGGTAGCAACCTCCCTGGAGGCACCAGCTCGTCCAGGACCATAGTTACACTAGCCTTCTGTATCTCTGATAGCCTCAACATCTGTCCCATTCACTTTAGGCCTCTGCCTGTACTTGCCCATGTTTGGAGGTAAGGCAGCAAGGGTTGCAATATTCACCCCACCCAGGGACACTAAGGTTGCTTCCGCCACCTGACTACCCCTCTCTGGGGCACCACTCTCCACCCCTACACTTACACTGGCAATCCCTGTGGATGGCCCCTTAGGGGGGAGCTTCTTGGTGCAGACAGCATCTCCCTGTTTGTGCCCTGGCTGGTTACAGTCAAAGCACTTACCCACCTTTGAGGGATCAAAGAACCTACCATTCTTTCCCTGATACCCTCTCCCTTTGAATTTGGGTGGGCTCGCCCCCCCCCCCACCTTGTGCAAGTTTTTGTGGGTCTTTGGAGGACTCCTTCTGGTTTTGACCTTCTTTCCCTTGGGCTTTCCCTTGGGGAGGGACCTGTCCTCCTTTCTTCTGGTCACTCCCCTGGTGCTGAATGGAAACCCGGGTTCTTACCCACTCATCAGCTGCTTCCCCCAGCTCTCTGGGGTCTGTCAGCTTAGAGTCCACTAGATACTGGCGTAACTTCTCTTCTGCACAATGAGTCAAAATATGTTCTTTCAAAAACAAATTATACAATCCCTCATATGTGTCAACAGTGTTACCAACAATCCAGCCTTCCAGTGCCTTCACTGAAACGTCCACAAAGCCTACCCAAGACTTTCAACTCAATTTCTGGGTGCCTCTAAACTTCATCCTGTGCTGCTCTGGAGTCAGACCAAATCTCTTGACTAAGCATGCCTTCATCTGGGGGTATGATTCTGCATCCTCTCCCTTCAGGGTCAGGAGCCTATCCCTCCCAGCGACTGGAATCAACTCCCACAGGAGTGCACCCCAATACTTAGAGTGGACCCTACTCATTCTAAGGGCCCTCTCAAAAGCGGCTAGCCATTTGTCAATGTCATCCCCCTCAGTGTACTTGGGCACTATACCCTTGGGAAGTTTATGATCAAATGCACCACCCCTGGACATTTCAAAATCTTCATCATTTTCACTGCCACCATTTCTTTTTGACGCCTCCTCCCTCTCCCATCTCTTCTCAGCCAATTCCAGTTTCCTCTGCTCCAAAGCTATCAAAGCTAATTGAGCCTCAAGCTGTCTCTCTGCAAGGGACAGTGGTGGTTCCTGAGTAAGGGACCCTTCCCCACTCCCACCATCTGGAATCATAGGGCTAACTCTAGAGATAATGGAAGAGGCACCATCCTCACCCTCCTCTTGGGTGAGGTTGGTGGGAACACCCTCCATCCCCCCTTGAATCTCCTCAGCTACCCCAGGCCTGTAGGGACTTAAGCAACCCTGCCTTCCTAATCTTGTTGGAAGCAGGCAGCCCCCTAAGCCTACACTGTACCCTAAGATCAGCCATCCTGAACTGGGACAGTTTAGCCAGGTCCAGCTCTATGGTTCCCTAGTTTTGGGTCACCACAACTAGGCACAACAGACTTAGAACAATTTGGAAAAATCAAAACAATGGATTAAAAACAGTTTAGTCCAAATTCCAAAAATCAAACTCAAAAGTTTTGTTCTAAGGCAATTTAGAGGATTTTTATAATCTTAATTCACTTTACTGAAAGGTGTACTTTTTAACCACAAGTCCTCATCCACACCGCTGAGCACCAAATGTTGGAAAGTGGATTATTGGTAGGGGCAAATGTAGGTCTGCCACTGGCAATAAGGCCACTAACACATGATAGGACTCAGCATAGGTCTTAGAAAATTATTCCCATGCTCAACCCTTGGTAGCTTGGCTGCGAGCAGGCAGGCTTAACTTCAAAGACAGGAATGTAAAGCATTTAAAAACACCAATTCAGTAAATAATTAAGACACAATGCATAATAAAAATCTAACACCAATTTATAAAAATAGGAAATATTTTTATCTATAAAATGACACCAAAACGACAAAAATCCAATGTAGGGAACCGGAGATATGAATTTTTAAAGATTTATCACTTTATAGCACTTAGAAACATATAGCACCATGTTGGGATATCTGGTCGCGATAGACCGGCTCAAAGTCAAAGTTTTAGGCCAACCGCGATGGAGCCCTAAGCGGCTACCCCTCGCGGTAGGTCCCGGTCACAGTTTTTACCTTCGGACTTAGAAACTTTTCTGGAGCTTTTTCTCGTGGGGTCCCTCGATGCTCTTCACCAGGCCGGATTCGGTGAGGGTTCGCCGGCCTCGGATTTCTTCTACTCCCGGTCAAACTCTGGAAGTCGGACCTACGGAGCTTTCAGCGGGACGAACCTGGATGGCTTGGCCGGCTCGCGGTTGAAGGCAGGCGGCTTGGCTGACCAGGTTGAGTCGGTCCCCCTATGGAGCTTTTTTCCAAAGTTGCTCCAAAGTTCTCCAAACTCCTGGAACTTCTTCCTGAAGTTCCCCAAAGGATCCCAAAGTGTCTCAAACTCACTCCAAGGGTCTGGAAGCTCCAAGATGGTCCTTGAAAGTTGAGGACTTCAGTTCCCACAATCCACTTGGACAAAACCCTTACAAATCCACTGGTAGTTTTCCAGGTTGCGGATTCTTGGTGGTGATGATCCAGGTGAGCTCTGTTAACCTGTAGCTTGCAGGGAGTCCACTCTTTACTCTTTTTCACAGCAAGGTAGTCCACAGGGCTGTAGTTCCAGATGGTGCAGTCCTCAGAGGGCAGGCCTTAGAAATTGCACATCAAACTTCTCAGCATGGCACAACGTCTTGCTTTCTTAAGTTTCAAGCAGCAGATCTGAGGGGCTCTGCCCTTCTCAGATACTTATTCCAAGTTCTCTGGGTCAAGCAGGAGGTCACTCCTGACCAATGGGAGCAGGGCAACTCCCCAAGGATATGACCACATCCTGTAGTGTGGCATTATTTTGTCCCAGAGTACACCAAATCTTCCAAATTCATAATGGCTGATTTTCCAGCAGGGAGGTAAGAGCTGGCTAAACACACCCCTAGGATGGCTACTTTCCATAGACTCTCCCCCTTGCATCTGCTCATACCTTCCTTAAGCCTAGCATATGGCTGAGGTGAAAAGTTTAGAGTTGTAAATGACACTGGTTTCTTCCCTCCTCTTTGAAGACCATGGTTTACGACTCCTCCCCCTGCCCTGGCATTCCTGTGTAGCAGCACACTGCCCTCTCAGCAGAGCTGGTTAACCCCAGGGGCTCTTTATCACCTCTTCAAGGCAACCTGGCTAATCCACTTAACTCTGACCAATCAGGACAGACCACTGGAAGGCTGAATCTGGACTTACAAACAAGAAAGTCTTATAACTTCTTGTCTGTACATTTTAGGAGAAATTCAACAATATCATATTGTGGGATTTATCACTACCATTCTGGGAAGTCTTTGAATGGAAGTTCTATCATTCTCCTGTAAGGAGTTATTAGTTAATAACTTCTTGCCATGTTAACCTATGTGGCATGGAATATGCAATGGGAAAAATGACTTGGGCCATTTTTCCAGCACTAGGGCTTATGAAAACATATTTTATAAGTACTTTGCTTATATCTACAGGATCCCCACCCCATGGGACAACTAGGGGAGACTTTAGGGGCTCTGAATCTGTAGAAATATTGCAGATCCTCCCACCACAGTGCTCCTAGCATCAAAGTTGAATTTGGGAAGCACTTTATCACAATGTGGGGAGTGAAATGTGAAATTTCACCTAACCCAGGGCATATAAAACTCATTATATACGGGTCCAACTTATAGATACCTGACCCCCCACCCCTGGGACACCTAGGGGAGACCCTGGGGGTTCCTAATATGCCAAAACATTGTAGGTTATCCATTTTTAAGTACCCCAAACACCAAAGTCGAGTTTGGGCACAATTTACTTTTTAAAAGCAGTCATGGAACCCAGGGCTGCTTTTAAACTGACCTCAGGCTTCAGCAGTGCACACATGCAAGTGCAGAAAAGGCTGCTAGCCTCTAAACTGCCATGCCCTACTATATACTAGGGAATGATAGGCAGTTTCAATCCCCCTGCCCCATTATGTACTAGGGCAGGGTTTCCCAAACTGTGGTCCGCGGACCCCCAGGGGTCCGTGACACATTCCCAGGGGGTCCCCAGGAGGCAGTTTTAAAAGCACTGCAAAGTTCCTTGTCTAATTAGCAGTTTTCGAGCAACAATAAAAGTGTCAAAATAACGCCAGTGATTAATGCACCTGCTGGAGAGATGAGTTTTGTCCAGTTGCAGCTTTGAGTAATCTAACGTAGCACAGAGCGTTAATATGCCTACTGCAAAGAACGTGTACCATGCATTTTAAAAAACAGTGTTTTATGTGCATTGGTCAGTGGGTTGCTGCTTTTGTCACAGAGATTTTTTTGTTACTCTGCAGTTCATAAGTGACAATCGTAATCTAGCACAGTGACCTATAAACTGTCATCAAAGAGCTGCTTGCAAACTGCATGGTACAAGTTAGTAACTTATGTTTTTTCCCAGTCTTTCATTATCCTGATGCTGCTAAAAAGGTTTATTTGGGCGGAAATACATTTTTATTTTTAAAGTCAATGCTAACCACTGGCTGATGTTCTGAATCCCAAGTTTGCGCTTCTCCGGATCAAGCACTCTTTAAAAATGCCTACCAGTATGAATGACATGTGAATCCTACACATTGTAGTACCCTTTGCCTTATGTAACATTTTCTATACACTGATTTACACGTATGATTCATTGTCGCTATATGTGTGTGATGTAAAGTGCTCTGACATCCTACAATGGTATGAGAGATACTATAAAACAAATGAAATACATGTGACAGAGGGGCTATGGAGAAATGAGAGGCACTGTTGAAGGGTGATAATAAGGGAATCATTGAAGAACCGCAACAACGATTGTCGTATCCTGGTGCATAGTAAGGTCTTCATTTACTATTCGTTAAAAGCCAATACAATTTAATATATAATGATAAATGTGTTTTAGACTGCACCAATGTTTCCTAAATTTCTTGGGGGGAGAGCCTCCCAAAGCCCCCTTTGTAGTGGTCAGACTCACACACACTGCACTTGGTGTGCACCGTATGGCGACTGGTCTGAAAACATTTGCCAGGGCTGCTTTGGGTTTCCAGTCTGGCCCTAGCAGGAGCTTCGAACTGCGAAATAAAACCAACCATTTAAAAGTTAGTCACGGAGATGCAGCACCAACTTTGCCATTAAAATGTTTTGTTTTTTGCAAATTCTTTGAATATAAAATACTAAGGGGGATATTTACAACAGAAGTGGCGGAGCGTGTCGTTAGCCTCCTTGGCTTAACGACACGCTCCGCCACTTCGAAACACAGGGCTGCACCATATTTACAAGAATATGGTGCAGCCCTGCGTTTTCCCCTGTGCTGGCGCCACACTTAGCAGTGTAGCGCCAACGGGGCACCCTTGCACCATAGTGCAAGGGTGTGTGCATGCAGTGGAAAATTGTTTATGTGCAGGAAGATCCCCCTCAATCTTGAAATTCCGTTTTGTCACTTCTATGTGTGCTGCTTAATGCAGCACACATGGAAGTTACAAAATGGCATTTTTAAAAGATTGTTTATGTGCAGGAAGGGTCACCTTCCTGAACATAAACAATCCAGATGCTTTGCTTTTCCATGTGTGCTGCACAAAGCAGCACACATTGAAAAAGCAAAAACGAGGAGAAATAAAGGATTTCTCCTCGTTTTGCCAAGTTAAGACCTGGTTTTCCCTGGCTTAATTTTGGCGCTACATCCTATTTACGCTGCCCTTGTAAATAGGGGGCAGCGTCAAAATCAATGGGTGTTGCGGTGGAACACCCAGCGCAACACCCACTGCCCACCCCTTTCACGCTAGGCATTGTGTGACAGGGGGCCTTATTTACAAGGCAGCGTTAAGCCATGTTAAGTGGTTTAACGCTGCCTTGTAAATAAGGCGAAGCCTCTATCGCCACAGGAACGTTGCAAAAAGTGACGTTCCCATGGCGATAGGGGCTTCTAAATATGCCCCTAAAATCCTTAGTAATTCGAGTATTTGATTTGTGTGCACGTGTGTTTATTTTTTCTGAATTACTGTTTTAATGTTTGAAATTTAAATCATACAAATTGCTTGGGGGTCCTCGGCTTCCAGTGGTGACTCAATGGGGGTCCTCAGGAGTCAAAAGTTTGGGAACCACTGTTGTACACTGTTGCAATAAAATAAAAATAGCCCACGTCACCGTCGCTCGAAAAAGCTTCAAAAACGTGTACTGCCAAAAGGAAATATCTTCCTGTTACTGTTTAATTATGTCCACATGGGAAACGGCCACAAGACACAACGAATGTGTCACCGGATGATAGTCAATTTGTTAAAAAGAACTTCCACTCACCGCCGGTGTACAAAACAGCATCCTCTGTCCTTTTCCGACGACATTAGAGTTGGCATGGAAACAGCATCCCCAAATTGAACAAGCTGCATGTTGACGTAGTCCCGGAAAGCAGAGAAGAAATGCGACAGCATTGTTGAATGAAATGCGAAGAGGCACCACGTTCTTCTGACGCATACACGGAGAAAGCAGGAAAAACGTGGTTGGCATGTCAGGAAAAAACGTGGTTGGCAAAATAAACAGGAACCAGGCATCGGATTGTAAATGTAGCGGCAAAACAATCCTAAGATGGAGGCATGCTGTATCACGCTGCGCCGGGTGGCTCCCGGCATCAGCGTGCGCCAAAACGACAATGAGTATCACCGGAGATGAAGAAAACGCTTCCGTCACAGAAGCTGACGTAAGGCTCTGCACAGAAACAACAGCACGAGACGAGGAACCTTCACAAAGGTAAGAGCGTGCTGTACTACTCACGAGCTCTGTTTGTTTTTGAACCTGTAAATGTCAGTTGGGTTATGCTGCAAACAGTGAGATCCCAGCGCTGCCCAACAATCAAAGACAAAATAGTGTCGTGCCTTACCTCACTTTGCCCCATGTGTTGCCAACTAAAACTGCAACCGCAGCGGAAGAAAAATTCCCCACAATAATGTTTTCACAAAGTAGCAGAAATGGCAGACATAATGTCCTTGGCAGTTCCTTTAGTAGACAAACCTGCTGGAACGAATTGAAATGAAAAACCATAAATAGACTGCAGACAGGCACCATACCAAAGATAGAGCAACATGTACTCTGTGTAGGACTCAGTGCTTGTCCAGACACTGAGACTACCGCTTGCTTTTCTCTTCTGGAACACACGTTCGGATGGCAATGGTGGAAGACACCACGGCTGTTTGTCCCAAATATCACTAGAGACATGTTCAAATTCAGCCAGACACCGCTAGAACACTCCTCCAGCATCATGTAGATTACAAACAAAAAGTCCATGTGTTTCCGTTTCTAAAACACGGGGTCGGCTTCCTTGTGGCACTGGTCAAAACAACCACAAACTGCTACTGTGCAAATCAAAATTTGTCCCGTGGTGTGTGATACTGAAAACAGGAACACCTCAAGGCAGTCCAATTACTTTGCTTGTGGAGACGCTGTAGGGACAGCAGGGACTGAGTTCTTGAGACGTTGTAGGGACAGCATGCATAGACCAGTTGAGACAGGAGCTGGCACTGATGCGTAGAGGGCGACCGATGTGGGGTCACTGGTGGGGCTGAGGTGTGCCAGTAAGTTGATGATATGCAGCTGTATATGCAGACGTTGCTTCTTTGATAGTACCAGCTACTCCCACTTGATCTTGAGAGGTAGCAGACGCAGGTTCTTGAGTCAACTCGTCGCCATAAAATTGTAGTAACTTGGTCCAGACAGATTGTAGTGTTTCAGGAGTATTTATTGTAGTAGTTACAATTCCAGTAGTTCAGCCCCACCAGGAGCAGCCAGCATGCTGCTCAGCCCTTCTCCAACTGTAGTCTCTGACCCCCAATATTCCATATTACATCATTCTAGGAAGAACTCTCTGGCAGAGCATGAACACATTGAAACCAGGATACAACAAAATCACTATACTAAAGCGCGATTAGCCTGGCAACGAGACCTGACCCGGGACATAGACGACACTATGTGGACTTACTGCTGCTCTAGCACGAAGCGCATCTCCTTAAATGGAAGACATAGATTGATCCACTTCAAGTATCTCAACAGGGTTTACTACACCCCAGAGAGATTACATAGATACGGCTTACGAGAAGAGCCGGCTTGCTAACGATGCAATGCGCAAACAGCGGACTTCCTCCACCTGGCCTGGTCTTGTCCGGGGATATCCAATTTCTGGGATTTCGTTTTTAGGGAACTAGGATGAGTAGCTGAACTGACGCTCACCCCGGAGCCCGCTCTTGCCTTGCTGGGCTACTCTAAACATATACCTAAAGTGGTGCGGCGGTTGGTGGACATGGGATTGTTATTAGCCAAATGCAGGGTGGCGATCTGCTGGTCACGGGGTCCGCTTCCCACGATAGCCCAGTGGTCACGGGATATGCTATATTGTAGCACACAAACGGAAAATTTTAGTGACCTTCTTCCGCCACGGAGCAGACCTAAAAACTTCTGGGAACTGTACAGAATTTACCTTGCAACTAAGGGGGAGGGCACGGTTACGGCTGAAAGTGACACGCAGGAGCAGACTGGAACTACCCCTGACATATAGATAATCAGAGCCCGCCCTAGACCGGCACACAGAGAGGAGTGTGTACTGGCTGTCTCCTATACGCTTGCATTGTATCAGGCCTGATCCGGGTGAAACAGTACGTTGGTGGGTGGGGGTGTGGGGATTGTTAATATGATCTCATTGGGAAAAATCTGTCAGCTGGCCGTTTGACACTCTGCTGTAACATTTCTGATTGTTGTGTGTCTTATTATTGGCACTTTGAAGTATTGAGTCACATGTCTGATTTGTATAAAAACTCAATAAACATATTAAAAAACAAAAAAAGAAAAATGCCCTCTTTTGCCACAACTACGACAGATAGAATTAAAGCATAACAATTTGGGTTGTTCAACAAATGAGAAGGACTGCCACATTTAAAACATTTAAACTTAGAATTTTTCCCCAGATTTGGATTAACTTTAGCCTGCCTATCACACATTATTTTTTGGGACGAATCCCTTGTTGCCATCACTTTTGTCCTTTTCCAAACTCTTTATACAGAGTATGTCACATTGCCACGCATTTTTCTGACCCACCCCGAAGTGTGTTCCATACATTCTCCTATACCCAGAGCTTCCTTCGAGTGGGATTTTAAGCTAATAGCTTTTCTTGTCCTCTACTATTATTAGCGCATCACACCAACTGGTTCCGGATGAGAGAATCAGTTAAGTCCCCAAATTCACAAGTTCAGGCCAGGCTTTTTAGAGAGGCTACATAGTTTCCAATTTTTTCCACCTTGTCTTGGGTTCTTGTGAAAAATATATGTCTTTCCATAACAACATTTATGCATGGATCAAAATGTTTGTCTCACATTAAAACTGACATCCCACATTAACCTCTGGGCTCACCATCACTGTTACCAATAGCAATTTCGTCCAAACCTTCATAAATATTGCCCCCCTCTATACCTAAATTGTGGCGCAACACTCCTTGTTTGCTTGACAAAGAAAGTTTCTTACCAGCAATTGCAATAAAGTACAATCAAGGAGGCGTTTCGACTTTTTACAGGACTATAAGGGTTCACCAGATTCAGACAAAAGCTATGGACATTGCAACATACTGGAAGCAGCCGCTCTTCTGTGTACTTGTAATAATAGATCTAAAACAACAGACTAAAGAAATTGACTGATAAAATGAGCTAAAATAAGAAACAAAATTAATAAACCAGTATAACAGATCTGAAATATTGGCTTACAATTTTGGTTGTCCTGGAATAATATCGAACTACCTGAAAGTTAGCGCTCAAAGGCAAATCAGCTGTGCTTAAGGATCCTAAAAGCAGCTGAAATCGATTAAACCATCCTCTGCCAGAGAAATTCTTAATGATGGTATTAAGAGCATATGCAGAAACCATGAAACAGGGCGAACCTAAACAATCCTTATAATGCAGACAGACACAGTTCCAGTTGGCTTCTTATTTATGAGAGACTACGAAGCGTCACATGGCAGCTCATCATCCAGCATGGCCATGTAGGGATATACACAAAGGACATTGCGCAGCCACAGTCTATCTGCTGAGGAACAAGGTGGACCACATGACCTCGCGACGTGGAGTGTGACCTCACAGACCACCGTAATAGCTTCCATGCTGCCAGTACACAACAATCTACAGGCTGAATCCTGTACATATGACACCTTGGAGATCCTCCAGAACTCTGCAGTCATTAGGCAGAATCCTTCACGTGGGTAGGATGGTGCGCATTTTGAATATAAACTGACAACGGATGCATTCAATTTCTTTCAAAAACGTCTGTCGAGTCATTACAGATAAGCTGATTCTTGAGAGATGTTTATGGAGGACCTGCCCCTCGACAGGTAGCTCGTCACCCATGTTGACTCCAATCAAGTCAAGACAGATGTGATTTTCAAGCATATGTATTCCACCAAAGGATTAAACATAGCCTTTCTCAGCCAGCAACCACAGCACCTCCTCAGCAGAGAGCAATATCCTTTCCATTCCATGGTCACAATGGTACTCTACACAGATGGTTCACGGTTAAGATGGAACACAGATCGGCGCCAATCAGATGCAGGTTACAACAGATA
Organism: Calotriton arnoldi; assembly: GCA_963921515.1. Classification (NCBI taxonomy): domain Eukaryota; kingdom Metazoa; phylum Chordata; class Amphibia; order Caudata; family Salamandridae; genus Calotriton; species Calotriton arnoldi. Next base: position 425,854 of record CAWUFW010000313.1, on the reverse strand, counting down.
CCAGGTTTTTTTGTATATTTATATTGAGAAGTACATGTCAATATATAAACAATATGTCAAAAAAAGAAAATTAAACAATAAATCAAATTATGGCCACAGAAAAAATACTATGAAATGTTAACTTCTCAGATTTCTAAACCAAAAAATCATAATACAGATATCAATAGATACAATATTTGAGATACTCATAAACCTGGAAAGGAAGAAATATGAAAGGTGGACAAAGGAGGAGATGATGTAGATCAGTGGTTCCCAAACTTTTGACTCCTGAGGACCCCCATTGAGTCACCACTGGAAGCCGAGGACCCCCAAGCAATTTGTATGATTTAAATTTCAAACATTAAAACAGTAATTCAGAAAAAATAAACACACGTGCACACAAATCAAATACTCGAATTACTAAGGATTTTAGGGGCATATTTAGAAGCCCCTATCGCCATGGGAACGTCACTTTTTGCAACGTTCCTGTGGCGATAGAGGCTTCGCCTTATTTACAAGGCAGCGTTAAACCACTTAACATGGCTTAACGCTGCCTTGTAAATAAGGCCCCCTGTCACACAATGCCTAGCGTGAAAGGGGTGGGCAGTGGGTGTTGCGCTGGGTGTTCCACCGCAACACCCATTGATTTTGACGCTGCCCCTATTTACAAGGGCAGCGTAAATAGGATGTAGCGCCAAAATTAAGCCAGGGAAAACCAGGTCTTAACTTGGCAAAACGAGGAGAAATCCTTTATTTCTCCTCGTTCTTGCTTTTCAATGTGTGCTGCTTTGTGCAGCACACATGGAAAAAGCAAACGCCTTGGATTGTTTATGTTCAGGAAGGTGACCCTTCCTGCACATAAACAATCTTTTTAAAAAATGCCATTTTGTAACTTCCATGTGTGCTGCATTAAGCAGCACACATAGAAGTGACAAAACGGAATTTCAAGATTGAGGGGGGATCTTCCTGCACATAAACAATTTTCCACTGCATGCACACACCCTTGCACTATGGTGCAAGGGTGCCCCGTTGGCGCTACACTGCTAAGTGTGGCGCCAGCACAGGGGAAAACGCAGGGCTGCACCATATTCTTGTAAATATGGTGCAGCCCTGTGTTTCGAGTGACGGAGCGTGTCGTTAAGCCAAGGAGGCTAACGACACGCTCCGCCACTTCTGTTGTAAATATCCCCCTTAGTATTTTATATTCAAAGAATTTGCAAAAACAAAACATTTTAATGGCAAAGTTGGTGCTGCATCTCCGTGACTAACTTTTAAATGGTTGGTTTTATTTCGCAGTTCGAAGCTCCTGCTAGGGCCAGACTGGAAACCCAAAGCAGCCCTGGCAAATGTTTTCAGACCAGTCGCCATACGGTGCACACCAAGTGCAGTGTGTGTGAGTCTGACCACTACAAAGGGGGCTTTGGGAGGCTCTCCCCAAGAAATTTAGGAAACATTGGTGCAGTCTAAAACACATTTATCATTATATATTAAATTGTATTGGCTTTTAACGAATAGTAAATGAAGACCTTACTATGCACCAGGATACGACAATCGTTGTTGCGGTTCTTCAATGATTCCCTTATTATCACCCTTCAACAGTGCCTCTCATTTCTCCATAGCCCCTCTGTCACATGTATTTCATTTGTTTTATAGTATCTCTCATACCATTGTAGGATGTCAGAGCACTTTACATCACACACATATAGCGACAATGAATCATACGTGTAAATCAGTGTATAGAAAATGTTACATAAGGCAAAGGGTACTACAATGTGTAGGATTCACATGTCATTCATACTGGTAGGCATTTTTAAAGAGTGCTTGATCCGGAGAAGCGCAAACTTGGGATTCAGAACATCAGCCAGTGGTTAGCATTGACTTTAAAAAATAAAAATGTATTTCCGCCCAAATAAACCTTTTTAGCAGCATCAGGATAATGAAAGACTGGGAAAAAACATAAGTTACTAACTTGTACCATGCAGTTTGCAAGCAGCTCTTTGATGACAGTTTATAGGTCACTGTGCTAGATTACGATTGTCACTTATGAACTGCAGAGTAACAAAAAATCTCTGTGACAAAAGCAGCAACCCACTGACCAATGCACATAAAACACTGTTTTTTAAAATGCATGGTACACGTTCTTTGCAGTAGGCATATTAACGCTCTGTGCTACGTTAGATTACTCAAAGCTGCAACTGGACAAAACTCATCTCTCCAGCAGGTGCATTAATCACTGGCGTTATTTTGACACTTTTATTGTTGCTCGAAAACTGCTAATTAGACAAGGAACTTTGCAGTGCTTTTAAAACTGCCTCCTGGGGACCCCCTGGGAATGTGTCACGGACCCCTGGGGGTCCGCGGACCACAGTTTGGGAAACCCTGGTGTACAACATTCCTACACTGGTGCGTCCTTACACATGGTGCACAACATGTGACCTCAATTCGAGGTGCGATCGTTCACGTACTTACTCACATTCATTTATATTCTTTTCTCCCAGTGCACAATTTACCTTTCTTAAGGTGTGTAGTGTGAGGTGTACTCTGTTTCTAATAGTGCACAACATTTTAATCTCCACTCGAGATTGCCTTTGAACATTCGAATTGTTACACCCAAAAAGGGTTACAGTCCCTTCTGTTCAGTGCACGACATTTTACCTCTCCTCGAGGTGTGTTGTATGGGTTTAAGTCCCTTCACAACAGTGCACACATGTTTAGTACAATATTACCTTCACAGAGTGTGTATTTGGTCTAAATACCAATTGGTGTTTCACTCAAGTTTATCGTGTTTTGTTCACATTTTCCAATTTGGTATTCAACATCTTGTTTTTAATTATATTGAGATTTGTAATTTAATGGGAAGTATGAGTGATTTAGTTTAATTGTCTCATTATTTCCTGTTACAGCTCAGTTTTCCTTTTGATATCTTTTATTGGTGTCATCTGTGGATTCTGGATTCTATTCATTTTTCATTATGCGATGGAGAAGTATGTGTAATCATTTGTATTTCTCTTCTTCTCTGTCTTCTTGTTTCCTCCTGCTCTGACTTGCTTCCTCGCATACCTGTCTGGCCAGTAGGTGTGCAGGTGGTAGTCATTGATGGTTTCTCCTTTCACTCTTTCTTTTCTTTTATTATTTATAGAAAGGAGGATGGGAAATGGTTTTGTTTATCTGTTTGCTCTTATTTCTATTGTTGTTTCCTTTCATTGTTTCCTTCCATTTTCCCACTGCTCTTCTTGTCTCTCCCAGGCTCTCTTTACTCTCTTCCGCTCATTTAGCTCCTGCTTTCTCCCTATTTCCACTATAGTGTTCTTTTCTGTTTTCCTTTTGGAAGAAAGTAGGATATGTTGTATCCTGGTTTCAATGTGTTCATGCTCTGCCAGAGAGTTCTTCCTAGAATGATGTAATATGGAATGTTGGGGGTCAGAGACTACAGTTGGAGAAGGGCTGAGCAGCATGCTGGCTGCTCCTGGTGGGGCTGAACTACTGGAATTGTAACTACTACAATAAATACTCCTGAAACACTACAATCTGTCTGGACCAAGTTACTACAGATTTTCCCTATAGGACATGGATAGCTGGTAAATTTTAGACACCATTCTGGAAGGCGACTTCGCCGTTATGACATAGGACAAGGCTGGCATCTCAGGACGTTCTAGCAAGTCGTCTCCTAATATGTTCAGCAACGCAAGCCGTGTCCTATGGAATTGGAATCTTGTAAGGATAGTCGGTGTGTCGCCCCCGTCTCCATATCTCCCCATTTGTTTGCGATACCATCATCAAATAAGTCTCCGACGGTCTGCACCCCCAGCGAATTAAGTGTACGTGTAACCCCTTTATCCCTACACGGGGGTAGCCAGCGACACCAGTCTAGCAATGCGGATGGCGAGTAGAGAATAGCACCCGCTGTAGATAGTGCCAAGCGTGCTTTGTCGCATTGATTGAGTCTAAGATTCCTGTCCTTCGGTCAGCTGATGTGAACATCAAAGCCGGCAGTGATAGTGGGGCTGCCACCACCTTTTCTATACGGAGGTGAGGGATGTCTGGAGAACCATGTATCCAGTGGTAAGCATGCGCGCACTGCGCTGCTCTGTAATATAAGTCGAAGTCAGGCGCGCCCAGCCCTCCCATATAATACGGTAGTGCAAGAATCTGCCATTTGAGTCGCGCCTGTTTGCCCGCCCAAGCCAACTTTATCATCAGCGTTGTAAGCCGACGGAAAAACGCGCAAGGTAGAACTATGGGAATATTCGAGAAAAGAAACAGGAAGCGAGGCAGTACCACCATTTTCATAATCGAGACTCTGCCCAGCAGGGATAGGGGCAATTTAATCCACCTGTCCACGTCATCTTCTAATTTGCTAATAGCTACTCCATAATTTTCTCTAAACACAACCTCTGAGTCGGTGTGCACCCTGATACCTAAATATCTCACCGCTTCAGTTGACCACTGCAACGGGTAGTCTGGTTCAAACGCTGTCGTGGCAGGGGCTAGTGGAAATATGATAGACTTCGACCAGTTAACACGTAGACCAGATACTGCACCGAAATGCACCACTTCACGCAGAACCGGGGAGAGGCTACTTTCAGGATCTCAAACATATAGTAGGGTATCGTCCGCATAGGTGGAGACTATTAATTCATAGCCCGGAAACCTAATGCATTTGTGTCTATGATATTCTCTGAGCGCGCAGGCTAGGGGTTCGGCCACCAGTGCGTATAAGATGGGAGACAGAGGGCAACCTTGTCGCGTACCTCTAGAAATAGGTATAGAGTCTGTCACTAGGTTACCTATTTTGATTCTGGCTGTGGGAGCATTATACAGAACTCCTAATAATTGGAGGAAGACCGGCCCCAGACCCATCCTAGTTAAAACATGCCTCATAAAGGGCCATTCGACAGAGTCGAAAGCCTTCTCCATGTCGAGAAAAACTGCTACCGCCTGTGTCTCTGGTCGGGTGTGCTGTAGAGCGCCAAATACTGTGCGTAAGTTGTAGGTCAGGTTTCTGCCTGGCACAAACCCCGCCTGTTCCGGTGCTACCAGGGTCGGTATCAAGGGGACCAATCGGTTTGCGAGGATCTTTGCAAATATTTTTGAATCTACATTGAGTAGAGAGAGCGGGCGGTAAGATGTGCATTCTTCCGGAGGCTTACCCGGTTTTAAGATAGCAACAATAATTGCTTCTCTCATTGAGGGCGGCATAGTTCCCAAAACACACATATCGTCGAAAAGCGTAGCAAGCTTTGGCACCAATAAGTCCAGGAACACCTTATAAAAGGTAACAGTGAGGCCGTCAACTCCAGGCGCACTACCTGCTTTCATATTTGAAAGAGCTAAGAGGATTTCCTCTCTCTCAATGGGTCTCATTAAAAACTCACAATGCGTGTTCGTGAGCCATGGTAGCTTTATATGTGTGAGGTAATACAAATTTCCTCCTCCGTACCCCCACTTCGGGTAGCGTATAGTTCAGAGTAGTATTGATGGAACCTGCTCGCTACATCCGCCTCTTCAATTAGGGTTCACCCTCCGCTGATCTAATCTCTGCTACTACAGTTTTACCCCGGCGCTTCTTTAGTAGTTAGGCTAACACCGCCCCCGGACGTTCACTCTCTCCATATGCCCGAGCCGTGGCGTATTTACCGAGGTGTTTTATTTCAGTATCAGCCGCCTCATGATATTCTTCCAGCAGGACTTTGATCTCCTGCACCACTGCCTCATCAGCTCTAGCCTGTTGGCGTTTTTCTAAAGTCGCTAGCTTCTGTTCTAAGTCAGTAAGTCGTTTGCGTATCGCCCTGAGTACTCCAGAATGCTTGGTCATAGTAACTCCGTGGATGTAAACCTTGAACGCTTCCCAGACCACCTGAAAGCTATCCACCGACCCCACATTAGTCTCAAAAAACGTTTTGATTGCTTCAGCCAATTCTTCTTTAACGACCGCATCAAGCAAGGAGTAAGGTGGAAACCGCCAGGTGAAAGGTGGGATAGCTTTTCTAGGGGTGTCAATCACTAGCAGTAGCGGGGAGTGATCCGAAAGTGTACGGGGGAGTACCTTACATGCAACCGCACTCTCATTTAACTGCCTGGCTGCCAGCCAATAATCTATTCAGGTATGTAGGTCATGATAGGCTGAGTAGTGCGTAAATCCCCCGGCGTTCGGGTACTTCTGGCGCCACACATCACACAAATCAAACCGTACCATAGCGCCTTCCACTGCTCTAGCTGCCGCCGTGAGGCATCTCTCCGGCCCTCCCGACCTGTCCAGCCTCGAGTTCCTGACTAAATTAAGATCACCACCCCAAAGCAGCTGTCCTTCTACTCGTACGCCTACCTTGTCTGACAGCGCGGCAAAAAAAATCAGGGTTATCATAATTTGGGCCGTAGATGTTAACTAGGATAAGGTCCATACCCTTACCTCTGCACCTGGTAATAACAAATCTACCTTCCGTGTCCATGTCTAATGGTTTAAGTGTTAGGGCAGATCTAGGATTCACCCAGGTCAATACCCCGCGTGCATGTGTGGTAAATCCTGCTGCATGTATGTTACCATTTAAACCCCTGCTTCGTAGCATAGGGCTGTTAAGAGGGAGATGCGACTCCTGCAGCAGAGCGACATCTATATCATGTCTCGTCATGTAATTCAGGACTTTACGGATCTTCCTGTGGTCGTTAAGTCCTCTAACATTCCAAGTAAGTGCACGTAGAGTGTCTAAACCCATGTCACTGCGAGACCTACTGGTTTCTGTCATGGGGTGTGCCTTGCCTGTCTCGCCAGGCCGACCTGTGTAACGTATATGATGTGTGTTTGCTGTGTGCTGCCATGAGTCGTACAAAAATAATAATAAACATTTCGAGTCTCATGTCCCGCTCTCCCCCCACCCACGTCAGGCCGACCCCAACTTTGCCTCGACAATGTTCTCCCTCACATCCCCCCAATGTCTTCAATATATTCAAGAATTCAAAACAGCATAACATTGACTCAGGTTCTCCCCCCTCCCCCCCAATTAGTACCCAAGTGGTGCAATTCACTCGTGGGCGGACGTTGCTCGCAAAGTAAGACTATGTGTCCTAACTAGACACTTCTCTTACCTTTCCCGCCAGCCGCCCGCTATAGTGCGTCTGCTACATAGAATGATTATGCCATATATATCATATAACCTGATTAATCTTAGTTAACATGCACAATACTCCCACCCCAGTGTAGTCTCGTTGCTATTAACCCTGTATCGCGGCCCCTCATGCAGTATAAGACATTCCCGTTAAATTCTGTCCCTTAGAACCGAGCCCCCAGGGGCACTTGCGTGTCTGGTCCAGTACTGCAGTAGTCCCTCAAACTGGAAATCGTGCAGGCAAGAGATCAATCTTGATCGTCTAGTCGGCCTCCAACAGCTCCCTCTAAGTTACTTCGCTCTGGGCTTGCACGCTGCTCCTTGGCCCACTCCTTCAGGGCTTTCTGCAATGCCTTTGGGTCTGTGAAGATGCGCGAGTGCCCCTGCCGGTTGACACGCAGTCTGGCCGGGTAGAGCATAGCATAATCTATGTGTTGGTCTCTCAGCTGGCGTTTCAACGGGGCGAACTGTCTTCGCGCCTCTTGGACACGCGGTGTAAAATCCAGGTACAGAGAGATGTTGGCCCCTTCGTACTGCAATGTTTGTTTGTCTCTGGCAGCTGACAATGCCGAGTCCCTGTCCCGATAGTTCAGGAGTCTCGCGATAATCGGTCACGGGGTAGCACCAGGAATAGGGTGAGGGCCCAGGGACCGGTGAGCTCTTTCCACTACAAACATAGGGGAAAACGTTTCACTGCCCAGGAGGGTGACCAGAAGTTTCTCAACAAATTTTTCCATGTTGCCAGTCTGAGTCGATTCCGGAAGGCCTGTGATTATCAAGTTGTTGCGTTGAGAACGCGCTTCCAAATCCTCCGCTTTATCCTGCAACACCTGTAGCACTCTCCCCATCTGCTTGTGATCCGTATCCATTGTTGTCTGCACCTCCTCCACCTCTGTAACTCTGCGTCCCGTCATGTCTAGCCTTTCTGCGTGTTTATCCAGTCTCTCAGACATTCTGTCCATTCTGTACGATAGAGAGTCTATGTTAGTACCCAACACTGAGAGGCTGCCCTGCAAGCCTTTTTCCATAGCAGCCAGCATGGAGCGGATGTTGCCGTCCATTTCTTCCTGTACCTGATCTTGCGCGTTTTCCCCATCATCAGCTGCGTTATCCCGCACCTTCGTCTTCCTGTGGTCGAACGTGATTTTAGGCTGGGTTTTATCAACTCTGCCCATCTTGCTTAGTCCGCAGCCACGACCAGCCAGTGTAGCCTCCGTTCACCAAAGCAGTTAGTATCAGCGAGCACTCCTCTGGGTGGTCCTTCCTATAGTACCAGCTACTACTTGCGATTAATGCACTGACCCACGCTGTCCAACGGCTACTTCACAGCGTGGTTTCGCCACGCCACCGAGGGCTTGTCGTAGGTTCCCACGCCAGATCTGCCAATCGTCGCTCCCAGTCTTCTCTGGATTCCAATCCAGCCAACATGGGAAAACGTATCTGGGATCAATCCGGGATTCCAACTTGTACTTTCAGCCAGCATGTGCGACGCGCGTCTTCGCGCCGTGCACAGTCTAAAGGTGTTTATTTTTCCGTACGCTGCGTGTATCTAGCAGCGCACAGTGGGGCAACAACAGGGTTGTTAGACCGACCTGCTCTTAGGCACCTCTATGGGGGGGTTCTCTCGAGTACCGTAGTTCCAGGCAGGGCCGTGCTCCGCCTCTGTAGCGCCTCCCCTTCCTCAAAATGGCTGCAGTAGATGTTAGGCAGACACCCAAGCCGTCAGTTGGCACCAGTCTAATCCAAGGCTCTGGTGGGTGTTCGACGCTCTCTCGAGCTAGTAAAGTCCTCAGATCAGCTTTTCACGGCAGCACGCCGGACGTCTCAGCTTGTCTCAGGCAGGCCTCAGCTCCCACGCCAGTCAAAATGGCCGGTATCCCAGCCGCGCTCACATTGCAACCTCCAGCTCCTTAAGGTACTCCCTGCGCCTCGGGCCGCCGGATAACACCGGTCTCCGTGTCAGCGCGCTTCCTAGGGGTCGCCGCTAGCATTCAGATACCCCTCGATGCCTCCCAGCGCACGACTACCAGCCAGGCAGGTCTGAGTCCCAGCGTCGCAGCTGGGCTCCTCAGTAGCGCGTCGATGCTTCCGGCGCGATTTCAACGCCCTCGGTCACAGCGGCAGTTCGATGCCGCCTCCTCCAGCGGCCTAGGAGTCGTGTTGGTCGGTCCCCGACTCAGTGCCAGACCCCCGCTACCTCAACCGCAACAGGAGTCGCCGGCAGTGCCGTGGCCGCAATGCCGCGGACCGCCCCTCTACGTTCACTGTGGGCCGGGGCGCAAGGCCGCTCGCTAGGCCCCAGCAGTTCCCCTCTGACTTTTCCGCCAAGCGTGGGAGAAGGGGTGCCAGAGGCAGCTCGTTTCGCTCCCGAGCCCCTCCGACAAAAGCGACAGGTTGAAGCAGGTTCGCAGTGCGTCGCAGACGCAGGATAATTGGAGGATAGTGTGGCGGCAGTGTGGAGCGATTTGCTTAAGCGGCCATCTTCGCGGCTCGCAAGCTCCGCCCCCAAAAGAGGGCATTTTTCTCGCATGTGTAAGAATGCCAAGATACACGGTGTGACTGAAATGCCTGAATTGAGTCAAAAAGCCATTTTACAGGTTGTACACTCGTCTGTGAATGTCAAACAAGTGGATGGAGTGATTGATAGGGGACATATCAATATGCCTGAATGTGAAATTGAGATTGGTGGGAAAAATCTTGTGGTTTTTCTGATTCAGGTTCCCCTGTTATCCTGGTGGGGATAAGAATTGGGAAAAAACATATGGGAGTGAGAATATTACATTGTTACCGTCGGACATAAACCTGGAGTAATGAACATTATTTTCAGGGGGAGAGAGACTGTGAAAAAGATTTACGTCGCCAAACATGGTGATAATCTCCTGGAGTGGGGTCACCGGAGAGAATTAGGGAATACCCTCAATCCCAATTCCCCCGACTAAGTCCTTTTGATTGCAAACATTGGTGAAGATATTGACATAGTCAAAGAATTTTATGATGTATTTAGAGATGGACTTGCCCTTTTGAAGGAATTCAAACACAGAATTGTTATACAGAAGAACCTGAAGCTTATAGTTCATATGGTGAGGAGGGTGCTCAATCTTATGTTGAAACCTTTGCAGGAAGAATGAGATAATATGCTATGAATATGTGTTATTGAGGGGATTGAATACTCAGAGTGGTTGGCTCCTGCAGTTTTGGCTCCTAAGGACAATGGTACAAAAGATGAGAATGTGTCGATCTCAGGGACTTAAACCAGTGCATTTGGTTTGATTGCCAGCCTTTACCCAATATGACAGAGGCTTTGGCTATGCTTAAAATGCTTGTGTTTTTAGTGTGATTGATCTTTCAATTGCTTCCCATCAAGTGCGTTAACATGAATATCCAAGAGCTCTCACATCTTTTGTCACGCCCCTGGGTGCTTTCAGATTTATGAGGTTGTCATTTGGCTTGGCTTTGGCAATTGCTTGTTTCCAGAGACTCATGAAGAATGTGTTGAAGGGGATTGATTCAGCAATGTTTCTTAAGGATGACACCTTAGTGTATGGGAAGGACAGGCATAGTCATGATGCTACACTGAGGTAAGTTTTAACCGGACTTAGGGGCAAAGGTCTTTCGCACAAAAATGAAAAATGCAAGCTTGGGGTAGGCTTGGTTTCATATTTAGGGCATACAATATCAGGTGATGGAATAAGTCCCAAGTTTGATCTGGCAGTCTCCATCATTGCAGCACCTTCCCCAACTGACAAAGATCAGATTAGGTAATTCGTGGGTCTGGCGGAGTATTGCTCCAAATTTGTTCCAAATTTTGCCATTGTGGTACAACCTATCAGACTCCAGCTCAAGAAAGGTGTGAGTTTTGACTACTCCGAAGATTGGGAAGAAGCTTTTAGACATCAACCACAAAAATTACGGTAGCTGTACAAATGTAAGTGACTGTGATCCCACCTAGAAAACCTATTCAAAGTCCTGTATGGAAGTTACAGAATTCCTGTCCATGTGCCTACGGAAGTCTATCCTTATAGAAGAGGAGGCCTCACACACATATTTGTGTCATGCTTCATCATCGGCAACCTCTCCCCACCATGGTAGGAAAATGCCACCAGGGTGGACTCGACCTCCTGTTGGATAAAAAGCTACTGGACAAAGGAGGGATCCAGATCAATAAATTATAAATACTTTGCAGTTCCCCGGTATAACACCTTTATTAATTGGAGACTACAGGTATAGCCAAAAACAGAGGTGAAATGGCATGTTGAGGACAATGGCTTAAACCATCTTTCTGTTAGGCCGACATGTTTATACTCTATAGCCCTAACGGTGTTGTATTCCTCTTAGGGTGTCCATAAACGGGCTTTCCAGTATCAAGTCCTTATATAGGCACAATTCGCACTGCCCTTATATAGGCATAAAATCCCAGCCCTTATTTAGGCACTAAACCGTGCACTCCAAATACAGGCATGGTCTCTGACATCCGTCCACCCTAATGTCACAACGAGTTCATGAAGAACAGACCCTTAGGCTGCGGGAGTTTCCCTAGTCCAGGACTATTGATTTCTTCAAGGACTCATATATTATGCATGAACCATTATTCCTTAGGGGTTCATTCATGACGTCTTTCGCTGCCGACTCACGTCAATACTAACATTCTTAGGTGCTCTCAGGTATAAATATACCTTCCCTAGCCCCTGTAAACCAGAGGAGACCTCGACTTCAGAGGAGCCCGTTTCCCGGCCTGACGCACTGAGAAGACGCTGTCATCCCTGCACGCAGAGAGTCCAGCTTCCAGTGATCTGACTTCCCTTGCGGGGTGTTGGAGTTCGAGTCTCGCAAAGAGATTCCAACCTCTCTCATTCTTCAGGTATGGAGCTGACAAGAACCTAGAGGGACTCTTGGCATACTAGGCAAACTAGGTTTAACATACTCTTAGTATACCATAGTAAGGAATACTTCACCTACTTCCTACCTCTCCCTACACCTAGGTTAGGTTAGGTACATTGGGGTAGAACTAGATTAGAAACGCATCGTATGAGTACTCGCATTTTTAGTCTGTGTTATTTATGTAAAAGCATATGTACTAAAAGATAATGCTATCGCAGTATTATTTATTTCTACTGCTCACACTGTACATTATTTATCTCGCATACTGTCTTGTGATCGTAACAGCACATTTTACTTACACCAGAAACAAGACTGTTCAATAAATCTTTTATTGAAATGCCCGTCTATTTCTTTCTGTGTAACTAGGAGAAAACTAAGCATGCACGATTGAGCTGAGTGAAATAGTTATCTATTGTTTCCACGACTCTGGGACACGTTCTGATTCTAAAGGGAAACAAAGTGGTCATGTTTTGCGGCTGCCAGAAACTACTCCCTTCTTGTTGTCAAGGAGTTTCTAGTGGCCTCTGAGATAGCTGGCACAAGTAATTAAGTTTAATATACTCGATAGGGACATACTGACCTTAGTCCTATGTCAAACCTATAGGATATATTATTCCAATGCGCAGAGCCTATTAGGGAAATAGGAGCTACACTACATGGCGCCCAACGGTTTGGTAAGGCGGTAATTCAACGTTAGATACTGAGTTACTCAGCCGTGCTTTTTCTCTCAGAGACCCCTACCCATATACTCCAAAAGACGTCTGGAGTGGGCAGGGTTAAGTATCCACCACGGCTACATAGGGAAACACCCTATATATTAGCTGTTTGGTTTGCTCAACGTTGAAGGATACAGTGTTCCAAAATATTGTGCACCTAATCTTTGTTTCCTTGAAACTTGTTCTACATTTTCAAAAACAAAAATGCCTGGCTCCGACAATGAAGCCGGAAACGGTGGAGCTGCGGCTGATCCAGCCCAAGCAGCAGTTTTTAACATTACAGGTTTAAATGAAACCGAGGAGGGTGTCATAAACATCGCTCCAAACTTAAGAAGAGCCATCACTCTAAAACTTATAAAACATGGCCTACCACCAAGAGGCGTTAGAGCAGTTTTCGTGATAGAGGCACATGAATCCTTTCAGACAGAGGTATTCTATTCATGGGTAATATTTCCTGAATCCAATTCAGTAACACACATGTTTCACTTCTACAAAGAAGATGATCCACCAGAGGAATACATTCCTTTCGAGGATATTGAAATTCCATTAACATACCAGGAGCATCAGCTCTGGTTTAAAGGCGCCCTAAAACATCACAAAAACATTACTAGGCTCGGTCCACTAGGTAGACCAGGAGCAACATGGCCGATTCTAGCCGGCTACACACCTCATCCTGACATTGAAGAGATGTCAGACGAGGATTTACTTTCTCAACTCACAGAGTTAATAAAAATTTACAGACAATTGGTCCAATATGTCATGCGGACTTTCACAGTCCAGCAACCATTAACAATTCCAAATCAAACTCCTCACCAGGGGAATACACTAAAAATTACACCACAGACTCTATACGCAGTCATGGGTAAAATGCCCACAAAACGTGAGCAAATTCCATTCTGGATAGCTCAAAAATTACTCAAATCGAAGCAGTATTTCCAAATACTATCCCGTATGAGAAACACAGAATACTGACAATCAGTTTACCAATGGGGATCACACCACAACTGGAAGACTGCACCTCTTGGGGCTCAGTCTTTGCTGCCATCTATACTAAAACACATGGCATTCCGTCGATTGCGGTAATACCTGATGTCCTGAAACAAATTCAAAACGAATACGGGGCAGAGCCTGCTCTAAATTTAGGTATGAAATTACTGAAAAATTTCGACCAGGTCTCAACAATAATATTATCTAATATTAAAGGGGAGGCAGCAGCAGTGGTGATCCGCCAAAAATTAAGGGAATTTGATGTTACAGAACATCAAACTGAGCTACCCAGAATAATTGAACAATCTTATGCAGAATTAGGCAGAGATAGTTTGGGTGGAAGACCAGTGAAGCCGAAGCTATCTGAAAGTCCTGAGAAGGACTCAATTAAACAAACTCCTACATCTTCTAAAAAGAATTGGGAGTCTACTAAACAAAAATCAAACGAGAAACGTTCTCAATCCCGAGGTAGGTCTCCTCAAAAGGAGCCCTCTGAAAGGAGGTATAACCTCAGGAATAGGGATAATTTGAGAAAACCTGACAGGTATCAAGATACTGATACACGTTCCTCTCGTCCCTTTCAGATCTCACCACAGACTTCGGAAAGAAGAGGACGATCGGAACATAGAGAAGAACACGTGAAATCGAAAGACGACAAACACGCTCCAAAAACTAAAGCAAAACCTCAATTCTCCAAAAAGAAAGTAGCAGGTCTAAAGATCAGACATGCCGAGAATACTGAGAACACAACTCAAGAACGGAGAATGGGCTCAGACAATGCTGGACAGTGCAGCAGAAGTCACAATAGTTCGCCAGAACCTGAAGGAACTTCTGGAGATAGTGGACTTGAATGAGTACATTACAGTCGAGACTGTAGACACCAGGGTTAGTACTCCACAAAAGTTATATGAAATAACTCTCCGGATGGAGGGAGACAAACCTAGACAGGTGAAAGCACTTTTTTGGGAAAGACTATCAAAGGGTTATGACATACTTCTAGCAGAAAAGGACTGGCCACAACAATTTGTCAGGGAGTGCCCACGTGGCGAGGACAGATGTTGAATATGTTTTTGATCCAGATTTAAAAACACAAGCATTCCTGCAATATGAACAAGAATGTCCTCTGCCTACTGAAATTCTGCCTCTCGATCAGTACGAATTCAGAATTTACACTGACGGATCCGCACAGCCCGCAACAGGGAGTAAGCAAGCTTACAGTGCAGCGTGTGCAATCGTTAAAGGTCGCATGCGAAATGGCATCTTCAGACCTATGGTCACTAAAACACAATCTCTAGGAGATTGTACAGCTCAACGAGCTGAACTACAAGCATTCAAACTGGCACTTGAAAGTACAGATCGAGAATTCCCCACACTGATAGTGTGCGATTCCTTTTACTGTGTTCAGTCGTATAATGAATATGTACAAAACTGGCTTGAAAATGGTTTCAAAGATGCGAAAGGTGGCACAATAAAGCACAAAATGCTTTGGGAACAAGTAGTTCAGTTGAAAAAAGAACTACCAAAGGCTCACGTGATCCACACACTGAGTCATCAACGTGATGGCGTCCACGTTGCAGGGAATTCATTGGCTGATGAAGCCGCAAAGGGGGCTGTGCAGACGGCTTCCGTAGCTGCGATCACTCGTTCAAAAATAAAAATAGACGGTGAGATAATGTTGGCTGTCAATGCTTCAAGCAAAGGCAGCAGTGCAGCGTTACCAAAAAAGTTTCCACTCAAGTACTCTTATGTAATTGATGCGAACAACGTTCCTTTTGCTCGAATCCCTGGAGTGGGGGATAGGGTAATTCCAAACAAGGAACGCAGATTAGGACTAATCCTAGCAGCACATGAAGGGATAGCTTCTGCCCATGCAGGTGTTTCAGCGACAGTATCTTTACTCAAGCAAAGATATTGGTGGCCTGGCATTCAGAAACAAACTAAAAACTATGTTTTAGAATGTGATATTTGCCAACAGATGAAAGTCTCAACAGTGAAACGTCCTGCGCAGACACCCTTGTTAATTTCAGACAAACCATTAGCTTGTGTTTACCTGGACCACTGCGGTCCCTTGCAAAGGGACGGTAACTATAAATATATCATGGTTGCAGTGGATTCATGCTCTAGGTTCCTATGGTTATGGCCTCAGCGCTCAGCTGACGCTCGAACTGTTATAAAAGATTTGCGAGTCTTTATCGGCACATACGCAATAGGCACGCTACATTCTGACCGGGGTCCTGCGTTTAGCTCTCGGGCTTACAAAGAAGCCATGGCCAGTCTGGGCGTTGCATTGCGGTACTCCTCTCCATTCCATCCTGAGGGAAATTCTGTTGTGGAAAGGAAAAACCGGGACATAAAGCAGTCTATAACAGCTAGGGTATTAGGTTCGGGTGATGGGTGGGTCAAACACCTTAATGGGGTCCAACGCTCATTGAATAATCTGCCAAGAAGTTCTCTAGGGGGGGTCACTCCATATGAGGTCCTATTTGGGACAAGAATGTGGGTACCAGACCTTGAACACGTAGGCACAGTGGTGGAAAATAAACCATTTGATATCAAAGATCGTTTGGCTGTTTTACAGGAACTCAATGAGTTAAGAACGAAACAAAGCAACGTATTCCTACAGCCAACCATCACTGGGGAAAAATCGGCGGTCCCAGCAAGGCCTGTCTGGATTCCAAAAGTTGGGGATCTAGTCAGAGAAAAGATTGCGGACAAGAAGGAATTTGGACCTTCTTACAGACAACCAGTACCTGTCCTAGCAGTTCAAGGAACAAGAACAGTACTTCTGCTGCCCCTTGCTGGAAGAAAGGAGAAAAGATTTGTGTCCATCAACCTCATCAAACCACAGTATGTGGCCAATACTAAATAGTAGGCCTCGTGGACTCCGACCTAGTAGCAGACGCACTCCTCTCGCTACTATCCAAGAGGTTCAGACTGAAAGACTGTTAACAATCGAGAATTCAGCTGTAACAGATGGAGGACTAAGCAACAACGCTATGGAACTCATCCCTCTTGAACACCAAGTAACAGTTCATCCAAATACACCTGTCTACACCAATGTAGCAAGTGATGAACTGGTTCCAGTGATTTCTACAAATCCTGATGCAATTCCAACAATTGACAGAACTGCTTCTGGCTATTTCATTAACTTTGATACGTTCTCAGGAGATCCAAGTGAACCTGAAACGACGCCAGCATCTTTCAAATTCAAGCAGCAAGTACAAGACTTTCTTCACTTTCTGAAAAAGACTTATTTGGTTTCTCCATGGATTGAACTCTGGATTATATCTGGACTTTTTGTTTTCCTGCTCTGGCTAGCTTTGGTTACAACTGTGAGCGTGCTTATAAGTGGCAGATACATCCATGTGACTACTGAAAGAAAAGGCGTGAACGTACTTTTGAAACCCCATAAATCCTCCCATCGTGAAGCAAGAGACTTGTCATCAGTGAACATCACAGCTGTTCCTATACAGGATGGTATAGTGTGGGACAAAACAGATTTTGACATCTTCGGCCCGACGGAACAATTGAACATTCCACATTTGTTTAAAATTTCACTAAGTGATCTAATCTCGTCCAGTACCTATTCTGATGATTGGGACTTTGAGACTGTTAACGACATAATGTTTGACCTAGAAAAATCTGCTGCATTTTCTAAAAATGAGTATTTAGAGGGTTCATCAGACTATGAACAACTGTATTGTTATAACCACTATGGTCATCATTATTTGCATAAATCTGCATATCCAAGAAATGTGTTTATGTTTAACCAATGGGAACATTGTCCTACACCACCTAAAGGTAGTTCAAGAACATTTGCCAACAAGTTTCCATATTTTTCAGGTTACAATACATCTGATCCAGAAATGTTTTACTACAAAAATGTAAACAAGACAGGACTGAAAGTTATGTTAACAAATACAAAAAAGATTTACTCTGCATTTTTTAATGTCTAGACAGGGTTTCAACTTTTGGAAAGACACAGTAGACACAAAAACTGTCTGGGGTACTAAAGATTGGCAAGTGCAGGGGATAGAAGCTTTATTTAGAGCCTGTATCATCCCTGAACAAATAATGTTTTTGAATGAAACCATCCAACAAACATCTTGTCTTGGATTAGCCAAGATCAAAGAGATGAACACACCTTCTGTACCAACACCTGCAAGTGATAACGATACACAGGCAGTGGTGACAGTTGACAATATACTACAACTCAACAGATCTAATCCTGATTGGAAAAAATGGTTGATCTGGCCCACAGACACGAATAACTGTCAGGAAAGATTCCTGAATAAAACTCAGGGCTTTACTATTCATAGGCCAGACCCAAGATACGTCCAAAGACAACATCCGGGGGTAGTAACAACATACAGTGTAGGAAAATTATGCCTCGATTGGCTGCATAAGTCTACACTACAGGATGTGAAACAACACTTAACCTTACTTAAAAAGGACGCAGACCTTAGGGAATTCTTGCTTGGACCAAGAAAACCGCGTCAAAAACGTTTCATATATGCCGGCATTTATGCTGCCTATAATGAAGCATGGAAAGTATCACAAATAGAGGCCGCAGAACGAATACGTGAACTTGATCGTATTAATTTAGAGAAAACACTCTCTGTGGTCGACAATGGGTTAACAACTTTGTCCTCCAGAATATATTCATTGGATGGCATTGTATCCTCTGCTATAGACATACTAGAACAAGATTTGGCGATGTTACAACAAGGCCAGTCTCAATTACGGCTCTGTTTGCAGAATACAATCTAACTGATAAACAGATCGAATTGGCACAAAGAGGAGCAAGGTATACAGTGCTGAGCATTGAAAAACTGGAAAAGTTACCATTCACAGTGGCAGAAAAACCAGCTACAGAATGGCTCATTCATGGCAAAATAACATTACCTGTGACTACTTTTCAGTTTCAGTATTGCCTCAGACAAATGCAAGCAGGCAAATATGAAAGGTTGGGTAAGGAATACATTAAGACATCTTGGGATTTACCGTATACATATAGATGTTGGAGTGGGGATCGTGAAGTGTTTTTGAGCGGTACACACTGTAAACGTGCACTGAGCGGTTCTCTTATATGTCAGGACATTTCTTTACACGGGGCTTGTAATGGTTCTGTGGCAAATTTGTCTTGCCATCAGCAGGGTACACCAGCTGCTGTGATTAATCCAACGTTTGGACAACTTTCTAATGGGAGTTACCTCATGTTGAATGATCAGAGTTGCTGCGGCATGCTGCCAGGCATCCCATATCTAGTAACGGTCAACTCCAGGGTCACTTGCTGTATGCAAGTATTGTTTGCCCCAATAGACACAGTCAGGGAGTCGCCTCTATGGCCTTCGCTGAACGTCTCTTTTATAAGATTTGATACTTTGAGCAGAATGAAAGCCATGCTTTTACAGCAAACAGTGCCTTTGACCTCGGCCAGAGAAACCTATGATCTACAAGTAGCAAGGACTTCGGCTGAGATACAGACTTTAATACGTACAAACTGCCCTATACATTTCGTAGAAATGATAGGACGTATCTTCAATATGTCTGATGCAACCGGAATTGTACATGTATTTAAGAGCATCTGCTCCGGTCTGTTAGCACCTTTCCAGGCAATACTCGGAATCATCCCGAACTTTGCACATTCGGTGTTTGGTGGCATACCATTAATTCTAGCACTTGTTGCCGGAATTCTATTTCTCTTCCTGCTATTACGCTATGGCCAGCCTATTCGCAGACATCACTCCGAGCGAAATGGAGAAAGCTCTCCTTGAACGAAAGTGCCGTGAGCGAATAGTACAGCTTTTGGGCATGACTCGTCTACGGGACCTTAATACAACTCGGTTCCTGTCATTCAGACCAATCTGGCAAGATTGCATCTTACCTGTTCTACGATGCCTGCTATGCGGTGAAAAATGCGTGTTGGACGCCTGTCTAACATTTCCATCAGCTACGCCAACGGATGTCGATACTCTGCTGGTCCCGATAACGGCCCATGCTCTGAGTTGTTCCCAGAGGCTTCCTATCCTGATGACAGCATTCATTGAGATCTCACAGACGCTTCCGGCTGCTGCTGAGGTACGAGAAAGATCTACAGGCACACAGGTAACAACGGACGCGAACATTGCTGAGGCAACCTATGCTGGAAGCGATGCTTCTCATCTCTGTGCAATTAATCTACTACACGAGGTGTTCCAATTGACACCAACTACAGTGGATGATGTTTTGCCTATAGAAATAGATGATCTCATGTTTACACCAGACCCGTAAACTGACTCTGATTCAGCATACAGTGTTCCAGAGATGCAGTAACAATTTGGCCTTCATTTTTCAAAACAACTTGGAACTCTAACAAAATTGAACTTTTTCCCATTTTTTCGAACGAAAATGGCACTTCAATCTGCTTAAAGTAGAACTAGCCTTATAGTACAGACTTCACAGTACTTCCACGGACACTTAGTCATCTTGTGTGTCTAAAACAGTTAATTAATTTTCATGACATGAAATGACTTTGATTTTTGAACAACTTATCGATCATTTTTCTGTCACATATAAATATTACTGCTTATTTCATTCCAATTGCATTTATTTTCGAACTTTATGCCTGAAATGAAAAGCATTTGCTTCAAATGTACAGTACCTTTTGCATTTTTTTACTATGTTTTTTAATGCTTTTAAGAAATATTTTTAAATATGCGGTACTCCATTTTATGTTTAGCATTTTAAATGTTTAGCATTTTAGTATTATCGTACACACGAAAGTGGAGTGGGTGTTGTATTCCTCTTAGGGTGTCCATAAACGGGCTTTCCAGTATCAAGTCCTTATGTAGGCACAATTCGCCCTGCCCTTATATAGGCATAAAATCCCAGCCCTTATTTAGGCACTAAACCGTGCACTCCAAATACAGGCATGGTCTCTGACATCCGTCCACCCTAACGTCACAACGAGTTAATGAAGAACAGACCCTTAGGCTGCGGGAGTTTCCCTAGTCCAGGACTATTGATTTCTTCAAGGACTCATATATTATGCATGAACCATTATTCCTTAGGGGTTCATTCATGACGTCTTTCGCTGTCCGACTCACGTCAATACTAACATTCTTAGGTGCTCTCAGGTATAAATATACCTTCCCTAGCCCCTGTAAACCAGAGGAGGCCTCGACTTCAGAGGAGCCCGTTTCCCGGCCTGACGCACTGAGAAGACGCTGTCATCCCTGCATGCAGAGAGTCCAGCTTCCAGTGATCTGACTTCCCTTGCGGGGTGTTGGAGTTCGAGTCTGGCAAAGAGATTCCAACCTCTCTCATTCTTCAGGTATGGAGCTGACAAGAACCTAGAGGGACTCTTGGCATACTAGGTTTAACATACTCTTAGTATACCATAGTAAGGAATACTTCACCTACTTCCTACCTCTCCCTACACCTAGGTTAGGTTAGGTACATTGGGGTAGAACTAGATTAGAAACGCATCGTATGAGTCCTCGCATTTTTAGTCTGTGTTATTTATGTAAAAGCATATGTACTAAAAGATAATGCTATCGCAGTATTATTTATTTCTACTGCTCACACTGTACATTATTTATCTCGCATACTGTCTTGTGATCGTAACAGCACATTTTACTTACACCAGAAACAAGACTGTTCAATAAATCTTTTATTGAAACGCCCGTCTATTTCTTTCTGTGTAACTAGGAGAAAACTAAGCATGCACGATTGAGCTGAGTGAAATAGTTATCTATTGTTTCCACGACTCTGGGACATGTTCTGATTCTAAAGGGAAACAAAGTGGTCATGTTTTGCGGCTGCCAGAAACTACTCCCTTCTTGTTGTCAAGGAGTTTCTAGTGGCCTCTGAGCTAGCTGGCACAAGTAATTAAGTTTAATATACTCGATAGGGACATACTGACCTTAGTCCTATGTCAAACCTATAGGATATATTATTCCAATGCGCAGAGCCTATTAGGGAAATAGGAGCTACACTACAACGGGTCGGGGGCATATCCTCAGGGCCAGGGATCCCTAAGTACCTGGCGGTTGCATCGCCTATTTGTTTTATACTAAGAAAACATTAGGTAAACTCAGGAGAGTCCTACCTTGCCACTAGTACCAGAGCAGGCACTACTAGGTGGCAAGGCACTATGTTCCTTTTGAAGTATGTGTGACTATAAAGGACATCGTCCCCTCCTGTGTGGGATGAGGGAGGGGTGTGGGGGGAGGAATGAAAAAGAAAAAAAAAGCACTTACCTGGGTACGGCCGTCCGCCGCCTCTCCTTCACTCTTCTCTTCTGGCTCCTGGCAGCCGAAAGCATCCGGGCTCCTAGACTCCCCTAGCCAATCACGACGCTGCTGTCACCAGCATGACAGCAGTGTTGTGATTGGTATGAGCACCCTAGTTCGGTGCTCAGACAGGGAATGGGAGCCTGTGCATGTTCTCCACCCCGGCTGTACAATACAGCCCGGTGGAGAACATGCTAAGTGCACATGACTGTTTGGCCGGCCCACCACACCTCCCCCTGCTCTGGCCAGCCCAACCCCGACCACATGAAACAAACCAACTGAGCCACTGCAGTACGGAGAAATAAAATGATAATAACATTGCGTTATCATTTTATTTTTCCTTTTTGAGCTGCTCGGAAAGCAGTGGGGCGACATTCCTCCGCCTTAGCGGAGGTGCCCCCGCTGGGTACCTCTGTAGAATGAACATTTAAAATCTGCCTTACTCTGCTGTCTATGGCCTCAGATTGTGAATTCTGTGTAATTTTTTTATTTTTCCACCATGGCTCTTCCAAGTATATTCTTTTGTATAAACTCCAGACTTAAATTCTACTACTTTGCAGAGGTAAGCTGACTAGATGAAAGGAAAATGGTCTGTAGATGCTACATACATTTTAAAAATGCTTTGCCAAGTGAGATTGCACACACAGAATTTTTAACCACATCAAATAAGCTTTTTAGCACATATAGGGAAAAAGCACTGAACAATTCTTCCTTTTTTGCGAATATATTTTTTCGAAGTTGTATTGGAGAAGAAATACCTAAAACATCTCCGGGAGAAGGAGGCTTCTTCGGCACACCATTAAAGGATTACAGTTTTTCATGAGTGCCACATCAAAACCTATGGCATTGGAGCCAATTCAGTTAAAATGAAGGCTCTTAATACACTAATTTGCTTAATTTTTATGAAGTTTTCTTAAAGAAGAGCCACAAACCACCTTACAGGATCTCTAGCTTGTTGTCTCGCTTAATGCACTTCAGGGCAGTATTTACACCACACAACTTTCCAGTTTCATCAACAGCCACTTATGTCCCACCACATTGAATGCTCAACAGCCATCAGTAACTATGGTGCCCACTTAGAGGCCAGTCACCCTCCCTCGCACCTATGCCTGCTTCCGCCACTTGTGATAAATATCAGTACAACGGCGATTGAAGACTTCGGTAAGGTATATATCCTAGCACCCCCGCCTTCACTTTTACTAATTGTCACTATGCACTGTCAAGTATGGAACTCCTTAAGGTCTCCAGTCAGCAAATGACTTGAAGATCATTCTATTTTTACCTAATGACAAGAAACAGGGGGTGGGGTCTCGTTATCTGTTACCTCAGGTCAAGTTGACTTAAACTCTTGGAACCCATATGTTAACCGATAGAGGAAAGCAGGGAATATACATTTCAAGAGTGAACCTTTATTTTATATAATAGTGCCTCCACTTTGACTATACCTAAAAACCTTTTATTCTATAAAAATAGAAAATTGCACATACATTCGGAGTATCATGCTGCACTTTAATAAAACACTGCCCACCCCTGGAGTGGGTGTAAATCGTTATTTTTTATTTAGCTTATAAACAGGTGACTGCATAATTTAGAAAGAGAGATTCTGCCCAATCTCATGTTCTTTATCATCCGATAAGGGTAATGGATTCATGTTTAGCACTATTGGGGTTTATGAATCATTGAAAAGTTATTCTGCTCCAGGTAAAAAGAAAGATTGGGTCACCTTCTTTGAATGCAATTCCCTTGTAGTGCACTGTAAACATCCTAAAGTCAAGTGCAGTATTTTATTTAATAAATCATGGTGAGATGCTCTCATTCCATTATTTCATTGGTTCAAATTCATTCTGAGGTGCAGTGAATACTCTCATTGGACTGGATCTCCTACATGGCAGTACGTTTTCTTTGGATACTGTGCACTTTTTCTGTTCTCTGTGAAGGAAAATACACTTCTCTGTCTGTTCCACCACCCTCCCATTCATTCAATTCTTCTTCTCTTTCTCTGTCCTCCCTGATTCACTTGCCACATCAAGCACAAAGAAGGAAAAACTCGATTGACTTTGTTCTGCCGTTAAATGGACCCTGAGTGAGTCCATTCCTCAAACTGCAGCACCAAAACTGCGGAAGAGAGGGCGTTCACTGAAACACTGTTTATGGTCTCATCTCAGGTGTGTTTCTAAGGGCAAACCTGAGACAGGTCCCTGGTAGTGCTCTACCTAAGAGCTGCCCAGCGCGACCTGTACGGGAGCGTCTCCAAGGTCACCATCAAAACAAACTCAGCTCCTGGCCTCCACTCCTTCTCCCTCCAACTCCTAACTCCTTGCTGACAAAGTGTTCTCCCTCACGTCTGCACAGCTTGTTATGAGCCCCAATGTACCCCAATATAGGCCTAGGTAGTTGCACGACCTTTTACCTACATTTGCCCTACCTTGCTATACATAACTGCTCTGGTGCTGACCTTTTACATAGTTAGATGCCGAATAAATGTTGTGTGGTTTTCTTCGAAGACTAGCCTCATTTATTATGCATGAGGATTCTGAGGGGCAGATTTACAAGGACTGGCGCATCTCTGCATATTAGCAGGGATGCGCCAGTAAAGATGCGACACGCAAAAATACCCTTGCACCACCACGGATGCGTCGCATTTACAATGCGGTGCACCGTGGCGCAAGGATAGACAGATACGTGTCGCATCTTTTGTCGTAAGGGCAGCGCATTGCTGGAGTCGTGTCGCAAGCGCGACACAACTCCAGCAATGCTCAGGGGCGGCCTATACTTATTGTGCTGCGTCACTCCTTACGCCTGCTTCAAGCAGGCATAAGGTTTTGACGCAGCGGCGTCGTAAAAGTGACTCAGTGAAATCTTGTAGATTTCACTGCATCACTTTTACGAGGCTTTCTTGCGACGGAACGCCCACCCTGCATACATTATATGCATACATTATCCCTGACGCAGGTATAATGTAGCGCAGGGCTTTACAACGTGACGCATCTCTCTAGATGCGTCACGTTGTAAATATGTCGCAACGTGGCGCATTGTTTACGACGCCGCTGCGTCACACAAGTGACGCTACGGCGGCGCAAATGTGTCGCAAGGGGCTTGTAAATCTGCCCCTTAGTATCACAGCAGGACTACCATCTTCTGTATAATAACTCTGTACAAAAGCCACCACTATCGTCATCCTTGGCTGACAGGCCCATAGTACCATAACACATCTAGGTAGAACCCCTGAGGGTTCCTTTTGGGTATATAAGTACCACATCTTCGCTGGGCAAACCAGAGGAGAAGCTTCCATGCTGACATGAGACGCTGAAGTCCCTGCACGCAGACACTACAGCACGCAGTGGTCTGACATCCCTTGCGGAGTGTCCAACTCGAGACCAAGACAGGGTCGTTCGTTCTCTCACATCAGGTAATGGGGTTGGCTTTTTCCTAGGGGGTTTCTTTGCTCTACACCTACACATATGCTAGGTACACTTAGGTACACTTAGTTAGGGTTTGCATTTTAGGAGTACGCACGATTTCTGCCATGTATCTATATGAATCCATATATTCACTGTTTTAGCGCCATGGTAGAATTCTACCTTTTATTTACTCTGTTGGTGCTTATAATCCTATATATCTGTTTCTGTCTAATGGTTGTTGCAGCACATGTATTTTATACTAGAATGATGCTGGTTCAATAAATGCTTATTGAAAACGTCCCCACTGTTTATTCTGTGTATCTCTCTGAGACAAAGTGAGCACGAGTGACTGAGAGAAAAGTACTGTACTGTTTCCACGATCCCTGAGGGGTCAGGGTTGTCAGGTTCGACAGTTCCCAGAAACTATTCTCTCCTTGTTAAGGTTAGGGGGCTTATAGTAGCACTGTGAGCTAGCTGGTCTACAGACAAACAGATCCTTTGGGGTGTCTGGAATCAGTCTGGACACCAATCCCTTAGTTTATGTTGTCTAAACGCGCAGATCCTATATAGATTTGTAGGAACTACACGACAAGCTCTGCATTCCACAGGGCAGGAGGCTTCAGCTCTGCTGGCGGAGGAGCATGTTGCAGAACCAAAAATCTCCCCTGTCATTCAGATAAAATAAAATAAACATTAAAAAAACATAGTGAAATGTGCTTCCAATCAGAAATAAAGACACGTGTCACTTTGAGTTCTGTTCAGGCTAAGAGACAATAGCTATTTAGACAATCTACTAAAGTCATTCAAATTCAAGCGTGTTTATTATTAACTTCAGATAGGCACTACACCTTCCTTAAACAAAGTGATTTACGTCAGATCATGAAAGGTAAGTTAGGAAGTGGAAGAAGAAGAGCTCTGTGCATGCATGTTAATGCGTTTCATCGGAGTTTCAGTGAAAAGAAGAGACAGCAAGTTCATCGGGCATGTGTGCAATGAAGCCATATTTCATCGACAGTTAGAATTTCAGGGCAATTAATAGATATATTTTTCATTTGTTGGAGGTAAGTTTATCTATGAGACACTGTTCACGATTATATACTATGGAAGAGGATGCTTATTGCCGTTTATGGTAAAAACCAACAATGTAGCTATATTTTATTGAGTGAAACTGTTCACTTTTTACCAACTAGAAACTCTTTCTTGTTGAGATCCGGTCTTAGTAAAATAATGTAGCACTTGGGAATAAATATACAACCCAACAGTCCTGCAGTGGACGCCAGGATGGCAAAGACCTCCACGGCCACCATGTATTTGCCCTTGCTGCTCAGGTAGGCTGGGATGAAGGCCACCCACACACTGCAGAAGACCATCATACTGAAGGTAATGAGCTGAGCCTCGTTAAAAGAGTCTGGCAACCTCCTGGCAAAGAACGCCAAAAGAAAACTTAAGAGAGCCAAAACTCCAATGTATCCAATAACAAGGTATAGTGCAATAGCAGAACCATCGTTGCATTGCAGAATCATCTTCCCCATTTGAGAGGTGTCGACATCTGAGAAAGGTGGGGCAAGGATGATCCACACGATACATATGATAACTTCTCCCAAAGATAAGAAGATGACTAAAGAGTTTCCAAGTCTTGGTCCAACCCACTTCCTAAGTTGGCTGCCAGGCTTTGTGGCATTGAAGGCCATCACTACGGTGATGGTTTTTGCTAGAACCGAAGAAACGGCAATGGTAAAAACAATGGAAAAGCTTGTTTGTCGCAGTAGGCATGTTATTTTCACAGGTCGGCCAATGAATATTAAACAACAGAGGAAAGAAAGTATTAGAGAAATAAGGAGGATGTAGCTCAGGTCTCGGTTGTTGGCTCTTACAAGAGCTGTGTGATGGTGTTTTATAAAGATCCCTAGAACACCAGCTCCTACTACTGAAAGCAGAACAGAAGAGAAGGCTAATGCGACACCCAGTGGATCCTTGTAGGACAAAAGCTCCAGGGTCCTTGGAATACAGGAATCCTTCTTCTCATTGGGCCACTGTTCTGTGGGGCACCTTATGCAGTTTTCCATGTCTAGGAGGAAAAGAAAAAGAAATGTAAAAGAGAGAATGTTATGCACAGTCCACAAAAAACACAAAGAGCTGAAAAACACCTGAGGTCTTACTATTGATGTGGCTCTCTGAAAAACATATTTTCCAAAATCAATTTTTTTTATGCTGAAACAAAAAAAAGTATTGAAAAAAGAATCACGTTAGGTTTGCAGTATTTGTTTACTCCCTTCCCACTTTCTGACCCTGGTCAAGCTCTAACTCACATGCCCACCCTGGATCAGATACACCATGGCTTGGCTGTACCTCCCTTCTCCACCACACACGACTCCTTTAACAGCACTCCTCAGTCAGCCTTTGACTCCCACTGTTTCCATTTGTTCTTTTGCTCCTGCTGCTCCACATGCCCAGGCCTTGCACGCTCCTACCATCATTTCTTTTGATAAGCAGATGTACCTTCATCTCCATACTTGGAGGAAATGCCAGCAGATCTCTGACGCCTCAACGATTGGAACCATGAATCCCACCACAACAGGTCTTTAAAGAGCTCAGTCTTCCTACTAGTGTGACTGTATCTTCTTCCTTCAGCCCTATATCAGCTGCTATTCTGTACACTCAGCTTTCTACTTACCCCTCTCTGCTGGAGCCTATCCACCATTAACCCTGCTTACTATTTCTTTAAAATCATAATTTTCAGGAACACACACAGCACGTTCCTCACTGCCTCCTCCACACTTATACACGCCAGCTAAAGCCTCCTTCCAGTTTGCTCAAATCACCTAACTCCCCTCCAAAGGAACTTGTTCTCCTACAATTTATCAAGATTCCTTCAAAAGTCTTCTCAGAAAGTTTCAAACCTATTATTTTTAAGCAGTGCCTGCTTGTAAAAAAATAATGATCCCCAAAAACGGGGTTAATGGCAAATTATTCCCCACCAAGTGAAAATGGGAATTCAAAATACCCTCAAATCTCCCCTCAGCTATCGGGGGGGTGATTTACTGTTTGCCAGGGAAGACCAGGGGGCATATCCGCAAGGAAGTGGCCGGGAGAGGCGTTAGCCTTCTTGGCTTAACGCCTCTCTCCGCCACTTCGGAAACGCGAGGCTGCACCATATTCTCAAGGATATGGTGCAGCCTCGCGTTTCCCCTGCGATGGCGCTAAGTTTTACAACTTAGCGCTAACGCAGGCACCCTTGTACCAGAGTGCAAGGGTGTCTGCGTAGCAGGGAGGTTTGTTTATGTACAGGAAGGTGTCCCTTCCTGCACATAAACAAACCTAAAATGCCAGTTTGCAACTTACGTGTGTGCTGCTTCATGCAGCACACATGTAAGTTACAAAATGGCATCTTTAAAAAAGGTTTGTTTATGTACAGGAAGGGACACCTTCCTGTACATGAACAAACCATGGCATTTTGCTTTTGCATGTGTGCTGCACAAGGCAGCACACATGGAAAATGCAAAAAGAGGAGAAATAAAGCATTTCTCCTTTTTTCGCCATCTTAAGACCAGGATTTTCCTGGTCTTAAGTTCGACGCTGCCACTCTATTATCGCCACCCTTGATAATAGGTGGCAGCGTCTGAATTCAATGGATGTTGCGGTGGAACGCCCACCGCAACACCCACTGCACGCCCCATTCACGCTAAATTTAGCGTGAAGAGGCACTATTATCAAGGCAGCGTTAAGCCACTTAACGTGGCTTTAAGCCACGTTAAGTGGCTTAACGCTGCCTTGATAATAGGGAGCTGACCCTATCGCCACCACAACGTCACAAAAAGTGACGTTGTGGTGACGATAGGGGCTTGATAATATGCCCCTTGGTGTCTGTGCTCGAAATGGGTATTGTGTTTATGTTTACATTTATTTTAGTTGGAGATTTTTTTGTTTAGTGGCCACAACCCTTTACAGCAGTTTCAGAGGACTTCATGGAAATATGTAATGGAAACTCAATTGGGTATCCATATGGTCAAGGATTCCTTGGTCATATGGCTTGGTTGTCCAGCAAGTCACTATGAGGAAGCAAGGCCTTACACCAACAGGAACAGTGGGTTTCAGTCCAAAAATAAAATCAGAAAGTTATATGTAAATTGGCGGTGCTAAGGAGATTCCAGAGATAAGCCTTGTGAGTAGAGGAATCTATTCCCATTTTGTATATGAAAATACACCATGTGTTACACAAATCATGCACAGGCGCGGCTCACACACTGTGGAACTCTTTACCGGATGACACAGGATGTGAAAAAGAGTTGGGCCCTTCAGAAAAAATATAAGAACATTGCTCTTAAAACAATATTTAAACGTGTAGCTCAATTACCTGACCGTTATTGTCATATTAACAACTTGTTTCCTCCGTCCACCCTGCTCTAATTACCCTCACCGTTCTGGCATATTTACCAGTTACCCTTGATTTTTTTGAACTAGCTTTTTCAAATAGAGCATTATTTACAAAACCCCCACAGCCACCACACCTGTTTATCTTGCAGATAAGCTCACCATCTTTGGCGGTTCTTGGCACACCCGTTGCCAGGACTTCTTCAGAATGCAGAAACGCAGGTAGATCAGGTGCAGTGAGTGTTTTTACTGTTAAAACATTTTCTAAAGATATAGATTGCTGTCTTAGGCATAGATTTACTAAGCCATGCAAGGCCTTGCTTGATCGACACAGGGCAACACAAAGGCTTATTTGGAATTTACAAAGCCATGCAAGGCCTCATTTGTGTGGTCTTGCGTGGCTTTGTAAAGGAATGCAACGCAATGCAGCTGTTTGCGCCTTGTTATGTTACATTCCCACTTTGTAGGCGCACCAGGCGCGCAATGCCAATTGGGCTCAAAGGGCTTCAGCCCCCCCCCCCCCCGTCGTGTGTGTCAGCCCGGGCTGAGACAGCTTCCCGTGCACACACACAGCCGCACCCGAGTACTTCACAGGTCTTTAAAAGACCATTTACTTGTTAACGAGGTTTTGTTGTTCTTTCACCCCTTCTTAGAGCCCCCGCATCTTCACTCTGCCGATTGCTGGAAGAATTAGCCCCCCCCCGAAATTTGTATTAGCCCCCCACCCCCTCCCCCTAAATTTCACTCTAGCTGCGCCTCTGAGGCACACCATGGGTGAAGCTGGGGCGTTCCCATGAATCTATCCATGGATTATTGCACATTCTCAGATTTACTAAAACAAGTACACCTGAAAATGTGTCAAAAAGCAGAAATGCTCCATATCTTTGTAAATATGGTGCATTTCTGCTCTCACCCTTTCACGCAACGCGGCATCGCAACTTTGCTTGCTGCCCTGTGTTGCATGAAAGATTAGTAAATATGTCACTCTGTGCGAAAATGTGCATACCTGTTTGGTTTGAAATTTCCCCTTCTGGACATGGGCTGCACGAGTAACAGCATACTTGTTTTTCTCTTTCAGGGACTTTTCTGTATCCGGGCAAGCAGCTTGGATTGCAAACTGAGATAGGAGTCTGTGGAGTGAAATGTAAGACATTTAAGGAACAGTCAAAATGAAGGTGGTTTCATGACACGTCCCAGTGTCTCATCGGTATACTGAGTAAAAAGCAGGCTGATTTCTTTATTTCCCTTATTGTCAAATTGCAAACATGAACATAAATGAAAACTGTGGCCAAATAAAAGAGGTACACACCAAGTCAGGTGTAATACATTCATCCTGAGAAAATAAAACTATATCAAACGTCAAACAAAGGAATAACCAAGCTCATTGATCCGTGACGGCCAATAAATGGAACAGGTATAGAAAAACAGGACAGAATGATATGAAAGAAAAGAGCAAAAAAGCATATTGTACTTGATATTACAATTAGTGTGGAGAACATAGTTCTGAAAAGTCCTTACAAACATTGTCACACTATCTTTGGACTTGGATAAAAATTCCTCCAAAGACATAAGATGTCAATCTCCTGGGTCGAACAGAGGATATTCAATGTAGTCTTTCTTTTCCAGTTTCACTACACTGATGCTCTCCCAAACTGTCAAAGCTTGCATGACTCAAAGCTTCTAATCTAGCAGTAGTTCCTTATTGTGAGTGATATCATGAAAAAAAATAGCTTTGTTAAAGAGTTAACGATGACTACAAGAAACAAAGATAATACTGACAAAAACATCCTCTGTGAACAGTTTCAGAACTCTAAAAGATGCGTACAAATGAAGAGGGGCTCTCTCATCTTCTTCGCACCTATTGAATCCCTAAGCAGGAAATGAATTACAGCCATGTTCTTCTGATTTTCTGTTTTTGGACTGTGAGTAAGTAGTATTTCAATCTCTGGTAAGTTGGGGCCTGCTCTAGACTGGATCACATCCACAGAACTAATGTCATCTATACCCCCGTTTCTTGTCCAAACCGTACTTCACAAAAACAGGGGCCCTTCAAGGCTCTATCATCTCTCCCATGCTTTTCAAAACATCTACATGAAGTCAATACTGGCACTGATCAATCAATTTCACCTCACGTGCTATAACTATGCAGATGACACGCAAATACTCCTTCAACTGAAATGCCCCAAAGACATTGGAAACGCATCAATTTTCAGTTGTCTCAGGGCCAAGG
This sequence comes from Calotriton arnoldi, assembly GCA_963921515.1. NCBI lineage: Eukaryota > Metazoa > Chordata > Amphibia > Caudata > Salamandridae > Calotriton > Calotriton arnoldi. The sequence continues at coordinate 393,913 of CAWUFW010000313.1, read as the reverse complement.
CTCAATTGATGACATAGAGCCATCTCCAATTCAATGCTTCCAAAACGGAAATACTCACGTGTGGCGTTTGGAAAAATTATGGCCCGCTCGCCGCCTGGCCTGATGATCTGGGAATACTGCTTAAAGTATCAAAGGAAGTAATAAACCTCAGATTGACCATGGACTCCAAGTTAGCAATGAATGCTCAAGTGGACAAACTAGCAAGATCAAGCTTCGTTACTATAAAAACTCTGCAACGCATCTTCCCCCACCTGGGATTTCCACACAAGGTCCAGGCTACCATCTCCATTGTTCTGTCCAAACTTGATTTCACCAATAGCCTTTACCACAGATCACCTTTAACAACTATGAAAAACCTGCAACAGATTCGGAACTCATCTGCCAGACTACTCTTACATATAAAGCCACAAGCCCACATCTCTCCTGCTTTGAAAGCCCTGCATTGGTTACCGGTTGCCAGAAGATCCACATTCAAGCTGCTTTCTATCACCCACCAAGCGATACATGGAACAGGACAGCTCTTCATCAGGAATAAAATCACCAAATACATTCAACAAAGGAACCTCTACTCTAGAGTGGCACCTCCCCTCAAAATCCCACCGTACAAGAAAAAAAACATGGGTGGCACATCCTTCTCTGTTCAAGCAGCCAAACTATGGAACTCTTTACCCCTGAACATAAGATCCACAGATAACCACCTTATCTTCAGAAGACTGCTCAAGAATTGGCTCTTCCCTACATAACCACCATAAGCAAACATAAATATACAGCATATCCCTCTGTATATAAGCATTTATTTGGACTATAGATATGTACCTACATATATGTATTGCTTTGTATAAACGTGTATAATAATTATGTTTTTAAAAGTATAGACATTTGTTAGTTCTGCTTAAAAATGTACATATTACTTATAGTTACATTATTCTATGTTTTAACATGTATATAAGTGACTGCATAAATAAGTAAATCTTTTATCATAACTATTTTTCTACAATTGCTTCACTAGTGAATTACAAAAAATAAAAACAAGTACATTAATTTAAAGTACAACAACACTTGAAAGCCAAAGTTTATTGAGTGCAACTTTAATCTACATATATTTGATTCCTTATGCATATATATACCTTCTATGTACTTATGTATCTATATATTTATTACTTTGCTTCTAATTCAGCATATCTAATGCACTACCCGTTTTCTCACCCTATACCGCTCTCAGTAAATCCTTTACCTCAACTCTCCGACTCATCTCAAACCTCATTCTACTACTCTTTCCAATGCACTACCCTATTTCTCACGCTATATCTCTATCAATATATCCTCTACTTCCACTATCTCATTCATCCCAAACCCCATACCACTACTATGATCCCAAAATAACCCTTACTAGACTCTTCCCTCCTCTACCCCTCCTTGCATCATCTCATACCTCTTTTACTATTCAGATCTCCCAAACAAGCCTTTCTAAACCCTTCCCTCTGACTCTTCCCCCTCCACCTCCCCTTTACTCATCCCAAACCCCCTCCTACTGCTATGAACTCCCCCAAAAATATTCAAGACCCTTCCCTCTTCTATCCCTCCGCTATTCCGCGGCCAGGGTGACTGACGCTGGAATCTGGGGCTCACGGTTCGATCCCCGGCACCGGCGGCAGGTCAGCCCAGCACCATGTGACTCTGGGCAATAGCTTGCTTAATCTTCCCGACGGCCCCCAGCGCCGGGATGCCTTCGGGTAGCTGTTCGCGCTTTACAAATACTAGATTTACATTTTTTTTTCCAATCCATATAACAGACTAACATGTCCACTACTCAAATTAATTTCATATTTCCCTATACTAATTCCCCTCTAATCCTGTTTGGGTTCCAGAGTAGCGTGCTTCTCACCGAAAAGCGCTTCAACACCTCATCCGGGGTAGCAAGCGCTATATAAATGCAAACCTTTTCCCTCTTCTATCCCTCCACTATCCTTCTCATTCCAAATAACAGACTAACATATCCACCGCTCAAATTACTTTCATATTTCACTATACTAATTCACCACTACAGGTTACAGGCTCAGAGTCGAAGACTCAGAGAAGAAGAGCTGAGTATTGCTAAGATGGAAAAGGCAGCATGCTGACAACAGTTTCTTGAGAGCAATTTTGGATGCAGATATGGGTCAATACATTTGATAAGGCACTGAGCAACAGTGGTGGCAAGTGTGATCTCTGAAAGTGGTGAAGCGTTATACTTATCAGTAATTCTAGTAGGCGAGCAAACAAAACAAGCCTGGCTTCATCTAAGAGGATTACAGGGGGCTCTTCCTAAATAGTATTTGTTTTAAAAAAGCGGGACAAATAGTGCATTTTAAACCACCATTTTCACATAAATGTGCTAAAAAGCCATTGCCTCTAAAAGGGCACTTATCATTGGTGGCTCGTCACCAGGGGTATTTAGTCAACACCTTGTCACTTGTAAGCCACCACCTAATTCCCCTAAACGATTGCCCACTGTTTTTTACTTCATTTTCCAGTATTCAGTAAAACATAACATTTGTGCGTCCATGTACTCTGACTGTGTGCAGGCTTTCTGGGATCCTGATGACAGGTGGAGGACGCTTACCATGGGATCTCTCCATTTTTCCCAAATTGTGCCTTGAGTGCCGCAATATGTTAATATTACCTCCAGTGTACCAATGCTAGCATTTTGGCATGGGGACCCCCTTATGCGAAGAGTTAAATACAATATGCCAGTACCTTAGTTTGCCATTGACACTGCGCTTGCACCATGGATGACCCTGTATGTTAGAAATAACTTCAACTATGTCAGAGCCAGCATTTTCCCACGGTTTGTTTCCCAGAAACCTACCCCCATCCCAACATGCAATAGTTGCCCTCTCTGCAGCCAAGAATTACCTCCAATATGCCAGCAACAGCATGTTACCTTGGGTGTCCCCATAAGGTAGGAATTATCTTGAGTATGCCAAGGTCAGCAGCAGACTCTCAAGCACAAAATATGCTAACAAACATACTCTTACTCTCTCACTCATCTCATTCCCTCTCTCAATCAATCTCTCCCCTCACTTTAACTCACACATGCTCACTCATACTCACTTCCACTCACACATAAAAATACTCATACTCACTGATTTTCACTTTCACTCACAATTTCACACTTTCACACTCACTGGCTCTGACTCACAGCTTCTGGGATACTGGGGGTTATACATTCAACTCCTGGTGTGCAGGTGCTCTGCTTTAATAAGTGTGATTCAAGTAGGTCCTTCCAGCCTCTGGGCCCTGGTGCAACTACATCTGCTACACCATTTCTAGATGAGCCCCCGAATCGCCCCCGCTCCCTCTTACACTCTCCACCTTATTCATTCTAACTCATGATCCACCACTCACTTCCTCATTTATTCATAAACACTCTCACACTGATTTTCCCTCACTTTCACTCTCATTAACACTCTCACTCATACACACACTCACAAACACACATTCACTCCCATATTCCTCGAGAAACAAAGAGTGGAGTTTTTATTTTTTTATTTTCCTTACTTCCCTTGCTTACAACTCCTCCATGAAAGCAAGAGAAGGGCAGGAATCCATCACTGGACTTTGGAACCAGCAGGACATGATTCTCAACGAGGAGCCAGAGAGAGCAACTTGACCAGGATTAGGATGAAGACCCACCTCAAACCATCTACCAGCTTCTTGATGGGATTGGAAGTACAGCCCCCAGAATCTGGGACAGTGCTTAGGATCCTGCCACTGCTGCTCTGCTTCAATCCTTTTTGGCCTCAGGGTTGCACTGATGATGGCTCCGACAGCCCGGCTTTAGCAAATATACTGTGCTGCCTGAGGCATTGGCAGTGTGCCTGCTAAATAAAATGGATTGTGCCTGTGTGAAGGAACCGTAGTTCAGTTACACCCTTAGCCTTGCGCAATCTAGGCATCCACCTACAGAGTGCCATGTTTTAAACAACACTCTGTAGATAAATCATGCCTCGGCCCCCTAACCCACTTTTCCTCCACCTTCTATCATCAGGTGACTGGAGAGCTCGAGAGAGTTGACTTTCACACTGACAGTGCTCATGCAGGCCCAAAAGCAGTGTTTTTATGAGCACTGCTAAATGTAATAATTAGCACTGTGAGAAAAGGCAAGGGGCATTATGTGGCGACTGTCAGGTGGCAGGACTGTGTCCTGAGGCTTCTGTTGATGAGCCGCCACTGGTACTGAGAAGCAAGGCAAGAGAGCCAAGGGAAGAGAGGACACGTGCACCAATGAACAGTGTGAACCTATAAGGGAAACACAAGGAGACGCATGGCCAAGTGATGAAATAGCCATAAACAAAGTAAGAAAAAACAACTGGGATATGTTGCCAGGCACCTTCTCAGAACCTATGTGAGACTTATAGCGCAGTTCTACCCGATCAACTCAGACGTCCTGCCCCTATCCCTGAAGCGAGGACAACATAGTTCTCATCCTCGTTTCTATGTCCCCTATCTTCCATATTTTCCATGCTTGACTTCTACTTATCCTAAACGAAGGTCATAAGCCTGGATAGTGGACTGTACATACTACAGTCTCCTGCTCTTCCTTCCTATTCCTGTCAGATTGTTTCTTATTTGCATCCAAAAAGTTAACATGTGCTTAGTAGCTACATTATGTCTATGTTACTTTTTAAGTAACAGTTTTCAGTAAAACATCTATTCGTCAACTTCTGTCAGGAAACAGAAAAACAGACAGAACAATTTAGACTAAGCAAACTTATTGCTTAATCCTTTCCACCTGCTGGGCGGCCTATGCAGCAGAGACAGCTGGAGTCATTCACACATCATCCTTCCCTGGAACAATTTCCCAAGTATCAGTTCCACTCCCACCTGGCGTCCCTCCTGGTCTTTCTTTGTCCCTCGCCTGATCCCAGGGAGTCTGCCCAGGCTCCAATATGTTCGTCATCTGGGAATGGAAGTTTATCCTGGGAAGTTCTTCCTGGCTCACAATGCCGATGGTGGTCTTCGTCATGGGTCATGTTGGAAGAAATTCAGATCTTGTGGAAACTGCTGTCCTGGTGAGACCACCAGTCATCTTGGGTACAGCTATTTATTTAAGTAGCTCCTAGTTTCTTCAGCCTGCTTGCCTTCATACATCCTTCTGGGTCAGGCCTTATGTCTGGGCACAGCTCCAAGGCTCCCTGAAGACCCTGTTCTGCTAGTTCCTGTATCTGGATTCCAGTTTGCCCATCTACGGGCATCTCTTGAACTGGACCCAAAAAGAAATGAAGAATGACATTAAGTAAGGCAGTAATCACTCTCTAAGTGCAGTCAACAACCACCTGTGCCATCTCTGCTTCTCAGCACCAGTTGTCTGCGAAATCTGCTTCGGCCGTAAATCCAGTCGAACACAAATGTTTTTGGCCACCGTGTACAATCAGGGAAAGAAACCATAAAGTTATGAACTTAACACTTATCCACAATACTGTACAAGGTAACTAATGTAAACGGAGTAAATGGCTGCACCTGCATAACCCAAAAACTCAAAACTGGACTGCTGCTCATTGAAAGGGTGTAAAAATGGACATACTGAATGAAGAAAATGTGTGATAGACTAAACATGTATGTAGAACGTGGTGCAAGAGGTTTTGTGTGTGAGATGGAAGTAGGGCCAGGATCACTTTTTTTAATGTTTGAAATGCCTCATCTTCTTTTGCTGTCTTGAAAGTTTGATGCTTCTGCCTTTGCTAAACGGTTGACTCGAGGAGGTGCTAATGCTGAATATTGGGAACTATGGGCCAGATGTACGAAATTCAGTTTTTGCATTTCCTAAATAGTGAATCCTAAGAAATCACTATTTAGGAAATGCACAATGGAATGTACAAAAATAGAGATTTCCTAAAAGGTATTGGACAGCATTAAGTGATTGTGCCAAAACAAGACTGACAGAGACCGCAGAAAAGATGAGAGTGATGGTGACATCCCTGGTCTCTTCCCCTTCTTTCCCAACCAACGCACTGGTCCCATCTGATGAAGCAGGGATGGGAGAGGTCAAAGGGTTTCCAAATTGTTCACACAAGCAAACAGCTTGGATAAAAGGTTGCTGGTCTGGCCCCCAGGCCAGGTGCCAGTTTCAAAGGATTCTGATCCAATAAGCCTTCCAATTAGTTCAGCCAATATACATCATGTGTTCGCCTGGCAATGAGAGCCAAGGAAGAACCACTGCAGATTCAGAGGAACTCTTCACGGCCTCAGTGTGAGCAAAGAGTCAAGGAGGAGTGGGATTTTTCCTCTGATACTCTGGCGGTAGAAGTAGGCTGGCCTTGGGCAGAGTTTGGTGGGAGAAAGGGGGAAAAATCTAAGGAAAGCCTAGAGTTACCGTTCTGGGGAATGTGACACAAAGCACAAAGGGGCAGCATTTATCATATGGAACCTTGTGAGAACTGGGTTACAATGTAGTAAAACCTAGTCAAGGACTTCACTTTAATTTGCTTAGAGACCATATCCAATCACAGTTCTGTGGAGCTTTCCTAAATTTTGGAGAGATTTAGAATTACCAAGGAAAAAGTTACAGAACCTTTTCTAAATGCCTGCCAAGGTTATTCGATAAAGACGAGCTTTGGTGGTAACATTTTCCTGATTTGTCCCACTAAGAGCTTTTTAGTGTGAAGTTCAAGGCAATCAAAATTCCGTGGAAAAGAGATATCTGGTTTGTAGAGACTTGTTGGTCCTCAACTTCGAGTTTTGCCCTGCCGATGATTTTGGACCTTTGACTAAAGCTTCAAGTGCAAAGATTAAGCTAGGATGAACTGTGAACCCTTCCCTGTGTCCTTCATAACACTACCCTCTATCCAAGACTGCCTGGTTCCCGGTCAACCACATTGACGTTTATCGTATTTTGAGATCCTATTATTTCCTATGGATCATTCAACCCACATCTTCTGAAGAGAATATATAAATGGCATCTTCCAAGTTGTCCACTTAAGCCTCTTTCCATTGCAAATGAAACAGGAGAAAGTAATTAGAAAACTACTTGTGGGGAACTGAGTTCCAACCGCCCCCCCCACGCCGCTAGACCCCAAGATCAAGCTGATTAGGGCCTGTGTAGGCCTTATCATGTAATTGGACATCCCAAAAAAATCTGCTTTCTTTTTTAGCAAAGTGTAAGTTTGTAGTATTTAATGGCTTATATAACCTCATATCTCTTAGCAGCTTACATACCAGTGGGTGTTCCCTTGCTGGTACTCCATCCAAGGGCAAATTACTTGCACAAATGGCTTAACAAAAGGAATTCACTGACCTATAGGCCAGACCAGCTAATGCCAGCTCTGTCACAAAATTTACAATGTGAACAAGTCTGGCCCTTGTAGTATCCAGACCTCATCCCACACATCAACTGGCCCACCTTTTCTAGGCAGATATGTACCCTTACTGTGTGCTGTCCAACTGAGCCCTCCTGATAAGGGCCTCAGCTTGCTTAAAAAGGTCTGGGATCGACCAACTGTCCCTGAAATCCTCCACACCATGAGACAAGGGGATCCTTCCATGATCATCTGGTAACAGTCGCTTCTGATAGCCTCTCAGAATGTTCTGAGTGAAGAGAAGATGGGTTGGAAAATTCGAATAAAGTTCCAGTAGAACTGAAAACCAAACAAAGACTCTCCACTAAGGTGTTGATAGAGCAAGGTCGCGTAAGAAAGAGACTTGCTCGGAGGCAATCCACTCGTTTAACTCATTAACAAGTTATTAATAAGGTTTGTGAATAACTAATACGCACCACATGAACACGCGGGTTAGTGAAGCTTGCTTATGTGTGTACTAATGCGGATAACAATGAAGACGGACTAATACCGCTTTAAACGGGGAAACTGTTGTGCGCATGCGTCAACTGCATCAACGTAGTATGACGAGGTAATGCTTGGAGGGAAATTCTAGCGCATGAGCAGAAGACACTAAAATGGAGTCTTGAAGACTCGCGTGCATGACATCTGCTTAGCTGAAACAAAAACAAGCTATTTTACTAATGCTAATGCAGGAAAAGTATTAATAAGAAAAGGAGAATAGAGTAGAAGTGGGAGGTATACAGTGTGACCATTTATTTTGTGAAATTAATATTTGTCTTTCTGACTTTATTATTAGTGCGCATTTGGGCCTCTCACGCATAACTGAATTAAGCTGAGTGATGAAGCGACTGCGCATGTCCACTGAAAGTTAACCCGGAATGATGACTTCAATGTTGAACAGGAGCCAAGGTCGCAAATGATGTGCCCTGGGAACGGACGGTGAAGAGTTCAGCGAAGAGGACTCTTATTCATAAAGTTATAATAATGTTTCTAAATAAAATGTGGATATGTATGGGAACTCAATACATGAATAAAAATTAAGGGGATGGGTTTGTGAACAATAGTTGAATTGATTTTGATGACATGTAAGCATGGTGTGATGGAGCTTCCCCCTTGCCTGACCAATCATATTTCGTATTTTTACGATATTGAAACTTTAGTGGGTGGAACATGAAGAAACGAAGGTATAATTAAGGTAGCTTTAGTTAGCTAGTGAGAGTTGAGAGTAGAGTTGGGAGTTCAGAGTTCGAGAAGTTCGGGGTGTCAGAGAAGTCTGAGGCGGAGATGCTGTTGCTAGGAGAGATGCTGTGAGATGCTGATGAAGAACCGAATGCAGAACTTGGAGCAGAACATTCTATCCTAACTTAATTGGGTTAGATCAGAAGATCGCAGAAGAATCTCGAGGAGGAAGAGAGTGTCAGAGAGGGTGCGGCGCAATCGTGGGTATTCTAGAGAGGTCAACTATCCTGTCCTGAATCCTGTCCTGAAGTCTTTGTCTCCTGACCTATCCTGGGGGACCCCTACCAGCCCTTTGGCCAGGGGGTTGGTCTTTCACACCATTCTTGGTAATTATAACTTCACGTTATTTGCAGATGTTCTTGTCTCTCTGTCCTCTCCCTTTCTGAGCATTAATCATTGTATGAGTCCGAAGTATATGCTTGATGTTTAATCAATTGAATTTTCTCTCCTAAGAAAGATGGTGACTGCACTGTATTTTTTAAATGGTTCACAAGCATTTAATTTAGATAAAGATTTTAAAACTTCCCGAGTCTGTGATCACTTTATGCTAAATAAAGAATAGATAAGAGTTATGTTAATTATCACCATCAACTAGTTCAACTAATGGTCCATCAACCAGAGGAAAGAACTTTTTGATCAGTGAAAGGTTTAGTTAGGAATATTAAATAACTAATCTTGAATATTGTGAAATATGAAACTTTAACTAAACCAGCGGTCTACTCAGTTGTGTGTTTATGGGCCCAGGTGAGTATTTGGTAGTAGAGTATCTGTTGTTGGTATACCGCTGGATCAGTTTTCTGGTAGCAGAGTTATGGTTATTATTGACTAGTTTGGTGATAAATATTGATTATTGATCATTGATTTATGTTTAACAAAAGAGTTAGCGTCTTGTTTTATGTTGTCTAGAATCCCGGGAAAATGAATAGCGGGTGGTGACAGAAGCCACACTGCAGTGAGGTTACTCGTCTGTTGGAATAATACTGAGAAGCTACGTAGGGCTGGCAGTGTTAAACTAGGGACTATTTCGTATAAAAGTAGAGTGCGAATGATAGCAAAAGGGGTTCGCTGGTGAAACTTTGGTCTCATTTCCCAATACGGGTGACACTGAAGAAGTAACGGGTTCTCCTGAGCTTGAATGAAGAGTAAACAGGGCTTTTACTCGCAGTAGAAGAAGAGTAATTCTGAAACTCAAGAATAAGTTGAAATCTATCCTTTTGTTTAGTGGAACAGACAGAGTAGCGAATGTTTTTATGTTGTTATTTACAATGAATTTAATGAAAAGTATTAAGAAATAAGTTTTTGTATTACCTTGTGAAGGGAGGGTCAGTCGCCGGAGTTGTACTGACGTCACAGAGAGCCGCGCTGGGATTGGTTGAAACAGCGGGCGTGAGACAGAAGCAGATTGTAAAGGAGGGGTCAGTAGTAAGGAGCAATACTGACGTCACAAAAGGCCGCGCTGGCATTGGTCAGACCACGAGCGTGAGCCTGAGTCTGATTGGTTGATAGATAGAAGTCGCACTAGGATTGGTAGAAAAAGAATTGTATGTTGAGTCCTGATTTGACTGCGGGTGTGAGTCGTGCTGACATAGGACGAGACGTAGGCAATAGAGCTAAAAGATATACGGAAGACTCTTTTCCATATCGACCGTCTGAAATGTTCGGAAGACCAAAGAAAATGACGTTAATGAAGAAAATTAAAAATTTCTTAAAGAAAGACAAACCTGTAATGACTAGAGAGGGAATTCCTATTCCACCACCCAAAACACCTGCTTCATTTATGATGATGGAGAAAGGATATCACACGTGTGTATGGTTGGAAAATTGGGTAGAGTATACTAAAGGTGATGGTGTTTTGGCTTTTCCGGAGCATGGTACTTTTAATTTGAAAATACTTCAGAATTTGAGAGATAGAATGAATATGTTAGAACCAAATCCTAGAATGACACAGTATGAAGCTTTGGAAGAATGGGAAATTGAGGCATTTGATCGTGAAAAATTCAGAATTGGTCGGAGATATAGAGGATTTTTACCTAGATATCCGTATGAGTCAAGTAGAGATCAAATGAAGCGTTGGAGAAGAGCTGTGGTGACCGAGGGTTTATATCCAGTAATAATGGCTGAAGAACAGTTAGGAGGAAAAAGTAAAGAAAAAACGAAACACATGAATACAACAGGATATGGCGAATCAGATGATGAACTACTAGAGGATATTTTAATTAAAAACCCTCCACCGTACCAAGAAGAACCTAGTAAGGTTACCCCAAGTGCACCAGTGATAGGAATGCCTTTAACCCCCAAATTGTACATGATGTTATGTTATGTTATGTTAAGTACTCCTATAACGCGCAACAGCTACTCCGAAGAGTGTCCCAGCGCGGATCCAAGAGGAGTCACTGAACTACACCACCATCATTTATGGGAACAGGTAAGTTTTTAAAAGTTTCTTGAAAGCTAACGGGTCTTGAGTATTGCGCAATGGAAACGGAAGGGCATTCCAAGCCTGGGCAGCCTTAACAGCCAAGGAGCAGCCGCCCAACTTTTGGCGGATGAAGCGGGGCACCCTAGCTAGAAGGAGAGCTGAAGAACGCAGTTGTCTCAACGGGACATAAAAGGAGAACCGCTTCTGTAAATAGGCGGGCCCACGACCGTAGAGGGCTCGATGAGCAATGACCAGGGATTTAAATTTGACCCGATCAGCCACGGGAAGCCAGTGGAGTATGCAGAGATGTTCACGCACGCTGCTCCTCTTAGCGATCCCCAAGTGCAGCCTAGCGGCCGCATTCTGAATGTCCTGGAGTCTGTTCAGAGAGTATCCTGGGATGCCAATGTACAACGCATTAGCGTAGTCCAATCGAGAAAGGATCAAGGCACGGATAACCGTCTCTTTGGCAGGCCTAGGGAGGAGAGGTAAAAAACTCCTTAGTGTTTTAAGAAGGCCAAAACAGCTGCCTGAGAGCTTTTTCACCTGAGCGGAAAAGGAGAGGTTATCCTCAAACCACACTCCTAGGTTTTTAGCAGATTTTCCATTAGAGGTTGGTAGAGGGAACCCAGGAGGCCAGATCGTGTCTCTGAAGCCTGGAGGGAAATTACCGTAGAGTAGGATCTCTGACTTGTCTTCGTTACATTTGAGTTGGGCCGCCGCAAGCCACTCAAAAACCAAAGACAAGCAGTGCTGAACAAAGGAAACAGAGTCCTCACCCTTATCCCAGGTAAAGAGAAGCTGGGTGTCGTCAGCGTAGGCTATCACCTTGGCCCCCAAGTCCTCGGCTAAATAGACCAGAGGAGTAACGTAGATGTTAAAGAGAAGGGGGCTAAGGGAAGACCCCTGTGGGACACCAGTGGTGACCGGTTGCGGAGTTGAAGCGGCCGGTGGCAGCCAAACCTGTTGAGCCCGCCCTTCAAGGAAGGACCTCAGCCAGCCCCAGGCAGCGCCTGAGACACCAATCTCAGTGAGTCGGGCGAGCAGCAGGGAGTGCGGGACCGTATCGAAAGCAGCCGACAGGTCGAGCATTACCAATGCTGCTCTCCCACCGGCATCTAAACAGTCGCGAATGGCTTCAGAAATCTCCACCAGCGCTGTCTCGGTGCTGTAAGAGGAGTGAAACCCAGACTGCGCTGGATGCAGAACATCAGATCCTTCAGCAAACTCCGTAAGTTGTCTGGTCACCACCTTCTCACAGACTTTAGCTAAACTGGGCAAGAGGGAAATAGGGCGATAGTTCCCTGGGGTCAGGGGATCAAGAGTAGGCTTCTTCAAGAGGGGAAGGATTTTTGCCTGTTTCCAGGCCTACGGTACCCGAGCCTCACGAAGGGAGGCGTTTATGATTGAATTAACTTCGGGATTAATAATCTCCGCGACTGCGGCAAGCAGTCTCGCTGCACAGGGGTCCGCGGGCGAACCCGATTTCATGCCCTTCAGGATTTTAAGAGAGCTAGACAGATCCACAGAAGAAAAGGCCAGCAGAGCACGCCTGGGGACAACAGGCAGGATGGCAGTAGGCACAGGGACAGAAGGAGGACCGGGGTAGGAAGTGAAGGCCGCCTGAATCGTGCGTATTTTATCCATGAAGAAATTGGATAGAGTGTTACACCAGCCCTCTGTGGCTGGAAGAGAGCACGGTTGTGCTGCCGGGGATGTAAAACCCTGAACAATAGAGAAAATCTCCTTGGAGTTGTTATGTGCCTGCTCAATGCGGGCTGTAAAGTACTGCTTCTTAGCCTGTGTTATTGCAGTATAGTAGATTTTTTGCCTGCCCCTGAGAGTGGCCTTAGCCAGGGGACAGTACTTACTGAGGCGCCAAGCACGTTCAAGTTTTTTACACTCCTGCTTAAGCACGGACAGGTCTTGATGTGTCACTTAATAGGGTGTTGCAGAATAATGAGAGAGAAGCTTTAAATAAAAATAGGGAAGAATTAGTTCAGAAAGTAAGCCAATTGAATTTAAATGCCGAAGCTTTGACAGTACCAGTGACTATTGGTCCTGTAATCCCATTATATGGAGATAAAAAGACTTGCCAGAAACCTCAAACTGTGACAATTCCATTAAACAGTCCCAGAAAAGAAGTAATAATTACGGATGATCAGGCCAGTGAAAGTGAATCAGTTATTTCACTAATGGATCTCCCGAATGTAGAACATTTAACCGAAACTCCGAAGAGAGTTATACCTGCAAATTTGAGAGAAAAGAGATCTTTGGTTCCTATAGGAACTGGAGGTTCAACAGCAGTTACTCCTTTTTTTTAAATATCTTTATTAGATTTTTATCCAACACAATTTTTCACCCCCCAACTCCCACCCCTCCACCCTCCCTGGTCAGACAGGTATACCATTTAATACATAACACACATGCAAACAAAGAAGAAAATAAAAGGAATGCACAGTCCTGATGCAAATAACACATTGGGAAAATAAGCACAGTCCCGGGCACACGTGGTGAGGGTATAACGATAGTGTGACCGTATTGTTCGAATAACAGTTGTAGTGGTCGACACCTGTTAGAGTTGAAAAGTTATTTAATGAAAAACAACTGCTAGCCACTGTTGGAAAGACGGAGCGATAGGATCCAGCCAAGCTGAAGCGATACACAATCTGAAAACTGCCATTGCAATAAAGACTAATTCATGGCCTGGTCTTGCATGACAAGGGTCCGTTGCCCCTAATAATATTACATCACTAGACAATACAATATCAGTTTGAAGTACTGCAGTCAGAAATTTCACTATCTCGTGTTTCAATGATGTTAGACCAATACAAGTAGAGAAAATGTGTACACTGTCAGCTTCATATAGCTTACATCTTGGGCAGCATGTCCCCTTGCCACTCCCCCACTTGGCAATTTTGTCTGGCGTATAGTATTAAAAAAAAGCAAGTTTTATAAAACTGAGCTTGGAGTTTTGTGGACATAAGAATTGTTCGTGACAATAAATACACATAGTTGAATTCATCAATGGATAGGCCTACTTTTTCCTGCCATTTCTGTGAGGTTAGGAGGCAAGATGGCGTTCGACTAACATCTCTGCTGCGAGGCTCCGCTGAGCTTCCCCTGTTTTCGGATGTTTGTCTTAAAGAAGCCTTTTGAAAGTGGATCTGGAAATCCCATGAATTATTAATCAGATTGTGACCCTACGGAATGCTGCAGAAACTCTTTTCCTTTGGATTTCTAAGTGTTTTTATGTGCTCGCAAAGACCCGAGCTCTCACCTCTCCCCTGCCTCGAGGACGTTAATCCGACTCGGGCCTCCAGGATTCATTCTGGCCTGCGCAAGTCTTCACCGGAGCAGCAGAATCGGCGGAATCAACAGAAACGTGGGAGTGTTAGGAGCTTCAGTGCATTCACAGCCAAAGGCAAAACCCAGCAGGTTTCCTACAGCCGGTGGCAATTCAGACGCTTCCCGAAGAACGGCATCATTGCAGTGTTACTTTGTATCACCAGCGACGTCAAACAAGTAAGAATGACAGGCAAAGGGGCGAGAGCTGTCAAAACGAAAAATGCAGCCGCGAATGTATCCCTTGCGCTTGCACCCCCACAGACTGGGATAATCCTTACTACTACCCGGCAGAAAAGACTGGACACTTTGGGCAAAAAAAGCGCTGTCGGGGGAGAGAGAGGGGAGAGTGGCGAGAGCATCGATAAGACCACAGGGGATAACAAAAAGAACTCTGAAAAATCACTCAAAGAAGGCAATACTTCTCAGCCTTTAATTACTGCTAGTTTTGGTGCCGCAAAAGGGGTTGAAAGTGCCCATATTTTACCGCCCAAGAACCTGAATGCTCCTGCTAAGCCGGAGGAGGAGGTAGAGGAAGAGCAGATTGGGCTGGGGCCACCAGAAACCCAGTTTGAATTACGGCCATTAGACACTCACGTTTCCTCTGGGGATCAAGCCGAAAACAATATATCTTTGGCCCAGGTGACGGAGGGTGATTTTGTCAATACAGCCAGTCCCAGTGTTTCTATTGATAATTCAAATGCCTGCATTAATATTACTGCTGGAGCTACTGCGGATTCCTCATTGCTGCATACGGCTGGTCATCTACTAAGAACACCTGATAACCTAGAAAAATTTTACTCTTTAACTGAGGAGTCAGAACTATCTGACATTAGCATATCGCTATCCAGTGGGGAGGAAGGCAATAAGTGGTATAGTAGCTCCAACACGGACCCTCAGAGAGTTAAGTCTGGTTTAAAAAAATTACAAAAAAAGAAAAAGGAGGGCCGACTAAAAAAGAATGCTGAGGAAAGTATCAAACACTTGAAGTGGGACTATAAGGATATACCGCTTACGATTTGCTCTGACTCCCTTGTCTCCTCTGGCGGAAATCAAACAGTTATTTGCAGTAATAAAACGATTGACCTTAATGATCCTATAAGTGATCCAGCTCTGGCGGTCATCTTACAGTCTATCAAGAGCTTTCAGGATGAAGTTAAAGTGGATAGTCGTAGGTCACGTTTGGCCGCCAGGAAGCTACAGGGGGCAGTCAGGAAAGTGGGTAAAACTTGCGCCGAAATAGTAGATTGCATGGCTTCAGTAGAAGTAAAGACGGAGCAATTAGAAAAGGAGGTTGTCACTCTTAAAACACAGCACGACGAGCATGAGGGAATCGTTAAAGATCTTATGTGGAAGATGGAGGAGTAGGAAAATCGCCAGAGGCGCAATAACCTCCACTTTCTAGGGATTCCGGAAGGTGTTGAAAAAGGGGTGCTTGCATGGTGGGTCAGACAGGATGTCTAAAAATGTTATGATCGTTGTCATTTGGATAAGCTGGTATGATGGTAATCTCAGGATACGGAGTCACAAATGGTTCTTACAAAATCGCGTGCATATAGATTATACTCAAAAGATAATTAGATGGGAGTGCTAAGGGTCTTATCCATGAACATCTGCGGTCTTAATGACATTAAAAAAGGCAACTAGTTACCGTTGGTCTACAGGCACTGGGCACCAATATTATATGCTTACAAGAAACCCACATTGAGGGCTCCCAAACACATTTATTAAAAACACTGGGATATAGGTTGATTTGTGCCACGACGCAGGGGGCAAGGGTGTGGGGGTTGCTATTTTGGCTAAAGGTAGCGATCTTGTTTTTACTCGTTCTAAAGCAGACAAATTTGGGCGTTGGGCGGTCACAGAATGTCAATACGGGAATGGGCTAACAATAGCACTGTGCGCGTTCTATGGTAGTAATTGCGATGATCCACTTGTCATCGAAGAGATCTCTACGGAACTTACGCATTGGCCATTACCTCTAATGATATGCGGGGATTTTAATATTAATCTTCCTATTGATTGGTCTATGGAAGACGGGTGGCAATATGTTGGCCGTAAACCCAAGGTATTTAAGGCTTTGAAGCATATGTGTCGTATGCACGGGCTGGTGGATGGTTGGCAGACTTTGAAGCCTAATGATCTTGGGTATACCTTTTTTTCCTATCCACATCTCACTCACGCAAGAATAGATTATATATTTTTTTCTAATTCACTTAAATCCAATTCCCAAATGGAAAAGCTACCACGGGCCCTGTCGGACCATAATCCCTTAATTTGCACTCTAGAAATGGGAGGAGGAAAAATAACATCTAAATCCTGGACCTTTGAGAAAGCCCTGCTTCTAGATGACGAATATTGTGCTCATATGAGGCAGTGGATCCCTAACTTCTTATTAGACAATCTTGGAAGTACCTCTATTGAGGTTGTTTGGGATGCGCTTAAAGCAGGGATCCGTGGGGAAACTCTGCAATACTCGCTACACGCCAATAAATTAGCCAGGGAATCCATGAAGGCACTTTATGAAACTTTAAGGCTGGCAGAAGAAGAATTAATGAAGGTAACAATAGAGAACCCCGGTACAGAAGCAGTAACAAACGTGCAAAGTCAGGTGGCAATTGCTAAAGCTGCAATCACGAATATTTTCACTGATAAAGCTGTTAAAAAGGCGCTATCACAAAAAGAAATGATTTATGAGATGAACAAACAAATAGGGCATCAGCTTGCCGTTCGCACAAGGCAGCAGTCGTCATTAAATCTGATTCGTGAGATTTCTGATCCGGTGGTGGGCCAACTTACTGACCCTGAACATATAAGAGATGCCTTTTGGCGGTTTTATCAGGAACTATACACGGAGGGGATGGGGGGGGATTTAGAGAAAATCACAAACTACTTAGATAAGGTAAATTATGATCATTTTGATGAGGTTGATCAGGCCATCCTCGAAGAGATTCCCAATCCAGAAGAAATTTTAACTATAATTAAAAGTCTGCCAAAACGGAAGGCAACTGGATTTTACTGTATTCCTCGGAATTTTACATTACTTTCCTTGATCAAATTAAAATCATTCTAAGTGACCTTATCATTCATGTTTTTAAAGGTGGCCAAACCCCTATCTCCTGGTCTAGAGCCAAGATAGTTATCTTTCCCCCAAAAAATAAATCTCCTGCACTATTAGGTTCTTACCGACCTATTACTCTAATTAATGTAGACTCAAAGGTTTACTCGAAAGTTCTAGCTAATAGAATTGCTCCTATTATTTACAAGGTTGTCGCTAAATGTCAGCATGGCTTTGTCCCAGGAAGATCCACAATTAACCATATCCAGCGTGTGCTCACGTTATTCGACAGTATGGAGCTGGCAGGAGACCCTATGGCATTGGTGCTTCTCGATGCCGAGAAGGCCTTTGATAGGGTCTCCTGGCAATTTCTGTGGGCCTCGATGTCCAGGGTTGGAGTACCGGAGGGGTACATTCAAGCGGTCCAAAAATTATATGTTAACCCTAGGGCTGTTGTGATGGTGAATGGTAGTCCAACTAAGGAGCTAATAATATCTCGGGGAACGCGGCAGGGTTGTCCCTGCTCACCTTTGCTCTTTGCAATATATATTGATCCCTTTATCCGTAATTTAGACTGTAACCATGAAATTAAACCTATCTGGTCACAGGAGTTTTTTACCAATTCTCTGGCATATGCGGATGACATTGCCATTTTAACTGCAGATCCTAACACAGCTATGAGAGCAATTGAAAAAGAAGCCAATCACTTCGGATCTGTATCCGGATATGCACTGAATCGAGGGAAAACCCAGTTAGTATTGAATAAAAATTGTAAGATGGATGATCCCCGGGTTACAGGCAGCGCTATTTACTTAGGAGTGTGTATATCATCTCAATTAGACGATGTGGTTGATCTAAATCTCAAACCCATGATGGCTTTAATACAGAAAGACTTACGTCGATTAGATAATTTACATCTTTCCATCATTGGCAGAATTAATGTGGTGAAAATGATGTTTTTTCCCAAACTCCTGTATTTATTCAGAGCAATTTGTCTCGAATTTTCAACTTATTGGCTCAAATCAATTGAACGTGCATTTTCTAGTTTTATCTGGGCTTACGCCCAACCTCGGCGGGCCTATAAACTCCTTACCCTCTCCAAGGATCGTGGGGGGTTAGCCCTTCCCAATCTAAAAGCATACTATTGGGCCTCCGTGCTATTATATAGTAGAGAATTATTATGGAATCTTGGGGAGGTAGCGGTCCCTGGTAACAATATTCCATCTACCTTTCAATTACTTCTTGGAAATAAGAGTAAAGGATACTTGTGGCGACACCTGCATGATAGTTATCATAAAAAAGTTAAATTTAAAACGCTTTATAGTGGGTTCAAGGTATGGAAAGCTGTAAGGCGATAATTAGGAATTGGGCGATTCTCGTTCTACACCCCTTTGAGGGATAATCCTAGCCTTCCCGAAATTTTTAGTGATGGATATATACAAAAATGGAATCAAGCCGGAATTGTTCAAGTGGGTTGTCTCCTTGCCCCCTCTGGCATTCAATCTTTTTGAGGTACTTAAAAAGGATTTTCATCTGGATTGGAGAGATTTCTTTAAGTATCTACAAGTTAGAGATTTTTGTCACGGAAAGTGGGGGGAAGGGCCCCCCTTGGTAAAATTGCTTTAGTAGAAAAGTTAAATAGCAATAAAGCCAGCACCATTGGGGAAATATACTCCCTCATTAATGAACGGTTTCCAGATGATCTGGAAAAAACAGCAGTTACTCCTGAAGATTTAGAGAGATGGGCACAGGAAATAGAAAATCGAAACCCACAACCAAAGATTCTAGATATCAGTAGATTGAAAGTAGATTTGGAAGAAATGATAACTGGCAATGTGAGCATAGAAAGATTGAACGTTTATAATGATGAGGAGTTGTTATTCTTATGTAAGAGTATAACCAGAAGAGCAAGAGTATTTCATGAGAAATTAACAGAAGTTGCCTCAGAGATTGGAATAGATATAGAGAAATCGAAATTATTGCAGAAACCATATCGAGTGGATTTTACTGATAAGGATTTAGAAAGTGTAAATGCCTCTGGTAAGAAACTACAAATAATCAATCAATCAGGGAATTGTAAGTGCGCTACTCACCCGTGAGGGTCTCAAGGCGCTGAGGGGGGGGTCCGCAGATCTATTTAGCCGAAGAGCCAGGTCTTGAGGGTCTTCCTGAAGGTGTTCAGGGAGGAGGCGCGTCTGATGTCTGCCGGTAGCTCGTTCCAGGTCTTGGCTGCAATGTGAGAGAAGGATCTTCCGCCTGCTCTGGCTCTGTGGATGCGCGGGGTTTCGGCCAGTGCGAGGTTGGAAGATCGGAGGTTTCTTTTGGGTACGTGGAAGTTGATTCTGTTGTTGAGGTATTTGGGTCCGTTGTTGTGTAAGCATTTGTAGGCGTGAGTAAGGATTTTGAAAGTGACTCTTTTCTCCACTGAGCCAGTGGAGACTTCGTAGGTGTTGGCTGATGTGTTCGTGTTGGGGGATGCCGAGGACGAGTCTGGCGGCGGTGTTCTGTACTGTCTGGAGTTTGCGGAGTAGGGACTTGTTGATGCCGGCGTAGAGTGCGTTTCCATAGTCCAGTCTGAGGTGATGAGTGCGTGGGTGACTGTCTTCCTTGACTCAGGGGGGATCCACTTGAAGGTCTTGCGGAGGATGCGGAGGGTGTTGAAGCAGCTGGAGGTGACGGCGTTGACCTGTCGGTTCATGGTGAGTGATGAGTCGAGTACGATGCCGAGGTTCTTGGCGTGGTCTGAGGGGGTAGGTGGGCTTCCGAGGGCGGTCGGCCACCAGGTGCTGTCCCATGCAGAAGGGGTGGTACCGAGGACGAGGACTTCTGTCTTCTCGGCGTTGAGCTTCAGGCAGCTGTTGGTCATCCAGACTGCAACGTCTTGCATTCCTTTCTGGAAGTTGAGTTTGGCAGTGGTGGGGTCTTTGGTGAGGGAGAGGATGAGCTGGGTGTCGTCGGCGTATGATACGATGTTGAGGCTGTGTTGTTGGACGATGGCTGCGAGGGGGGCCATGCAAATGTTGAAGAGGGTGGGGCTCAGTGATGAATGAACCCTGTGGGACTCCGCAGGTGATTTTCATGGGGTCGGAGAGGAAGGGTGGGAGTCTGATCCTTTGGCTTCTTCCGGTGAGGAATGATCGGATCCAGTCCAGGGCTGTTCCTTGTATGCCTGCGTCGTGTAGTCTGGCGACTAGTGTGCGATGGGCGACGTTGTCGAAGGCCGCTGATAGGTCGAGTAGGATGAGGGCTGCGGAGTGGCCTTGGTCCAGGAGGGTGCGGATGTCGTCTGTGGCGGCGAGTAGGGCGGTCTCTGTGCTGTGGTTGCTTCGGAATCCGGACTGGGACGGGTCGAGGACGGCGTTCTCTTCAATAAATCATGTCAGTTTCCTGTTGACTGTTTTCTCTGCAACTTTGGCTGCGAAGGGGAGGAGCGAGATGGGCCGATAGTTCTTGAGGTCGGTGGGGTCAGCTGTGGGCTTCTTGAGCAGGGGTCTGACTTCTGCGCGCTTCCAGTTCTCTGGGAAGGTGCCTGTTTTGAAGGTGGTGTTGATGGTGCGTTGTAGTTCGGGTGCGATGGTGGCCACGGCTCTGTGGTAGATGTGAGGGGGGCAGGGATCGGTGGGGGCCCCCGAGTGGATACTTTTCATGGTTGAGGCAGTGTCTTCGGCCGTGATCGGTGTCCAGTTGGAGATGGTGGGCTGGCTGGTGTTTCTGGGGGCGGGGGGCCGTCTGTGGCGCCTGGTGGATGGTCGATGAAGTTGTCGTAGAGGTTTTTGATCTTGAGGTGGAAATAGGTTCCAAGCTTGTCGCAGAGGTCTTGGGATGGGGTGATGTCTGTGGCTTCGCTGCGTGGGTTGGTGAATTCTTGAATGACACTGAAAAGTTCCCTGGAGTTGGTGGAGTTGGCCAGGATTTTGTTGTGGATGAAGTTCCTCTTGGTGGCTCTGATCTGGTTGTGGTAGTCCGTCATGGCGTCCTTGTAGGTGGTGTGGTTTTCGGTTGTCTTGGTGTTTCTCCAGTTCTTCTCCAGGCATCTGCAGGTGCGTCTGGCTTCTTGGAGAGCGGTTGTGAACCAGGCGGCTTTCCTGGGGCGTTGTCTGTCGGGGTTGCGTAGCGGGGCGAGCTCGTCTGCGCAGTTGGAGAGCCAGGTGTGGAGTTCTCTGGCTGCGTCATTTGCGTCGGGTGCCCAGGTGTGGTTGTCTCGGGTGAGGGTGGAGTTAAGTTGCTCGTCGGTAACCTTGCTCCAGTTCCTTCGTGGTGGGCGTGGAGGTGGTTTGGGTGCCTTGGGTTTGTTGATGGCAAAGTGTACGCAGTGGTGGTCGGTCCATGGCAGCTGCGTTGTGTGGCTGAATTGGACGCTGTTTCCTGCCAGCGAAGATGGGGTCGAGGGTGTGTCCTGCTCTGTGGGTCAGTGTGTTGACGAGTTGTTTAAGTCCAATGCTGGCGAGGTTGTCACGAAGGATAGTGGAGTTGGGGTCGCTGGGGTTGTCGAGGTGGAAGTTCAGGTCTCCAATGAGTATGTAGTTTGTTGAGGTGATGGCGTGGGGTGCGATGAAGTCGGTGATGGTGGTGGCGAAGGGTGTTCGGGGGCCAGGGGGTCTGTAGACGAGGGTTCCTTGGAGTGTGGCTTTGGGGGTGGTCTGGATCTGGAAGTGCAGGTGTTCGGCGGAGGGGAAGGTTTCGCTGGAGGTGGTGAGGCGGAGGGTGCTCTTGTGGGTGATGGTGAGGCCCCCTCCTGGGTGGTTGGGGTGGTCTTTCCTCTGGATCTTGTATCCGTCTGGGATGGCGGTGCTGATGTCGGGGGCAGAGGATGCGTTGGTCCAGGTCTCTGTGAAGAAGGCGATGTCGGGCGAAAGAGAGTCGAGTAGGTTCCAGATTTCCATGGCGTGTTTGTGTACGGAGCGTACGTTGAGGAGGATGCATTTTAGTGTGTCGCCGGTGCTGGCGTCGGCGGTGTTGGAGGCCGGGGTGGCGGTGAGGGTCTGGCGGCAGTGGAGGCAGGAGAACTGGCCGTGGGTCGTGTTCGGCGAGGCCTATTGGCATTCTCTAAGTCTTCCAGGGTTGAGTGCGAGGAGGGTGGCGGTGTCGTAGCGATGGGTAGTGGGGGGTCCAGGGTTCCTGGCGCTGGCCGTGATCGGGTCGCGGACGGGCGCAAATGGGCTTGCCTTTGGTGCACCGGTGGCGCGACCACGCAGCGGCCGCCATTAAGTAGGGGAGGTGGGAGGGAGGAGAGGCTGGGAGGCGGGAGCAGGGGAATTCGGGGGGGAAATTCCCGGGGGGAATTTCGGGGGGGGGGGCAGGGGCCGCAGGGGCAGCAGCGGCGAAAGGCAAAAGGAACAGGCAGGCACGAGAAAATAAAAACAGTGGTGGAATTAGAGCAAGACACAGATGGGCACAATAACAGTGGCACAACAGGGAAAAAATTTGGGAAAAAAACGGCTGAGAAACGTTACGGTGGTTGGAGGCAGTCTGGTCACAGTTGGAGCGGGCAGCAGGCGCAGGAGCGGGCAGCAGCCTCGAACCTCCCAAGGAGGAGGTCGGGGTCTGGAGGCAAGAGACGGCACAGCAGAGCAGCGGGGAGAGAGTGGACCTAGTTGATTAATATTTTGCGAAAATGGGGAGACATTGACAAATGGAGAATTAAGTGGATAAGAAAGAAAGAGGAAGTACAAGCGAGAGAAGCATCATCTGCATTTCCAGTGAGAGAATCAAATAAGATTGAGAAATTGTGTCCAATGAGAGAAGTTCCTGGTGGTGGATATGTTCATGTCCCTTGGAGTAGAAAAGATATTTTGTCATTTACGAACGATTTCCCCAGATTGAGAGAAAAACCAGTTGAATGGTATAAACAGGTTGAAAGATTTGTGAAGGTTTCAAAGGTTTTGTTGAAGGATCTGGATGGTTTGTTTGATATTGTGGTACCTGCTGACTTATGTACAGAGTTTAAGATCACAGTTGATTGGCCAAATGAGGAGTATGCTAGAGACTCGAAGACAGGAGCACCCTCAGAGGAGGTGATGAAGAAATATCACCAAGTAATTACTTTCCTGAAAGGGAAAATCCCTCCTAAAGAAACAGATTGGGTAAAGATAGATAGAACAACTCAAGAGCCAAATGAGTCCGTACATGCATATTATGAGCGGTTACTGCAAGTGTTTAAACAGTATAGTGGTTTTGAGAACATTGGTGATAAGGATATGGGACATTTTGTATATCGGTTTGTGTATGGTCTGAAACCGGAGATTAGTCAGATGATTCAGCAGCACATGTTGTGCTGGCAAAGTAAAACGATTGATGAAATTTTGAAATATGCCAAGTATTGTGGAGATGACATTGAGGCAAGGCGTAGAAAACTAAAAGAGAAAATGATGTGGGCACAAGTAAAATTGGCAGAACAGCAGGAGAATAAATTACATACCCAGACTGATAATCAGATGAAAGAGCAGAGTCAGAATGATCAAGCGGCGAATGGTGGTAAAGTAAGAGGATGAATGAATAGAGAGGAAGCGAAGAAGAAGTTTCCTTGTCATGCGTGCGGAAAGCTTGGACATTGGAAGAACGAGTGTAAGAATATTCAGAATAATAATGGGCCAAACCAAAATTTAAATCCACAGATGCAGAATGAAGTACTTATGAATCAGCCGCAGCAGGTAGTTACTCCACAGTATCAGGTGCCACCAGCTCCTATGCCAAACTTTGTGAACACCCAAAAATACAGTGCGAACACCGGATTTCACGGAGAAAGTGGTAAGATAAATTCTGTGGTTACACAATATTTTTTACAGAACAATGATGGCGAAATGGACTTTGAGCAATGACGGTACCTGAGGGGGGGGAAGAGGAGTGCGTGCTTGGCGCATCCTTGCCGGTAGATCAGTCAGGTCCATTTGTTGATGGGAAAGTTGAAGGTAATGACATCACTTTTCTATTGGATACTGGTGCTACCCGGTCTACTGTAAGAACAGCAGACATCCCAAACCTACCCCTCTCGGGAGAATCTATCCAAGTTGTAGGAGTATCAAATCAACAGATTAGAACCCCAATCACAAAACCAATGGAGGTACATATCGGAAATTTTAAAGATATGCATCGGTTTGTAGTTTGCGATTCCAGTCCAGTAAATCTATTGGGAAGAGATCTACTGTGCAAAATGAATGGCACGATCTACTGTACACCAGATGGTGTCGCTTTCCAAACCCCTGATGAAGATGTTATATACAAAATGATGCTAGCTAAGCAAGGTACAGAAGTAGATGAGATGTTTTCATTGATAACTGAAAGTGAATTGCCGGAAGAATTGAGAACCACAGTGAATCCAGAAGTGTGGGATTTTACAGGAAAAGATATTGGGCTGATGTCAAATGTAGATCCAGTTAAAGTGATGGTGAAAGAAGGTGCAGTTTATCCAAACACACGACAGTACAAAATGACTCCAGAAGTGAAAGCAGGAGTTGCTCCAGAAATTGACCGAATGATTAAACAAGGCATTTGAAAAGAGATAATGGGTAGTCCTTGTAATTCGCCAATAATGGGACTTAAAAAGTCTAGCGGAAAATACAGGATAGTGCAGGATTTGAGAAAGATCAACAAAATTGTAGTGCCTTGTTGACCAGTAGTGCCAAATCCAGCAGTGATCCTTTATCAGATACCCTGGAATGCAGGCTGGTTTACAGTAATTGATTTGTGTCAAGCATTCTTTTCTATTCCTTTGCACCCAGATAGCCAGTATCAATTCGCCTTCCGGTTTGAGGATCGTATTTTGGCATGGTGCCGAGTTCCTCAAGGGTACACAGAGAGTCCCTCAATTTTCAATCAGATACTGAAAAAGTGTCTGGAGTCATTAGTTATGCCTGGGAAATCAGTTCTGGTTCAGTACATTGATGACCTATTGGTGGCATCAAAAACACGAGAAGATTGTGTCACTGACACAATTGCATTACTGAACCATTTGGCCGAAGGAGGACACAAGGTGTCTCCAGAAAAATTACAGTTCTGTCAACAAGAAGTTAGATATTTAGGGCATAAAATAGAAAGAGGAGTTAGAAAAGTGACACCGGAAAGAATAAAAATAATCAAAGAAATGCAGCTACCTCAGACACAGAAGGAGATGAGAATGTTTCTGGGAGTGGTTGGGTACTGTAGGCAGTGGATAAATAGCTTCTCCCTGCTAGCAAAGCCATTGATACAATTAACTTGGAAAAGAGCAAAAGATCCAATTGATTCGAATGATGAATGTTTGGAAGCCTTTGTGAAACTACGAAACTGTCTATGTGAGGCCCCTGCTTTGGGCATGCCTGATTATTCAAAAGAGTTTGCGCTGTTTTGTTGTGAGAGAGAAAATTGTGCACTTTCAGTTTTAACACAGAGACATGGATTGAGCCGACGTCCAGTGGCATATTTTTCTGCCACCTTGGATCCAGTGGCTTCAGCATTACCTGGCTGCCTAAAGGCAGTAGCTGCTACCTGTATGAGTCTGGAGCAAAGTGAGTCAATTGTGATGGGACATTCTGTAAAAGTCTATGTTCCAAACTCAGTTGAGATTCTTTTTTTTTAATCAAAGATGTGTTTATTAAGTTTTTCTCAACATGCTTCTTCAAAACAATACCATCATAGTATCCCTCGCAGGGGAGTGACCACATTTAACAGGACTATAATTAAATAGCAAGATATATTGTTAAACCTGAATCCAACTCCTTTCGAAATACAATGCTTAAAGGTCGGTACAGTTGCGATGATAACGGAGCTTGGAGTGAGTTCGTATTCGCAGAAAGCGTGAGCCAGTGGTCCCGCATGTGGTGAATCTTCTGTCTGCGATGGTAAGTTCCCTACGCCTTCCAGCCGGAAGGTGCTACATGGAGTGAACAAAAATCATAGAAAAACAACTCCCAATCGGGAGATTAACGTAAACAAAAGTAAAAAGAACCCCCCCCCCCTTCCCACCCTCCTCCCCAACAGTGGTGGCGGCATCATGAACTGAGCTGAGCTATCTAATGGTAATAAAACTCAACTCAAAATTGAAAAAGATGAAGGGCTCTAATGGTGGGAGGACACACGGCAGACGGAAGACCACGTGAAAGAAAAGTGACTAAGGGGCCCCATCGGAATTCAAAGTTCTTATAGTCATCTACGTTCCAGGCTGAGCAGTCTCCATAGACGAGAATGCCAAAGGGAGATAGCTGGTGCCTCCTTCCTCCTCTTCCAGGCGGATGCCAGGGTGGTCTTAGCTGCTCCTATACAGAGCCACATAATGGTTTTATCAGCTCGGGTCTGATGCTCTAGGGAAGAGTCGCACAGCACCAAAAGGACACCCGCCATAGTATAGGGGATGGGGTATCCCAACATGTCCCTGATGTGTGACAGTATTTCTTCCCAAAAGGGGCGGATAGTTGGGCAGTCCCACCATATATGCTGAAAGTCCCCAAGTAGTCCGCACCCTCTCCAGCACCTGTCAGAGGTGGCAGGGAAGATCCGCTTAAGCTTGGATGGGTGTAGGTACCAGTCCATCATAGTTTTCAGGTGGGCCTCGTGGAGATCTGTGGAATGATTAAATCTTATGATGTCGGACCATAAATGCGTCCACTCATCGTCCGAAATAGGACGCTGTAGCTTATCTTCCCACATAGACATATACCGTGGACGCGGGGAGCGCGTGGTGGTGGTGGTGGGGAGCGCGTGGTGGTGAGTAGAAAGTTATAAATGAACCAAATCATCCCTTTCATAGAAGTGGTCTTGGTGAGAAAAGCTTCGAACCTTGTGAGGGGGCGTGTGGCTGCCTCTCGAACCTGAGGAGTAAGGGCCCAGTGCATTAATTGAGCATAGTGGTAGCTTTCTGTGCTCCCCTGTTCATAGTCGCGCTTGCAATTATCAAAAGTGAGAGGATCAAAGTTATGAAACAGATGTGTCAAGGCCAAACATCCTCCCTCCCTCCAGGCGTCAAAAGGCCACTTATGCATGGCCGGGGGAAATGCCGGATTAAAGTGAAGTGGTGTGAATGGGGAAGGGAACGAAGTCCACCTGTCGTCACTAGCGACTGAGTCCCATACCCTTAAAGTGGTGCATGTGGGAGTACTGATGTAAGTATTCTGAGGTCTATCTCTCTTGGGGCGCCAAATGAGATCCCATATGGTCCTTCCTGCCACACTACGATCCATATGTAGCCAGTGCTTATCGGAGTCATGCTTTGACCATTCGACCAAGACTCTCAACTGTGCCGCTTTGTAATATAAGTGGATATCCGGAAGTCCAACTCCCCCCTCCCTGCGAGAGCGACGTAATAAAGAAAAGGAGAAGCGGGCACGCCCCCCCTGCCATATAAAGCGCAAGATCATGGCCTTCATTCGCCGAAAGAAATCCCCTCCAGCTCAATGGGCAAAGCCTGAAACAAATAAAGAAGCTTGGGAAGAAGTGTCATCTTCACGGCGTGAATTCGGCCTAACCATGATAGGAAGAGAGGCTTCCATTTCGCGAGGTCCGCTTGGATTCGCTTAAGGATGGGGGGGGAAATTGGCAGCATAAAGCCCCTCTACTTTCGGTGTTAACTGGACTCCCAGATATTGAATGGAGGAAGTGGCCCATGGCAGAGATGTAAGAGACTGGAGCCTGTGAACTTCTGATTGCGAGAGAGTATGGTTGAGAATATATGATTTGCCTACATTTATTTTAAAACCGGCTACTGCTTCAAAGCGTTCAAGTTCCGATTGTAGGGACGGGAGGGAAGTGGCCGGGTTGGAGAAGGACAAGAGGACATCGTCCGCGAAAAGGGAAATTTTATGTGACTCTCCCATGAATGGTAAGCCCTGGATGCCAGGGTTAATCCTAACCGCTAGCGCTAATGGCTCGATACTAAGAGCAAAAAGTAGGGGTGACAGGGGGCACCCCTGTCTAGTGCCTCTGGCATGGAGAAAGGAGGGTGATAGCACCCCGTTGACAACTACTCTAGAACGGGGATGTAGATAATTGGCTCGAATCATAGTGAGAAATTTAGACGAAAACCCGAATGCCGTGAGTGTGTTGAAGAGAAACGCCCAGTCCACCCTGTCGAAGGCCTTCTCAGCGTCCAGCCCTACTAGTACCGCGAGAATTCGACGTCTGTTGGCCTTCTCTATCAGGTGAATAATTCAACGTGTGTTGTCGTGTGTTTGACGGCCTTTAATAAATCCCGACTAATCAGCGTGTATGAGCTCAGGTATGAGGTCATTCAAGCGCTTGGCTAGGATAGAGGAGTACAATTTCGCGTCGAGATTTAACAAGGCAATGGGTCTATAGGAGGCACAGCTTTGGGGGTTCTTCCCTGACTTGGGTATCACAGATATCACGGCTTCGGACATAGTGCCAGAGGTCTCGCCTTCATCCGCCATCTTGTTGAAGAGTCGCACAAGATGGGAGCTGATGTCGGGGGCAAACGTCTTATAGAAGAGGGCGATATACCCGTCCGGGCCAGGGGCTTTATGGGGCTTTAAGGCATTGATGGCAGAGGTAACCTCATCTACAGTAACAGGAGCGGTAAGTAATTCGTTCCATGCAGCAGATACCTGGGGTAGAGGCAGTGGCTGGAGATACTCCCGTTGGGCGTTCGGGTCTAGGGCTTCCCCGGCATAAAGGTTTTTGTAAAAAGATCCAAAGATCTCGGCTTTAACCTCATCCTGATGCGTAACTTCCCCAGAGGGTCCCGAATGCCACCCAAATATTCTCTCTCTCGTTTGTCCTTCAGTTGTCTGGCCAGATGCTTACCAATCTTATTGCCCTGAGTGTAGGATAAGTGCCGTAATTTGAGAAGCATAAACTCCGCCCTATTGTTATAAATTGCCTGGAGCTTGCCTCGGAGCGCCGTGAGGTTGCGAAGGGTGTGTCTTGTGGGGTTCAATTTGTGAGAATGTTCAAGAGAAGTCAACTCCGTCTCCAATTGTTCCCTCTCCCTAGTGCGCTGCGCATTTAATGCCGAGTTAAGGGCGATGCATCTCCCCCTAAAGACCGCTTTAAACGTGTCCCATGTGGTATATTCCAACGTGTCCTCCGGTTTATTAATAGCAAAAAATTCAGTAATGGTTTCCCTCAGCCGGGTACAGGATTCCTTGTCACGGGCCAGCGATACCGGGAAGTACCACCTAGGTGTAGTCGAGGCGTTCCCATCCCATGTGAGGCATACAGAGAGTAGACTGTGATCTGAAACTGAAAGGGGGAAGATCTTGGCCTCTTGAAGGGAACCCTGTAGGGATTGGCTAATAAAAATGTAGTCGAGCCGGGAATAGGTACGATGGACATGAGAGTAGAATGTGTAATCGCGGGTCCGCGGATAGAGCTTGCGCCATGCGTCGAGGAGCCCCATGTCGTGCAAGCGTCGTTGTGTGTCCTTGGAGAAGGAGCCCATGTTGGAGCGTTGTGAATGTGTACTATCTAACTCTTTCTGCCATATCAGATTGAAGTCACCCATGAGGATCAATGGCCCCTCTGCAAAGTCCATTAGCTTCCCCAGGAGTGTGTGTAAGAAAACCGTCTGGCCAGTATTGGGGGCATATATTGCTACAAATGTGCATATTCTCCCTCTCAGACGGCCCTTAACCATAATCCAGCGGCCATCTTTGTCATGTTGCACTCCTAATGGTTGGAATTGTATGGAAGAGCGGAACATGATCGCCACCCCTCTGTGTTTTGTGTGAGCCGAGGACCTATAAATTAGTGGATATTGTTTGTGTCTAAGGCGAGTGTCTTTGGTTCTGGCCAAATGCGTCTCTTGTAAGGCTATTATATCGAGATGGTGGTCTAGAAGGTATTTCCATACCTTTTGACGCTTTTGGGGGGAGTTAAGCCCCCTAACGTTCCATGTTCCAATCGTAATTGGCATTATGTTGGAGAACAAAATCTGTCATCCTTTATGAGCCCTAGTATCTCCTCCAGGTGCCAGGACTTCGCCTGGTCTTGAAGAGGCGAGTGACACCATTTCACGTCAGCTGTTAAATTGCAACCATCAGAGGACCCCTGAGAGCTGGACATTAAAAAGCCGCCACCAATTCCCTCCCACTCTCCCCCCATACCCCCCCCAAAATGTAAACAAACATAATCAACTTAACAATACTAAGACTATACTAAATCCCCTTTATGGGGCTAAAACGCCCCCTCAGGGCCCAGGGGGGACGACAGATCTGAGGACCCCACCCACCCCGGTACAAGGCTATTGAATAACCAAAAAAACTCTGTGCGGCTGATAAATAATGCCACAATGCAAAACTGTGATTAGAAAACCGACAAAAATGAGTCATTTGCAATGGAGGCCTAACCCATAGCGTGCCCCCGCTAACATTATATAATCAAGGGTAGTTACGATACTAAGTTCCAATCTCGCCAAATTTTAAACAGGGAAGAAAAGAGGAAACACAACAGTTCTTACTTATGTTGTCAATTCAGTTCACCGCCTCCCCACCTCCAGAACAGATGTCTAGGGCAGTAGAGACCGGGGCCGCAGCCGGGTCCGAAGGTGGGGGATGGCGAGTAGAAGCAGGGCTTTATCTGCAGTCATTGGGTGGGTAAGAAGGCCACGACCTCCAGAGGCAGTGTTCATAAGTCCGTAAGGTGCAGTCTGGTGTTGGTGATTGATCCATCAGCCTTCATGATGCGGTCTTTAAGCGGTCATCGGCGGCCTCTGCGCGAGCCCGCAGACCAGGTGGAAGTCGGCGCCGAGCCCCGGAGAGGCCCTCCATTTGTACCTCTGGTGGAGTCGCGCTACTCGGGTGGAAGGCCCAAGAGATCCAGACCCTCCTGCAGATCTGTAATGTGGCGTCGCTTGTTCTGAAATTCAAAGCTGAGTCCAAATGGATATGTCCATCGGTATCTGATCTTGTCGTCGCGCAGTTTAGTGGTGACGGATCTGAACATTTGTCTCCCTGCCAGCGTCGACGGTGCCACATCCTGGTATATGGTGCAGGAATGACCCTGAAAGGAGATGGAGTCTTTCGATCTGGCCGCCTGAATTATCGTCTCCTTAACTTTGTACGAGTGGAATTTCGCCAGGACATCGCAGGGTCTCTTCTGCTCGCCGCTCTGTACAGTGCCCACCCGGTGTACTCTGTCCAACTTTATTTCAAGGATCTGGGGACTCAGGATCTCAGCAAAGAGCCCCTCAACGAAAGCCTCTAGGTCCGGTCCCTCCACGCCCTCCACCAGGTTTCTGATTCGTATGTTCTCTCTCCGTGCTCTGTTTTCGAGGTCCTCAGCTTTGAGCTGCACCTGTTGCAACTGATCCTTAAGCGTCCGGACCTCGTCGCGTACCTCAGTGGCGAGTCGTTCCTGCTCCTGGTGTTGCGTCTCCAGGTCTAGCACCCTGGTACCCACCGAGTCCACATCCTGTTGGAGGGATGTCAGACGTTCCGTGAGGTCTGAGCGCAGTTGATCCATGGAGGCTTTGATGTCCTGGCTGAGATCGTTGCGCAATTCAGTTTTAAAGTCCTTAAACATAACCAACAGATCTGCTTTCGTGAGGGCCATGGCTTCAGCTCCTGCGTCTCCGCGCAGCGTCGGGCGCTTGTCGGAAGTCGCGAAGAAGTCCGAAACTTTACTTGGCGTCTTGCTCATCACCTTTTTCGGCGGCATAAGGATGGGGCTACACGGACCCCCGCAGCTCCGTCAAGGGTAAGGGAGAACCTCCAGAGTTAATCACCAGTGAGACGGTATAGTTGGGGTGCGAGAAGACCCTGCGAGGTTGTTAATCGGCACTTCCAGGGTATTGTTGGTACCGCCTTAAGCCGCCCTCCAGATCCGTTGCCCGGCCACGATGAAGTCGACTGCGCACTGTGGAGATGACGGCTCCAGATAGTGTGTAGGCCTCAGGCTGTACAGAGCTGCCGGGAGGAGTCAGGAAGAAGAGGACCCGCAGTAGCGCTGGCGCACTCCCATGCGAAGTATGTAGCGGCGAAAACGGCCAACAGATGTGAGGTTAACCGCTGCGGAGGGCGGTGTGGGGGCCTCCTCTCCACCTCCCCAACCGGATGCCCATGCAGGTGTGGTGGTGTATGTCTATGCGGCGTGCTTTTTCATGGAGCCATAAGTAGCTGCGTGCTGTCGTCCGCTCC
This sequence comes from Calotriton arnoldi, assembly GCA_963921515.1. NCBI lineage: Eukaryota > Metazoa > Chordata > Amphibia > Caudata > Salamandridae > Calotriton > Calotriton arnoldi. The sequence continues at coordinate 361,471 of CAWUFW010000313.1, read as the reverse complement.
GCGGTGGTCAGACAGAGGGAGCCCCGGGTTGTACCTCCAAGCGCGTCCTCCGGTATGCTAAACGAAGGGGCCCGTAAGCCCATGAGTGCAGGAGTCAGCAGCCATCGCCGCGTTGTCAAGGCCAGCCGCCATGTTAGGGTCAGGCATAGACGGTGAGCAGTATAGCAGTCTCATCCGCTCCCAGTCGGGGGTTTGCAAGTGTCCATCAGTCCCTCGGCGATCAAACCGAAGAGCCCCCACTCGAGCCCCCAGGTGCGTTGTCAATCTGGCCAAGGCGGGGGTTCTGGGGCCCAGGGAGTCAAGCGGCAGCGCCCGCCGCTAGCCCACAAAACCCCACTCACTCTCTGCCCGTCGTCCGGGAAGGCAAGCTTAGGGGCCCGTGAGTCCAGAAGATCAAGCGCCAACGTCCGACGCCTCGGCAAAGGGACCGGCCGCCATGTCAGGGTCAGGCATAGGCAGTGGAACGCTCCGTATCCTCCTCCGATCCCAGGTCAGGGCGCCCCATGTATCATAAGGCAGCCCGCAATGCGAATCCAGTCGCAGCCTCTGGAAGAAAGTCGCTGGTCCGTACCTCGTTCAGAAGGGCCAGGACGCTTCCCCCCTCGGCAGAGCTCCGGCAGCCATCTTAACCTCCGTCGGGCCTTCCGCTCGAGGCAGTGAAAGACAGAGCGAGGCCAGTTCAGGCAGTTCTAGGGTATTCGATGGGGCTCATCCAGAGCCTCAGGTCTTCCGACTCATGCAGAAGCCGTTTGCGCCGATCTAGGAGTCCGATAGCTGCCAGAATGTGCTCCGGAACAGCGCGTGGGCCGGGAGCCGAGACGGTCTACGTCCTATCGGCCATCTTGCCCGGCCACGCCCCAGTTGAGATTCTTTTGACAAGAACGCGAATACAACATCTCACTCCTAGTCGGCTGACTAAGTATGAAAGAGTGATTTTGGGAGCAGAAAATGTGACAGTGATAAAATGCACAATAATGAATCCTGCCACATTATTACCAGATCCATGTTGTGAAGAAGTGAAAGATGAGATTGATCATGATTGTTTGGATGTGACTGAATTGTGTACTAAGCCCCGTCCTGACATAAAGGAAACACCATTGAAGGAAGCTGATCATGAATTGTTCGTGGATGGGTCATGTCTGAGAAAAGAAGGAGGGGAGTTAAGCGCTGCATATGCTGTATGTAAAATAACGGGGGTCATTGAAGCATCCTGTTTACCGGGAGTCAAGTCTGCACAAGTAGCCGAATTGGTGGCCTTAACAAAGGCATGCAAAAAGGGGAACAATTGGAGAATAACCATATTTACGGACAGTCAATATGGTTTCGGGGTTGTGCATGACTTTGGCCAACTCTGGATGCAGAGGGGATTTTTGACTTCTTCAGGATCTCCTATCAGAAATAGTAAAACTTTAAAAGATTTGTTGGAAGCATTACAATAGCCAAAAGAAGTAGCAGTTGTTAAATGTGCTGCACATCAGTCAGGAAATGACTATGTGACGGCCGATAATAGGTATGCAGACCAAATTGCTCGATACTGTGCAAGAAATACACTGTCAATTAACAGAAAAATTGAAACGGGTGAAACCAACTGCCAACTTATGTTTTTCTCAGTTCCAGAAACATGGGATGAGGTCAGACAGTTACAGGAAGAAGTTGAGGAAAAAGAAAAAGAAATCTGGATAAAATCAGGTTGTACAAAAAGGACAGAAGATGAAGTGTGGGTGTATTTAGATGGCAGACCAGTCATGCCAGATTGTCTACTCTCTCAAATGGCACGAGTATACCATGGGACAACACACATTGGCAGGGATTCGATGATCAGATTATTTAGACAGAGTTGGTACAATCCAAGGTTTACGGCAGTCGCAGAGAGCCTTTGCCAAAGATTCTTAATCTGTCAGCAGCAGAATCCAGGCAGGAAGACAGTGGTTAGTTGGGGAAAGATTGGAAAGGCAGAAGGACCCTTCACCAGACTGCAGTTAGACTTCATTGAGTTGCCTCCTTGCAATGGATTGAAGTATGTGCTTGTCATAGTGTGCCTGTTCTCGAGATGGGTAGAGGCATACCCCACTAGAAGGAATGACAGTCTCACAGTTGCTAAACTACTATTGAGGGAGCTGATACCTCGTTTCGGTTTTCCAGTCACTTTGGAATCGGATAGAGGACCTCATTTTAACAATGAGATAATTCGATTAATCTGTGCTGCATTTAACATTGAACATAAACTGCACTGTGCTTATCGTCCAGAGGCTTCTTGAATAGTTGAACAGCTTAATGGCACAATCAGATCAAGATTAGGGAAAGTGTGTGCATCCACAATGCTGAAATGGCCAGATGCATTGCCTCTTGTACTGATGGGTCTCAGAAGTATTCCTGACAGAAAAACAGGATTAAGTCCACATGAGGTACTCATGGGAAGGGCAATGAGACAAGCATTTATTCCTGGAAATAAATTGATGAATATAATTGATGATCCGGTATTGGACTATTGCAAAGGATTGGCTGAAATGGTGCGTTCTGTCTCTCATCAGGTTGGAGAAGACGCAGTTGAAAGGCAGCCAGACCAAGCGCATGATTTGAATCCTGGAGACTGGGTGTTAGTGAAGAAACATGCAAGGAAGTTGTGTCTAGCACCCAGGTGGGATAAACCACGTCAAGTCATACTAGTCACTACCACAGCAGTGAAGTGTGCAGGTTTACCCAATTGGATTCATGCTAGTCATACCAGAAGAGTTCCGAGCCCATCTGAACAACAAGAGCAGCCACTGACTGAACAAGCTGAGACGTCAGAAATTGAAAGTTGTGAAGTTGAAGAGTCTAGAGTAATAGATTCTGAAAGACAACTATATGACGAACAGCCAAGTACAAGTCAGGAAGAGTGGATACCAGTGATTGAAATACCTGATGCCATTGTCGAAACAAGAAGAACAACTGAATTAAAGAGACAGAAAAGTAGAGAGGAAAAGACAGGGAAAGAAGAACACACTCAGGAAGAAATAAACAAAGCTATTCAGAGACCTGAGCAGGGTGAGATAGAAGAAGAAGAACAAGTTCAGGCAGAAGAAGAACAAGTTGAAATAAGACCTGAACAGGATCAGACAGATCTAGAAGAACAAGTTCAGGCAGAAGAAGAACAAACTATAATAAGACCTGAACAGGTGCAGGTAGAGGAAGATACAAATACAGAAAATACAGAACAAAGACAATTAGAAAGGGAAGAAGAACAAGAACAGATTGTGCCCAGATTAGGTGAAAATAAAAGAACCTTAGAAGAAGACGGAGAAGGTGAAAGTGCAGTTCAGGTCAAAAGAGTTAGAAAAGGAGATAATTGGCCAAAAGGAGTGAAGAGACTAAAATATTATCTAAGAAAATCAGAAAAGAAACCAGAGCAAGTAAATGAAGTTTCGAGTCAGACGCAATCTAAACAAACCTTAGTAAAACTTACACAAAGAAGCCCAAGATTGAGAATTCTGAACAGAAAATACAAGGCCCCTGAGTGGACCTATGTTATACTAGAAGAATTTGGAAACTTAGATTTACGTGAAGAATGAGAGAGAGTACTTGTTGCACAGATTGATGAAAACAAATTAAGACCTCCTTAAAATAAAAGACTGGATTTTAAGAAAATTTAGATAAAAAAAGAAGAAAAAAAAGAGAAAAGAAATTTTCTCAGATTTAAAATGGCAGAAGTTGAAGATACTGAAAGACCGAAACGAAATTTAAAAATAAAATGTTTAAGATTTTGCTTATGTAGTATATTATTAATAGTATTAGTGTGGTTATTTCTAACAATAGGAGTACCTTTATTAATGGAAACAAGTAACAAGAATAGTACAATTATTAATGAGAAGGTAGATAGAATAAAGGGAACTAAAATAGAAATAGGGGTAGAAGATGAGATAAACTATCATAATGAATCAGACAATGATGCATCTTTAAATATGTTTACTAAATTGTTATTTCAGTACGTTAATACAATGTAGATTAGTAATTGTTATGTTTGTATGAAATTACCCTCATCAGTATCAGAAGGGGTGACTTATCACCATATACCTTTAACATATGGTGTATCATGTAGTGTTTTATCAAGTTTATTTTACGTAACAGGGAAACTTCAGTATTTTTATTCAAATTTAGATTTACTATTTTCAGAACTGCCTATTAGAAAGAATATGAATCCAGTATTAAGTAGTAAAAATGCACAGTTCATGGGTGAATTCTTCTTAACAATGAGTTCAATAAAAATAGCCCAAGCACACAAGAATAACTTAACATGTATATTACGTGAAGAAGAAAAAGAGTTTTTGAATTTAGTAGAAGAAAGGAGACAGGATTTAACAAGGAAAGCTGCTGAACAGAAATCCCATGTACCTCCATGGGCTGAGAAAGAGGGAATTTATGCAAAGGACGAAGCTCATGCTGCGATGTCCCTAGACTTTGTGAAAAAGGGAAAATTCTGCCTCCATAGGTTAAAGACAGATTATAATAATAATTTTATTGGTTCCAGTGAATGTGAACACAACTTCTTAATTTTAGGAGGATAGGGACTAAAAGGGGAACTGATCCTGTATTTCCAGGAGTTTATTATGTATACGGGAATAATGCCTATTATAGGTTACCTGCAAGATGGTATGGGAGCTGTTATTTTGGAATAGTTTTTCCAAAAATCTACCATGTGGACAGAATCAATGGAATCAATAAAATATCTAATGGATTAACACGAAGAAGAAGAACTCGTTTTTCTGAAATAGTGGGTGATATATTTAGTGCATTGATACCCTCAGTTGGAGTCATTCTAAATTCACGTAAAATTTGTAAATTGTCAACAATAGTGGATCGTCTTTCTACAGATACTGCCGGAGGATTCTTAATGGTTAATACAGAGATGGTTGCAATAAGGTCTATGGTTTTACAAAATCGTCTTGCTCTTGATATTCTATTGGCAAAAGAGGGTGGAGTCTGTGGTATGTTGAAAATTCAACATTGCTGCACTTACATTCCGGACAAAAGTAAGGAAATTAAAGGGTATATTGTGTAGGAGAGTAGGATCTGCTTCACATGGGTACCCCCACTTTTTGCTGATGCTTCACTGTTTTTCGACATTAGTCTGGCTGGGGCCCTGCTAATCAGAACCCCAGCCTAGCTGCTTCCTCTCTAAAATGGTTTCCATGTGCCTTAGGCACATCACTGATTGGGATCTGGAGTGCCCTTAAAAGTCCCTAGTATATGGTAGACTATGTACCAAGGGCATAGGTACCTCAGAGGCCTGCCAGGGGCTGCAGCATGTATTATGCCACCCCTGGAAGGCCATCCAAACTGACACCACAGGTCTGCTACTGCAGCCTGGGTAAGGTGGTGCATGCACTCCTTACTGTGATATAGGTTACCTATATCACTAAATACATACACACATATACACCTATAAGTCACTCCTAAGGCAGGCCTTATCAATCCTAAAGGCAGAGTGCATGGTTCCTATGTGAGAGGGTGCCCCTGCATGAGCAGGGCCCCTCGGCAGCGTTCGGAGACCCTTCTCTGATGCTGTTTGTAGTGCAGCCTGACCATATACTCTTAAGCGCATTATAACCTCGCGTTAAATGCTAACTTTGGAATGGCTGCACCTAAACATGTCGTGTTTGGTGTCAAACATCTTGGAATACTACCCCCCCGCCAATTCTGGCGGCGGGGGTAGCATTCCATCCTTCTAGAGGGAACGACATGTTAACTCTGGCTAGCCCGGTAACTTCTTTCCAAAGCCCTGGCATCACAAAATGGATGCTGCTGCCACAGACACGAGTCTGGCCTCCTGCTGCTGGACGAAACTCCGGCAGGGGAGGCCTGGACAATAGGTTTCCTGTCCCAGGGAGGTGTGACCACCTCCCCAGACAGGATAATGTGTATTGGGGCTGGGCGGGAGCACTTTCGGGTGCTTTGAAGTCCTGCACTGGGGGCACATTTGGTGTCCCTGTGCATACCCCAGTTCAAACCGGATCAGGGCTTGCAGCCCCTGCTTTGGCGTGAACTGGACAAAGGGAAAGGGGTGTAGCCACCCCTCTGCCCTGACCCACCCATAGGTGGGGCCACAGAGTAGTCCAACCCCTATCCTTAGTATAAGTATAGGAACCCAGTCCTTAGGACTTTAGATTATCCCTGGACGAAACTCTGAAACTGAATCCTGGACCTTCGACGCTCTACTCACGATTAGAGGACAGAAGAATCTCCCTTGGGGTCAAGGAGTGACTCCCTGCTTGGCAGGCACCAAAGAAGCATCTGTCCGGTTCGCATTTCTGAAGCTCCCGTCGGACGCCAAAGTCATCACATCACCAGAGGTGGATTCTCAGACTTCCCGAGGCTACCCTGAGTCCCCAGCAAAGCTGAGGCCCGTGGCTATCGTGGGTGACTTGAGACCGTGACCCCTGGACACCGAGCACATTTGCAAGTGCATCCTCTTTTGGGTCTCCCAAGAAGTCGTACTTTGGGCTCCGAGTAGCCCTAGCCTCCAGCACCAACTGCACTGAAGATCCCTGGCCTCCACTCCACGAGTGTCCTGTGAGCCAGATCCACGTGCGGCGTCATGAGGCTCCTTCGCGGTCGCTAGCCCATTGGCTAGTAGCCCTTAACGAAGGCTAATCTTTTCCTAACTTGGCATCCTGGTTGCTCCAGGCCTGCCCTCCCTTATCCTCGCTGGGTGAGTTCCCCAGACCTTGCTGGTCTGCACCATCGACGATCTTCCTCTGCATCGAGACTTGCCGTTGCCAAGGCTTGTTGGGTCCAATCCGGTCGCCAACACCTCAGCACTCGACAGACATCGTGTTCCAGACCGAATCCTGCTCCTGGTCACCGACAACGCCTCCTGGACCTCGTGGCTGAAGAGTCAAGACGGCCGTCAATGCACCTGAAGCACTCAACATCGGTGGGCATCTGTCCATCGCCTTCCTGGTCACTGGCTAGGGACCCAGACTCTGTCCCCTCTGCTTTCAGGTTCTTCAGAACTCCGATCCACTCTTGGATCCACCCGGACACTTTCCACTTGGTCGCCAGCAGCACTTTGCAGCAGATCACCATTCAAATCGACGACGAAACCCGACCCCGAAAGGCACCTATGCACCCGGCTTCCCTCGGTGAGGTAACACGAGTACTCCGGTGCTCCCATGGGTAGAGACTCTTCAAAGTCCTAGATCTCAAAGGGTTTGGTCCAAGCCCTCTTTTAAGTGTCCCTTTTCTCTAATTTCCCGATCACGACTTTCTCCATAGAAGTCAACGGCGTATCGCGGTTGTGTATTTACACTGCACACGTCTCCCGTGGGTCCCCTGTGTCACTACCTTGGGTGGTTCCTTGTGGTCCAAGCACTTCTAGAGGCTCTAGGCCTAGTGTCTAGTTCAGTCGTGGTTCTTATACCACTTTATTGGTATATGTTTTGGTACGCCCCTAGGGCCCAAACGTGTATTTGTGCTATTACTGTGTTTAAATAACTTCTAACTTATGTACTTCGAACTCTAGCCTCATAAAGAGACTAGAGGGGTGTGTTTAGCAATAAATACATATATTTTGAATATATACCTGGTGTGGTGCTCTTTCATTTGGTCACTCAAGAGATTATAGACTGGTAAAACAAGATGCTTTACATTCCTTTAAGACTTAGCCTGAAGGCTGCTCTCCATAGCTACCACTAGGATAGCTTTCAATAAGGTTGTCTTTAACCTATCTCCAATAAGGGGTTGTTTGGACTGGTGCAAGGTGCCCACTATAATTAGTGGACAGCATATACCAGGCCAACTTCTCACATTGGTGTGCAGCGTGTGGGATTCCAGCTTGCTATTGTTTTACCAGATAATCTCAATTGAATTGATCAACTGAAAACCACTAAAGGTACCTAAGGTACATATAATTTAAGCTTAGAATACAGTAAGTTCTACTGAACTTAGAGTTGTGTGTTAAGGGATAGCACAACCCTTTCTACAACTCAAGAGAGTTTAGTAGGCCACACTAGAGTAGGTAGTGCATACACCACACCACACTAGTAATGTCTTTAAGGGTAGGATCTAAAGAATCCTTGCAGGAAGCCACTGAGCTTCCACCCTCCAAGTATGATACACTCCCATTCTTGGAATTGAGAGCTTTATGCAACTTGAGAAAAATAAGGACAGGCCAAAGCCCCACCACCCAACACCTCAAGGAGTTGTTGGTGGCTTATGACCTTAGTAAGCCCTTGGGGACTGAAGGGGTAGGAGCTGAGGGTGGGGCAGAAGATGAGGATGGGACCAGGGGTACCAATACCCCCAGCCCCCCCTCTGAAACTGGCCAGGAGGGCGACAATGGCCCTGACCTGGATAATCCAATCCCTCCTGAGGAAGATGAAGAGGATGATCAAGATGATGCCCCCTTTGTCCCCCCAGGAAGGATTATGAGTGTGCCCAGAAGGTCTAGGTCTCCTTCTCAGGAGTCTAACCACTCTGGCACCTCAATAGGGAGCTCTGTCTCATCTCATAGGAGGGAATCCTCTCATGAGAGAAGAAAGAGGCTGGTTCAATATGAGGAAGCTCAGCTTGAAATCAAAAAGAAGCAACTAGCCATAGACAGGGAGTCCCTAGATCTCTTTAGAGAGAGAAGAAAGTTGGGACTAGAGTCCCATGGTGGCAGCCATGTCCCTAGAGACAGGGAAAGGTCCTATGACCATAGGAACCTGAGCAAGATTGTCCCTCCCTATCAGAATGGGGATGACATCCACAAGTGGATAACTGCTCTAGAGAGGGCCTGTAAGGTACAGAAGGTCCCTCAGGAGAAGTGGGCAGCAATCTTGTGGCTCTCCTTTGCTGACAAAGGTAGAGATAAGCTCCTCACTGTTAGAGAGGAGGATGCTGATAATTACAAGGTCTTGAAGAGTGCTCTTATTGATGGGTTTGGCCTAACCACTGAACAGTACAGGTTGAAGTTCAGAGATACCCAAAAACCACAGACTCAAGACTGGGTAGACTATGTGGATTGTTCTGCCAAGGCTCTGGAAGGCTGGTTGATGGGCAGTAAGGTGTGTGACTTCTCAGGATTGTACAATATGATAATGAGGGAGCAGATTCTTAATAACTGTCAAAATCAGCTGTTGCATCAATACCTGGTAGACTCTGATCTGACCTCTCCCCAAGAATTGGGAAAGAAGGCAGACAAATGGGTCAGAACCAGGGTGAAGCAGAAGGTACAGAACCAAGGTGGGGAAACCAAGAAGCAAGATGCTAAGAACTCTGAAAAGGGTGGGGAGAAGGGTAAAGATCAAAAGTCTTCATCAGGCCCCCAAAAATCTTCTTCTGTAGGGGATTCACAGTCTACCAAAGGGAAAGGCCAAAGAAAACCATGGTGCAAGGTCTGTAAGCAAAAGACCCACTGGACCAGTGATTGCACCAAGTCCAAAGACTCCAGTCCAGCACCCACCAATGCCCCTAAGGCACCTGTTCCCCCTAGTACAGTTGGTGGGAGTGCTCCAGCCAAGGGTTTAGTAGGGTTCACCCTGGGTACTGAGTTGGGCTCTGACCTAGTCAGAGAACTGACTCAGGCTGTGTTAGTCTGTGATGGAGGCATGGATGTGACCTCCACTGTGAGTCCCAGTAATCTGGGCAAGTACAGACAACAGCCTTTAATCAATGGACGTGAGGCTTTGGCATTTAGGGACACAGGGGCAAGTGTCACAATGGTGACACAAGACCTTGTGAATCCTGGGCAAGTTATACTTGGTGAGATGTACCAAGTGACCAATGCTAGCAATGTCAGAACAGACCATACTCTGGCAGTTGTTAACTTCTCCTGGGGAGGGGTAACTGGCCTTAAGAAGGTTGTGGTGAGTGCAAACCTACCAGTCGAATGCTTGCTTGGCAATGACTTAGAGACTTCTGCTTGGGCAGAAGTGGAGCTCAGGACCCATGCAGAAATGCTGGGGATCCCTGCAGATGTGTTTGCTGTGACCAGGTCACAAGCCAAAATGTCTAGCACTGAACAGGCCTTGGATTCTGGAAGAATGGAACAAGTGCCTTCCAAGAGGAGGAGTAGTAGGGTTAAGGCAGTGCCTTCCCCTTGGCTCAGGAGGAAGATCAGTCCCTTGAGGGGGATGATCTCAGCCCTGAAGAAGGAACTGTCCCAGAGGAACTTGAACCTGACCAGGTTGAGTTCTTGGGGACAGGGGACCTTCTAGGGCAGATCTGAGCCAGGAGCAGCAGAGCTGCCCCTCCCTTGAACCCCTCAGACAGCAAGCTGCTGCTGAGGCTGCTGGGAAAGCTAGTGGTCCCCATACAGTGTATTGGGATGATGGACTCCTGTACTCAGAGAGTAGAGACCCCAAGCCTGGTGCTACCAGGAGGTTGGTTATACCTCTGAAGTTCAGGGGCTTCCTATTGACCCTAGCCCATGATATTCTCTTAGCAGGTCACCTGGGCCAGAACAAGACTTGGGACAGAATTGTCCCTCACTTTCACTGGCCCCACATGTCTGAAGACAGCAAGGAGTTTTGTCGCTCCTGTGTAACCTGCCAAGCCAGTGGCAAGGCAGGTGGCACTACAAAGGCCCCCTGATACCACTACCTGTGGTGGGGGTGCCCTTTGAAAGGGTAGGGATTGACATTGTTGGTCCCATGGATCCCCAAACAGCCTCTGGGCACAGGTTTATCCTGGTGGTAGTGGATCATGCCACCAGGTACCCAGAAGCTATTCCCCTCAGGACCACTACAGCACCTGTGGTGGCAAGGGCCCTCCTGGGAATTTTCTCAAGAGTGGGCTTTCCTAAGGAGGTAGTATCAGACAGGGGTGCTAACTTCATGTCTGGGTACTTAAAAGCAATGTGGAAGGAGTGTGGAGTGACTTATAAGTTCACCACACCCTATCACCCACAATGCAATGGTTTAGTTGAGAGATTCAACAAAACCTTGAAGGGCATGATTAAAGGGCTCCCAGAAAAGCTTAGGCGTAGATGGGACATACTCTTGCCCTGCCTTTTATTCGCATATAGGGAGGTGCCTCAGAAGGGGGTTGGTTACAGCCCTTTTGAACTTCTGTTTGGCCACCCTGTGAGGGGTCCACTGTGCTTGGTGAAGGAAGGATGGGAGTTACCTCTCAAGCCCCCAAAGCAAGATATAGTGGACTATGTACTTGGTCTCCGCTCCAGGATGGCTGAGTACATGAAAAAGGCAACCAAAAACCTTGAGGCTAGCCAGGAACTTCAAAAGGCCTGGCATGACCAAAGGCTGTTCTGACTGTTTACCAGCCAGGACAGAAGGTGTGGGTGTTGGAGCCAGTGGCCCCAGCAGCTCTCCAAGACAAATGGAGTGGACCCCACACTATTGTTGAGCAGAAGGGTGAGGTCACTTACTTAGTAGACCTAGGAACACCCAGGAGTCCCCACAGGGTTCTCCATGTCAACAGGTTAAAACCATATGTGGACAGGGCAGACATGGGCTTGCTCATGGCTACTGATGAAGGGCAGGAGGAAGAGAGTGACCCACTCCCTGACCTGCTCTCACAGAACCCTGACGATGGGTCAGTAGATGGTGTAGCCTTGGCAGGCAGCCTCACTACCCAGCAACAAACTGATTGTAGGCAAGTTCTCAATCAGTTTAGACATATGTTTTCACTGACACCCAGTCAGACCACCTGGTGCACTCATGAAGTGGACACTGGGGACAGTCTGCCTATTAAAAATAAGATTTATAGGCAACCTGACCATGTCAGGGACTGTATCAGGACTGAAGTCCAGAAAATGTTGGAATTGGGAGTTATTGAACCCTCAGATAGCCCTTGGGCTAGTCCAGTGGTCCTTGTACCAAAACCTCACACCAGTGGTGGAAAAAGAGAGATGAGGTTTTGTGTGGACTACAGGGGTCTCAATGCAGTCACTAGGACTGATGCCCAACCAATACCAAGGGCAGATGAGCTCATAGATACTTTGGCCTCAGCCAAATATCTCAGCACATTTGACTTGACAGCTGGCTACTGGCAGATCAGACTAGCTGATACTGCAAAGCCCAAAACAGCATTCTCAACCCCTAGTGGGCATTATCAATTTGTGGTAATGCCCTTTGGTCTGAAGAATGCACCTGCCACTTTCCAGAGGTTGGTGAATACAGTTCTCACAGGTCTGGAAGCCTATAGTGCAGCATATCTAGATGATATTGCTGTCTTTAGCTCCACCTGGGAGGATCACCTGGTCCACCTCAGGAATGTTTTACAGGCCCTGCAAAAGGCAGGCCTGACTATCAAGGCCACTAAGTGCCAGATAGAGGCAGAGTCAGGTTGTGTACCTGGGCCACCTTGTGGGTGGAGGCCAGGTTCAACCTTTGCAGAGCAAGATCCAGACCATCATGGACTGGACTGCTCCCACTACCCAGACTCAGGTGAGAGCCTTCTTAGGCCTGACTGGGTACTATAGGAGATTTGTCAAGGGGTATGGATCAATAGTGACACCCCTGAATGACTTAACTTCTAAGAAAATGCCCAAAAGGTTCAGTGGACAGTTAGCTGTCAAAAGGCATTTGATGACCTGAAGCAGGCCATGTGCACTGCTCCCATTCTACAGAGTCCTGATTACTCCAAGAAGTTCATTGTTCAAACTGATGCATCTGAATTGGGGGTAGGGGCTGTACTGTCACAATTGAATGAAGAAGGTCAGGATCAGCCAGTAGCTTTCATTAGCAGAAGGCTGACCCCTAGAGAGAAACGTTGGTCAGCCATAGAGAGGGAGGCCTTTGCTGTGGTCTGGGCTCTGAAGAAGTTGAGGCCATACTTGTTTGGTACACACTTCCTGGTTCAGACAGACCATAAGCCCCTCTTATGGCTAAAACAAATGAAGGGTGAAAACCCCAAACTGCTTAGGTGGTCCATTTCCCTACAGGGGATGGACTTTACAGTGGAACATAGACCTGGGAGTAACCATGCCAATGCAGATGGACTCTCTAGGTACTTCCACTTAGAACATGAAGACTTAACTGGGCAAGGTTAGTTTAATGTCCCTACGTTTGGGGGGGTTGTGTAGGAGAGTAGGATCTGCTTCACATGGGTACCCCCACTTTTTGCTGATGCTTCACTGTTTTTCGACATTAGTCTGGCTGGGGCCCTGCTAATCAGAACCCCAGCCTAGCTGCTTCCTCTCTAAAATGGTTTCCATGTTCCTTAGGCACATCACTGATTGGGATCTGGAGTGCCCTTATAAGTCCCTAGTATATGGTAGACTATGTACCAAGGGCATAGGTACCTTAGAGGCCTGCCAGGGGCTGCAGCATGTATTATGCCACCCCTGGAAGGCCATCCAAACTGACACCACAGGTCTGCTACTGCAGCCTGGGTAAGGTGGTGCATGCACTCCTTACTGTGATATAGGTTACCTATATCACTAAATACATACACACATATAAACCTATAAGTCACTCCTAAGGCAGGCCTTATCAATCCTAAAGGCAGAGTGCATGGTTCCTATGTGAGAGGGTGCCCCTGCATGAGCAGGGCCCCTCGGCAGCGTTCGGAGACCCTTCTCTGATGCTGTTTGTAGTGCAGCCTGACCATATACTCTTAAGCGCATTATAACCTCGCGTTAAATGCTAACTTTGGAATGGCTGCACCTAAACATGTCGTGTTTGGTGTCAAACATCTTGGAATACTACCCCCCGCCAATTCTGGTGGCGGGGGTAGCATTCCACCCTTCTAGAGGGAAAGACATGTTAACTCTGGCTAGCCCGGTAACTTCTTTCCAAAGCCCTGGCATCACAAAATGGATGCTGCTGCCACAGACACGAGTCTGGCCTCCTGCTGCTGGACGAAACTCCGGCAGGGGAGGCCTGGACAATAGGTTTCCTGTCCCAGGGAGGTGTGACCACCTCCCCAGACAGGATAATGTGTATTGGGGCTGGGCGGGAGCACTTTCGGGTGCTTTGAAGTCCTGCACTGGGGGCACATTTGGTGTCCCTGTGCATACCCCAGTTCAAACCGGATCAGGGGCTTGCAGCCCCTGCTTTGGCGCGAACTGGACAAAGGGAAAGGGGTGTAGCCACCCCTCTGCCCTGACCCACCCATAGGTGGGGCCACAGAGTAGTCCAACCCCTATCCTTAGTATAAGTATAGGAACCCAGTCCTTAGGACTTTAGATTATCCCTGGACGAAACTCTGAAACTGAATCCTGGACCTTCGACGCTCTACTCACGATTAGAGGACAGAAGAATCTCCCTTGGGGTCAAGGAGTGACTCCCCTGCTTGGCAGGCACCAAAGAAGCATCTGTCCAGTTCGCATTTCTGAAGCTCCCGTCGGACGCCGAAGTCATCGCATCACCAGAGGTGTATTCTCAGACTTCCCCGAGGCTATCCTGAGTCCCCAGCAAAGCTGAGGCCCGTGGCTATCGTGGGTGACTTGAGACCGTGACCCCTAGACACCGAGCACATTTGCAAGTGCATCCTCTTCTGGGTCTCCCAAGAAGTCGTGCTTTGGGCTTCGAGTAGCCCTAGCCTCCAGCACCAACTGCACTGAAGATCCCTGGCCTCCACTCCACGAGTGTCCTGTGAGCCAGATCCACGTGCGGCGTCATGAGGCTCCTTCGCGGTCGCTAGCCCGTTGGCTAGTAGCCCTTAACGAAGGCCAATCTTTTTCTAACTTGGCATCCTGGATGCTCCAGGCCTGCCCTCCCTTATCCTTGCTGGGTGAGTTCCCCAGACCTTGCTGGTCTGCACCATCGACGATCTTCCTCTGCATCGAGACTTGCCGTTGCCAAGGCTTGTTGGGTCCAATCCGGTCGCCGACACCTCAGCACTCGACAGACATTGTGTACCAGCCCGAATCCTGCTCCTGGTCACCGACAATGCCTCCTGGACCTCGTGGCTGAAGAGTCAAGACAGCTGTCAATGCACCTGAAGCACTCGACATCGGTGGGCATCTGTCCATCGCCTTCCTGGTCACTGGCTAATGACCCAGACTCTGTCCCCTCTGCTTTCAGGTTCTTCAGAACTCCGATCCACTCTTGGATCCACCCGGACACTTTCCACTTGGTCGCCAGCAGCACTTTGCAGCAGATCGCCATTCAAATCGACGACGAAACCCGACCCCGAAAGGCACCTGTGCACCCGGCTTCCCTGGGTGAGGTAACACGAGTACTCCGGTGCTCCTGTGGGTAGAGACTCTTCAAAGTCCTAGATCTCAAAGGGTTTGGTCCAAGTCCTCTTTTAAGTGTCCCTTTTCTCTAATTTCCCGATCACGACTTTCTCCATAGAAGTCAACGGCGTATCGCGGTTGTGTATTTACACTGCACGCGTCTCCCGTGGGTCCCCTGTGTCACTACCTTGGGTGGTTCCTTGTGGTCCAAGCACTTCTAGAGGCTCTAGGCCTAGTGTCTAGTTCAGTCGTGGTTCTTATACCACTTTATTGGTATATGGTTTGGTACGCCCCTAGGGCCCAAACGTGTATTTGTGCTATTACTGTGTTTAAATAACTTCTAACTTATGTACTTCGAACTCTAGCCTCATAAAGAGACTAGAGGGGTGTGTTTAGCAATAAATACATATATTTTGAATATATACCTGGTGTGGTGCTCTTTCATTTGGTCACTCAAGAGATTATAGACTGGTAAAACAAGCTGCTTTACATTCCTTCAAGACTTAGCCTGAAGGCTGCTCTCCATAGCTACCACTAGGATAGCTTTCAATAAGGTTGTCTTTAACCTATCTCCAATAAGGGGTTGTTTGGACTGGTGCAAGGTGCCCACTATAATTAGTGGACAGCATATACCAGGCCAACTTCTCACATATTGGAAATATTACAAGAATGCATAATGATTTGACCCAACTGGAGGTTGACAGTGTATGGGGAAAATTAACAAAGAGTATAACATCAATAGGGAAATGGTTTACTGATTTTGGAAAGAGTTTTCTAGGTCAAATAATATTACCAGTAGTTGTGATAATGACAATAGTAATGATAATAATGATCACATGTAAATGTTGCAGAAACGGAGGGAAAAGAAGAACACATTTAGAAAGAGAGGGAAAAGGAAAGTAACGAAAGAGGGAATACGAAGAAATTAAGCTGGAGGAGATAAAAGGAAAGATTTATAAAAGGATGAAAAATATGAAAGGAAAAGGAGAGGCTGACATAGATCAAATGCAAGAAAGAGAAACCGAGATATGCTAAAGTTGGCATCTGGGAAGGGATGGGTAATTTTGTGATGGCTCAAATTGCCATCAGAGAGGGGATTGATGGAGCAAGGTCTCGTAAGAAAGAGACTTGCTCGGAGGCAATCCACTCGTTTAACTCATTAACAAGTTATTAATAAGGTTTGTGAATAACTAATACGCACCACATGAACATGCGGGTTAGTGAAGCTTGCTTATGTGTGTACTAATGCGGATAACAATGAAGACGGACTAATACCGCTTTAAACGGGCAAACTGTTGTGCGCATTCGTCAACTGCATCTACGTAGTATGACGAGGTAACGCTTGGAGGAAAATTCTAGCGCATGAGCAGAAGACACTAAAATGGAGTCTTGAAGACTCGCGTGCATGGCATCTGCTTAGCTGAAACGAAAACAAGCTATTTTACTAATGCTAATGCAGGAAAAGTATTAATAAGAAAAGGAGAATAGAGTAGAAGTGGGAGGTATACAGTGTGACCATTTATTTTGTGAAATTAATATTTGTCTTTCTGACTTTATTATTAGTGCGCATTTGGGCCTCTCACGCATAACTGAATTAAGCTGAGTGATGAAGCGACTGCGCATGTCCACTGAAAGTTAACCCGGAATGATGACTTCAATGTTGAACAGGAGCCAAGGTCGCAAATGATGTGCCCTGGGAACGGACGGTGAAGAGTTCAGCGAAGAGGACTCTTATTCATAAAGTTATAATAATGTTTCTAAATAAAATGTGGATATGTATGGGAACTCAATACATGAATACAAATTAAGGGGATGGGTTTGCGAACAATATTTGAATTGATTTTGATGACATGTAAGCATGGTGTGATGGAGCTTCCCCCTTGCCTGACCAATCATATTTCGTATTTTTACGATATTGAAACTTTAGTGGGTGGAACATGAAGAAACGAAAGTATAATTAAGGTAGCTTTAGTTAGCTAGTGAGAGTTGAGAGTAGAGTTGGGAGTTCAGAGTTCGGGAAGTTCGGGGTGTCAGAGAAGTCTGAGGTGGAGATGCTGTTGCTGGGAGAGATGCTGTGAGATGCTGATGAAGAACCGAATGCAGAACTTGGAGCAGAACTTTCTATCCTAACTTAATTGGGTTAGATCAGAAGATCGCGGAAGAATCTCGAGGAGGAAGAGAGTGTCAGAGAGGGGTGCGGCGCAATCGTCGGTATTCTAGAGAGGTCAACTATCCTGTCCTGAATCCTGTCCTGAAGTCTTTGTCTCCTGACCTATCCTGCGGGACCCCTACCAGCCCTTTGGCCAGGGGGTTGGTTTTTCACACCATTCTTGGTAATTATAACTTCACGTTATTTGCAGATGTTCTTGTCTCTCTGTCCTCTCCCTTTCTGAGCATTAATCATTGTATGAGTCCGAAGTATATGCTTGATGTTTAATCAATTGAATTTTCTCTCCTAAGAAAGATGGTGACTGCACTGTATTTTTGAAATGGTTCACATGCATCTAATTTAGATAAAGATTTTAAAACTTCCCGAGTCTGTGATCATTTTATGCTAAATAAAGAATAGATAAGAGTTATGTTAATTATCACCATCAACTAGTTCAACTAATGGTCCATCGACCAGAGGAAAGAACTTTTTGATCAGTGAAAGGTTTAGTTAGGACTATTAAATAACTAATCTTGAATATTGTGAAATATGAAACTTTAACTAAACCAGCGGTCTACTCAGTTGTGTATTTATGGGCCCAGGTGAGTATATGGTAGTAGAGTATCTGTTGCTGGTATACCGCTGGATCAGTGTCACCAAGACTACCTCCGTCTCTTTCCTTCTTACCTGGGCTGCTGTTCTTGTTACTACATTGAATGGGGGAAACGCATTAATGCAACGTGGACACAAGTGCTGCAGGCTACATTCACCATCAGAGCCCCTGGGTACAGGTGCCAGCTGACGTATTTCTCCAGCTGATGACTGAGACGAGGGACTAACACGTATATTTTGCACAGCCCTAACTGTGCATGAGCACTTGGAAGGACTTTGAGTCCAGCTTCCATTCGCTGTCATCCCTTAGGTGTCTGGAATTCTAGTACACCACCACATTCGAGGTCCCTAAGAGGTATTTGGCCACCATAAATATCTGTCCAGGCAGAAGTGCCAAATGTCTTTGATTAGATCCAATAGCATCCAGGACTTGGTACCTCCAAGATGGTTGATACACCTGAGTGTTGACATGTTGGCCATCCAAAGAAGGACACAGCAATAGACTTTGTATTTCATGTGACCTGTCCAGGAGTGCCAGACAATCAGTATTCTGAGCACATCTATTTCCCACAGACTTCTTTAGAAATGTCCCCACAGTGTGACCCCAGCACACTGGTGCTGGATGCGGTATTGATGGTGGTATGGTATTGGTGGTGTTAGTGTGGTGCGGGTGTGTTGGTGGTGTTGGGTCTATTGGTATTGTGGTGATATTGATGAATTTGTAAGCAGTGACGGTGTAGTACTGGCAACGGGGGTATTGGCAGTGGGGGTATTGGTGCATGCATTTGCGATTTTAGTGTGGTATTCTTGGAAGTATTGTTGGTTTACGGTGTTTTGTTTACTGGCAGTGGTGTTGGTAGTGGAATTGGTGCTACTGTTAGCGGTGCTGATGTTGGTGGTATTGGTGGTATCTGTTATGGGTGGGGATGGAGATGATGGATGGTGGTAGTAGTAGTGGTGTACTTTGGTGTCCACTGGTGATGATCTGTGGTAGTGTTGTAGCGTGTGGTATTGGTGGTGATGTGCTATTGGTGATCGTATCGTTGGTGGCACTGATGGTGGTGGTAGAGGTGGGGGTGTTGGTTGTGGTACCAACACCAATCTCACCACAACCAATAACATCTAGACTGCCATCAATACCATCAACCATACCAATAGCACCACCATCAATAAAACACCACGACTACCAGTTCCATTGCAATACCACCATTTTCAACACCAGTACCACCACCACTAATACTATCACTAATAAAAAAACTGCCTATAATGCAATCACCAGCTGGCACCACCAATACTACCACCATCAATACCACTACCACCAATAACTCCATCAGTGCCAATACCACCACCACCATTACTGCACCGTTACTTCCAAACCACCACACTACCACCATTAATAGCACCTCCACTAACACCACCACTAATATGAAACATCAAACCATCCCTACGTTCAGACACCACTAATACCATCACACCACCAATACTACAGCACTGCAACTAATACCATTGCCAGTACCACTCATTTTAAATGTTTTTTTTATTTTTATTTTGCAACAACAATATCTTCTCTTACATTACATACCAATATACAATGCTTGTGCTTCACCAAGTAAGCCCAGGGAGGAGCGCTGTGCAGTAGCTCTGCAAAGTTTGTGCTCGGGAATTGGTCTTCTTGTGATGTACGGGCTCCGCACCCCAACAGGGGTGCATCTCAGTGTCTCCGAGAGGCCAATCGCCTCCCATTTAGATCCGCTCCTCAGAGCATGGTTTATTGCATGTGATGTAGAAGGTGTACAATAGACCGGGTGCAACTAGAACTCGTAAACTTACCAGTCTAATTCGGGCACGTACTTACTGTGAGATATACTGAGTCAGATTCTCTGTCAGGTCGAAGGGCAAGACGATGCCCCGCTAATGCCAAGGGGAGCTCTGGGAGATCTCAGGCAGTGCCTTGGTGTTAGTAGTCAGTCTGTTTGAATGTCAGTGTGGCGTCCGTTTACTCGTCCACTATGTCTATAAAACTGGACAGCACTTCCGCCCATTGTTCTGCCAGCGGAGGCTTACGAACTCCCCTCCACCCCTCATCCCCAAGGGCCACCCCTTCTACTCTTGCCAAGCTCTCAACCTCAGTCTTTTACCTACTATGGGGGTGGGGGGGGGGCAGGTCAAGGGACTTCCAGTAGTGTGCAATGTCTCTACGAGCAACGCCTAGGGCGAGGTCCATGAACCTATTGCCTGCCTTCCTCTCTGGCTGTCTGTCGTACAGGCCCAGGGGGCATGTCTCTGCCCATAGTGCTTATTGTCTTCCAAGGGTGTGGTCTATGTCGTTCATCACCTGGGTCCATAGATGCATGATTGCTGGGCACTCCACACCATGTGGATGAAGTCAGCATCAACCAGAGAGCAACGGGGCAACAGGCATTCATAGTGTGTAGCATCACGTTCGTCTTGTAGGGTTTAAGGTAGTCGCCGTGCAAGTAGTTGAACTGTGTGTATTTAAATCTCATATTGCGAGTGGATGTGTATGCACATGCTAAAGCTTTAGCCCAGTCTTTTCCCATGAATTGCCTTCCGATATAAGTCTCCCACCGGGCATGTAGGGTTGGTAGGGCCTGCATCATTCTGTAAAGCCATCAGATCAAACGGCTGCCCTGCTCAAATGTTATCAGCGTCTGCAGGAGGTCATGCGTGGGTGGCTCTGAGTCTGGGGTCCCCTACAGCCCCATAGAGCATGCACCACCGCCCGCACATCGAGAACTGGCCATCTCCAAAGCTGTCTCCCGCCATCAGTTTCTCCAGTGTACAGAGGGCTCCCTCCTGATAGCAGTCGCCCAATGTAAGCAAGTAAGCTTCCGTCCAGGCTTACATTTATCTTGCTGTCATGTAGCTGCCTCTTGTCAGGAGCCCAACAAGCGGCAGCCCGGGGGTATACGAAGGGGGGGGGGGCAGTCCTATGCTGGTGAGTGCTCCTCTCCAGCAGCAGAGTGCATGTGAAGAAGTCTGGCCCTCGGGTCGGTGTCAGTTTCACTCCCAAAATCAGTACTATCAGTGCGCCCTCCCTACTCACTCCACCAAACTCCCCCACATCTGCCAGGCCTATTCCTACTAGCCCCGGGTAAGCCACTGTAGCTGTGCAGCATGGTAGTATATTTAGAAGCCGAGAACACCTAGCCCGCATATATCAGTTGGTTTATGAAGTGTGCGCAGCGACACCCGACAGCGCTGGCTGTCCCAGATTAGGTCTCTCAGCAGGGCATTCAATATCCGAAACCACCACTTTGGGAGCCAGGTTGGTATGTTTGCAAAATAGTACAGTACTCTAGGCAGCATGACCATTTTGGTCAGTGCTATCCTGACCATAATAGGGTACCAGAGCGTGCGCCAAAATGCCACACTTCCTCTCAATCCCCGTATTGCCACTCCTAGGTTGCCCTGAATGGTGTCTCTGTCCGCGTGGTAAATTTTAAAATGGCAAGGTATTTAAAGACCCTGGGCGCCCATTGGATCGCCAGCAATCATATTGGGGACGGGTGGTCACCGTAGTCAGGGGATACCGGAAAAGCGAAGGTCTCTTCGACCAGTTAGTACAAAGCCCAGAGACCCTCCCAAAAACCTCTAACTGTTCCATGCACCACGGTACGGTCTGAGCATCCCACAGGTAGAGAAGCATGTCGCTTGGGTACAGTGAAATCACATGCTCTCTGTCAGACAATGTCACCCATCTATTGCACCCCTCGGTGCACAGTAACCTCACAAAAGGCTTAACGGCCAAGGCAAGTAACAAGGGTGAGAGCAGGCAGCCCTGTCTAGTGCCCTGGAACACGCCAAAAGGGTCCAAGATGCTGCACCCGGTACGAACCCGTGTGCATGCATCCGCATATACCAATAGTGCCATTATTGGCTACATCCCCACCCACAGTCTGAGCATGCATGAATAAATAAATACACAAGACAACTTTTGTTATGGGAAAATATTGCTGCAGGTTTATCCCATACAAAAGTATGCAATATGGTGGGTTATCTTACGGGCGATCCAAGGGCAGGCAGCTGTACCAACCTATGCTGCCCGCCTGCCTGATGAGCCAGCACTGTGGGGAACCCAATCAGTGCTACACCTTTGGATGATCCCCTTACTGGATCACGTGACACATTAGTCCCTTATTACTCACGCCCTTTTCAGGGCGGAGCGTAGCAGGGCAAACCCCCGGTTGGTCAGGCCCCCAACCGCCCGAAGGACTAACGGGGCGCCGTCGCGGTTTTCCAGGAACCTGCCCTGAGGCTCCTGGTCTTTGGCTCTGGCACCCCTATTGTGCCGCGCAGAGGTACCCTTACTGTACCCGTCTGCCGCAGAGGTACCCTTACTGTACCCGTCTGCTTCCAGATCGCCCTGTAACTCCGCCAGCAACGAAAAAGAAAACATTACAACGTTCTACGTACATTGCCTGCCAACCCCACGCCGGATAAGCGGTAGGGTGGGAGACGGCATGTCTGGCGCAAAGAGGAAACCAGAGAGGCGGAGGGAGGTATAAGTACCCTCCCCCGACCTCTTTGCGCCGGAAGTGATGCGCCTAGCGCGCCAAGGCGAAGGACACCTTCCCGGAGTCCAACCCCTAGACCAGGAGGGGTGGTGTTTGTGCCCAAATGGCACTAAAGGGCCGCCCTTTTAGGTGGCCCCCTGCGGGGGCCACGGGCAGCCGCATAGTGCCATTATTGGCAACATCCCCACCCACAGTCTGAGCATGCATGAATAAATAAATACACAAGACAACTTTTGTTATGGGAAAATATTGCTGCAGGTTTATCCCATACAAAAGTATGCAATATGGTGGGTTATCTTACGGGCGATCCAAGGGCAGGCAGCTGTACCAACCTATGCTGCCCCGCCCGCCTGATGAGCCAGCACTGTGGGGAACCCAATCAGTGCTACACCTTTGGGTGATCCCCTTACTGGATCACGTGACACGTTAGTCCCTTATTACTCACGCCCTTTTCAGGGCGGAGCGTAGCAGGGCAAACCCCCGGTTGGTCAGGCCCCCAACCGCCCGAAGGACTAACGGGGCACCGTCGCGGTTTTCCAGGAACCTGCCCTGAGGCTCCTGGTCTTTGGCTCTGGCACCCCTATTGTGCCGCGCAGAGGTACCCTTACTGTACCCGTCTGCCGCAGAGGTACCCATACTTTACCCGTCTGCTTCCAGATCGCCCTGTAACTCCGCCACAGCTCTGGAGGCGGCCCCCGTCGCCGCCAGAGCCCCCCACTAAACAGCTCATTTCTCACCTGCAACCTGCTTTCTAGGGCCCCCTGCATGTCCAGTAGAACGTGTCCATGCCCACCTGTGGCAAATGCACCCCATGTTTGTCAACTTAACCTTAGGTGTACGCCTGGATGGCCCATGCCACCAAGACAGCTGTCTACTCACTTGCCACCTCTCATTTCCAGGGCCCCCTGCAAGGCCATGGGAACAAATCCATTCCCAATGGTGACAAAGAACACCATCTTTATCAAAGTAGCCTTTAACATTAGCCTGAATCAAGCTTGTGTCTGATGTAACCCAGACCCCTCTGGTCTGCGAACTTACGCCATGAACTGTTCACTCTTTCAGGGATGTTCAACAACCTCCTCTGACTTAGCCCCGTGCCCCACTCTGCGGGGAATAATCTCAGACCACCAGAGCTCACATTGACCCATGTATTTGCTGATCTCCCCTAAGTCAGCTTTCATGGCTTGTAAGAGTGACCTCCTCCCCATGGCAATGAGGTCGTTGCCCCCTAGGTGTATCACTAAGAAATTGGGGGGGACCCCCCCTTGGGCCAATCTCTGAGCAAGGATGTGCCCCTGCACTTGCCATGCATCCCTTATTCCTTATGGGAATTTCGCCTGCTCAGCTCCCTCTGTGGTGAAAACCCCTAGGCATACCAGCTAGTTTTTTTTGAGAATCATTTTTTATTGGTTTTAAAGGACCAGCAGAAAACACATTGGCAGCAAGAACAAGCACTTTGTTGAGATAGAATACATTTAAACAAGAGACGTCAGAGATTTGTAACTCAATCTCGGATGAATAAAGACATTTGCATGTAAGTATGTCTGTACATGAAACACACGCTCCCTTTAGGGTATAAGATTGAACCACTTGCCCCATATCTTGCCGAAAAGCTCGGGGCAACCCCGGGCCTCGAAGAGGGGTTCCTCTGGGGCTCCACACCAGTCCACCCCCGCCTCCATTTCCGTACAGTAGGGGGCTTGGCCTGAGACCACATCGCCGCTATGTCACGCTTCGCTACTGCCACTGCTGTTCCCAGGAAGCGTTTATCAGCCCGGGATCCATCAAGGCCATGAAATACCCCTAGGATCAGACGTAGTGGGTCTTGAGGAACCGTCCACCCCAAGGTCAGTGTGAGCTCCAATTCCACCCCTGCCCAAAATGACGCAAGGCTCGGGCATTGCCAGATCATGTGATAGAAGTCCGCAGGGGCATGGGTGCAGCGCGTGCAGGTCGGGGATGGCCGCATGCGAGCGCTGTAAAGGCGCGCAGGCGTAAGGTAGGCCGTATGGAGGTAGTAGAGTTGGGCTAGGCGTAATTTGGAGGAGGTCGTCAATTCCTTGGGGGCCATAAGGGCATCCCTCCAATCCTCATCCTCTAGAGGACCCAGCCAACCCTCCCAGTGGGCACGTAACATATCTAGGGATGGGGAACTGTTGTTTACAAGTGAACGGTAAATCCGCGACACCCCCCCTTTACCCAGGTTCCCCATCACCACCTGGGCCTCAAGGGGACTGAATTCAGGGAGGGAGGTGGGAGACGGAATATGAACTCGGAGGGCATGCCTCAGCTGTAGATATTTATAAAATTGAGAGGAATGGAGGGAGTAGCGCTGCTGTAGGTCTGTAAAGGATCTGATGTGGTCCCCGTCCCAGATATCGCCAAGTAGCGAGATCCCAATGTGGTCCCACCTGTGGAAGTCCCGGAGGGAAGATGCCTCTCTCAGCCAAGCTCCGCACCACAGGGGCGTCTGTCTAGTGAGTTTCCGGTCCCATTTCGTTTGTCACAGGGCTGTGCGCCAGGCCATGAGCACCGTCCGGGTGATGGGGGGGAGGGCCTGCGGTATGGGGGCCCCGTACAAGTAGGCCTGGAGTTGTGGGAAGTCCAGCGCTCAGAGCTCCACCTGGTACGCCGGGTCAGACCAGCCGCCCGCGAACCAGTCGTGGATCACGATGAGTCTCGTGGCTAAGTAGTAAAGGTGAAGGTTGGCCACCCCCATGCCCCCGTCGTAGGGAGGGATGCGGCAGTGTGCCAGGGACATACGCGATCTGATGCCCCCCCATAAAAACCGGGTGAGGGTACTGTCAAGTTCGCAGAACCAACTCCCCGGGAGGTGAAAAGTAATATTTTGTAAGATGTATAAAAAGCGGGGAGGACCATCATTTTAAAAAGGGCACTTCTGCCAAGAGGGTTGAGAGGCAGGGATTGCCATCTCCTGAGGTCCGTCTTAGCCTTGGTTACCAGGGGTGTAATATTCAGGGCCCATTCAAGCTCAGGAAGTAGAGCGACCCACACCCCCAAGTACTTGAATGATTGCCGGCGCAGGGGAATTGTCGTTTGCCAATCAAAGCAGGGGCGGGACGGATGAAGGGGGACCAGAGTGGACTTCGCCGGGTTGAGCCGAAGACCCAAAATCCGTTCAAAAGCGGAGAGGGCGTCTAAGCAACGTTGGCCAGAGCTCTCGGGATCCGCTAGGAAGAGGAGGACGTCGTCGGCATAAAGGGCGATCTTATCGACCTGGTAAGGATCCCATACCCAGCCTCGGATGAGGGGGTCCTGCCGTATGAGAGAGGCTAGGGGCTCCATCGCGAGTACAAATAAAAGCGGCGAAAGCGGACACCCCTGGCGAGTGCCCCTTTGAATGGGGAACGCCTCTGAGAGCACACCATTAATTAAGACCCTCGCCCTAGGACTAGAATACAAGACACGGATAAGGCGCCGAAACGGGAGACCGAACCCCAGCACCTCCAGCACGTCCCCGAGGTAGCTCCAGTCCACCGTGTCAAATGCTTTTTCGAAGTCTATGAAGAGCAACGCCAAATATGGGGTGAGATGGTGATGGTGGGCAAGGGCCAGATGGAGACGGCGTATGCAATGCCGGGTGCCGCGGGCCGGCATAAAACCGCATTGGTCCAAATGGACCAACTCTTGCAGATGGGGCCGGAGTCGCTGAGCTAAGGCAGTGGCAAAAATTTTCATCTCTGTATTGATGAGGAAATGGGCCGGTAGTCTGCACAGGCGAGAGAGGGTGGTTGTGTCTTTGGGAGGACCACAATAGTGGCTACATCAGTTTCTGGGGGAAAGCACCCAGTGTCCGCCACATGTTTGAACAGATTTACTAAGTGCGGGACCAACACGTCACGATAGGTCGCGTAGTATTCTTGCGGGTAGCCATCCGGGCCTGGCGTCTTACCGGAGTGCAGGAGTGAAATGGCCCCATGTATCTCCTCCGTGGTGAAGGGGAGATCCAGATTGGCCGAGACCGCCTGGGGGAGCCGAGGCAGTTGGGTCCCAGTCTCGGACAGCAAAGTGGCGAGGGAGGTTTCGGGAGGTCGTGCCGCGTAAAGGGCTGCATAGTAGCCCGCAAAGGCGTTGGCGATAGCCGGAGAGGTAGCGTGGTGAACGCCCGCCTCATCCCGGATTTCAGGAATAATGCGGTTGGCTTTGGGGTATGAAACCAGATTGTGGAGCAATTTGCCATTTTTGTCACCCCACCCATATACTCGCGCCACGGCGGAGCGCCAGAGCGATTTAGCGGCCTCCAAGGAGATCTGACAGATCTCCTCACGGAGCAGCGTAAGCTGCCGGGCAGAGTCAGGGCTGTCCGCGTGAGCTGCCTCCAACCGTGCAGCCCTGGCCTCCAGCTGTATAAGGCGGGCGACCTCTGCCGCACGCTTCGCATGGACCAGACCTCTAGCCGTCCCACGTATAGTGGCCTTGCCGGCCTCCCATAGTGTACCCGGTGAGGATACCGAACCCTCGTTAGTCGAGAAATAGTGCCGCAGTTCCTGCCCGAGGGATTCAACGAAGTCCGTATCCTGCAAAAACCAGGCATTCATCCGCCAAGCCGTGCGAACGCCATCCGTGGAATTCCCAAGGCGGAGGGAGACAGGAGAATGGTCCGAGATGCCTCGGGGCAAGATGGTAGCCCCAGAAATCAGCGGACAGTCGGTGGCTGGCAACAGGAGCAGGTCGATACGAGAGTGATTATGGTGGGCCGCTGAAGTATGAGTGTATTGTTCCCGGCGGGGGTTCCACACCCTCCAGGCATCGCAGAGCCCCAGAGCGGAGGACCAATCAGACAGTCGCCTGGCCGAGGCGAGGCGGGATGTCGAAGGGGTACCTGATGCATCACGGGTCGGTTGCATGACGGCATTGAAGTCGCCTCCTATGACCGTCAGGCCCAAAGAAAAGGTGGAGATGACGAGCGTAAGCCGTCGAAGGGCAGAGGACGTAGTGGCGGGGGGAATGTAAGCGCTCAAGAGATTAAAAGGATGCCCTTCGATCTTGCCAATCAAGGCCACATACCGGCCCTGAGTGTCTGTATCCGCCTGTGTGAGAGTGAAGGGAAGCCCTTTCCGAAGCAGTATGGCCACCCCCCGGGAACCCCGTGTAAAACCAGAGTGCCAGACCCTGTCGAACCCATAACGGGCGAGGAAGGTGCAGTGCGTGCCCATGAGGTGTGTTTCCTGTAGAAAAAGGATGTCGGGTGCATGTCGCTGGGCGCTACGTAGGACGGCAGTTCGTTTTATGCGATCTAGCAGGCCGTTGACATTCCACGACAATATGTGGAGGGGCCTAGCTAAGGTGGATGCCATCTGGGTGGGTAGAGCGTGGAGGGAGCAGCGCGTGTGGTAAGGGGCCTGGTTCCCAGGAGTGACAATATCCCACAACCAGGTCTCGGGAGTGGAATTCGTGTGATCTCGAGTCTCAAATCGTCTTCAGTGCCATGTGTGCGTTGAAGGCTACCAAGAAAAACATAAAACAGCGGCCCGTAGGCGGCTAAAAACAATAAACAAGTGGGAGACAACGGTCTGCCCTCCCCCCCGCACCCTCCAACACCCCCCACCCTACACTTCTGAACATGAAGCATCTGTCGCCCTTAGGAGGAACCCCCTTAAAACAACAACACACTAGTGAGTCTGGATGCTAAGCTAAAACGATTAGCAGAACCTGAACGTGGCGAAGATGGACCCCTCCATCTATGCGGATCAGAAATTCGTTAACTGCAGCAATTACATTTAGGACAACTTTATGCAACAGATGAAGACAAATATGTCCGGTAGCTAGTACGATAACCGGGTAGCTGAGCATGGTCGCGGCGGAGATTGACCGCTCCTGACATGCGGCTATGGTAGGGACCTCAGTTGCTGAAGCAGTGTGGGAGCCATAGCGCAGGCCCCCAGCCTCGGGTCCCAACTCAGTCCCCCTCGTCGTCGCCAGTTCCATGGAGCGCAGGGCTTCGTGACAAGTCCGAGTCAGACACGGCGGGGCGCAGTGCCTCGGAGTGGACCGGGATACGGCTCAAGTTGGTCAGGGAGCCGATCAAGGTGGGAGATGCAGAACCCCGGGACGGCGCGCGAGGAGGGGGCCGATGGGGCCCTGCGCCCGGTGATCGGGATGTTCCACCACTTCGGTCACCCTTCCTGCGGGACCTAGTTCGGCATCTCTGGGGTCGAGGCAGGGTCGGATGAGGCTGCGCAGGGTCTCGCCGAGCAGGGGAGGAGACCAACCGACCCAAGAGGGGCCGCTCCTCCATGAGCCAGGTCCAGGCCGCCTGGGGACTATCAAAGAATATTGCTTTGTCCTGAAAAACAACTCGGAGCCGGGTCGGGAAGAGGAGCCCATAGTGGAGACCCAAGGCACGGAGCTTCTGCTTAACTTCTTCGTAGGTTCGACGGTGGGCCTGCACCTCCCTGGTATAGTCTGGGAAGACCATGATCCTGTTATTTTGAAATGTTAGTGGACCCTTCGCTCTGGCAGCCGTAAGGATGGCGTCCCTGTCTCGGAAGTTGAAGATCCTCAGGATAATGGGCCGGGCAGGAGCCCCAGGCAGAGGGCGGGGAGCCAGGGAGCGGTGGGCCCGTTCAACCGCGAACCAGGGAGAGAGGGACTCTTTGGGCATCCATGATCCAACCCAGGTCTCCACGAACGTGTCTGCATGTCCTTGTTCAGCCCCCTCGGGAAATCCTATGAGGCGAAGGTTATTTCTCCTTGACCTGTTTTCGGCGTCTTCAGCCCGGCTGTGGAGCTCCGAGGCCTGGGTCTGGAGACGAGCCACCTGGGTTTTGAGTTGGCCTATGTCGTCTTCAGCCGTGGAGATGCGCGATTCCGCCTCCGTAATCCTAGCCGTGGCGTTGCGCAGGTCTTGCCGGATAAGGGCCATATCGACCCTCGCCGATCTTATTTTCAACTGAGGCCTGCAGGTGCTTATCGCCTGAAGGATAGTGGAGAGATCACCTCCGGCGGGGGCGGGAGTGTTGGACACCCCTCCTCCAGGATCCCGGTCATTCGTGGTGTACTGGTCCATCTTGGTTTGGGTGTGAGGGTTGGGGGTCTGCAGGGTGCGGGACCTGCCCATTGCACCGAAGGTGTAGTCCCCGACGCCCAGACCGTCGATACTCGGGCCCGGGCGCGCAGGTCGGCCCCCCCGGGGCTGGCAGGCTTTCGGGATGGTCCTGGATAGGCCCAACGTCCCAGGGCCGTTGGCAGCGCCCGCAAGGATCAGGAGACCTCACCCAGGGGTGGTCCGGCTGGTGTGAACAGGCCGCGGCAGCGGAGGGCCCGGGGCGAGCCCGTATCAGTCGAAAGTCCGCTATCAGCAGAAGGGAAGAAGAAGGGGAGGCCCCACGGCCGGGGAGCGGCGCCAGGCAGGCCAATCGTCAACACAGGTGGGCCTGAGGGCAACAGAGACAGACAACAGACGTCTAGGCTCGGCACCGAGCAGACCGCCGCCGCCCGGAGGGTGCGGCCGAAGAAGGGAGGCACAGAGCGGTCCAAGTCCTCAACAGGGCCAGGGCCAGGGACCCAGTGTGGGCAGGAGGTCCTGAGGATGCAGCGGTGACCAGTGGCAGGCCCAAGGAAGGAGTAGGCGACCATGCACGCACCACCACACGGGATTATGTCTGGGGTCCCCGGGGAGCCATCAGACCATCGTGTCCGGCTCGAGGGCGCCTCCAAGGGGGTCACCGCCGCCCGAAGTGGCGGCCGAGCAGCTCCGGTCGCACCCAGGGACCAGCGAGGGGGCCCAGCGGGCCGCGTCGCCACCTTCACTGCTCAGGATGACTACCTCTCTGCCCCAGGCCCAGGAGGGGTGTCCAGAGTGGGGGGGGAAGGAGGAGGGGGAGGGGGGAGAGGAGCCGTGCTAGTCCCAGGCCCCCCGCACCCCACCCGCTGCCCGACTGATGGCCGATTCCTCACCCCAACCCGGGTACCCCGGCCCCCCCACTCCTTACCTCCAAGCAGGTCGCGACATCACTCCCTCCACCGGCAGCCAGCCAGGCCCCGGGGCCCCAGGGGCGTCCAGGTCGCATGTAGGCTTCTTCAGCGCGCCCTCAGAGAGCCTCAGGGTCGACGACCGCCCACAGGATCAGCAGAGGCCGGCTGGGCCCAGGGGGCAACCGTGGGCACCACCTTCGACAGGCCGCCCAGCGGTCACCACATCGCAGCCCAGATGATGCGAGCACGGATCCCAGGGCCACTCAGGGCCGCAGCCCCAGAAGGAAGGGAGCAGACAGTTGGAAAGAGCAGGGCCCGGGGGGGGGGCTGATTCTCACCCCGCGCGGCCACCAATGCAGCGTTTAGGGTCCAGGCCCCCGCCCCCCCCGCTGCCCGATATGGCGGCCAATAACACGGCAGCGCCGTGGGGGGGCCGGGGTGATACGTCAGGATCCTCTGTGTTGGGCGCTGCAGAAACGCCGCCTCGCCCTGGCGGGTCGCCGCGCTATTCAGAGCCGATCCTCCAGGTCAGGGAGGGGGGGGAAGCAAACCGCCTCACAGCTCCCACGGGGCCAGCGCCCCGCAGCCAGTCCCCAGCCGACGTCCAACCCCCGCCTCGGGCCCGTGCCGCCCGGCGAGACGGCCGACACCACGGGAGGAGGAGCCAGGCGCCGCCGTGAGGGTCACCGCCAAAGGCGAGGGTCTGAATGAGTGCCCCGGTAAGGCGCCGAATATGGTAGCAGCGGGCCGGGATCAGCCGGAGGCCGCGCGGGGCCCAGGCCCGCATGGAGAAGGAGGCGGCAGGCGGCGGTCAAAGCCGCCCGGGGCTCACAGGGCCGCGCGCCTCCCAGGGTCCCCCAGGCCGGCGCCGACCACACAACAGGAGTCCAGGCAGCCCAGAGGCCGGTAGCAGGCAGCCGGTGCAATCAGGAGGAGGCCGCCATGCTG
This sequence comes from Calotriton arnoldi, assembly GCA_963921515.1. Classification (NCBI taxonomy): domain Eukaryota; kingdom Metazoa; phylum Chordata; class Amphibia; order Caudata; family Salamandridae; genus Calotriton; species Calotriton arnoldi. Next base: position 330,180 of record CAWUFW010000313.1, on the reverse strand, counting down.
AGAGTGATCGCCGACCCGGCAACCGGGTAAGTGCGGCGAGGCGCTAATTTCGGGGTCCCCACAGCCAGGGCCACCGGCAGCTAGATGGCGGGAGTGGGTGGCGCAGAGTCCCAGCGCTGTATGGCTGCTGCAGCAGGCGGATGGCGAGCGGATTGCGGAGGGGTCCGGGAGCACACTCAAGGTGCGACCGCCATCTTCGCTCGCTAGCAATTGCCGGCATACCAGCTAGTTAACCTGTCTGCTTTAATACAGTGCGCACTGTCTGCAATATGGTGCCTAACGTTACCCTTGAGGCTAATGTAGGCTCCCACCTCCTGCAACCTGTAGTTTCAATCCTCCAGTATTTTAAATGCTTTAACACCATTTTCCCCCAATTTGTGGGCCATCATCACCCTTGTTAGATGACCGCTTCCACAACCAGCCTATCTACTGGGGCTGTCAGGGCAGAGAATATTGTGCTTAACTGAAGCAACCCAAAACCTGCCCTTAGAGCAGGGTGCCCCCATGGGCGTCCGCAGAAATTTTTCCAGGGGGGGGCAAAATGTTAACGCCATCACCATCCTCCGACATGATGTGTGCCATATCATCCTCAAAAGGATGAATGCAAGTGGTGACCCACTGGAGTTTGAATGCTATATGTAACTGACACTAAGGTCTTTGTGGTATGACCATTAACACACTTCGTTCTATATATTAGAGACAGAAACTGCTAGACTGCATAGCGCACACACAAAATGTGGTTGCACGAACCTAAATCACAGCCAAAGCTCAACGCTTACCCCAAAAAAATCCCATAGAAGGTTCCATTTGAACCACAGCTTCACTTAGTTTCACAAAGCACAGAAAGCAGCCTGCAGGATTCTGTACCCCAGTTCCAAATTCGGCAGCTCTGGCCATAGTGCCACATCTTCTCCCCCACTGAACACCATACTCTACCACTAAAAGAAACTCGCACTGCCTTTAGATGCAATCCAATTGTGTCCCGCTATAAACGCCTGGAAGCAACTCAATTCAAATTATGCACTAGACAAGAGTAATCTTCTGTCTGAAAAAACAGTAACAACCTCCTGGAAAAAGCAAACACTCACAGGGAATGCAAGACTAAGTAAGGTATGTGAAATGTAAGCATGGAACAACATGCTTACCTTAATGCTTGTGCACTTGTTATTCAGAAATCAATGTGTGTTTTTGCCTGAAAAGCTAAGGACATGACTACAGGGCCCGGAAGGGACCCGCTTCAATGTCCATTGCTAGATCCTTACAAAACATAAGGAGTATGGTTTTAAAAGACCACATTCATGAACATAAAGCTGCAGTACACTACACATTTCATAAACTACTAAAAGGAAAACAGCTGATAAGGATCACATGAAACATTTTCTACACCACGCATTAACCAGATATCGCAGTACCTCCAGGAATGGTGAACTTCCTCACCTGAGGAAAAAAATGCCATTCAAAGACCAGAAAAATGAAAGTAATGCTGCCTTCACTGGGAAAGTCTGTTGACGCTAAGGTGTTTGGGTGTGAATAAAACCAATCTGGCAACTTTTTGACCACTCTGTCTTGCTCATCCATCCAGCCATTTACCCTTTCACTCATCCAGTCACCCTTTCACGTACTCATCCATCCACCTAGTCGCTCATCCTTCCACTCATTCACCCTTTCAGGCATCCACACATCCATCCTCCCTTTCTCTCTCAATCGACCCTTTCACTTAGCCATCCAGCCAACCATCCATCTACTCATCCACTCATGAATCCATCTATTGACCCTATCACTCATCCATCCTTTCAATCATCCATCCATCTTTTCTCTCATCCATCCACCCATTCACTCCTTCACTCATCTATCCAACCTTTTTCCCATGTACCCTCCCTTTCACTCACTCATCCATCCTTACATCCTCCCTTTCATTCATCTGTCCATCCATTCACCCTTTCACTTATCGATTCATCAATCCATCCATCATTTCACTCATCCATTCACCCATCCTTCCTCTCATTATCCATCCATTCACCCTTTCATTCATCCATTCACCCTTTCACTAATCCATCCAGCCATCCACCCATCCCTTCACTTACTCTCTCACCCACCTTTTCACATTAAGTATGAGCTGAGCCTTCGTCTGCAGAGTTGCAGACAGAAGAGACCCATCAGGAACTCACCCTCGTTGTAGTTCCTAAAGCAAAGGGAGGTGTTCAAGATGCCCCTGCACACAGTCAATCTGAAACTTTGGAAGTCATGAGTCATGCATGATGCACAGTGCCAGGACGTGAGGTGGCTGTGGCATGGTGTTGTTTCCAGGGCTTTAAGTGGGGGTCTCTCCAAAGGGGTTGTTCGATTTAATTAAGGGCGTAGCTTGAAACACCTAAGCTAAAATTCTGTGCTTAGCATAGTGTGCCGCCCGACTGGTATTTTGCTGCTTCTGTCATTGCATTCAGATATATAATACAGCAGGTAATGTTACACCTACAACAAGCCAGAACTATAGGCTTTGTCAATGGTTGTTAGTTGCATAAAATAAAAAAGCAGCAACCATGGATTCGTTGAATATAATATTGAAAATGGTTCAGTTCTAAAATGATGAGACTGTGAAAGACGGTGACCTATAACCCTTTTAACTTCTTTTACCGCCTTATTTTGATTAACTGGATTCTCTCGTAACAGCATGGGCGTTTTCGTACATTTCTTCCTTCTGACAGGATGCCCGAGGCTGGAGGAGGCCCACCACACGCTTTACCAGCTAGACTGGCCCATTGTCATTCTGTATGTGGCAATCAGCTGCATACAGAATTACAATGGGCGGGGTGGAGCTGCTCTTGCGCTCAGAGGAGTGCAAGGCGGCCCCGTCAAGGCATTGAGGATTCTCACAGGGGAACAGTGATGTTCCCCAAAGGCCAAAATTACGGACAAAAGGCGGCCGGCTGGGTGATCCAAGGGGGGGCAAGCGCCCCTCCTTGCCACCCCCTGCGGACGCCCATGGGTGCCCCTACTCTGTTGCAGTTGCCCAGATATTTGCACCGGACCCTTTGGCTTGCTTAACTAAAGCTCGATCCCGTGACCCTTGGAGCTCAATCCCGCTATAGACCTAGTTCACTTTGTTATCCCTGGAATGATTGCCCTCCACAAATTCAAGTCCGTATTCAGCTTACCTTCTAATCACCTTAAAATGCAGGGTGGGACATACCAACCCCACATGACCAGGGGGGCATGTGTATAACACCAATGATACTGTCAGAATCTAAGGTTCCCAGGTTCAAGTATTGCCGCAGCCCCCTTTTGAGGGTCTGCTGAGACCACACTGCCTCACAGCATGTTACCCCGCTACCTCATGCAGCTCCATTAATGTCCTGGTGTGTCCCTGAAAAACACCTGACAGGATGAACTGTCTGATGAACCAGGAATAAGTGATAATAAGCAAGTGTGTCCTCATGTACTTGCCATGAATCCCTCCTGTCTTACAGAAATTACGCCTGTTCAGCTCCTTCTGAGGGGACTTCCCTTTTGCTTAACTGCTAGCACCGAGTGCAGTTGCGACATTAAATGGGTAACATCCCGGTTTGTGCCCACCTTAATGTGCCATGCTGGGAGCAACTAGGCACCCCACATACCTTGTTTCCCCAATTGTTGGGACAGCAGCACCCTATGTTGGCTGCCAGCGTCCCCAACCAGCCTGGCTAGTCCGGCTCTCCGGGCAGGGCATTAGAGCTTAACGGAAGCAACATGGAGCCTACCCTTGGTTCTAGGATGCACTTACATCGCCATGTTGACCAGAGATTGCACAAACCTTCTTGATTGCTAAACCCTAGTGAACCCCCTAATAGTGTCACATCTGGTTTGAAAGGGTATATGTATTGTGCCCACTATTAGCGCCACCGCACCCTTTCGTTGAGTGACAACTGACGCAGTCCACCCTGCAGCTGACCCTGTTGCTTAATACGGCCCCTTAATGCCCTTGCCTGTCATTCAACGACCCTGGCAACATAATGCCCAGCAGCTTGGTGAAGAGGGTTTTTGATCCCAGCGTACGACCCGGCTCATACTAGTTTGCACAGTCCCGGTTAGCCTAGGTGAAGGTTCCCTCTAAGCCCTGTATGGGGCCTATTTCACACTTAAAGAAATGCCTATTCTCTTGAATTTAGAGTGATGCAAGATTGAACTGGCGGCTACCATTCTTACTCACACCTGCATATACTAGGCTCAGAACACGGAACACTTGCTCTATAATCTCTTGGATTCCAGCCTGGCATTCCTATGTCCAGCTATACCAATCGATAATGGCTCTACTTGATCATACTGACCGAAAGACACATCAACCCCGCGGAGACACGGTGGGGATGCTAACCTGCCCCAAACTCTGCGGAAACAACAGCATGTGCAAGCTAGCGACAAACATCTGAAAAGCTGCCAACCAACAAACCATCCCCAGCACCCGGGGGGCATGCCGCCATTCCTTGGCCTGTACACTGACCGAGCTTAAGATTAATAATGGTATCGAAGGACCCATCTCTGAGCGCATGCTTGCAACACTATCCACTGCCTCACCCTAGTCAGTAAAACCACTGCGGGTAGCATGCAAAGCTAAGCCCATGCATAAATCACCTGCCAATGCGAGCGGACCAAGCATTCGCCGCTCCCTAAGCCATCGGAACTGTCGATGGTATGCACTTTTCCTCCCTTATCACAAATAAGAGGACCTCAAAATAAATGACCTTGTACATCACCTGTTCCTGTGTTTAATTTAATAAACTATAATGCTGTTCATTTGTAATAGGAACCCAGGTCACCCAAAGAGTGCACATATCAACTGATTTACCTCTTGCTCCCCCTTGGTATTATTGTCAGGGAGGAGGGAAGAATTAATGTTTGTAAATTAACCAAATGCCTTGGTACGTGAACGTCCGCTGGTCGCACTAGTCAATGTAGCGATTATTTAAATTAATAATAATGTGCATATGAATAAAACTATGAACAGGCAGCTGAGAATTGAGCCAGTCACTACCCTAGGTGAAGTCATGCCCTCCCAAACTTCTGCTAGTATACCAGGGAGCAGACAAGACAGTGGGAACAGGAGGGGAACAATATGTATCAATACCTGCCCTTTCTTGAATACTGGGAATGCCAAATGTTCTTTAATACATTGTAGCCTATTTGTGCTTTAACTTAAACTTACTACTCCAGCCCAGTTTGACCCCAACTTTGGGACAACTTTGGTAGTAACCATGCCCTTAATGGTACGTGACATTCTACAAGCACTGCGCAGAACTCCCCATGACCACTGGAGACTCCTCTGGTGACGCATGCAGCCGGGTGGGGGTGAAGGGCTCATCCTTTTAAAGAGTCAGACCTCGTTATACTGCGAAAGAAGCACGTGCGGCACTCGAATGAGACAAAATAACTATTCTTTGCAAAAAAGAGCCTGTCCGTAACTATTGTCTATATTGGGACAAAAGATGAACCATGATATTATCACTGATCAAGTCTGTGATGTCAGTCGCTACCTCTGGCATATTCTCATAAATCGCCATATATGACTGACACCGCACTCTCATCCTATGCTTTGTGTGATCTTGGCCCACTTTAGTGTGAGCAGAGCCCCGCGATGCATACTTGGCTTCATGGTCGATAATGCACAACTACCCCCCTCCCATCAAGTTGGGTTGCACAGTACATAGTAAGTACCTCCTAATCCTACACTGCGGAGCGAGCCCACTGTATTCACCAAATTCCTTCACAATTTCCGCTTCGGGCTGTAATTGGGAACACGCTCACCCCATGGAATCTTTGCGCTGCATAACATGTTTATTGTTACACAACTCCATGGCACTCGTTTTATCGACCTCAGAAGGATAAATGCTGAGTGGACCCACCAGGATCTGAACCTGTGACCATAAGGTTGAAACAAGCCGGCTCCACCACAACGCAGCGCGGCTCTTTCTGAAGTCCAGGGTTGACTTTGTCACCCTGTGTATTTCACAAAACGAAGCTGGAGCTTAATGCTAAGCTCAAATCTGTAAGGGGTGTATCCCTGTGCTATGTTGGCAGGGGTGAGAGTGTTTGAGTCCCTCCCCCTGTAGTATACAAAACCAAACGTAATAGCCTGTATGCGAAGTACATGATACACAATAATTGTAGCGAGACTTATGCACCCTAACAGCCAACCCTGTAAGGGGCGACAGCGGCACCCCTCCCCTAGCCAAGGAGAAAAGTGTGTAGCAGTCCCACCTAGTGGGCTGACACTTAAGCCATCGATGGTTGATACTCCCGTGCACGCACCCTAAGCGTACACCGCGCCAAGGCCTCCTCAGGCTAACGGCTAGGATGGGACTCCGATCAGGCCCCGCAGCGGCTATGCCGGCAGCACAGGCTGCAACACCATCCTCTGAATGCCAGCGCGAACTCGCTTCCATTGCCGCATCGGTCGAATCCCCATAAATGAACTCAAGTAGGAGAGGGGGGGGGGTGTCGCGGCCCTCCCCGCCCCCACCCACCCCATCAGGCGTACGCGGGACAGGGCTCGAGCACCGGCCCCGCCGTGATATCGCGGCGTTACCCCTAAATGCACCTCACGTGCGGGGCAGCCGCCATTACTGCGAACGAGCACATCCGTTGAAGGTAAAAGCAATAATAATCTCCAGCAAGGCATAATAACCATTTGCTTGGTTACGACCCTTTCCACCCAGCGCCGCAATACTACCCCTAAATGCATCCCGTGAGAGGCGGCCATGACGACGAGGCACCATGCACCTGGCTCAGAACGCTTGTCTTGTCGCTGGGGGATGAAACGTACCAGGCCATAGCAAGAGGGAAGGCCCATCTTCTGTGTTCACTGGTTGTTGCCAATACGCAGCTTATTAAACCAGTCAAATTAAAGCCAATGTGCCTCGCCTTTCAATGCATTATCCGACCTATTAGCTGTGCTGTTTGCCGATGCATAACCGCCTGTCCAACCCCAGGCCTGCAATGAGCTATCCCCTTAGCGCACATGCATCAATAAGCCATTAATTCCCAGCTAGCAGGCGCTTATCTTGGAGTTATGAACTGAAACAAATATGCACACCACAATTGAAAGAGTAAAAGGAGTGGCTTTAAGAAATTGGAGCTGTAATGCCTCCCAAAAGAAAAGACAACTGTGATTTTTACAATATAACGTGACTGAGCGGGAAGGTCTGCAATACAGAGTAACCTGTGAGCCTGAAATGTGGCTGCATTTGAAACAAGCATATTACCTGATTGCTGCTATACGCTGTAATCAGTATTTTTGCCCCGGGCGGCGCTGTTGCGGCTGGCCACTTATGCTTTCAATATTTTTGTGGGACACTACGGCCCCCCCGCGCCACCCCAGGCCTGCTCCGCCATCCAGTTACATACCGTACACAAAAAAAGAAGCTACTAACAGCACACCATTGAAACATATGTATTATCCAGAAATAGTACTGGTCCAAAATCGAGTCAGCTGATAATGGAATTGCTCATGTATAATGTGGACGATACGAGAATATCCAATATAAGCAAATCAATCCAGTGAGATCGTCAGTCGAGATTTCATATTCTTTATTATTGTCCAATGGTTAAAAATTTCCCAGCACACGATAGCCGACACGTGTTTCGTCTTAACTAAGACTTTTTCAAGGCAAATTTGGGAATCTTGAAAATCTGGAGTCAGAGAACGGATGCGTCCCTCCAACACATCCCCTGTAAGAAGTAGGTATGCAAGTGGAGATGTCACAACAAATACTGAGGGAGACACAAGAATACGTATCTCTACCACACTTGAAATCCGTTGATATAAGGGATCCCAAGAAAACGAAGCTATGAAAGCACTGATATATCCTTGGGGTGAGCTCCAATAAGTCAAGTAGAAACGTCGAAGACCAAATGGTATTGGTGCTCACTGCAAAAACGTGGCAAACGCTAATAGAGTGTAGCTGGAGTCCAAAGTATCTCCATAGATCCTGAATTCCATGGGGTACAACCTTGATAAGTGACCCCTTCAAGGGCGAGAAACCCGTCCAAACACACACGTGTAAGTGGTCGCGGTATCTATGGAGATACTTTGGACTCCAGCTACACTCTATTAGCGTTTGCCACGTTTTTGCAGTGAGCACCAATACCATTTGGTCTTCGACGTTTCTACTTGACTTATTGGAGCTCACCCCACGGATATATCAGTGCTTTCATAGCTTCGTTTTCTTGGGATCCCTTATATCAACGGATTTCAAGTGTGGTAGAGATACATATTCTTGTGTCTCCCTCAGTATTTGTTGTGACATCTCCACTTGGATACCTACTTCTTACAGGGGATGTGTTGGAGGGACGCATCCGTTCTCTGACTCCAGATTTTCAAGATTCCCAAATTTGCCTTGAAAAAGTCTTAGTTAAGACGAAACACGTGTCGGCTATCGTGTGCTGGGAAATTTTTAACCATTGGACAATAATAAAGAATATGAAATCTCGACTGACGATCTCACTGGATTGATTTGCTTATATTGGATATTCTCGTATCGTCCACATTATACATGAGCAATTCCATTATCAGCTGACTCGATTTTGGACCAGTACTATTTCTGGATAATACATATGTTTCAATGGTGTGCTGTTAGTAGCTTCTTTTTGTGTTTAGTTATATGCATGTTAAAGTCTTAATGTGCAGTTGACACCTCTAGGTAGTAGGTGTGTGAAGCTGATTTAGCACCTGGTTGCCAATTTAGCAACATTTAATGAATATCTCACGCCAATTATTGATGCTTTGAAATACGTGTACTTAGTGGATGTGCAGTCTTTTCCCTTAAAGGGAACACTACTACCTGTTTTTTGCGTTGAATACAGTTACATACCGTGCCCATGCACCGGAAACCCGCAAAGTGTATCCCCGGCCACAACCATATACCAAAGTATATCCCCGGCCACAACCATATATCAAACGGGATTTGGAAGTGTTTCGGGCGAGCCTAAGAAAACATCCTCTTAGACGAACCGCAGGCCCCCCCTGTGAGGCCGAGGGTAATGTGAAAAGTACCGTGGGAGTCACTGCTCCCCAAACAGCTTGCAGTTACAAATGCACACAAGCGGCCTCATCCCTGGAGTAAGGGCTTGTCTTTACCCCCCTCGCTTAAGGGGGCAGCTGCCTCGCAGCGCGGCGACGATCCTGATAGTCCGCGAATGCGCTATTAAACGTTGAGCATCCAATAGATCCGCACCACGCGTCACCTGCTCGACCGTACCTGCCTCCCTGGCACTACGGACCTAATAGCACCGAGCGCAGACAAGCATGAAGTTCAAGAGCGATGGTTGCGCCTGAAGCCCAGCTGCACCCCCACCACCCCTTTGAAGCTTGTCAACATTGATCAGCGCCAAGCGGGAGGCAGCAACGAGGCGCCCCTTGCAAGGGGTAAACAGTGAGAAGGGAACAGACTACAGGCAGAGATGGAAGCCAGGCTGGCGTTGGCATTTCTACTCTAGTTCATACAGTTGAGCTCGGATGCGGCAGTCTAACAAACACCTGTGTTGGTGCAGCACTGGTCCCAGCTCGCTTTGCTTCAGAAGAATGGGATGTGTGCTCTTCTACAGCTCACTGGGTTTATTGCATGTGGGACGGTGTTTTAGATGGAAATGGAGAAGTCCTGGTACTGAGTATCCACAGTACCAGTTGTCTCCTCGAAAGTTCAGACACTCTTCAATTAAATAAATGTACATGGGCGTCCGCAGGGGGTGGCAAGGAGGGGCGCTTGCCCCCCCTTGGATCACCCAGCCGGCCGCCTTTTGTCCGTAATTTTGGCCTTTGGGGAACATCACTGTTCCCCTGTGAGAATCCTCAATGCCTTGACGGGGCCGCCTTGCACTCCTCTGAGCGCAAGAGCAGCTCCACCCCGCCCATTGTAATTCTGTATGCAGCTGATTGCCACATACAGAATGACAATGGGCCAGTCTGGCTGGTAAAGCGTGTGGTGGGCCTCCTCCAGCCTCGGGCATCCTGTCAGAAGGAAGAAATGTACGAAAACGCCCATGCTGTTACGAGAGAATCCAGTTAATCAAAATAAGGCGGTAAAAGAAGTTAAAAGGGTTATAGGTCACCGTCTTTCACAGTCTCATCATTTTAGAACTGAACCATTTTCAATATTAAATTCAACGAATCCATGGTTGCTGCTTTTTTATTTTATGCAACTAACAACCATTGACAAAGCCTATAGTTCTGGCTTGTTGTAGGTGTAACATTACCTGCTGTATTATATATCTGAATGCAATGACAGAAGCAGCAAAATACCAGTCGGGCGGCACACTATGCTAAGCACAGAATTTTAGCTTAGGTGTTTCAAGCTACGCCCTTAATTAAATCGAACAACCCCTTTGGAGAGACCCCCACTTAAAGCCCTGGAAACAACACCATGCCACAGCCACCTCACGTCCTGGCACTGTGCATCATGCATGACTCATGACTTCCAAAGTTTCAGATTGACTGTGTGCAGGGGCATCTTGAACACCTCCCTTTGCTTTAGGAACTACAACGAGGGGTGAGTTCCTGATGGGTCTCTTCTGTCTGCAACTCTGCAGACGAAGGCTCAGCTCATACTTAATGTGAAAAGGTGGGTGAGAGAGTAAGTGAAGGGATGGGTGGATGGCTGGATGGATTAGTGAAAGGGTGAATGGATGAATGAAAGGGTGAATGGATGGATAATGAGAGGAAGGATGGGTGAATGGATGAGTGAAATGATGGATGGATTGATGAATCGATAAGTGAAAGGGTGAATGGATGGACAGATGAATGAAAGGGAGGATGTAAGGATGGATGAGTGAGTGAAAGGGAGGGTACATGGGAAAAAGGTTGGATAGATGAGTGAAGGAGTGAATGGGTGGATGGATGAGAGAAAAGATGGATGGATGATTGAAAGGATGGATGAGTGATAGGGTCAATAGATGGATTCATGAGTGGATGAGTAGATGGATGGTTGGGTGGATGGCTAAGTGAAAGGGTCGATTGAGAGAGAAAGGGAGGATGGATGTGTGGATGCCTGAAAGGGTGAATGAGTGGAAGGATGAGTGACTAGGTGGATGGATGAGTACGTGAAAGGGTGACTGGATGAGTGAAAGGGTAAATGGCTGGATGGATGAGCAAGACAGAGTGGTCAAAAAGTTGCCAGATTGGTTTTATTCACACCCAAACACCTTAGCGTCAACAGACTTTCCCAGTGAAGGCAGCATTACTTTCATTTTTCTGGTCTTTGAATGGCATTTTTTTCCTCAGGTGAGGAAGTTCACCATTCCTGGAGGTACTGCGATATCTGGTTAATGCGTGGTGTAGAAAATGTTTCATGTGATCCTTATCAGCTGTTTTCCTTTTAGTAGTTTATGAAATGTGTAGTGTACTGCAGCTTTATGTTCATGAATGTGGTCTTTTAAAACCATACTTCTTATGTTTTGTAAGGATCTAGCAATGGACATTGAAACGGGTCCCTTCCGGGCCCTGTAGTCATGTCCTTAGCTTTTCAGGCAAAACACACACATTGATTTCTGAATAACAAGTGCACAAGCATTAAGGTAAGCATGTTGTTCCATGCTTACATTTCACATACCTTACTTAGTCTTGCATTCCCTGTGAGTGTTTGCTTTTTCCAGGAGGTTGTTACGTTTTTTCAGACAGAAGATTACTCTTGTCTAGTGCATAATTTGAATTGAGTTGCTTCCAGGCGTTTATAGCGGGACACAATTGGATTGCATCTAAAGGCAGTGCGAGTTTCTTTTAGTGGTAGAGTATGGTGTTCAGTGGGGGAGAAGATGTGGCACTATGGCCAGAGCTGCCGAATTTGGAACTGGGGTACAGAATCCTGCAGGCTGCTTTCTGTGCTTTGTGAAACTAAGTGAAGCTGTGGTTCAAATGGAACCTTCTATGGGATTTTTTTGGGGTAAGCGTTGAGCTTTGGCTGTGATTTAGGTTCGTGCAACCACATTTTGTGTGTGCGCTATGCAGTCTAGCAGTTTCTGTCTCTAATATATAGAACGAAGTGTGTTAATGGTCATACCACAAAGACCTTAGTGTCAGTTACATATAGCATTCAAACTCCAGTGGGTCACCACTTGCATTCATCCTTTTGAGGATGATATGGCACACATCATGTCGGAGGATGGTGATGGCGTTAACATTTTGCCCCCCCCTGGAAAAATTTCTGCGGACGCCCATGTAAATGTATTAAACAGTGCTTTAAATGGGAAATTAGAAGTGCCGGTACTCACTAATTAGACTGGGTAGGTATTTAGGGGCGTGTCTAGGGGCGTGTCTGGGGGGCGTGTCTGTGAGCCAGGAATTTAATAATAGCCACATAAGTAAGCTTTAACGCAAATGCTCTGATTGTCATGTAAAGCGCTTAAATGCCCATGGGCCAAATTCGCGCAAAATCAAACTGCCTCCTTACATAAGAGACATGGCAAGCATCAGCTTCTATGTCATACGTGCAGAGCCTAATTTTTGGCAGTTTGATATTGCGCGAATTTGGGCCATGGGCATTTAAGCGATTTACATACAATCAGAACATCTGCATTAAAGCTTACTTTTTAAGACCCCTGGTTAAGGGAGTTGTCCAGAACCACAGGATGATGAGCGGACGTCGGGATTCGACCCTGGTTCTTCAGTTCCACTCTCGGCACCTCTGACCATATCCTCATTCTTGTTGCGATGCCAATGAGAACCAGAGCCGCAACTAGAGTCAAATTTCAGGGGGGGGCGGCAATTCTTTCAGCAATAGGCAGCAGAGATGCAGGGGATCTAAGAAGGGGTGAGAAACAACAAAGCCTCATTAAAAAGCAATTGGTCTTTTAAAGACCTGTGAAGTACTCGGGTGCGGCTGTGTGCGCGCCCGGTAAACTGTCTCATCCCGGGCTGCCACACGACGGGGGAGGGGTGGGGGGGGGGTGTCTGAAGCCCTTTGATCCCAATGGGCTTACTCGCCTGATGAGAACCTAACACTGCAGGAGCACCCCAGCACAGAAATACACAGGCTGTTGCCAGCCAGAGCAGCACCTCAACACGCACCATCTGTTGCACGTACCTGTACTTCAGGGCCTGAGCCCTGCTGCTTCAAGGAGTACCGGTACTCTCCTTGCCCGAAAATAAGTTCCGGTACTCAGGGGGAGAAAACTGAGAAGTGCCGGTACTCAGTACCGGTGAGTACCGGCCCATTTAAAGCACTGGTATTACATCAGTGCTGAGAATTGCAGTTACTCTCAGTTCCATTTTAAAGCAGTGTAGTATCCCCCGCACTTTTGCGGCCTCAAGCCCGCGGCCCCTCCCCCGTCACCAGGAGGGCCGGAAACAATTCGCAGGCTGCACGAGGTGAGTAGGGAGGTCGGACCCCTGGTGCTGCAGTTTGTACCCGGGTGGGAGAAGCCCCCAGGCTGCAGCGGACTCGGAGCACCGCTGAAGCACCACCGGCGCACCAAAAGCCCACAGCAGGGGAGGTGCATGGCAAAACTGCAACACCCCTACCAAGACGAGCAAAGCGTCCGCCCGGGCTGACCACCACCGAACCCAAGGGGTAGTCATTTCCCCCCACGCTCCCCGAACCGGTTGGCGGGCCCTTACAGCAGGCGCACTCAGAGAAACCAAGACATGCCCAGCCTGCACACCTCCTCGCTATGCTGATTTGTTCAAACTCCTCTGCTGCTGCCGTGATCGGGCAAGGAGCAAGACCGGGACGACCACAGCGCGACTAAACGGCGTGCCCTCGGCGGTGCAACCCGCGATCTCACACAGACGGCGGGGCAGGGCGTTTAGAGATGCAAACGTCGCTCTCCCTCTTTACACTGGGGCACATCCTCCAATCAGGCCAACAACCCCACAACGTGGCGGCGGCCGTGCATCCACGGCAGTGCACCCAGCCCGCCCGCAATACACTCTGAGGCCATGCCTGCTCTCTGCCATTACTGGCCCCCCTTTCCGAGATGGATGGAGGCCTCACAGTAACCAGCGATATCCAAACGTGAGGCCCCCCACTCTGCCGCTCCCTTGTTCCCCCGATCTCGCACCACCACATCGAGCCAAACTGTAGGCCGAGCAACTGCACTCAAAGGGTGGTGGGGGTGGACAACCGGCCCCAGAGGCCCAAACTCACCCAACCAAACCAACTCCAAAGCAGGGACCGCCAGCGAAGAGATCCCGGGCCCGATAAACGGCGTTAAATCCCTGACAATAAAGGCCCAAAAAGAACTTCCCTGCCCCCAAACTCACCGCGCACGCCGACGACCCCCTGGCCCGGGTTCATGCAGCTCGAGGCGCGCTGCAAACACAGCGTATCCAGCGGGGGAGGGAAGAAACCGCAACAACGCCGGCCGACGCGAGACAACCAGTCAAGACGGCGTGTCTGGCGCAAAGAGGACGCCAGAGAGGCGGAGGGAGGCATAAGTACCCTCCCCCGACCTCTGTGCGCCGGAAGTGACGCGCCTAGCGCGCCAAGGCGAAGGACCCCTTCCCGGAGTCCAACCCCTAGACCAGGAGGGGTGGCGTTTGTGCCCAAATGGCACTAAAGGGCCGCCCTTTTAGGTGGCCCCACGTGCAGCCGCATTTAACCCATTTTCCCCAGCCCTCTCCCAGGGACATTCTGACCATGACAGTGTGCAGGTAGTACCAGTGTAGGGTGTCGAAGGCCTTCTGGATGTCTAAGGAGAGAACTGTTGCCTCTACCCCATAGGCTGTGGTGTTCTGGACAGTATGTGGTACAGGTGGAGGAGATTATAAGAGGTGCTTCGTTTAGGTATGAATCCGTTTTGGTCCTCATGTACTATGGCAGGAAGATGAGGCAGGAGGCGGTTGAACAGCACTTTACTTAGAAACTTGTAGTCAAGATTAAGTATTGAGAGGGGTTGGTAAGCAGACACATCCGTGAGTTCTCCGACGACTTGGGCACGGACACTATTAGGGCTTCCCTAGTGATTTCAGGTAGGGTTCCACGTTCCAATGCCTGCGCATACATCTCTGCCTGCTGCTGGACCAATTGAGCTGGAAAGATCTGATAAGACTCAGGCCGGCAGGCCATCAGTCCAGAGGGTCTTCCCTCAGGCTAGGGCCTTAATGAAAGCTTAAATTCTGTGATGGGGGTCCCCCAATGTGTCACCATTTTCTGCTGACAATTAGGGTAGTTGTGCCACGGCTAGGAATGCATCAAGTACAGCTTCTTTGACCTGCTCAGGTGCCTCGTAGAGCGCCCTGTAGTGGTCGGCGGACACTGTGTGGATCTATTCCTGCTTGTACACTGGGTTTCCCTTTGTACCCATAATCTGAGTAATGGGGCACCCTTTGTCCTCGGGACGGACTAGCCACACCAGCAATCTACGCACCTTCCCCCCCCCGTCTGCATGCCCCCTGGTCAGGTATTTGCGCCACTTCAGGGCCCTCAGCTTCTCCACCACTGCGGCATGCCTTGCCATTTCTTCCCGCAGTGGCAACTTAACAGTGGGGTAGTCCAGGAGCATTCTCTCAAGTCTGCATATGTCGTCGTCTAGGGTAGTCAGCTCATTCCGAAGCGCACGTTCCAACCCCACCAATTGCATTCCACTCAACATTAGCATGAGAGGCAGTGTGTGTGTTCATTCTAAAGTACTCTGAGATTGTCTCCCCCAGAGGGTCTGGGAAAGTGGGCTCATGTAGGTAACCATGGTAGAGGCGCCAGGTGGGAATAGCGTTGTGTGATGCCCCCATTGCAGCGTGGCCAATAGGGGTTTATAATATGATATTGTGCAGCATAGTTACTCTGTGGGTGCGAACTGTGCAGCCAGATTCCAGGAGCACAATATTTTATCCAGACGCACGTACAAGTCATGCCCTGTAGATTAAAATGAATACTCTCTACACCCCACATTCTGGGACTACCACAAGTTGAGTAAGTGCTAGCGTTCTGTCCAATCCTTAAACTTCTGTACAGCCCACACCATCAGACAGTCTTGGAGTAGTGGGACGGATCTGTACAGGTTGATGTCTGCTACACAATTGTAGTAACCCCCCCAGTAGCAGTGGCACATCATTGATCATTAGAAAGGTCATGGGTGAGAGCACCAAAGAATGGGGCCTGGCCCACATTTAGGGCATAGACACTACCCCGTATGATCCAGTACCCATTAAGTCTTCCCAGCAGGAGGGTGTAACGGCCATCCTGGTCGATGTGGTCGATGTGGGTCCTCTCGACCTCAAGGGGGACCCCAGCTCACACCCAGAGTAGTACCCCCCTAGAAAATGCAGAATATCTGGAGGCATAGATACCCCATCTCCATCACCTTTGCAGTCTAGGTATCTCAGCTCCAGTTCGGTATGTCTTCTGGAGGAGAGCCATGTCCACCCCTCTGCATTGTAAGAAGGACAGTACTCTTTGGGGCATATTCACAAGGAGCTATCGCCGAATTAACGACACTTTATCACAGCCAAAGTCGTGATAAATTTACCCTCCCCATTCACAAGCCGGTGCTAACAGCCCACAGCACCAGTTTACCCGCGATAGCAGCCGCAAAAAACATCGCCACAGAGGACCCTCGCAAATATCGCTAATGAGATGCAGAGTAGGCGTTCCCGTGACAAAAGCCGAGACAACAGCACACCTCAACATTCACAACGACCAGCCACATCCGCGATAAAAACACAAAACAGGCGATAAGGCGCGTTAGCACCAGGAAATCTACACCTGCTCTGACCTGGTGTAAACTCGGACGGCAGCCTGCAAACCAAAAGGGAGCACAGCCCAGGGCTACATCGGAAGGGCAACAGATGCCATGGAGCCACCCATGATGCGGCCTGGACACCCAAGAGGGCCACAACACCCGCACCCCCCCGACCAAAGACATGCCACATCAGCCACACCTAAACATGTACAGAATATTCCGCTTGATGCCGCACAGCCACAACTGGTGACATGGATGTGTCGCCACAGAAATGACCAGCACACATTCACTTTCGAAGCAACAAATGAAACTTTATTAAAATAGAACAACTAAATGAAATGAAGACACATGGCTGCTCCCCTCCGGACAATACGTAGGTCACAGCCTGTAAGACAAAAAACATGATGAGAAGGTGTGTCCTGCGCACATCAGAGGACAGAGAGAGAGCGAAGGAGAGAGAGAGGAAGAGAGGGAGGGAGAGAGAGAGGAAGAGAGGGAGAGAGAGAGAGAGAGGGAGAAGAGGAGAGAGAGAGGAAGAGAGAGAGGAAAAGAGAGAGAGAGAGAGAGAGAGAGAGAGGAGAGAGAGAGGAAGAGAGGGAGAGAGAGAGATAGTGCAGCCCCTGCGCACCCAGGCCACACTGCTCACCTGCTGCCACCGGTGTGTCTCCAACCACGTGCCGGTATGTATAGCAGGACACCAGGTCACACATCTGAGTCAGAGCCGTCAGCTGAAACAGAGCCCAGATACATGACTGGCACAGTACACACACTTGCACAAGACAACATCGCCTGCCTGCCCATGCACACCCAGGCAGAGGCACCCCAACCTCCCCCGCCGCCCATCAGAGCATGCCCGCCCATGCACAGCCAGGCCCCAATGCTCACCTTCCGCCATCTGCGCGTAGACAGGAGGTCCCACCACGTGCCGCTGCAAGCCACAAGCCCGGGGCCCACGGACATGGCACCCTCCACATCATGCAGCCCCACTCCGCAGGCCACCAGGTCTCATGTTTGGTGCTGGGTCTTGATTACTCCATGGGAGAGGACATACCAGTGCACCAGGCACCATTGCAGGCTGCACACCTGCTCAGTCCAATGGGTGCCACCAACTCTGGGATCCCGGAAGCGTCGCCACGTGGCGGTAGGCCCGCGGTGCCCGCTGGCTCTGGCCTACACTGCGGTCCAGCAGGGCACCCAAAACCTGAGCTGTCTGGACCTCCGGGACGGGGCATCATCGCAGGCTGCACACCCGCTCAGCAGCTCAAGGTGCCACTGACTCAGTGCACCCAAAGTCACCGTCCCGTGGCGGGGTGCCTGTGCCGTCCGCAAGGCCCCGGGTGCCACTAACCCTGTGCAACACCAGTCCGCGCCACGTGGTGGTAGGCCCGTGCCATCCGCAAGGCCCCGGGTGCCACTAACCCTGTGCAACACCAGTCTGTGCCACGTGGTGGTAGGCCCGTGCCGTCCGCAAGGCCCCGGGTGCCACTAACCCTGTGCGCAACAACTCATGGGCCCTACATGTGTGAGAACCGTGGAGCGGCCGTCATCCAGACACCACCGGAAGAGGGGAATGTGACGTCGTCGGCCCCTTATGTTGGCGCAGTCACATGGCCTGTGACGCCTGTCCAGGATGGGTGTGGTGTGTGTGAAACCTGCCCTCAGGGAGTGGCTGTGACATTCTGACAACTAGACCAGTGACCTGCACACCACCAGCGAGTACGGCTGCGACGGGTAGCAATGAGGGCCCCCCCTCGGGGCGTTAGCGGAGTGGTCTGGCCTGCCGTACGCCCGACCAGCGCAGGGCTTGCAACAATGACTCGTGTGATCTGGGCGTGGTCCAGTCCGTGTCCGGACAAGGAAGTGACTGATGCATGTGTCCCTGTTGTAGTGTGCACGGGACCCGGTACACAAAATGCAATGTTGCACCCTCTGACTGGCATCCCACAGGATGAACATCATTGACGCAAGGGAAGGCACTGTCCCCACATTCATCCACACATCCATACATGAATGACGTAAGACATTACACAGCAGTGCGTCACTGGATGTTTATTTGCACATCCAGTGCAGTCATGCAGCTGGTGTGGTATAGAGCAATGCCGAGCACACTACACAATATGGGCCCGTGGAGGGAGAGCCAGTGTCCGTCCGGGGATGACCTGTACTGCGGAAGAGGAAGGGTACAGTCCGCAGTCTGTCCGCCGTGTCATTGGTCATCAAACAGGATGTGGCAGTCCATGTCGCTGTCCAGGGTGAGTGCATCGGAGTGTATCGGGGGTCAGTGGTAGGTCCTGAGGCCATGTGCGGCACCAAGCAGAAACAGGCAAGGTGGCGGAAATGAATGCTAGTGCCTGGCCCTCCTGACCACAGTCCCATCCACGTTCTCATCCCCGGGTGTGTGCCCTGCCCCACCTGTGGGTGTTGCAGTGCCAGCTGCGGCACTGTGTGCCACTGACACATCAGGGGCCGGAGGAGGATTGTCGGCGCACTGTGTGGCAGTGACACATCAGATGCCGGAGAGGATACGCCTGCCGCACTGGGAGGCACTGACACACCAGGGGGCGGAGATGTGGATGGTGTGGGGGCAGCAGCATTCATCATCACCACGCCTTGTGGCAGCAATGCCATGATGAGGACATGCAGGGCACGGTAGATCCCAGCTACATTTCGCTGATGTGCAGCGGAGGCTGCCATCCTTTCCGCCTCCATCTGCACCAGGTCCTCCATGAGCCTCCGCATGTGTTCCAGCTCACGGCTGGCATCGCTGGGGCCACTCTGAGCGGACAGGTATTCTTCCCTCCACGTCATCACTCCAGAGATGTCAGTCAGGGCTTGCTGGAGTCCATGGGCGGACATAGACACCCAAGGATGGTGTCCAGTTTGGATGCCATGAGCTCGAACCCCACCCACACCTGCTCAGCCGTCTCCCTCTGGCCCTCCAGCACACGGCGTTGGAAGGCCATTTGTTGTTCCTGGGGGACTTGGGAGGGTGCCGGGGCTGTGGGTGCCTCCTGCTGGGGGGTTTGGGTGGTGGGTGGGGTCTCATGGATGTAGCTGGGCTGCCCTGATCCTGGAGGTGAGTTGCGGATGAGGTCAATGAGGTCTTGGATGGTTTGGGTGTCGATGCTGGTGTTGTCCTCATCCTCGTCATCAGTGAAGAGTGGCTGTGACTGCTCTGCAGGAGGTGTTGACAATGCCCCTGCGATGTGAAGGGGAGATGGTGTATTACAATGTGTCCACATGTATGTAGCCGCATGGTACAGGTTGACATTCAGACAGCATGGCATTGTACATTGTGACAGTCTGTGGGTCTGGGCGAGGACCCAGAGTGATTGTGGGTGTGCACTGTGCCCTGCTTGCTTGTGCATGAGTGCCATTGTGGCCATCTCCCCCCGTCCCCCCAGTACCTGGTGGTCACTCACCCTGTTGCGGTTGTGTTGTGTCCTGTCGAGCAGTGTCGGTCCCCCGACTCCGGCCACAGTCTCCAAACTGATGACTGTCGACACCAGCTCCTCCATGTCACCCAGCTCCAGCTGTGGCGCTGGGCCCCCACCTCCGGTCTGCGTTGCTGCCTTCAGGTTGGTGGAGAGTTTCTCCTTGGTCTTCCGCTTGATGTCCGTCCATCGCCTCTTGACCTCGTCCATTGTCCGCTTGTGCTCTCCGACGGCATTCACCTTGTCGACGATGTCCCACCATATTCCAGTTTTGGTGCCCAATGACACGTTGGAGGTGACGAAGAGTTGTTGATGGTGTTCCATCACCTCCGTGACTATGATCCTGTTCGCCTCCGGACTGAACTTGGTCTTCCTGGTCTTCTTGTCCTTGCCTTTCCCTGTCCCCGAGGTCCCAGGCTGGTCGTCCGGGGTGCTTGTGGGGTTGCGCTCGTCCTCTGCGCCTGCTCCGGCTGCCTCCATGGTGCTTGGGTGT
Organism: Calotriton arnoldi; assembly: GCA_963921515.1. Lineage (NCBI taxonomy): Eukaryota > Metazoa > Chordata > Amphibia > Caudata > Salamandridae > Calotriton > Calotriton arnoldi. The sequence goes on along the minus strand of CAWUFW010000313.1, from coordinate 309,615 downwards.
TGGTCAGTTTGTGTGTGGGTGTTTTTTCTACTTTTATGGTGTTTTTTGGCGCCTGCCAGGTGTGTGTTGCAGGCCTGGCGCTGCTTGTCGCTGGTTTCCTCATCGCGCTTTGGCCCATCGCGTGTTTTTTGGTGTTGTGGTTTGTGTTTTTATCTCCATCGTGGTGGTTGTATCGCGGTCTTTGTCCGCGGTTTCGGCAGACTATCGCATGCTACCGCCTTGTTGTGAATTCCACGTTGACACAGGGTTATTTTCCCGTGATAGGCTGCGATATTGTAAGTTGCGTTACGCTACTCTTGCGGTAGTTATCACACGTTCTTGTGAATATACCCCTTTGTCTTTTAGCAATGGATCCCAACCTCCTGACATTCCAGAAGATAAATGTGTATGGTTTCGCTAGTGCCAGCATTCCAGACAGGTAAGACATTCTTCCAACATTCCCCTCGGCCCGACAGCCAGTGACCCCCTCATCCCGCCTACCCAATAAGCACCCGAACACTGGATGCTTAACATGATGTGTCTGAACCAAGACTGGGCATGAACACAGCAAAATGCCTCAAACCCCCCCTCTCCAGGTCAGAGATACTACATCTTCCAGACCAAAACAAGAAACAAACAACAATTGTTTGTACCAAACCCCTGATATCATTGTAGCGGGACAGGGGTTCTGTGTGGGGGGTGTCCAATTGTCACATGCGCTCAAGAGGTCCATCTCGCCTCCGACTATGTCTGATCATATCAGCAAAGGATTCTGCACAGCGGCAGCCAAGTAGCCAGCTCACAAATAAGCAGACCAGGTGCCTAATCCCAGCAAGAGGCATGGGAGGCATGCCCTCATTGACATGCACGGTCCAGTGGCGTCCCCCACCCAGGCCGCAGTGCCATCAGAGGTCGTCCGCTAGCTTGTGACATCGGGTCTGCACAGTAGACCCTCTGGGGTTTCATCGGGTCAATGCTCTCTGATGATGCACTTATGTGGTACACCTCAGGGCTTGGTCCACGCAAGGTTCGCAGGGAGGCCGCTGCATCAATCGCGGCAGGTTGTTCATGTTCAGATTGGTCTCTGGTCATGCGTGCATATTTGGCATTCACTTGCCGCCATTTCCGGCGTTGTTTTTGCTGCAGGGGCCATTTCTCCTCCAGCTATCCGTCCCCCCCTTGTATTTTTTCAAGCCAGTCCCAGGTATCAGAAGGATCGTTGAAGAACAGGGTTCGGTCGCCCACCTGGACCTTGAGCCAGGCTGGGAAGAGCAACATATAACAGAGCCCAAAACCTTGTAGCTCCTTCTTCACTGCTGTGAAGGAAGCTCTTTGCCTTTGGACTGCCATGGTGTAGATCGGGAAGATTAAGATAGAGGTATCGTCCAAGCTGGAGCGTCCGACCTCTCGGGCTCGCCGCAGGATACAATCTCTGTCTCTATAATGGTGTAGGCACACCACCACAGGGTGGGGAGGTGTTCCAGGGGCCGGAGGACTTGCCTGTACTCTATGCGCCCATTCCAGGGCAAAGAAGGGTGAGAGCTCGTCGGGGGAGACCTCCCTGGTCAACCAGTCCCCCAAGAATGTGACCATGTCTGCACCCTTCTTATTCTGAGGGAGTCCAACAAGCCTGATGTTGTTACAGCACCTGCGCCCTTAGGCATCCTCCGCTGTTGTTTTAGGGACCCCAATGTCCAGGTCAGATCAAAGACTCTGGCTTGCAGCTCCTGCAGATTGGGACCTAGCTACTCCAGTGACGTCTCATTGTTCTTCACCCTGTCCTGTAACTTGCGGTGATCATCATGGAGTAGTCCCAGGTCCACGGAGACCCTGTCTATTTTACCCTCCAATATTTTCCTGGAGGAGTTGACTATGGCAAGGATCAAGTCCAACTTGTCTGGGGGGGTCGGGGCTTGGAGCAGCGCATCTGGGGCAGGATCCTGAGAGACCTCTGACTCCAGCGCTTGCTGGGACGTGCACTGCGTCCCCTATTCCTCCCCCACCAGGTCCCGCATTGCCTTCACACGTCCCATGCTATCCACCCCATTTAGGTGTCTGGGGAGTTCAATATAGGACGACGCTCACAGCATCACAGTCCAGGATCCTTGAGTGCCCCCTCAAGCATGTCCCCAGGAGCTTCCACTCCCTCCGCAGAGCATTCCAACAGTCAGCGCCGACTCAGGGGCAGCACTCAGTCCGGCAGCCCAGTGCTTGCACTGCTGACAGGGTTTCACCTGTGTCCAAGCGGCTTCTTCTGCGTGCACCGGGACCTGTCTCGCACAGCAGACCCCTCCTACAGGCTCATTAGTCCCCACAAAGGCTGCAGCTTCACCTGGATTCCTGTATGCATTGGGGCTGGGGGCTGCTTGTTGTCGCTATTTTATCCGGGGGGACAGGCGGCCATCCCTCCTCCAGCACGCCTGAGTCCCTGCACCACCACACTCCCAGGATACGGTCTGCATCAGGCCCCGCAGGTGTCTGTGATTCGCTGCCGCAGTATGGCCACGCCCGCCGATGCCGACTCCGGGGTCTCCAGGCTTTGCTGCTTCGCATATGTCGGAGGTCGGGCTTGGAGCCGTTCTAGTACACTGTAGTGACCAGGGTCAGGGAGCACTAGGACCCTGCACCCGCATGCTGGGAGGGACAGGAACCGTACACCACTTCCGGTCAGGGAGTGGGGAGGGATTCCTGGACAGCGAGGGCAAGTGCACGGACGTGCATGTAGGGAGCAGTAAGAAAAGAAGAATAAAGCACCATATGCAACTGACCTGTCTCTGCGTGGGTTTGTGAAGCAAGAACACGACAACTGGCGACGAAGGTGGGATTCATGAGCCAAGTTTACAGTCTGCTGACGTAGTGCACTTGGCATGACTATCCTTGTTCCCCTCATTATTGTTTCTGATAGTTCTTTATTTATCTTTTTGAATGCTAGCATTTCTTCCTTGTTAACTCCTTCTCCCAAGGCGCTGTTGTTGTTGATGTGCCTCTATCTTTGCTGTCGTGTCATCATTTTGACTGCCTGCATTGTGGCGTCCCTTGCTGTTTCTTGCTCTAGCTGTGTTAGAGTGATTGGTGCAGGGGTGTTCTGTTTTAGCACAAAATTGAGGTATTCCTCAGCCATTGATGCGCTTTCTTGTGCCTGCGGTAAGGGGTGCTGTGACATGTAATCAGCCGGGTTGTGTTCCTTCCCTGGCTTGTGCACGATCTTGAAGTCATAGTCCATCAGTCTTATGCCCCATCGTTCAATGCAGGGCGGTATCTTTGCGTTTGGATTGCCGTATATTGTCACTAGGGCCTGATGGTCTGTAATGATGGTAAATTGTTTTCCGTAGATGAACATGTGGTAGTGTTCACATGCCCACACCACTGCTAGGCTTTCCTTCTCTGGCTGGGAGTATGCCCTTTCTATGTCGGACAAGCTTTTGCTGGCATACGCGACAATTTTCCTGGGCGAGTCTCTACCCGGCATGTGTTGTGCTAGGATTGCTCCTAGTCCTACCGGGCTGGCGTCCACTGTTAGCTCTGTGCATAGCAATGGGTCAAAGTATGCAAGATGATCCACAGCCACCACTGCATGTCTGATGGCCTCAAATGTCCGATTGCATTCTTGTGTCCAGATGAATTTTTGACCCTGCTTTGTTAGGTCCCTCAGCGGTGTGCTTACTGTGGCAAAGTCTTTTATGTATCGAGCACAGTAGCTGGCACAGTAGCTGGCAAGACCTGCGACGTCTGTTGGAGGATTTGCCTTTTCCAGTGTTTCCACCTTGCTGGGGTCTGGCCTCATTCCATTCCTTGAGAAGATGTGCCCGAAAAAGACCAGTTAATTCCTCCCCAGTTCGCACTTGTCTTCATTTAGAGTTAGTCCTGCGTGTTCCAGCTGTCTGCAGACTTCGCGTAAAGCCTTGTCATGTTCGTCATCTGAATGACCGAATACTAGGATGTCGTCACTGTAGTTCAGACTGTTTTTTTACCGGCCTTATTACTTGCCGTATGATTTCTTGGAATATCTCCGCAGCCGATGATATGCCAAAACTGAGTCGTTTGTAACGAAACAGGCCCATGTGTGTTGAGAACGTGGTGATGTACCGTGATTGCGGGTCGAGCTCCAACTGATGATATCCTTTGCACAGGTCTAGTTTCGAAAACCGGCAAGCGCCCGTGAGACAGCTAATCATGTCATTCAGGTGAGGTCCAGGGTGTCTTTCCCTCTCAATTGCTGTGTTGGGTACACTCATGTCCACACATATGCGAATCTTTGAGGTGTTCTTTTTTGGTACTGCCACTAATGTCGACACCCAGGGGGTCAGCCCGTCTGCTGGCTCTATGATGTCCTGGGTCAGCAGGCTTTGTATTTCTTCCTCCACCTGGGGTTGCAAGTGTATGGGCACTCGTCGGTGATGTTGGGCCACAGGTTTTATTGCCTCATTGATATGCAGAGTTATTTGCCTTTCTTTTAGTTTTCCTAGCCCTTGTAGTATGGCCGGATGTTCTCACAAGATGTTCCGTCTTTCTGACATGCTGTATGTCATTGCTAGGAGACCCATCACCTGCGCTGTGACGTTGCTTAGCAGGCATGGTGCTGGAAGGTCTCCCCGTAGGACATGTATTTCCTCTGTGCTTGATCTTTCTTTGTAAGTCAATGTCTCTGTAAACTTCCCCATGTTCACTACTGGTTTCCTCGGGCCCCAGGTGAATACATCGACAGTGGACGGTGATAGTGGTGGTTTCACTTTCATCTTCTCATACTCTGACATGCACATGATGTTGCATGTAGCCCCACTATCTAGCATGAAACGTGTAATGTGTCTCCCTACTTCAAGGTCTACTGTCGCTGTCTTCTTGATCTGATGTTTCTCTACGAGATTGATGTGTTCTGGTATTTGATCTTCCACTGGGGCATCCGACATCAGATATAGCCGTTCCACCACTTCTGGTGCAGCTGCTTCTTCTGATTCAGCTGAGGAACTGCGATTTGTTGTTTCCATGTGTCTTGCGTACCTGCTAGGCACCGTCCGTGGTTTAGCCGGTCGTCCTCGCTCACTTTTAAATTGACAACTCATGCAGGCGCTTGTAAAATGATTTTCCCTGTTGCATTTCCTGCATTTGTGTCCCATTGCCGGGCACGCGCCGACATGCGGAAACTCGAGCCCGCACCGATAGCACGTTTTTTCATGCTTCCTTCTTGGTGGTGGCGGTGTGGCTTCTCTCCTGTTGCTGTTTCTAGTTAGACGGTTCGCTTGCTCCACTCTTCTTTCTTTTCCGTGTTCCATCTGTCTGGCATGCGTCGTTGCCCTGGCTTCCGCTTGAGCCATGGTCAGTATTTTCTCTAGTGAAGTCGGCTCTTTCAGAACTCGTGCCCGGAACTCCACTGACTGACTGCCCTCAATGATGCGCAGTCGTATTGCTTGTTCGTTGTCAAACTTCTCGAACTCGCAGTACGTGACCAGTTTTTCGCAGTCTTGTTGCGAAGTCGTCGAGGGACTCCTCTGCTCTTTGACATGCAGTGTTGAAGGTGTACCTTTCGAAGTCTATGTTTCTTTGCGGGTCAAATTTGTCAGTGAGGCACTTTATCAGTCCCTTGTATGTAGCTCTTTCCTCTGCGGGAAATGTTATTAGCAGGTCTTCCACTTCATCCCCGACAAAGTTTAGAAATAGATCCACGTGTTTTGCTTCTGCGATATCAGTGGCGCACATGTACCTTTCGAATTGCCTGATCCATCTTTCCCACCTGATGCCTGTCTGTGGTTCCGATAGGCTGAATGGTAGACATACACAGCCATCTTGGCATGCAGCTAGGCACGCCCCTCCAGAACCACCAATAATACCACCACTACTGCTATCATCAGCACCACCCCCAATGCAATACATGCATCAAATTCAGCTCCACCAATACCACACCATCAGTACCACTAGCAATCACGGTCAAAAACAATGGCTTTAAAGGCTATTGACTGAAATAATCATTTCTACATGCATGTTTGTTTATCACATTAAACCCAGATATGTAAAAAATATAATTTGGGCGACGAATTTTAGTTTGACAATTACACTGGACAAATAAAATTAGTTTACAATCATGTTCTTGAAGTCTCTAAAGGTACCTGTGTGAAGTTAGAGTTCCAGGAGATTTTGCTTTCTTCCAGGAAGATATCTTGAATCCCATTGGCTGAGAAAGAATATCCAACTTTATTATAACTGAATGTTTCATCTTGTGATGCAACAAAGTTCAAAATATCGAACTGGCTTGGAAGGCTGCCGGTTTCATCAAAGTAAATGTCATCTCCGCCAGTAGAGTTGAAGCGAACGGTTTGCATATATTTGTTCAGCTAAAGAAAAATGCACAGACTCAACAAAAACAGTGGTATTTTTTAGTGTGGATTATTTTAGCCAACAAAATAGTGCATTTACCTATGAAAATGATAACTTTGTTTCAGTAAAGTCACGAAATAAAATGAGAACGAGATCTAGTTCATTCATTGGACATAGAAATTGGCATCACGAGCACTTACCGATAACATCGAACAATATCAAATTTTACTTCAAAACTAGGTACGCTTGGCACTGGTGAAAAACATTATGCCTATTGAGAACCAGATCCATCATAGATTATCTAGTGCTTTACAAATGTACTATACATAACAAACATTACATACAATGGATCAGTGTAAACACCTTACAGGTTAAAAGTAACAAATAAAAATAAAATTGCTTAACAATGTAATATATCAATCTGAGAAAGTCAGTTACAAGACGGTGGAAGAGGCATGATAAATATGAGGTTAATTTGCACTAGCAAATTTGCTTGTGAAGCATAAACAAATGGCATCTGGTGAAAATAAATAGTTTGCATGAATCTCGATCGATTAAAAAAAAGCAAGGGCCATATGGATGGAAATATGCTTTTGCTACCACGTTCTTGTCTTGATCGATTATTGCATGTCATGGAAAATGAATGTCATTGCAATACATTATTTATGACTCTGTTGTTTTTAAAAACATAAATAAAGCTTTGGACACAAAAAAATATGGGAATCCAAAACAAGAACAAATGAAATAGTGGAAAGGCTCTCTGACAAAACATTGGGCACCTTTGATCCAATCAAAGATTCGACAAGTGTTAGTGTCCTAATGTGGTGTAATATGTAACATGTGGGTTAGGAAGTCTTTTCACTTGTCCAGTGAAGGTGGCATGGGGAAGGAAGATCGTGGAGAAGATGAAGAGGAGGAGGAGTAGGTCAATTGAAAGCTACATACAGTGTGTGAATCAAGGGCAGTCCACCAGACAAAATGAGCTCTTTCCTCTTAGGCACTTCAGGGCTCTCATGTGGGGATAAACATGTTCTGTCCTGTCACCGCTTGTGTTGGAGTTTTGCATATGTGCTGCATGGCCCATCTCATGGAATCACACCAATGACAGTTTGAGACAGAAACCCGTGACTCACAAACCCATCTCAGAGAGGCGGGATGGAATTGTAAGTCCAAAGGGCTCATCAAAGTTTGGTACAACTGATGAGGGAGAGTTTCCTATGCCTTGTTGATGTAAAAATAGAGATGGAAGTTAAGTGTGGGACCGTGCAGGAAAGTAGTTACCATTTTTGGTCTGCCGAATCCTTTTGGTTGACTGAGAGGCAGAAGGAGGTCGACATTTAATAAAACAATTGAAAGTTCATGTATCCCATTAGGCCGCACAATAAGAACCAGGAATCGGTAACTAAAGGTAAGTGGGTTTATTGCAAGGTAATAATCATTACAGTAAATACACAAATCAAGAACATATTATGAAAGTAAAGAATTATAACGAGTAAATTAAGGAGTTGAAGCAGATTCTGACCCGATAACATAAAGCATACAATAAATGCAGTCAGAACAATGCAGATACTAAAAAATAGAAATTAGTGTTCCTTTGAGAAACTCCACTCCTCTTTCCTAAACATGAATAGAATTCTGAATCTAAATTAGGATTGGGTCCTAGGAAAGGTCTCAAAGAAATTCAGAAAGAGGGAAGGTGTCAGCATAGTGAACATTTCCGTAGAAAAGTTCTAAAGGGAACAAGTGTTCAGCATATAGCCACACACTCAAAAGAAGGAAAACAATGAGGTCTGCACCCATCAAAATCCAAAGGAATATGACCTAAACTCTAACAGCATGAACACCAATTAAAACAAAGTTTCAAGAATGATCAGCTTGTTCCCACGTCACCAGAAACCCAATTATTCTTCCCTTCCCACAGTAGATATCGGCAACATCCCTCAAATTTCCCATTACACACTTGGACAGTCACTGCAACCTTGAGTGTCTCATTGTTCCTAATATGTGATGAACAGGATGCTGCTTTAGCTCGTTAGCTCTTCATGTCCCTGCCAAGATTTTCTCTCAGGCCTCACTATCAATAATACAACAATTATACAACAATACTCCTTTTTTTAGCTATGAAATCATAAGATCACACCTGCAAACGAAAGAACACACAAAGCAAGTAAAATTCATTTCAAGATTAAGGCCTTTAGTCAAGCATTTCAATGTGCACTTCAAATACATGATTATAGGTACACGTATAACTTCAAAAACAAGCACCAAACGTGAATAAATTAATTAATGGTTACATATGCAATGTGCTTTCATATAAATGCAATATAACTTGAGACATTAGTGTAAATATAAATGGATTCTACATGTCTCCATGCTTAAGCTAAACATTAATATACACATGCATATGAATCTCTAGTTTCTACAGTGAAAGTACCTCAGTAGTACGTTTAAATGTTTCACGTTGATAAAGTTAGGCACACAAAGTATATGGTGCACGTAAATATTGCGCTTCTGTGACATGTAAGGGTGGAGCCTAAACTGCGCTGCTCCAATCCCTCCTCTGATGGCGATTTTAGCCATCCCAATCAAGATTTAAATCTTATCAGATAGAGCAGTCAAAACCTCATGGGCTTCTTAAACTTTCGTCTGGACTCCTCCAGACATTTAATGTCATAGTAGTGTCTACACCTACTCTCCTCTAATTCTACATCCGCTCTCTTTCTTTTTACTCCCTTCCTTACTTGTACATTCTTATACCCCTTAAAGATCACAACTAGAAATATTGCACAAAGAGCAATTATCACAAGGGACTTCAAAATGGAACCCAATATTTCTCTTCCCAGGTTTTCAAACCATTTTCCAACTTCAGCAAATCCATTTTCAATTGCGTCCCAAGCACCTGTCACTTCTAACTCCTTCAAATCTTCCTTTAGATCAGTAGTGTTCTTGATATATTTCCTCAAGTCTTTGCTCTTGTCAGGAATGTAAGTGCAGCATTGCTGGAACTTTAACATCTTGCAAACTCTGCCCTCTTTTGCAAGGAGGATGTCTAAAGCAAGTCGCTTTTGTAAACCCATGGATCTTATAGCTACTATTTCAGTATCTACAACCAATAAAGCTCCTGCTGTACTGGTGGACAATTTATCTACTATAGTGGACAACTTTCTATTCTTGATGTCATTCAAAATCACACCTACAGATGGTATCATTGCACCAAAAATTTCTACCACAATTTCAGTACAACTACTCCTTTTTTAGTCCTAGGATTCGCTTCCCACACAGGATTATTAAAATGTTCCACATGATACATTTTTGGAAAAACCATGCCTAAATAGCATACGCCATACCATCTTCGGAGTATATTGAAATATGCATGCTCTCCACAAATATAATAAACTCCAGGAATCACAGGATCCTGACCTCCCATGAATAATGGCCAATTTCCCCCATATTCAAAAGTGTTGTCACAAGCACTTTTTCCCATAAATTTAGTGTGAACTACAAATTTACCTTTAAGTACGCATCATTTTCCTTTATGTTTCCAACATAAAGTCAATGCCGCTTGATTTCCTGCCACTTGATGCTCTATTTCTTCTTTAGCCCACCAAATTTTATTCTTGAAGTCCAAATCTGATTTCAATCTAGCCTTCATATCTCTCCTCTTATCTTCAACTAGATTTAAAATGTTCTTCTAAACATCTGTCAAAACACAAGTCAGGTTGCTCCTATGAGCATAAGCTGTGTCTAGTGTCTTTGTGGGTTTAAAGAAACAATCGTATGTCTCCATTTTGTTTGCATTGGGGTGATGATTTAAATGCTTAAACATGGGAACTTCTGAAAGAACCAAATTATAATTTGAAAAATAATACTGAAAATGTCATTGTACATATAAAACGCTCATCAAAAGGCTACAAGTGACACCATAAGTCAAAGGAACATGACGGTAAGTAATACCCTCTGCAGCTGTTGCAGGTAAATGCGTGCAGACGCAGCAATCCCTGGCATCCATAGTGTCAATGTACTCGTAAAGCAATTTGAAATAAGCATTTGATGAAAAGTCTCCTCTTGATGAAGCTACATGCAATTCTTTAACATCAAGTGAATGCAAACTACCGTCAATAGGAAGTGGGGTTTTAGGGGTAAGTGTAGGCTTCGTCTCCACTAAACTAGAAGATGTGGGTCAATACAATCCCCCAAGAAAAACAATTTGTACTGCAACTACAACTGTTAACACATCTGCTAATATGTACCTACGCCTACCATGGTTATTAGTTTCCATAACTTCTCCAAAATCAGACCGTGGGGTGGAAAGTAGCAGCAGCAGAGTCTTCTCTGATGGTTTCCACCTGTGCAAATGGCAAATCAAAGTTCAATAATGTGCAGTGAAACAATTTACGAGGTCTTAGTGAGTCTTCCTTAATCCTACTCTGTGTTCTTCTAAAGGACAACATTTCACTCCTTCAGCAGCCTCGGGCCTAGGTAATCTTCTTGATTCTTTCAACAAAGTCTATTTAAATGTCTTTAGTAAAGGTACAGTTCGAAGTTCTGTGAAATCATGTCCATTATACTTTGAGTCGGTCTATTCAGTGGTAAAGTAAGTTCAAAACGCAGTTCAGCCACAGTATTTAGATCAAAGAGGCTCAGTTGGAATTGCACTGTTATCCTCATACCCCAAAGCTCTCTCTCTCTGTCATCAGTATCAAGGTATGTCCACTCAGGGGATGAGTCCCTCGACAGGGTACTCTAGTGCTTTTCGTTTTCCTGAGTTCAGCCCTTTACTGTCACTCAGGCCAGAATTCTCAGTATCCTCTGATAGACTCGGTCTCTCTTGCCTTTTAGGCCAACGTCCCCAGCCCCCACTTGCGTTACCACAGCACTAGGCCCTTTGTCAGGGTCTGAGTCTGGCTCAGTCAACACAACAGGACGAGACTCTCCTGCCTCAGCTTCAACTATTGACTCATCAAGACACCCCTCAGGCCAAGCATGTGTTGTCTCAGACTCTTGCTAGTCCCCTACAGCTTGTCTAACCTGCTCCCGCTGACTTTCGATTACAGCTGGCACTTCTGGTAGAGATGCCATCACATCGTAAAGGGGACACTCAACTCTGCAAGTGTGTGCAGCATGGATACAATTGGGGAGACCTCAACATTTGACAGCAGTGGTCATCACTACAATCACCTGGTAAGGGTCATGCCATCGAGGTTACAAGCACGTCTTCCGGACATGTTTCCTCACCAGAACCCAGTTTCTGGGACTGAGGCCATGTCACTGCTCCTAATGCAGTGGGGCAGTGGTAGCTCTAACCTGGTGAGACACAGAATGCACCACATCAGTCAGTGCTTTGCAGTAATCAAGATTCATGTCATCCGTAATGTTCACAAGCGGATTTATAGGTGTAGTTGGCAGTCTTATCGCTCTGCCCATGATTATTTCGTGGGACAACAGTCCTGTCCTCCGATCGGTAACACTGCGAAGTTTCATCTACCCAAGAGGCTAAGATTCGGCCACTTTAAAGACGTTGAAGCACATACTTTAGTTAGTCTGGATTTCAGCATGCCATCATCTGTTCCACTATTCCTGAAGCCCCAGGTCGGTAACTCCAATGTAGTCTTTGCTCCACTTGTAATGCTGTACACATCATTTTCACAATCTCATTATTGAAATGAGCCCATCGGTCTGATTCTAGCTAAGTCAGGAAATCGAACCTAGGGATCAGTTTCCTCAAAAGCAGCTTAGCTACTGTGAGACTGTCATTTCTTCTAGTCGGGTAGGCTTCGACCCAATGTGAGAAGATGCACACCAGGACATATCTCAACCCATTGCACACAGGCATCTCAATAAAGTCCAACTACATCCTGCTGACTGGACCTCCTGTTCTCCCTACATTACTCAACCTCACTACAGTTCTTTTCCCTATGTTCATTTTTTGACACACAACACATCTGTGACACAATCCTTCAGCCATCTACCTGAACCGGGGATTAAACCAGGTCTTTCAAAACAGTCTGACCATGGCATCCCTCCCTATATGAGCCGGGCCATGATAATGTCTAGTAATTGAGGGCAACAGATTATCTGGCAACACAGGTTTTCCATCTCCGGAAACCCAAATCTCGTTATTTCTTTTGACCCAGCTTGCCCTGACCCAACTTTACTCTTCTGCCTCTGACACTTCTTCCTTTAACCTCTTAACTTGCTCCCATGTATCTGCTGTTGTTAACAAAAGGTTGTGATTGGTCTCATCTTCAGTTTCATTAGAATATTCATCATTAAATGAGTAAGCCCCATGGGCACGGTATCGTGCGACTTCGTCAACGTATCTGTTACCGACTGTTACATAATCATCTCCACTGCGGTGTGCAGAACATTTCACAACTGCAATCTGGCTAGGCAACTGTAATACTTCAAGCAGACTCATTACATTCTCACCATTGCGGATGGGAACACCTGAAAAAGTCATAAATCCCCTTTGTGACCATAACTGTCCAAAATCATGAACACCACCAAAGCCATACTGACTATCAGTAAAAACCGTCACTTTCAGCTGTTTGGAAACATAGCACGTCCTAGTAGAAGTGAAGCCAGGAGGCTTTGACTACACCTGAGACTGTGCAAACTGCATATATAGCTCTCAGATTTCCTTCATTGTCTCATAGGCGGAACCCACCGATAAACAGTACAAAATTGGACTGAGGCAGTGGCTCATCTTGAATATCTGGTCTTGGCTTGGTGCACCGTTCAGTGACATCGAGATGATCACGCTCCACCTCCCCTTTCTCACCCTCGACTTCAGCTAGGGGCAAAAGTGTAGAGGGTTCAAGGTAGCACACCTCTTCAAATTCACATTCTCCGTGGCCAGTATGATCTGCTCATATCTGTTCAGGCGGCTATTGCTCAAGTGCTGGGTAGGGGTCAACAGTATTTCAACTGAATGGGGCACAAATACAGTAAGGGGTTGGCCCATTACAATACTTTCACACCGCTCTATGCTGACACCTACGATTGCCACATCTTTAAAGCATCCAGGCAGCGCAGCAGCTACGGGATCAAGTGTAGCAGAAAATAGGCCACTGGCCTTTGGGCGTTTCCATGCAATTGTGTAAGCACTGAGAGAGCGCAGCCCTCCCTCTCACTGCAGAAAAGAGAAAAAGCTTTGTCGTAATCAGATATTCCTAGTGCCGGAGCATGACAGAGAGTTTCTCTCAGCTCTAGGAAGATAATCAAGTGATCGTTATCCCTTGGTACCAAATCAGACACATCCCTGTGTGTCAGTGTCTGTAAAGGCTTGGCCACTAACGAAAAGTTGGGTATCCACTGGCGACAATAGCCCTCCATTCACAAAAACATCCTGACTTCTCTCTGAGTGGTTGGCGGATTCATTTTCAGAATTGCCTAGATTCTTTCTTGTGACACCTTCCTCGATCTCTTCTCAATGTGATGTCTGAGATACAGGATGTAACTTACTCGGGGACACTTTATGTCCATTCTCAGCCAAGTGGTACAACAGGGCAATAGTGTCTTGCTTTCAAGTTTCCTGTGTACCCGACGCAACCAGTAGGTTATCGATGTACTGCACTAGAACTGAGTTACAGGGCATAATCAAGGACTCAAGATTCTTTTTAAGAATCTGATTTAAGATTGACGGGCTCTCCATATGCCCTTGTGGGACTTAGCACCATGCCAAAACATGGTTCTGGAACCGAAAAGCAAAGAGGAACTGGCTGTTCTCATGCAAAGCTACGGAGAAGAAGGCCTGACACAAATCGATGACAGTGAACCACTCAGCCTCACATGGAGTTTGAAATAAAATCACAGTTGGATTCAGCACCACGGGACAACAAGGAACAACTATTGTGCTTATCTTTCTGGAATCTTGGACTATGTGGTACTTACTGCTAGGCTTCTTTACTTCCATAATGGGTTAATTATATGGACTCCCCATTATCTCCTTCAAAATGCCTTGTTATATCATTGAGTCAATCACTGGAATGATCCCAGCAGTTGTTTCAGGAGTCAAATTATATTGTGGGGTTCTTAGGTATTCAACATTGGGTTTTACGTTAATGTGAGCAGGCTCAACTCCTTTGATGAAGCCTTTGTCCTTTCCTGAAAAGTCCCAGACTCCTGGCTTCGCAGTATTTTTAAGATCTGGTGGTAAATCATCATTTGTCATCAAGGGGTACAATCCAATATTTAGGCCTTGTCAGCGGCAGCTCCTCCGCAATGGCAGAGGAGCGTCGCCCCACTGACTCAGAGCCAGCAGCTGAAAAATAAAACAATATTTTACTATTGTTTTATTTTTTAGCTGCTGGCTCTGTGCCAGCATGTGCAGGGAGGGGCAGGGCTGGGCCATGGGAGGGGGACTGGTTTGTGCACTTTTAAGTACGCATGTCAGTTTTGGCCGGCCGTCTCAGGCCGGCCAAACTGACATTCGCACTTAGGTTTCTCCAACCCAGCTGTATTGTACAGCTGGGTTGGAGAAACAGCACAGACTCCCTGTGCCTGAGCAAGCATCTTTTCAGCCCGCTCAGGCAGCCACGGCCCGTGCAGGTAAGAGCGGTAGGGCCGGGTTGAGGGGGTATTCAACAGATGACCATGAGGGAAAATTAAATAAATAATTAATTTTCCCTCGTCATTTGTCGAAATCCCCCCCCCTCACCCGGCCCCACAGCTCTTACCTGCACTGGCCGCGGCTACGCTCAGGCCATCCCCACGCTGCTCTCATGCTTGAGAGCAGCACTGGGATTGGATGGGAGTCGTAATGCTGACCAGGAACTGCAGCAGTCGCGCAAGTCGGGCGGCAGCACCAGGTAAGTGTTTTTTTATTTTTATCATTACCCACCTGCTGCGTGCTCCCCCCCTGCGTGCTTCCCGCTGGCCCCCCGCACCCTATCCACTCGCCCCGCCCGTATTTTTCTGTGTCTGCCGCCACTGGACCTTGTATTGCCAATTTGAAGGCAACATCTTCGTCATGAGTCTGGTACTCTATGCCCTTTGGCAATGGTGCAGTTCAATTTGCACAACAGGTCACGCCCTAATAAATTTACAGGGCTCGAATCACACATCACAAACCGGTGATTCTCTTCAAAGGGCCCTATTTTAACAGGTACTGCTTCTATCACTGGGCTTGTCATTGCAACTTCTACAACTTGGATTATTTTTCCGGAGAGGGGTAGGTTTGGAACTTCCACTGTTTTAACAGTAGAGTGGGCAGCACCAGTATCTATCTGGAATGATACAGGGTGGCCATTCACCTCACCTTCTACGAGTTAACCAGTCTGGTCTACCTCTAGGACTGTACAAAGTACGCAATCTTCCTCCCTCAGGCACTGTCATAATGACTGATCAGACCAGTAAACCTCAAATGCTGCAAACATTGGAAATTGTTGAAACACAGCTTGATTTTCGAAAGCATTCTGATTCAAATTCGGGACTTGGTTTGAATTAAACCTGGGACCATTTGCATTTTGCTGCAGCATCAGTGCTTGTGGAACCTGCATCACTGGAGCTTGGGGCACATTAAAATTCTGCATTCTTGGCCTCTGTTCATTCTGTGACTGTATGGGGTATTACCCTGGGGCTGTGTAAATCCTGAATTCTGAACCTGATTCTCATTCACAGTTTGACTGGGATTACGATGACATTCCCGCTTCCAATGCTCCAATTTATTGCAATAATGATAAGGATTCGTTCCCTCCAAAGTTGCCACATCAATCCCAGTACTCAGGTCAATTGGAACACCACAACCTCTCCCTTGTTATGGAACCCATTCCCACCTTCCATCACAGGATTTCCCTGCTGATACACTTCTTGCGTAGTCCCAACATTCCCAACAAAAGGTTGACTCTGATTTCCCCTCTGTGCGGCTCTCATCTGTGCCACCATCAATTTCTCCTTAAATCTCTTCTGCTTCATCTCCAACACATCACTACAATATTTCGCATATCTCGAAATTTCATCAACCGATTCATTCTGCCAACAAATCAAATGCTGTTGAATCATAAAACTAATCGTAGGTCTCAATCCCACCACAAAACAGGACACAACATTTCCCATGTCTTTAGGTTTGAGAGTCTCCATTCCACTATGCTGTTTAAACACCTGCCACAACCTCTCGTAATAGGCATGCTCTGACTCTTTGGGCTCTTGGGTCATCCTGTCAATTTTAACCCAACCAATATCTTTAGCTGGAATCCTCCCTTTCAGAAAGGTTATCACCAACGGTGACGGAGCATTTTATATTAGATTTGTTTGAGGCTCCTTTTCTTACCATTCTATAGCCACCTTGCATTCTGCCCACAAATCACTTGGAACCCCAATATCGAACAATCAAATCAACCCACACAATGTTAATAATTACTAATTAATTCCTTAGTCTAAAATTTAATCTCTGATGTCCTCATTCTAGTTATGTCATTTTCATCAAGGCATACACGGTAGCCTTTCTGCAGAGACTTGGTCCTATTCAGATCAATCTCATACTTCTGAGCTAATTCAGACAGTTTTTCATGGGCTTGTCCTGCCTGTTTGGTAACATCTTTACACATGAATACAAGTACACTCTCTTGGTAGCCATCTAATCAGGAAAGATCAAGGTTTCCTTATATCATCTCATCCAGTTATAACTTTAATTTAACCACATCCACTGCATTGTCTTTCACTGGAGACTGAATTATTTCTTCACCCAATCCTGAACTTTCATCTTCTTTTGGGGTCCCATTTACAAACCTAGGCCAATCATCTAGGTCCTTGACACTAACTCCATTCTGTACTGCAGGGGCATTAGACAGCATCCCTTCTCTGGGAGTGCTGTGATTAGCACTTGAAGGTGTGTTACAACTAGACAAGTCAAAGTTGGGCGATCTTTGGGCAAACCCTCTTGTGGGGGTAAATCCTGTCCAATTTATCATTGGATATGCACTTGCAGCACAAGGGGCATTCACTTGAGGCGGGACCAGAGGAACTCTTCCTATTCCTGGGCCCTCAGGTTCGCTAGCTGACATACCTACTCCAGTAGGGACTGCCAAAGTATGTGTTGGGTTTCCTGTTGATTAAGGTTTATACAAAGGAACCACAGGACTAATAGTGACCGGGACAGTGAGTGCAACTGGGGTATTAAAAACAGTAGGGTTAATAGGGGCACTGATCCCTGTACCCTCTCCCATCAGGTTAGAATTTGCATTCACTGATGCAGTAGCTATTCAAGAGTTTCCACTGGCTTCTGTACCATTCATTCCCTCCAATTGGGCCTCATTGTACGGAGGTGGACGCGCTGACAAAACATTCAAAATATCATCACTAGAATCACTATTACTGGCTTCACCCTCACGCTCCACATTTTCTGTCTTTTCCCCCCTTCTTCTTCTTCTCTTCCTTTCCTTTCTCTGCTTCTTCACCTGTCAATGCAGAGTGCAGTCTAGCTCCCTCTATCATGTCAGTTCTCCACTTCTTTTGTTCTGCAACCCACCTAGCATCGGCATAAGTATGCGCTGCCTTTCAGGTTCTTCCTGGATACCTTTCCTTTTGCATAACATGAGCTGCACTCTCCCAAGCATAAAGTGCTTCGTACTTTGCGGGTCTAGGAGGCGACTTCATTTCGTACAGTACTGTTATTGTCAAATTAAATGTGCCATAGCGTGGAAACATCAACGCACCTTCTTTCTCTGTGATCATATGCCATTGATTCAGCCAAATACATGTATGTAGGCCCACGTTTATGGTCAGAAAATGAACTGGCGTATCTTCAGGAGGTGCCTCTTCTCCCTCTCAAACAGGTATTTTCACATCTCCCCTAAACAGATCTTGTATAGCCTTAAAGACTTTCATTTTTCAATAATAATAATGTTGACAATCACAAACAGACTTTTTGTTTTAAATCGTGAAATAATTTTCTACCCACAATTGTGGTTCCGCGACATCAACCAATAACAGTGCGGCACTCTATGACGTAGTCAAACAATAAAAGCGCGGTTCACCACTAACTGATAAATCTCAGCGCGACACACTGGGACGTAGTTCTCACTCCTCGCAACAGTTCACCCTCCTTTTCACAAACACGCTCTTCTCTCAACACTAAGCATGCAAAACAAACGCAAATCAATTTCAGCAAATAACTTTGACTGCTCCAATAAAGAAATCAAAGTATTCAATCAGACAAGAAATGGTTCGGAGTAACACTTTCCGACCTACTCAGACACACACTCGAATGAACCTCAACCAGCGGGAATCACCCGGATCAGTGCAGCTTCTCCCTAGCGCAACAGGATCAACTACAGTAACCACACCTTACTCTCACACAAAGCAATTGTCCCAAACACAATTGTGCAGTCGACGACGTCTCACGACTAGCACCACAAAACTAAGCAGACAATTACAACACAGTGTTTTCTATCCCATTAACTCATTATTATCCCGGGATCTTACGCTACGTGAAGCCCAATAACAACTTCAACTTCTTTACTTTAAGTGCCCCACTCACACAAAAACTTAAAACATTACCGCATCACACCACACAATCTCTGCAAGATTCTACAAGCTAAACATAAGCAACTGAAACGCACGACCCGATTTATGCTCACTCCTCCACTGTTACAAGTGTCTCCCGAACTGCTGGAACTCCACCGTTTCTCTGATACAAGACCTGGGCTTTAGATATGTTATGTTATGTTAATTAAATTTGCAGAGCGCGCTGCTACCCTAGGGTGTCCTGGCGCTATGCACTGCCTGCTAGAGAAGAGGCCAGAAGGTTCATTGATTAAAAAGCCAGGTCTTGAGCCCCTTCCTGAAAGAGAGGAGATCTGTAGCGTTCCTCAGTTGGAAAGGAAGCTCATTCCAGGCTTTGGACGCGTTGTTAATAAAGCTTCTGCCTCCCCAGCCCGCTTTTTTGAAACCGCTAATTGTGACTTTCTTCGCCCCTGTCGATCGTAACACTCTCCTTGGACTGTACCACTGTATTTTAAGTTGCAAGTAATCCGGGCCTTTGCCATTGAGGGCTTTAAAAACGGTGCACAGTGCTTTGAAGCGTGTTCTGTGTCTGACAGGGAGCCAGTGCAGCTGTTTGATCTCTTCCTTTACAGAAGCAAACTTTGAAGTCCCCGACAGCAGTCTGGCTGCCGCATTCTGAACTATCTGAAGCTTATTAATATATTGTTTTTGAGCATTCAGGTAGAGTCCTTTGCAATAATCCAGCCGAGACATGATGAGTGCCGAGATTATTGTTTTGAGGCCATTATCGTTGAGGAAGAACTTAATCTTTTTTATAATCTTTAGTACATAAAAACAGGCCGAGGTAACTGAATTTATTTGGTCACCTAGTGCCAGCTTATTGTCCATTAACACTCCCAGATTCCTAGCTTTCTCAGTAGGTATGGGGCATGAGCCCAGGTCAGCCGGCCACCAATCTGGGGTCCACACTAGCAGGTTCTTCCCAAATTTTATGCTCAGTTTTATTAGAGTTAAGTTTTAAGCAGTTTGCAGACATCCATCCGGAGATAGCAGCCATACAGTCATGAAATCGAGCCCCTGTTTCCTTTTCAGTGCCCTCCCTTAGTGACAGCACTATTTGGGTGTCGTCAGCATAAGAGGTCAACTGGAAGCCAAATGACCTAATCACACCCGCTAGGGGAGCCACGTACACGTTAAAAAGTGTCGGGCTGAGAGAAGAGCCCTGTGGCACCCCACATGGAAGGGTGAAAGGTTTAGACTGGCAGTTATCCATATCCACAGTTTGTACTCTGTCAGAGAGAAATGACTGCAGAAGCTTCCAGGCAGACCCCTTTATCCCGGCCCCAGACAGACAGTCCATCAGAACTTTGTGATGAACCGTGTCAAAGGCCGCGGACAGGTCTAACAGGATCAATACAGCGTTGCCTCCCCTGTCCAGGGCCTCCCGAATTTCCTCCGTGGATTTAATTAAGGCAAGCTCCGTGCTGTGTTCAGCTCTAAAGCCATATTGGGATGGATCAAGAGTCTGGTTAGATTGAAGAAAGGCATTAAGTTGTATGTTCATGGCTTTTTCCAAGGCCTTAGCAGGAAGCGGGAGACGAGATATAGGCCTATAATTGTTGGGGTCACCTGCATCAAGATTCTGTTTTTTTAGGAGGGGAGAATGGAAGCAACCTTCCACTTCTTGGGAAAAATACCAGAGCTGAATATCTCGTTCAGCAAAGGGGTAAGGGCCGAACCAATGACTCCTGAGATTTGTTTCAATAGATAAGCTGGACAAGGATCTGATGGAGCTCCCGAGCGAATGGAATTCAGAATTTTAATAATATCTGGGACCGCGAGAAGTTGAAAGTGTTCTAATGCGGCAGGGATTGTTGAGCTTTCTTTTCTGATCGTGTATGGCAGCTCAACCTCTTTATTATCTGCTGGGGAGAAAGAGGCGAAAATAGATTCCACCTTAGATTTAAAGAAATCAGCCAGTTGATCGCAAAATTTGGGGCTGCTGGAGCTCTTAGGAACATTAGGTATAGCTAATTTTTTGAGTGTCTTAAAGAGTTCCTTGGGGTTCGATTTGGCTTGGGCTATTTGTTCCTCATAGAATTTCTTTTTAGTTTCCAGCAGCATTCCCTTATAGATAGCGATGCTGTGTCTATAGGTGTCCTGGTCTAGCTTATTATATTCTCTCCTCCAAGCCCGTTCCAGCCGTTTACAATTCAGTTTTTGACTTCTGAGCTCCTCTGAGTACCAAGGGGCCGAAGGTGTAACACGTTTAGGAACCCACTTTTTAACAGGAGCAAGAGTATTGCAGGTGGACTCTAGCCATGAAGTGTAGACTGAGGTAGCCTCTTCTGCTCCAGCAGGAAGAGGGCACAGAGATTTCCAAAGCTCTTCTTCCAACTTGGAGCTGTCTACCTCTTTCCAGGCTCTGGTTTCAATCTCGTGAGCAGTTGTTAAGGGGGTTATGGGATTCGCAGGTGTATTTAGTTGAAACTGGATCGCCCTGTGGTCAGACCATAGCAGCGGGAATACCGTAGTACAGACGAGGTCCAAATTGTTTGAGTAGATCCCGTCTAGGGTATGTCCCTTATCGTGGGTAGGGTTATCCACCAGCTGCTTAAAATCTCCCATTCCCATAATTTGCTGTAAACGGGATGTATCGCGGTCAGAAGCGGCCTCTAAGTGGAAATTAAAGTCGCCGAGCACCGTAAATGAGTTAAGGCATAGCCCTTCCTCCAACAGTGAGCCCAGCAGCTCCAAAAAACCACCTCTGGAGCCAGGGGGTCGGTAGAGCAAGATACCCTTGAATGTACTGTAATAGGCAGAGTGGAAGCTAAATGAGAGGGCCTCGCAGCAAGGGTTGGAAGCATTGTGGAAAATAGGCTTTAATGAATCGTGGTAGATAACAGCCAGACCCCCTCCCCTTCCCAGTGGCCTATCTAACGTGTAGCAGAGGAAACCTGGGGGGGTAGCTTTTACTAGGTCGGGACCTGAAGCTTTATCTGTCCAGGACTCCGTAATAAAAGCAATTTTAATCATACGCTCCTCCAATAGTAGAGCACATTCCGTGCTGTGTTTAACTAGGGACCTGGCGTTCACTAAAATGCAGTTTAGCGGACCAACCTCCGCTGCTCTTAATTTCCTGATATGTGTAGCTGATAGGCTCTTCACCGGGGTATCTAATATATCAGGACGGGCATCAAGACAGTTGTGGCAGATGTTGTTAGTGTTGTTACTGGTCTGCGTCATAGACATCAGAGGACAGTTAGGAGTTCCTTTACGGGAATCTAACATCCGTAGCTCTTCGCTGGTATACACTATAATTCCTGAGGTAACATGACCAGAGGAACTCGCCCTGAGCCCGGTACGAGCGGGACGGCGCGCCAGCGGCGCGCCCGCTGCGCGCGTCCGCTGCGCGTCCGCATCAGCGTGCCTCTTATGTAGGCAAGCGTCCGACAGCTAGAGCGGTAACCTTTCTGAAAAATGACCGCTTTCCAACCCACTTCCGCCTCCCTCCCTCCTCCGTGTGCGAGCGTGGCAGTGGTCAAATTCAGCAGTACAGTGCAATTGGCTAAAAACATCAATTTAAAAGCACCATTCTTTAAAAGCAGTCTAAACTTAAAAACAATGACCTCCTGGCAATGGCGTATAGCGCAGTGTGAGGCAGGCAGCTTTAGGGATTCGGGCTGGGTTTGTACAGGTCTAGAATATGATGCACTAACTCCCTTTGCTTCAGTAACCAACCATCCAACATGCTACCATCTGGGAGCGTGCAGGAAAGCGGTTACCATTTTTCATCCGACTAATCCTTTTGGTTCACTGAGAGATAGAAGGGAGTCGATATTTAATAAAACAATTTAAAGTTCATGTAGCCAATGGACCAGGAATCGGTAACTAAAGTTAAGTGGGTTTATTACAAGTTAATAATCATTCCAGTAAGTACACAAATCAAGAACATATTATGAAAGTAAAGAATTATAATGAGCAGACCAAGGCGTCAAAGCAGATTCTGAATCCATAACATAAAGCATACAATAAATGCAGTCAGAACAATATAGATACTAAAAAGTCGGAATTGGTGTTCCTTTGAGAAACTCCGCTCCTCTTTCTGAATCTAAATTATGATCAGGTCATAGGAAATGTCTCAAAGAACTTCAGAAAGTGGGAAGGTGTCAGCACAGTGAAGATGTCAGTAGAAATCTTCTAAAGGGAACAAGTGTTCAGCATATAGCCACACACTCCAAAGAAGCAAAACAATGAGGTCTACACCTCGCGAAATCCAAAGGGATCTGACCTAAACTCTAACTCTTCCCACAGTAGATATGGGCAGCATCCCTCAAATTTCCCTTCCCACACTTGGAAAGTCACAGCAACCTTGAGTGTCTCGTCGTTCCTGATACTCAATGAATAGGAGGCTTCTTCAGCTCGTTAGCTCTTCACGCCCCTGCCAAGATTTTCTTTCTCAGGCCTCACTATCAATAATACAATAATACTCCTTTCTCTAGCTATGAAATCATGAAAGCATGCCTGCAGAAGAAAAAACACGATAAGCAAGTAAAATGAATTTCAAGATTAAGGCCATTAGTCAAGCTAATATTAGTCAAGCATTTCATTGTTGCACTTTGAATACATGATTATACATGTATAACTTCAAAAACAAGCACCAAACATGAATACATGAATTAATGGTTACATATGCAATGGGATTTCAAATAAATGCAATATAACTTGAAACATATGTGTAAATATAAATGGAACCTACAAGTCTCCATGCTTAAGCTAAACATTAATATGCACACGCATATGAATCTATAGTTTCTACAGTGAATGAAGTTCAGTAGTACGTTTAAATGTTTCACATTAATAAAGTTAGGCACACAAAGTATATGGTATCAAGTGCATGTAAATATTGCGCTTCTGTGACGCGTAAGAGTGGAGCCTAAATTGCGCTGATGCCAAGTGCAGCAAAAACAAAACAGCCTCAATTTACTGGCCACGAATGCTCAGTAGCAGCCCCACTCATTGGTAAAGGAAAGGAACTTGAATATTTTGTTTGAAATAAATCCTTACTTCACACCTCAGGTAAAGTCAATCATCAGAAGTGTAAACCATAAACTAAACTTGTCAGGATAGGTACCCCAGTCAGTGAACTTCAGTCACTAAGCAAAACAGACAAGATCACCGATTCTCTTGCAATCTAAACATTGCAAACTGGTGTACAGGGGCCTCCCCAAAATCAAAATTGAAAAATTGCAGGTAATGCACAACATGGTAGCAATGGTGTGCTTACATCTGAAAGAACACAAGCATTAGCACATAGGCTATTATCCCAGGCTAAAAAAACTCTCCATGGGTTTCGGGTGAACAAAAAATACTATTGAAGGGTTGTTTAGATGGACATAAAGGACCAGCATAAACCTGCACATCAGTACATTGCCAGCTTATTTATTCTTGTGCGTGCCATCCCTTTGTGATTTTTCTGTTGCAGTTCAAAATGAAGAGACATAGAGGATGGACCTCAAGTGTATGGACAAATTGTGGTACAAACCAAACTTGCCTCTGATAACCCAACAGAATCATTATCAGTTCTAGACGTACCTACAACATTTATGTTCTAATAATCCTTCTCTTGCCAGCAGACCATAGCAACACTTATCACTTGACAGAGGCAAACAGCTCCACCTTTTGCACAGAGAGGTGCAGGTATAATATTCAGGATGATGTTCTGATGGACATCCTTGCAGAAGCACCCTTTAACCTTGGGTGTGAGTGTTACAGGTGCCAAGTGGCTCTACTACTGATTTATACACTGAACATAATCAAAAGGTTGCATATTGTGATGCAAAAAAAGATCCAAATTAAATAAATATATGAATAAGCTGTTTTTGTTTGTCTGGTAGACTGCAGCCTAAAGTTGGATATTGTTATGTTGTTTTTCTGTAGATTGCTATTTTCAGGTTTGCTTTGAGAGCTTTGGCTGTTTACTAGATGTCCTGTAAATAATACACAGAGTGGGCTTTGGGTCATTCCCTTTCAGTCATTAGCTTGGTTGGATCAGCGTTCTATTGGGAGTAATATTCTTTCTCCTTAGGGGAGAGGATGTGGTGTTACTGCCAGAGTTGCCGACTTTGGAACTGGGGAACCAGGTTTGAGCACCGGCATCGGCTCAACTTCCTCTGATTCTGGGCAAATCACTTAACCTCCCCATTCCTAAAAGATTTAAAAAAAAGGAATTTGACCTTGTGTAATGTAACAGGTGCTCATGTAAAGTGCTCCAATGCCCTTAGGTCTAGTTTGCACTGTATAAGCCTGCAAAAAAAAGCTAGGAAGTCCCTTCAGTGCAATGCATGAGATGCATTGTTCTAAGGAGCAGCATGGATTTTTTGCAAAGCCTTACATTTGTCAGTGATTCTTGTTCTCATGCTCAGCTGCCCTAGTGCCCCACCTGCCACCCATGTGGTGAGCATTATCTGGTCCCAGTACCAGGGGTATGTGCCGCCTACTCGTGGCATATCAGACATAGAGGGACATGTTCTCTTGTGACACTATCCTAAAGCCCAGGCTGAAGGGGCCTGGTTTCTTTAGTCACTGTATCACTCCTCCATCTCTTATCTTTAGTCCCTGGTTCTTACCCTCACCTCACATTTTCGCAGAACTCGTTAGGGGTTCAGAGCACATGTGGTCTAACTGTGCAAATGAATGTACAAGGACTAAATTATAGCACCAAGACTTCTGTTGGTGATAATAAGCCGTATGATTATGCCTATGGGTATGTGGAGTCTTGAGGAGTGGGACAGCTTTGTGCATCTGTACCCAGGGATCTTCATGTGCATTTCCTACTTCTGGGACCATAAATGGGTCTTCAGGCACCTTAAACGGGTCATGTTTTCACTTTAGTGTGTTATTTGTACAGTGGAAAGGGAGATTGCAGCTGTTGTAGAGCAGGGGTTGACAACTTTTATTGTAATGAGAACAACGTCTGCAACAATATTGAACTACACTAATATCGGCTAAAAATATGATTACAAAAATATTGCCACCCTAGACTTAAACAAGAAAAACACAATTAATGTCTTCAAAAATATCGCTGCTCCAACTATCTAACATACCATAATATCGACAACAAAAATATAGTAACACAAAATATTGTGATGCCATTAAATGTATTCAACACGACCAGAATATCAATAACAACAATATTGACCACAACGTCATCTAATTTTTTTACAAAAACATATTATAATTTTAAAACAATAAATAGCTACTTTTAAAAATCCAGAAATTAAAAAAACACAATTTAAAATATATACATTACTTTATTAACTATATATACTCAAAATAAAAGAACAATTACCATAAAATTAATATCTACTCACAATGAAGCTCAAATAAATATACATTATAAACACATTTAATACAAAAAAATATATATGTTATGGTATATGTTATGCTATAGGATTTATAGAGCACATGGCTGACCCAACAATTGGGCTTCCCATCGCTAGGCCTATAAAACACACAGCTACAAATGGCAACACCCCAAGGATGGGGGAAGGAGGTTAGATGGAAAAAAAGCCATATTTTGAGAGATTTCCTGAAAAGTAGATGACTTTTGGTGTTTCTGATGGAGAGTGGAAGTGCATTCCAGAGAGAAGGGGCCAGGGCACGGAAATAGCACCTCTCCTGAATTGAGGAACAATGGCCAGGTTGAGGTTGGCGGAATGCAGAGAAGGTGTGGGCAGGTAAGATTAAATAAGTTGGCTCAGGATTGGGGCCCCCTTGGTGTAAAGAATCTTGTGGGCGATGCAGGGAGTCTTAAATTGAATACGATTGTCCACAGGAAGGCAGTGTAACCTGCGCAGCAGACCAGAGGCAGAACAGAACTTATGAAGGGAGAAGAGCAGCCTAGCAGCTGCATTTTGGGCTAGCTGGAATCTGTTCATAACAGGCTTATTGGCTTCTAACTATAGAATGTTACAGTAGTCCAGACGGGACAAGATGGTCGCCTGAATGATGGTTTGAAGAGTAGGAAGGTCAAGGCACGGCCGGCACAGGTAAGAGCAGGGGAGCGGTGGGGCGGGGGCAGGGCGGGGTGGGGGGAAGTCGATAGACGACGGTATAGGTAAAATTAAATACAAAAGTAAATAAAACTACTTATCTTGCACTCGCCGCATCATCGAGTTGGCGATGCGGTGAGCGCAAGGTAAGTGGTTTTATTTATTTTTTTATTTAATTTTACCTATCCCATCGTCTGTCGACTCCCCCCCACACCCCACCCCGCCCCACTGCTATTACCTGTGCCGGCCACGCCTTGGAGGGTCAAAGAGGCCCAATCGGATAAAGGCTTCTCAAGAGTCCAAAACAGGTGCCAACAACCAAATTCGCTTGGACCTCGAAGGCCAAGGTGTTATCCATCCACACTCCTAGGTTTTTGATGGAGGACTTGGGTTTGGGGGAGGTCCAAGGGAAGAAGGCCAGCAGTGGTCATCCCAGGAAAGAGCTTGTTTGCCAAGAAGGAGGATCTCGGTCTTGTTAGCATTGAAGCATAGACAGTTGTTTGTCATCCACTTTGCCACCACAAGCATACCTTTTTGGAAGTTGCCCATGTCTTGCGATGGATTGTCCGAGAGTGATAGTACAAGCTGAGTATTGTCTGCATACAATACCAGCATAAGCCCTGAGGATTCCACAACCTGAGCTAGGCTGGATGTATATGTTAAATAATGTTTGGCTTAAAGACAAGCCCTGAGGGACGACATACTGTAATGTGTGGGGTTGAGAGCTATAAGGGGGAGAAATGACCTGGGGTGGCCTAGTGAGCAAAAGAATGATGGATTTAATCCAGATCTCCTGACTGGGGGTGAGCGGTTGAAAAGTTTCAGCACTCCACCCATCATCTTGTTGTGTTTGCTATGTTTGCCCTAAGTGGCCAAGAGTATGCCCAGACGTGGGTCCCTTGCTCACTGTGCCACTGGATTCAAGCTAGCCTGGCTGATGAGGGGTGATACCCCGAAACCGGTCCCAGGAAGCTTGTTTCGAGTCCAGGGAGGACCTGGCCTGGCAGTTTGGACTGGACTGGTTCCAGAAGGAGCAGGGTCAAGACTGATTTGCATATGGGTGGGTCCAAACTGGGGTGGCGTAGTGAGCAAAAGAATGATGTATTAAACCCAGATCTCTTGACTGGGGGTGAGTGGTTGAAAAGTTTCAGTACTCCGTCCATCATCTTGTTGTGTTTGCTGTGAACTAATAAAGCCACACCACAGGAGAACTTGTAAATAAGCCCCAAAGTATCTGAACTGCCCCTCCTTATCTGTAAATGTGTGTGCCCTGTTAGTGTCTACGTGTGTTTCCTGAATGAAGGCGACTGTTATCCAATATCTTCTAAGGGAGGCTGTGACTAAACCCTTCATGTTAGGGCTGTTTAGACAATATAAAAGACTAAACACTAGGTAATCATTTTTGATATACCTATTTTAGAGTGAAAATGTAATTCACTGAGAAGGCATTGCTGTGAGCTGAGATGTATACGCCTTCAGTATTGAGTCAGAATTATTCAGTTGAGAAGAATTGCTAATTATCTAGGGCTGACGGAATATCACTTTAAAACCCTGGACCCACTCTGAAATCCCTAACATTTAGTGAATAGATCTTAAATACATCCAGGAGTTCAACAATAACAGTGGGATCCAACACTTTTTACACTATGGTGTGTGCCAGTACTACCCACCACCAACCTCTGAAAAGAAACCTTGATTACTTGTTTACCTTAATATGAGTAAAAGGATTACATCAGGGTTTTACAAACCTTTAGGGCTCGACTGAGATTAAGGAGTTTAATAACTAATAGGAGAACAGCTAGGAACATACATTGGCACATGGATAAGAGGCAAAGGACAAGTACATGAAGCAACAAAATGTTACCAAGTAGGGGCAATGACATTAGGGCTAGATTAAAAACATTGTGCAGCTATTGTACTACATCCTAGGTTCAGTCAGCTAAAGCATGGAGTACCTGACAAGGAAGATCTCAATGTATTTTCCACCTCAGCGAAGGCCAGCTGGCCTTCCTGGCCAGCTAAAGTAAAGTCAGGACTGAGTGAGATGCGGGATCTTTTACACTCCAGTGGCCCTTTCTCTCTAGTGAGCTTTAGGGCTGCATCACGGTAGTAAGTGAGGAATGATTGGCCTAGGGGGTGCTGGAAGAAGACACCAATAGCAAAAAGACCTGATCAATGCGGGCACTTAATTTTATCAACTTTATGAGTGGGAGTGGGAATTCATTTTATATACCCCACCAACAACCCTTCATTTTTTCACAGGTATTGTCCCAACTCATTCTAGCCCGACCTACTTGAATTTAAAACAACCTTCAAGTTATGAGTCACTGTGTCTTAAACAAATACCCTCCACTTAAACAGGTGTATATAGAACAAAAATTTGTGAAAAAACGTGTGAAAAAACGAGATAGCACCTCACGTGCGCTACACCATAGGAGCTTGCCGGTTGGTTCCTTCGTTGGCATCGTGGTCGCCGGAATGACATCACGGTGCCTACTTAGACGCCGCCCCTGCGCGCTGACGTCAGTTCTGACACGACTTTCCACGCCAGAAGCGCAGGGCCATGCAAGACACTGAGCACTGGTGCGCCAGAATTAGGGCCCTGCAAGGGAGTCCCTATCCCTAGAAGTCAGTTCGCATAGCGGGGAGTATGGGTGGGGCAGTAAGGAATCTATAACTAACATATGTCTCTTACAGATACATCGTTACCGAAGGCAAGTAACTTGTTCATCTGAAAGAGACTGTTAGCTATAGATTCCTTACCTGCCCCAGCAATACCAACCCTGGAGGCGGGTCTGCGAACCAAGTTCACACCAGAAAGTCCTGGAGAACGGAATGGGCAAAATAGCCGTCCCTCCAGACTTGGCTGTCCAGGCAATAATGTCTGGTAAACATGTGCAAGGATGCCCACATAGCCCCCTGGCAGATGTCAAGAAGTGGGACTCCATGTGCCAAAGCAGTAGAGGCTGCCGTAGACCTGGTGGAATGAGCATGCAGCCTCATTGGAGGTTGCTTTTTCACCAATGCATAGCAGATTTTAATGCACAGGACAACCCATCGAGAGATGGTACATTTCTGAACAGCCCAACCTTTCCTGGCACCCACATAGCCAACGAAGAGTTGATTGTGCATCTGGAAGTCTCTTGTGCGGTCAAGATAGAAAGACAGCGCACGTTTTGGGTCCAGATGGTGGAGTCTCTCCTCCTCTTTGGAAGGGTGTGGAGGTGGGAAAAAGGTGGGCAAAGTGATGGTTTGTCCTATGTGAAAAGAGGTAACCACTTTGGAAGAAATGAGGGCCTTGTAGGAAGCACTACCTTGTCTGGATGTACAGAAAGGAAAGGAGGTTTTGAAGATAGAGCCTGAAGCTCACTCACCCTGCGAGCAGAGGTGATAACGACAAGGAAGGCAGTCTTGAGAGTAAGAAGCCTGAGAGGACAGTTATGTAGTGGCTCGAAGGGAGCACACATAAGGAACGTTAAGACAAGATTCAAGTCCCACTGGGGCATTATGAAAGGAGAAGGAGGACAGAGATGAGTAATGCCCTTAAAGAATCTATTTACAATAGGGGACTTGAATAAAGAAGGCTGATCTGGGAGGAGAAGAAAAGCAGAGATAGCTGCAAGATAGCCTTTAAGAGTCCCCAGAGCAGAGCCCTGCTGAGCCAAAGAAAGTATATACAGAAGGACCTCTGAAAAGAGTGGCAGAAAGGGGATCCACCGTCTTTACTGTGCACCATGCCACAAACTTGTTCCATCTACAGGCATATACCGACTTAGTGGAGGGACCCCTGGCTATCAATTGTCACCGCTCAATCTCCACCCAAGAAGGTGGAGGCTGGACAGGTTTGGGTGAAGAACCCTCCCCTGCTGCTGCGACAGAAGATCCTCCCAAAGGGGCAGTCTGATCGGAGGATCGATGGCCATACTCAAGAGCTTGGGGTACCAGACTCTTCGTGCCCAGGCTGGAGCCACAAGGATGACTTGGGCCCAGTCGTGCTTGATCTTCTTCAGCACTCAGTGCAGAAGTGTTACAGGCGGAAAGGCGTACAGGAGGCCACAGTTCCACTCGCGACGAGAAGCATCGCCGAGCGAGTGCCACCTTGGAAACTCCAACGTGGAGAACTGCTCACATTGCACGTTCTCTTCGGTGGCAAACAGATCTAACTAAGGCTCTCTCCATTGCTGAAAGAGACCTTGCACCACCTCCGAATGGAGACACCATTCGTGATCGACTAAGCACCGACGGCTTAGTTCGTCCGCCCTGGCATTCAGAGAACCTGCCAGGTGTTGAACCACCAGGGTCATGTCCTGATGTTTCAGCCATGTCCAGAGGCGAAGAGCCTCCTGACATAGGGTCCACGACCCCACCCTGCCTTGTTTGTTGCAGTACCACATGGCGGTGGTGTTGTCCGTGAACACCTGCACCACCTTCCCTTTGAGGCAGGGAAGGAATGCCTTCAGTGCCAGTCGGATCGCCCGGAGCTCCAGCAGGTTGATATGGAGCCCGGACTCCGCCGGGGACCAGACGCCTCTGATCTCCGCCTCTCCCAGATGGCCACTTCAACCCAGAAGGGACACATCTGTCACCACTGTCAGGTCTGGTTGGGGAAGGGAGAAATATCTGCCTCTGACCCAATCCTGATTCGTTATCCATCACTGCAGATGTCGTGCACTGCCCTCTGAGATCTGAACGTAGTCGGAAAGATTGCCCTAATGCTGCGCCCACTGGAACTTCAGGTCCCACTGCAGAGCCCGCATATGCCATCTGGCATGATCCACCAGCAGGATGCAGGAGGCCATGAGGCCCAGCAGCCTAAGGGTAATTCTTACCAGAATCCGGGATAGAGGCTGAAACTTTGTTATCATAGCCCGAATATCCCCGAGTCGCTGCTCGGGAGGATAAGCCAGAAACTGCACTGTGTCCAGAACAGCTCCAATGAAAAGGAGCTTCTGAGAGGGAGTCAGGTGTGACTTCGGCTCGTTGATAGTAAACCCCAGCAAATGCAGGAGGTCCGCCGTAGTCTGGAAGTGGGAGACAACAGCCTGGGGCGAGCCCGCCTTCAACAGCCAGTCGTCGAGATAGGGGAAGACTGGAACTCCTGATCTGCGCAGATGAGCTGCGACCACCGCCATCACCTTTGTGAACACCCGAGGGGCACTGGTAAGGCCAAAGGGGAGCACAGTGAACTGAAAATGCTCGTAGCCTACCGTGAACCGTAGGTAACGTCAGTGGGCTGGCAGGACGGGGATGTGAAAAGTCCAACACTACCATCCAGTCTCCTGGGTCAAGGGCAGACAGGACCTGAGCCACCGTGAGCATTTTGAACTTCTCCTTCCGGGGGAAGCGGTTGAGGGCCCGGAGGTCTAGAATAGGACGCAGTCCTTTGTCCTTTTTGGGTACCAGAAAGTAGCGGGAACAGCAACCATGACCTACTTCTGGCACAGGGACCTCTCAATTGCTCCTTTGGCCGAAAGAGCAGAGACTTCCTGGCGGAGAAGCACCAAATGATCCTCCAACATGTGATCGAAAGATGGTGGCATGGAGGGAGGGGTTGTCTCGAAGGGGAGGGAGTAGCCCCTCCGGACAATCTGCAGGACCCACCTGTCCGACGTTATGGATTGCCAGTGGGGGAGGTGATGGCAGATCCTGCCTCCCACTGGCTGAAGATGGCCCTGAAACGTTGGACTAGGAGGACTTGGAGGCGGAGGCAGGGGGGGAGATGGTGGACTGGCCCGCCCGCTGGCTCCTTGACCCACGATGACGCTGGGTCCCAAGTGCACGACCACGCAGGGGCTGGACAGCTTGCGTGGACCGGTGGCTAGGCTGGAACGGACATGGTTGGGCACCCCTTCCATAGCCACGTAAGGAGCGAAAAGCAGACTGGAGAGGGCAAGTTGACGTTGCGAGGTCCAAAGATCTGGCCGTAGCCCTAGAATCTTTGAAGAGCTCCAGCGCCGAGTCTGCTTTATCGCCAAAAAAGCGACGGCCATCAAAAGGAATGTCCATCAAGGTGGATTGGACATCCCCCGAAAAGCCAGACGTCCTCAACCAGGCGCAGCGCCGAACGGCTACCGATGTGGCAATCGTTCTGCCTAGTGAGTCAGTGGTATCCAGCCCACATCTAATGGAGAATTTGGCTGCGTCTCTCCCGTCCACAACAGCTTGGGAGAGAACATCCCGGGCCTCCTCCGGGCACTGGGGCAGCACTTGCGCGACCGTGTCCCAGAATGGGAGTAATGGCCCAAGAGGCACGCGGTATTCACCGAATGCAATGTTAATCTGGAGGAAGAAAACATCTTCTTCCCAAGACGGTCCAGCTTCTTGGATTCCCTATCTGGGTTAGCAGAAGGGAATGCGCCCTTGGAAGAAGAGGCTTGGACCACCAAGCTCTCGGGGGAAGGGTGTTGGGGGAGGAAAACTGGGTCGCCCAGAGCTGGGCAGTGGTGGCTGGCAATTGCCCTCTCCACAGGAGCCCATGTGCTGGGCTTGGACCAGGTGCCCAGGAGGACATTAGTGAGGGCCTCATTGAAAGGAAATAGGGGTTCAGATGAGGAAGCCGCAGGCTGAAGCACCTCTGTCAGGAGGTTAGTCCTGACTGCAACCGAAGGGAGCTCAAGGCCAAGGACCTCGGCCGCCCTTATCACCACCGTTGCGTATGATGCTCCCTCCTCCATAGCCATGGTAGGGGGAGAAAGCAAACCAGTGTCTGGAGAAGTGTCGAGACCACTGGCGTCACCCAGGTCCTCTCTCCAGTCCGGTTCTTGGAGCTGGTCTGTTAAAGGGTCCAGCGACCCCTCCCAATCCTCCTCCTCATCCTCTGGTTGGTAGTCAGGGCGGTAAGAAACACCAGGGATGAACAGGGGAACAAAAGTACCGTCCGGCGCCGGATCCGACATCAGTCGATGCCGGTCCGGCTCCATGTTCAAGTCGGGGATGAGGATTGGGGCGGCGTCGACCGGGAGCATGGCCAACGGCGGGGGCGTTGTCGTCGGAATCGGCACCGGGGAAGGTCGAGTGAGATCAACCGATGTCGATCCGGATCCAGGCCTGGATCCACAGGGTTCCTGCGGCGCCGGGGCTGGAGCCGCCAGCATCGAAGGCCTAAGACCCTCGACTGGCTCTGCGGGGTCCGAAGGCGCGCCGGCGGAGTTGGGCTGTCCAAAAACTAGATGGAGGGCCTCATAGAACTCCTTCAATTGGGCATGGGAAACGCCGGCTCCAGGATAGGGTGGGAGGCGCGGCGCCAACCCAGAAGTAGGCTCCGCGCACAGAGCTTTTGAGCGGCGATGCTCCCGATCCCGCGTCGCGTTAGCTGACCGATGGGGAGAAGGCGAAGAGCGTTTGTGTTTTTTCGCCTTGTTCTTGTGCTTGGACTTACCCGACGACTTCGATGACTTGGAGTGCGACGAAGAGTGGGGGTTCTGCGACCGGTCTCGTGACCTTCCTCTTGAACGAGACCGGGAGCGACACGGAGCCGATCACCGGGCCTCCAATAACTTTCGAGAACGCTCCTGCGAAGTCTTTGGAACCATGGCCCGGCAGTCAGAGTACGACTTCGGGTCATGGTCGCGCTCCAAACACCACAGGCACAGGAGGTGCGGATCCGTCATGGACATCATCCGATGGCAGGATCCGCAGGGCTTGAAGCCGGTCCGACGAAGGGACATCCCTCGTGCACCAGGAGTCGAAAGACTCGAAAAAGAGATTGACAAAAAGTCACAAAAAGCTAGCCAAAAACTGGCTAAGAGGTAGCTTTCTCCGGATCTGCGCTAGGCTGGCGCGGAAAAAGAAAGAACTGACGTCAGCACGCAGGGGCGGCATCAAAGTAGGCACAGCAATGTCATTCCAGCAACCACGACAACGACAGATGCGGAGTCGACTGACGTCACCTACCGACGTGCAGGTGTACTGCTAAGAAAAAATCTCTGGATCCAGTTTGACGCCTGGGGGAAACTCTAAGATAAGGAATATATAACTAACAGTCTCTTTCAGATCTTCTACTCATTGATACGCGGATGAAATGTTGCTTCCTCATTGACATTGTGAGTTCAGCAAAGGGTGAGCAAAAAGATTGCTGACGTGTTAATTCGCTAGCAACGTCATTTTGATCAGCACAAGGGTATTTCGGCCATATTACTTAGTGCATGGTAAAATGACAACATTTTGGCACATTTTCTTTTTTTTTATTAACACCCACAAACACACCTCTAGAGCTTATCTCCTACCTATTTGCCATTTTTTCAACACAAAAAAGGAAAAGCTATCCACACAGTTCCACGCCACACAATTCATCTCCACACATTCCAAGCCACACCACATAATTTGACACCAAACCACATAATTCAGCAACACTATTACACAACACACCACAAACATCCAGTCCTCACCACAAAAGTCCACATCAAGCCACAACATTCAACAGCACACCACATAATTAAACTCCACTACATACCACTCCACAAAATATCATTTCCCATAATTACACTTCATAACACACCATCCCACACAACATAATTCAAGTACAATCAATACCACATATTTATTATCCACATAATTCAACTGCACACCATTCCACATAATTCCACTACACAAATCCTCTCCACACCACACAATACGCCACACAATTTCACAACTAACAATTCCAATCCAACCCACATAATTCCACTACACACCACATACAAACACTCCATAACATATGGGTAAAAGACATTGCCATTTACAACGCCAATAGCTCTAACTCACTCAAATGCGAGACCTATTGCATTTCCAATGCTTTTTCTTTGTGTCGTCCGACAGCCCCGGGCCATCATTTCCGTTAGCCCCCATATGGGTAGCGTCTTCAACATCTAGGTCATAATGAGCTCTACATTGGCTCCAGATTTTCCCAAATTTTTGAGGACATCGTCTACTTTTGGCGACAACTTTCCCTTCTTCCATGCACATATCCAAACTTGCCATGCACTCCAGTTTCATGGGTGATTGCCCCATTAGCTAGCAGTATATCTTTTCGCTATCATAAGCCACTGTGAATAAAAAAACAAGCTTACATTTGTACAGGTCAATATTATTAGGATTCTCAGAATCACAAAGTTGGGGGTGAGGGGTAATTCGAATTTTGCTATTAACTATCGTAAATAAGTTCAGCTGTTACATTTTTTTTGGATGACTTTATATTCTCATATCAGATGCAGGAAAGTACCATCTTCAGATTTACATTATATGCATGCCGCCATTTGGTCAAACCCATTCTATGCTTCCTACTCCTATCGCAGTAATCTCTGTGTAATATCTTCAGTTGGACAGGGCGCAACCTTGCTTTTATAGCTACCTTCCTTGGGTGCATCAGTGCTGACAGAGTGCTGCCTATGTCTTTCAGGTGGTGGTGTTCCTTTTCCTAAGCCAATTTTAAATTACCTACCCAGTCCGGCAAATTATTTGCTAGGGTGTTGTGTGTGGATGAGGCTGCCCCTCTATTAAATTCTCTCAAGAATGATCACAGGTCCCATAAACACTGTGCCACCCAAAACAAGCTATACCCGACTGATGAGCCCTAAGAAGGGCAAAACCGGTCTTGGGTTGCTTGTGTTCCTCTTCAGGGAGGTCCTGGCATAGCAGTTTGTGCTGGACTGCTCCTATTGGAGCACCATCAAGACTGGTTTGCATATGGCTGGGTCCAACTGACGTGGCAAGTTGTGCAAAATAACAATGGTCTAGGATACGGCGCAAGCAAATACCAGTGGCGGAGATTTATTCAACCATTCCATCCATCACCCATCACTCTTTTTGTATACTTCTGTTTTCCAATGGGGTCATGTCTGGCACCACATACCAGTCTACAGAGCTTGTTATTAGGGCACAGCAGAGTTGTATTTATCTATTTAAAATTTTAGACTGCATCAGTTTGTATTCGTCTTGTAGTTGTGTTAATGTTTTAGTTCCACCATGTCTATTATGTCTCATACAACCTCGGTCTAGTTACTTTGTTCAACAGGATTCCCACCCACAATGGAGTTTTGCTGTGTGTCAGTGTTGAACCAAACAACTCAGTGCTTATCCCACTGGAACAGACAGTTTGGACCGGTCAGCTTGTGTGCTTGATGAAGCAACACCATTTCAAAGAAAGGCAGGATATTGTCTGACATAAATACTGAGTCCTAAATATTGTCTTCAGAAATATTACTACTTTGGAATTAATAGA
Organism: Calotriton arnoldi; assembly: GCA_963921515.1. NCBI lineage: Eukaryota > Metazoa > Chordata > Amphibia > Caudata > Salamandridae > Calotriton > Calotriton arnoldi. The sequence continues at coordinate 272,631 of CAWUFW010000313.1, read as the reverse complement.
AAATCTACACCCAATGTGAAAATATTTTTAAACTAAAATTAGGACACAATATTTATGTCAGAAGAAATTTCTGAATACACCATTCTATGCAACCAATGTCACTTGAACAAAAGCAATGGGCTGAATGTGCATCCCTACCTCCTGCAGTCAGCTTTTTAAGAGGAGAAGACAACAACAGTTTATGATTGTCTGGAGAATGTTCAGACTGATATAAACATTCCCAAAGATATTATGAGATGCCTTCTATACTCTTCGTACCTGAGACACAGAACAATCTGGGATACTACTTGTCATGGGACAAAGTGCACATGAAGCAAGATGAACTAAACTCAATTGGAACCCCCAAAATTCAAATACTGCAACCGCTCTGAAAGGCTGGATGGTCTGACCCCAACTGCCTCTGTTTGTGAACATGTACTTCAGTACAGAGACCACCTTAGTGGAGGTCACTGACACTGTCATGTTGGCGGTGGATCAAGCGAAACAAGTCGCACTGACATTCCTTGATTTATCCACAGCCTTTGATACGGTGTCTCACTCCATCCTCTTGCACTGTCTGGAAAACATAGGCGTGGGTGGATCTGCGCTGGCTTGGATTAGCTATTTTTTGTCGGATGGTAGCCCGTCGGTTTGGATGGCTCCCTTTGCTTCTGATCCCAAGCCACTAAAGTTTGGTGTCCCCCAGGACTCTGCCCTAAACTCAATGCTATTTAACATATATATGACTCCCTTGGCCTCATTGGTGGAGTCATTTGGCGTCGAGATTGGGTCTTATGTGGATGACACCCAGCTCCTTCTTACTCTTGACAGGAACACGCCCAATGCCTTCAGCAGTTTTAAGACCAGTCTGACTGCCGTTTTCCATTAGATGCTGCTCAGTAACCTACAGTTTAATGCCAATAAAAGAGAGATCATTTTATTTATCTCCCCCCAGGGGATAGTGAATACTAGCCCAGTCATAATCATGCTGCCTTTGGCCTCCAGGTGGCGGGTGCAGTGGGCTCCTGCTTTGGACTTTTAAAATCTAGAAAGAAATTCCAGTATCTACTTCTGCTTGAGACCAAGAAGTTGGTTATTCATGCCCGCATTACCTCCTGGCTAGACTATGTCAACTCTCTTTACTGGGGCCTTCAGGCATACCAGTGGAAGAGACTACAGCTGGTACAGAATGCTGCTGCACGGCTTTTATTCAAATCCCTCCGTGGGGAACATATTCGCCATCACCTTAAGGAGCTTCACTGGTTGCCGCTCAAAGAGAGGATTCAGTTTAAAGGCCTCATTTTGACCTATAGAGCCTTTTATCAGAGTGGCCTTTTGGTTTTGATCAAGAGGCTCACTCAGTATCATCCTGCTAGACCCCTTTGCTCCTCTGGCACTGAACTTGCTGTGGTTCCATGACTCAAGAGGAAAAGATGAGTTGTACTTCTTTTTCCTACCTTGCTGCCACAGCTTTGAATGTCCTCCCCTCAAACCTATGGGCTATGAAAGATGAGCACTGTTTTAAATGCAATCTGAAATCTTGGTTGTTTTACTCAGCATATCAGTAGGTTGGTCTTTGCTGTGATGAGTCATTTAGTCTGCTTAGCGCCGGACACTCTATGAGTAGCGTGCGCTCTATAAATCATTATTATTAATATTATTATTTACTGGCTTTGTAAGCCAGGTAAAACGTTCATATTTTGCTTTGGCTGAGGTTGGTGCACCACTAAAGGGGAAAGAATTAGACCAGGGGCAAGAAGGCGTTCAGTAACCCTAATAGACATGAGGTAGAAAAGTGTCCTGTTGTTTAAATCTGAGGAAAAGTAGGTACACAGGCTGTGGAGCTCAAAACCTACCTGTACTCATTCGAAGAATTGCTTGATTAAGTTGTTGTTAAGTACTTCTGGCTAGAGAGAGGGACCTGTTCAAGACGCAATGACGCTGCCCAGTGTGACAGTGACATCCACTTTGTAATGTGGATCATCTTTGCCTTGCTCTCTACAAGATTTCTTGTGAGGGAGAGGGACTCCACCCCTCACCCTGCTCACATTGTCATTTGCATAGTGAGATAAAAAGAGAGCTGAAAATGTCTGTGGGGTCGATAGGTAAATATTGGTAGATCTGCAGGAGGAGGTCTTTTTAGGTCGAGCCTGAGTTAGCGCGCATGCGCTGCTCTGCGAGACTTGTTGTCCTGGAGTATGGAAGAGAAGCCCCGCCCACTCTCTGCCCATATTTGCCATTGGCTTGTGTCATTGTCCTTCATAAATGCTGGCTTCTGATTCCTTAGTAGGCTTGTTAGTCTCTCCTTCGTACCGCCTCCTCTTCATTTGTCACCTCCCATGGTGACTGGCTCTTTTACTTTGGTTGTTACACCGTACCTGTTAATTAGTCTTAAAGCACTATTTTCTTAATCGAGTTACTCTTACTGCAGGCACGACCGGATTTGGTGCCTTCTTTACAACCCCGCCCTCCCTCCCGTTGTCCGTGCCATCTTTACCCCCGCCCTCCCTATCGTTGTCCATGCCTTCTCCGCCACCCCCCCCTCCCGATGCCCACGATGCCTACTATTTTGAATGCACATAACTTTGGCCCAATCAAAACGGGTTCCAAACTTGTACTATGTAGTCTTTGTGGGCGGTGCCAAGGCCCCTCTGTCGTGATGCTAATCTAATTATCTACCTACAATTATGCTGTACAGCCAGACGACAAAAAAAAGAATACAAACATGGCATATCCAAAACGTGATGGCACTCTATAAACGCAGCAACACACGATGAGCACGCGCGTAAGCACTTGAAAGAAATAGACACTTAGAGGCTGCGGCTGTAGGGAGGGTGGGACAACGTTTGACTCCTCCTGACAGAGGAAGAGGGGCGTGGTTTTGTGCCCAATCTTTCAGCTCTGAATGGTACCTCTGCCTGCTAGCGCTTTGCTGTGAAGTCAGCCAGCTTCTGTCAGCCAGCTGCCCCTCTGCTTCCTGTACGGCCTTTCTTTCCTCTTACTCGTATCCCTCACTAGGTGTGGGTAGCATGCAGTGGTTACGCACGGCCCTCCTGCTCCGCAGGGCTGTGACGGTAAACAGCCCTCACAACGAAGCCGTCACCCCGCATGCAATTACAACGCGGTCGTTACAACGACCGCGTTGTAACAACGCATACCATTACCCCGCAAGTCGTAATAACGACTTGTGGAGGGGGGAGAAGGTGTTGGATTTAAAATCCAACACCTTCCCTACTGTCCGCACAGACTGGAGTTGGAATAGTAAATTGTACTACTCCAACATCCAGCGCCCCCCTCCGCAAGTCGTTGTTCCGACTTGCGGGGTAATGGTATGCGTTGTTACAATGCGGTCGTTGTAACGACCACATTGTAATTGCATGCGGAGTGAAGGCATGCGTGAAAAGGAGGCATATTCGGCTGTGACTGGTGGACGCCGGACCCCGCCTGGGGCAGGGCACCCAGCCTGCCAGCTCTGCGGCGCCCGTAGCAGAAGCAGCGTCGGTGGTGCCGGGGAAGGACTGTCCTCCTCGGCAGGAGGGACCGCCGCACAGCTCTTCTGTCAGGTAAGGGGAGTGAGTGGATGACAATGAGTTGAGCCATCGCCTGCTGACATGCCCAAAGGGAGAGGTAGCTGCCGTGCGGATCTCGTGGTACTTGCCGATGGGTCTGTAATAACTTCCGCGCAGTTTCCTGTTATAGCTAATCCAACTGAATGAACATCGTGGGCTGGCCTCAGACTATAGAAACTGCAGGTAGGCAAGCCTTGGTCATGTCATGGGCGAGCTGGGCCCAGGCCACCTAGGTTTAGGTAAGTACACAATTAAATGATCTGCCTACTTTTTTAATATTGGAGGCTGCAGCTTTCATTTTCTCTATAAATCTCCCCCACTCTTTTCGTTTGTCTCCCTCACTTCCCTTCCGCCCCTTCTACAGTCTCTCACCTCCATTATCCTAGGTTATTGATTCAGGTTGCCGGAAAAGGGGGGATTTGTATTCAAAGGCTGCTCACTGCTAAGGTGATCACTCAGGACCTGACTGATCTGTGATCACAAAAGGCCCGACCCACTAACACCACCTGAGTAGCAAGGGGTTAGTCAAGGTTGGGAGCAGGGAAGGTGGCAGGGCACAGACCATCCATAACGCTGAACATTGCCCTGTTTCTCCTGAAGGCTCACTCCACAGCATACGCTGCTAGGGATCTTCTGATAAAGGTAATGGTTACAGCTAATATAGAAGCAATACAAATTTTACTTATGAATGAATGAATGATATTCAAAACGCACATAGTTACCCTCAGGAGGGTTTCCTGGTGCTACTTCCACATAATGAGTACAACATACAACAGTATCAGACAGCAGAGCAGGTTTTTCATAGCTGCCATGGTTTCAGAGTGCTTATGTGTGACATTTTCATAATTTCAGTGTAATTATGAGTAACATTCAATGACTGAGTGCCACTTTCTTGCGAGCAAAAATCAAGCAATGAAGACGAGGAAAACACATAAATATCAGAAACTACACCCATTTGAGCAACGAAAAACTCTAAGATCTTAAAACTGCTGCAAAGCACCAGAAATGGAAGGGCACTAACAGACATGACACACAGACTTATTTTTCCCCCAAACAATGCATAGCACAAAAGCAGCATTGTTAAGTTGTCATAATAAAGGTTATTGTATACCGCGCCTAGGAAAGGCAGAAGTGTAACGGTGAGAGAGGGAGAAAATCGAAGGAGGATTAGAAGAGGCGCCTAATTTGGTTTTGCTTACGGTGCTTTTTGAGCAATGACTACAGGCATTGATGTTGAGTCACCATAAACCAATTGTACTATGCCAGCGAAAGTGGTATTGTGTACCATTTGACTGCATGTGACATCACAGGGTCAACTTCTTTATTAACATTTAGTTTCTCAAGAGTCCCATGAGTGGAAACCAATTTTAAAATGTAGATCTTGTAGCTCTTCGACAGTGGACATTACTAACAATGGTTTGAAGTGCATACTTTAAAGCTTAGTAGTCTGCCTTAGTACTGTAGTGTAATGCGTGACGTGAGTTTTAGGTATTGCATAATTAGCATGTGGCATGTTTTCTTTTTGAATTTTTGTTTAAATAGTTAATGTCTTCTGAGCTGCCAGGCTGGAGTCAGGCACAATTGTAATGCTTCAAAAGCTGTTCAAATACCTACGTGAACTCGTTGTTGCCAAGTTTTTGGGTGAAGTGTTCCAGACAGCACAAGCTGTCTGGTTGCAAAAGGCCTATTGTGAATTAACTCAGGGCTTGCATCCATCCCATCCCATCCTTTCCTTAACATTCATTGGCTTATTCACTCTCATTTTCTTGGTTCTTATTTGATAGCTTTCATTCCTTTTTACGATCCTTTTGATTTGCTGATTTGTATCCTTCCAATGCTCACATTTAGGGGACTCTTTTCTTTTTCATTCATCACTTCATGAGAGTGCCCGCGCTTTCTAGTTCTCTCGTTTTATGCTGCCAAACAGTTGTCAGTGTACAGCTTTGAGATACTGTAAAATATGCCTGCTTTTCCTCCAATATTTTGAAATGTTTTTATTTCTTTTACTTTTTTAAACAATAATTTAGAGATTGGCAGCTCTGCACCCACGTTTTAAAGGAGAGACCTGTTGGCTTTACCAATGGTTGCCAACTTTTATGGGTAGTCCGAGAGAAAAAGCAGCAAGCATGGGCTGCATTATTGATAGTGGTAGGAATGCAGAAATGTTTATGCACAAACCTATTTTCTTAATGCGACTGTATGTCTCCAGTGCACCGAAACACCCTTTCATTTTATGCAAAGCAGCATAAATAATGTGGCTGTCTTGTGTTATGGACAGTGACCTCAAAAGCATACCTGCACTGTAGGCATACGAATTGCGGGGGTGGGGGCCTGGGGTTTGGGGGGGGGCTTGGGTGGGCAGTTGTTATAAATGATTAGTAGAGGAAAAATTTAGACTTTCAAATCTTTGGGATGGCAAGATGCTTAGCAGCTCTTCATAGAGAAATAGGAAGGGAGTAACACATTTTTGCTGTGACTAAGAAAAAAGATCTACCTCCAGTTCTAACTGGGCGATCGCGCCAGGCAGCCGCAATTATTGTTGCCTTTAGCAAATCTGCCAAGCAGCAGCATCTGGTTCAAATTCACAAATCTGGAGCAGTCTTGCATCACCTACATATCTACTGTGGAAGTTTGGCAGAGATCACTGTTAGCATGAGCTGAAGCCATTTTGTTTTTGGCAGCCATTTTAGTTGACCATGTGCTCGCCATGTGCTCCTTCCGTCTTCGCTGTTGCCTACCCTTGTGCTTTACTAGAATAACTATCTATAGTTAGCTCCTGTAACACTGCACATGCTCAGAAAAGTCTGTAGCTGCTCATGCACCTGTCTTAGTCTGTAAATGTCAGGCTGCTCTAACTGATGTCAGCAACTTCATTCTCCTCCTACTTTGTTGACTGAGCATTTTCTGTATGTCCATACATGTGAATAGCTATTCTTGTGTGTGCTTGTACCGCCTCCTTTTGAGCTCTTGAGTGGGTATAAAAGACCCACAATTTCTGTGTTCCTTGTGCTACCTCATACACTGCCTGAGGGTTTTGTATAGATGTAGTTCCACTCATGAGGTTTAATAAACTGTTGTTTTGATATTCCAGCTTCTGTGCCAATCTCTATTTATTGGTCTGAGGACTAGTGCGCAAAGAAGGGCGAACCCCTAGCACCGGTAGGCCTTGGTGAGGTCTACTTCTACACTACTGCATAAATGGGCTGTCCTTGGACAGAACTCTTTACCCCTAACTCCCCCAATGGCGAACCTCTGATTTATGGACAAAAAAAGAGGAGTGTACCCCTTTGTTAATTATAGGGACGGGGGTGATTAGACTAGAGAAAAAAGAGAGTCCCTAGCTAAAATGTGGATACAGTGTTGTTCTGTCAACATGTACACTCCTAGTGGGGTTGTAAAGCACATTTAGTTAGACACAGCAGCAATTAACATAACGTATATCAATTTGTGCAGGGCAACACACTATTTTTTATGTTAGTCTTACAGGACCCAATATAATAATGCCAACAAACAATGTCATAGAAATTGTATAAAATAAAATTTTATTCATCATATTATTAAAACCATTCTACATACATTTCACAGCAGCTTTGATCATAAATAGAAATAGATAAAAACAAGGTTAAAATTAGGCAAGAAAACTACACAAAAAGTCGACGCAGCGTTTCGGTGAGACTAGGATCAACCACCTTCTTCAGGACAGAGTTTTCTATTGGAGTTTCAACAAGATATCCCCTGATTGATTTAGAAGGATGAAGAATCTTCTACTGTAATATTATGAAGAAATGGAAGAGATGTCCTTTTTATATGGTACTATCTCTTCTAAATTACGTTCGTAGGCGCCACCGATAGATTTGTAGCAGATTAAAAACCCATAAAAAACCAGTGTCCCTTCATTGCAAGCAGATAAGCCGAGGTTTTACTTGAAAATATATGTAGCAATCTCGGGTGAGGGATTTACTGGATATCGTTGCTTTATAGATATTGCAACGTTGCGAGGAAGGTGAATACAAGAGTTTCGGCCTCCCTGCAGCCTACGAACGTGGACGTTCGTAGGCTGCAGGGAGGCCGAAACTCTTGTATTCACCTTCCTCGCAACGTTGCAATATCTATAAAGCAACGATATCCAGTAAATCCCTCACCCGAGATTGCTACATATATTGTCAAGTAAAACCTCGGCTTATCTGCTTGCAATGAAGGGACACTGGTTTTTTATGGGTTTTTAATCTGCTACAAATCTATCGGTGGTGCCTACAAACGTAATTTTAGAAGAGATAGTACCATATAAAAAGGACATCTCTTCCATTTCTTCATAATATTACAGTAGAAGATTCTTCATCCTTCTAAATCAATCAGGGGATATCTTGTTGAAACTCCAATAGAAAACTCTGTCCTGAAGAAGGTGGTTGATCCTAGTCTCACCGAAACGCTGCGTCGACTTTTTTGTGTAGTTTTCTTGCCTAATTTTAACCTTGTTTTTATCTATTTCTATTTATGATCAAAGCTTCTGTGAAATGTATGTAGAATGGTTTTAATAATATGATGAATAAAATTTTATTTTATACAATTTCTATGACATTGTTTGTTGGCATTATTATATTGGGTCCTGTAAGACTAACATAAAAAATAGTGTGTTGCCCTGCACAAATTGATATACGTTATGTTAATTGCTGCTGTGTCTAACTAAATGTGCTTTACAACCCCACTAAGAGTGTACATGTTGACAGAACAACACTGTATCCACATTTTAGCTAGGGACTCTCTTTTTTCTCGAACCTCTGATTTATGCCAGCTAATACAAAGCAGAGAAAATTGTCCAAACTCTCCAAACATGTCAAGCCTTCTGGTTGAGAGATGAGGGGTTCTGGTGTCTCTAAATACATCCTGTCCTCCCTTTTTAGGTCGAGCCTGGGCAGTGCATGCGCTGCTCTGCGAGGCATGCTGTATTCAGGTATGGACTTGAAGCTCTGCCCATTTTCCGCCCATCTTTTCAATTGGCTCATGTTACTGTCCTCCCGGGACCGGCAGAGTGAGAGGTAGGTCGACCGCCTCGAGTACGGAGTGGAAACGACACTGCACTATTCAGTGTCAACACCTGCCGGAACACGTTGCTGCATTGAATTGACCCAATTTGGGTTGATGTTTTAAGATCTACAGGTACCACTTTTTAGGGTGCTGTATGTGTGGTCACTCACTTTCGTTAATTTGGACCACCACCAAAAAGTGTAGATAGATCTGATATTGGTCCTGAAGAATTGCCGTCTACATGACTAAATGGCAAGAAACATGTTGACCTAATTTCTTAGCGCATTTCCCTATAACCTTATAGCAGGGGTGCGCGCACTTTTATTTTAATCAGGATAGTGGCCACATTCATTAAAATTGTTCTGGGTGGACCTCTATTTCCTGTTTTAACTCCACTTTTTTACATCTACACTCACTAGGGCCCTCACACGCACTTCACCCAACGGCCAGGAAAAAAGATCTCCGCTAAAAGGCCCCATCATGGGTGCCGATCGGGTATTGCAGCGCCGACCCGATGAGGAGCAGACCCAATGATGAAGCAAGACACCGATTTTATTGGGTGTGTGAGGGTCTCTTTCCGAAAGGAGGAAATTTTCTCCTGCTTAGAGCGAACACAATAGCTCTCTAAACACACATCTACCTGTACTGTTCGGTAGAAACGGCATACCATTCTGTTTTGTATGACTGTCCTTTCTAAATCATTGCTTTTGATTCATGAATAGGCTTAGTAGTCCCTCCTTAGTACCGCCTTGTCTGCATTTGTACCCTTCCATGAGGACTGGACTTTTTACTTGTGTTGTTACACGGTCTGTTTTATCCACAGTCTGTGAGCACTATTTTCTTTAATTTAGCTGCTTTTGCAGGCACGACAGGCTCTCCCTAACCCACCCTGTTTTTTTTATGACAGAGCGGCACCCGATTATGAATGCTGAGCTGTATCTTTCAAAAATGCTCCTTGCACAGCGCGGCACTTCTTCACGCGCTATGCTGATTAACAAATGCTTCTTTTTTTTAAAGCCCCCCCTTACCACGCTTTTACTTTAATGGCGGGCGCACCTTTCTTTAGACAAGCCACGTCTTAAAGAAAGGGGCGTGACTGCCATTAAAGTGTAAGCGCGGCATGGGGCTTTTTTTTTTTTTTTGTAAAAGCCCCCCATTCCACGTTTTCACTTTAATGGCAGCCACGCACCTTTCTTTAGACGCAGATCGTCTAAAGAAAGTGGCGTTGCCGCCATTAAAGTAAAAGCGCGGCATAGGGCGCTTTTACAAACAAACATTTGGAATGCAATAGGTCTCGCATTTGCGAGAGTTTAAGTTATTGGCATTGTAAATGACAATGCCTTTTATTTATGTTTTAAAAACCAAAACATAAATAAAGGGCATTGTCATTTACAATGCCAATAGCTCAAACTTGCATAAATGCACGACCTATTGCATTGCAAATGCTAGTTTTTCTCTGCGATCACTACCCCATACATTTGTCACAAGTGTAGCCTATGGCACTGAAGACATCCTCGCCCAGACTTACTTGTATTTTTGCATCTGTGTTGCATCACTTTTTTGACACAGCCCCAATGCAAAATATGAATAGGGATTTACTCAGCCGCGCAAAGCCCGATTTGCATTGCTTAGTAGAAAAAAAAAGTAACACAACGCAGTTACCTTGCATCAAGGAGGGGTTCCATGGGTGGAGCAGGGGCGTTCCTGAGCACCCACACATGGATTTTGATACAAACCCAGATTTCCTTAAGGTATGTAAACTGTGGTGTGCGCCAAAATGGTGTGCCTACCTACCCTTTGCGTAACAAGGAGAAATATCTTTGTTTCTATTTGCTGCTTCGATCCTCTTAGCATGCAGCACACACACAAAAAGAAATACATGCACCAGCACAAGGCATAAGTGCACCATATCTCTGCAAATATGGTACATGTCTGCTCTCTCCCTTTTATATAACGCAGCAAGCCAAGTTCCCTTGCTTCGTTGCATTGCGTTAAAGTTTAGCAAATCCGGGACCCTGTGCTCTTCACGTCCATGGCAGCCTGCTAGTCACTAACCCGGAAGGGCTAAGGGGCAGATTTACAAGCCCCTTGCGCCACATTTGCGTCACTTTTCCCATGTTAAAAATGACGCAAAAGTGGCGCAAGGGCCTTGTAAATATGCCCCTTAGAATTTTAGCTTCTTTTCACCAATAAAAAGACTACGTGATCAAGTAAATTGCTAATCAACTTTAAGCAAAATATAAATCCGCATTGCTGGTCAGAATTATCGGCCTTGCACGTGAAAGGTCACACAAAAGTGGCAGTGGTCTCAGCAAGGTGCGAGAGAAAAGAACGTTCGTTCCATTTCAAAGTTCATACTGGATGGTAACACATTCTCGAATTTTACCTGCCATGGAAAGAATGTTTTCTTGAGATCGTTCGGAAATGTTCCTGGCTCTAAATCAGAGAAGTAGAGATTATGCAAAGCTTGTGCCACTGCATGCACCGCGGCATACACGCTGAAGGTGAGCCGGAAGTTGTCTACGTCATAGATTGAGGCTTCCACCTTCCTCAGGCTTATGTCCGTGTCGCACATTTTATAACGGATTTTTTTTGTGCCATTTGGGTAGCATGAAAATGTGAAATACCAGAGGCGATCGAGAAAAGGATTGTTTAGTGTCTTTGCTGGACTGGCATTAGAAAGGTATTCCTTTAAACCTGGTATCTCCCTTTTTGGTACAGATACAACCAGTGAGCCATTTAAACGCTGTAGGTATGGTCCAGCTAGGTCTTCTGCGACAAAGGCTAGTGAAGCAGGTATGATGAGAACTTTGTCAGGTACAGAAGACATTTCCAAGGCAAGAAGTATATAATAGAATAACTCGGTGTTGGAGTAGGTGATAATAACATTTGCAGTGGATTTCCTCACAGCTTGCATTGGCGTTGCTAAATCCATTTTGTGGATTAATCTTATTGAGAAGGCAACACATATTCCATTGCTTGTCATCTTGGCCCTCAGCTGCTCACTCGCTTCCTGACTGATCTCATCATCTGACACTATCATCCCAACCCAGGTCCAGCCAAAGTGCTTCAGTAGTTTGATGATCGCTTCATGTTGCATGAGCTCACTTGGGACGGTCCGATAAAATGCAGGGAACAACACGCGGTTGTTGAACACGGTGTCCATTGCGCCATAGCTAACCTGTGGAGAAACACAAGACAGGTGAGCACACCTGTTCATGCAAGTCTATCGGGTACGGTAAAGGCAAAGGCGTATGTTTGGAAGTCTAACGCAATTCTAACAAACACAGGGGCATATTAGCAAGGGCACTATCGCCGCTTTAGCGGCACTTTTTGCCGCTAAAGCGGCGACATTTATATCGCCTCTATCAGCAAACTGTCTCTAACAGCAGTTAGCGACAGTTTGCGGGCATTAGCGCCCGTTTTTTACCGCTTTGCATGTCAGCGATATTTATCGCTAATGACATGCAAAGTGGGCGTTCCCGACGAACAAACCTGGGAAACACTCGCTAACAGGCCTATCGCCTATTAGCAAGGTGGCCATGGCCCCAGTTAGCGACGTGAAAAGTCGCGCTAACCGGGGTCATCGCCATTTATTTAACACCTGCAATTAGCAGGTGTTAGCCATACCTAACATGGGGGGGTGGATTATGCTGATACGACCACAGGGTCGTATCATCAAGGTGTTCTCCCTTCTCCATGCAACATCGCTGGATTTTCAGCGATGTTGGCCCATTTCCCCCGCTATCGCTGGAATATTCATCACCATAGCGCTAATCGTTGCTAATACAGCGTTAGCCGGCGATAAAAAAAATCACGCTAAGCAGGGTTAGCGATGATTATCGCCTCTTCTTGCTAATATGCCCCACAGGGGCATATTATCGAGGGCATTATCGCCGCTTTAGCAGCACTTTTTGCCGCTAAAGCGGCGATATTCCTATCACCCTATTAGGAAGGCGGCGCTAACATGCATTAGCGCATGTAAGCAGCCGAATTCCTAACGCCACGCATCTTAGCGATATACATCGCTAATGAGATGCAAAGTAGGCGTTCCCTCCTAGGACAACATGTTGAAAGCACGCCAAACCAACATCGCGCTATTACCAACGCTGCCCCTGAGCAGCGAAGCGATGAGAAAAGGCGCGCTAAGCCCTCATTATCGCAAGGACCTAACGCCTGAATAAAACCTGCCTTAGCATTATAGCCTATGGGAGGTGCATTGTATGGTTAAGTCCACACTCCCCTATTACCAATCTTTTCATTAGCGCTGTGAAATCCTCGCTGGATTTCACACGCTAATGATCATTATCGCTGTCTATCGCTGGATTGTATTTCGCCTGTTAGCAAAGCGTTGCTAATACGCCGCTAACACGGCGATGCAATCCAGCGATAGCCGGCGATAATAAAAAAGGCGCTAAACGTGCTTTGCGATAATTATCGCAAGATCTAGATAATATGCCCCACAGTTCAGAATAAAGGGACCATAAGAAGTGAAAACTGGTGCTCATGTAAAGCGCTCTGATACCTGATATCTTCGGGTCTAGTTCGCGCTATATAAAACTCTAAAAAAAAAAAAGGTTTATAGTTTTTCGATGCAATGCTTAAATAGAGGCTAAATTAATTCCTTAAGCTGCCACCTTTTCAACTTTCACCTACAGAATTATGATTACTAACTCATGAACTATACTACTACTGATGTGCTTGTCTGTGTATTTATGCAAATATTTAGAGTGTGATATGCTATTTATTACCATTGTCAAGGGAGGAGAGGAGCCAGGACTCACATCCATTAACCAGTGTATTCTTTTTTTTTTCTAAACGTGTTTTTATTGTTTTCACTGATACAAAAAACAAGAATGCAGCATCACGGTCGACAGCAATACAATCATAACGGATCACAGTGTCAACACTTCCTGCTTCACAGGAGAGCCATGTCTTCACTCCATCCCCTCAAAACAATCACTACATATATGTAAGTCATGGCCACAGTACCTGGTATCACCACGGAGCTCATCAGAATCTCATCTCCCATCATCACTGACCCTTCACCCCTCCTGTGTAACTGACCCCTGTGTTTCCCTACCCCTCTCCACCCCCTCCCCATGTGCATCCTGTGTCTTCACCTCCCTCACCTGTGCCCTCTCCGTCAGTCCTAGTGTGCCCTCCTCTGCTTCCTAAAATCCTTCCAGTAACGCTGCCCAGATCTCCAAATCCTTTTCCACTCTGTCGTCCATCCTAGGCAATCAAATATGCGTCTCCTCCACCGGGCCCATTCTCCACATCCCTACCCCACAGGGCCACTGACCGAATGCGCTGCCCCAAGCATCCCATTGCCACCCACTGCTTAGCAATGACCAGTGCCAGCTGTAGAAATCTCCATCGCATTGCCCTCCATGAGGTACCTTAACCATACGCAGAAGACATGGTCCAGGGGCCTCCTCAAACACGATCCCAGTCATCTGCTCAGTCTCGCTGTCAGCTGCGCCCAGTATGCGCACACCATGGGACACATTCAGGCCACGTGCAAGAAGGAGGCACCCGCCGCCCCGCCTCTTGGACAGTCCGCCGACCTATTAGCATACATTCTACTCAACTTAATTGGTGTCAAATAGGTTTGGGGTACATAATTGAAGTGGATCAATTTAAGCCGGCCATTACATGGCACCCGACGCACGAGCGCACATGTCTCAGCCCACACTATGTCAATGACAGGTTCCTCCAAGTCATCCACCCAAACCTGCCTAGCCTTGCAAATCCTCTCAGCCCTGTCCCTCTTAAGCAGCCATAATACACAGTCACCAGCGGTCTTGCATCTCTCAGTGTCAGCAGCAGTTGCAGTGTTTCTGATCAGCGGGGGGCCTTCGGGAACCTCGCCCAGAGATCTGGCCGTAATGGCCATAGTGAAACCCTGAAACCGGTCCTAGGATGCTTGGTTCCAGTCCAGGGAGGACCTGGCCTGTCAGTTCGGGCTGGACTGTTCCCATTGGGCACAGGGTGAAGACTGATTTGCATATGGCTGGGTTCAAACTGGAATGGCATGGGGAGCAAAAAAAGATGGATTTAGGCCCAGATCTCTGTACTGGGGTGAATGTATGACATTGTTCTGCATTCTGTCCATCGATTGTTCTTTTTGTAATGGCAATTTTAGCATATGTAAAAATTGCCCCGCCCCTACTGCAAACTCAACTCTCGCATCCTCAAATGTAACAAACCGCTCTTCCGGATATAAGTGCCCCAGCGTTTCACAGCCCCCTTCCTGCCAGCGAGCTATGGACATATTTTCGCTAATACGTTTAAAGGGTACCAATGACCATATACTTAACTCGGTCGCAAACGATGGCATCAACAAGTGCAGCAGGGGCACATTTCCACATGTTCCCCTCAGCAGCCGTTTATCCCAATTGTCCTCCTCTGTCACCCACCGCGCAGCATGCTGAAGCTGGGATGCAGATTAATACAACACGAGGTCAGGGAGGCCCATGACCCCCTCTTCTTGGTCAAGGTTAAGTGTTGCCAGTGCCACACTGCTTCTCTTTCCCCGCCCACACTTGTGAGATCAACAAGCTATCTAGTGCATTGAGCGTAAAATGGGCAATCGAATGAAGCGAGTTCTGTACAATACACAGGCACCGAGGGAGAAAGACCATCTTTGCGATAATGGCAATGTGTTCCAAAAGGCAACCGACTTCGTCAGTCCCCCCAGCATCCTGTCCATATTGTGTCACCTATGTCCCTCCACACCATGAACAACCATTATCCCCAGATATCAGAAGGCCTCCGTCTCCCACTTTAACCCCAACAAAGGCAATTCAGGTCCCGGTCTAATGCGTAACACCCCCAGCGGGAACATGAGTGTCTTATTCCTACCTTGAGCCCAGCCACAGTTCCAAATTCATCTAAGTGGTTCAGCAACAGCAGCACTGAGTCCCTCGGTCACTACAAATCAAATAATACATCATCCACGTATAATGATATCAGATGCGCTGTCACCTATCTTTATACCTGTTAGAAATGGGGGTCTCTAGTTGGCAAGGGTTTGCACCTTTGTCCAAGTAGGGACACTTCCTTCTGGTCAGGATAAGGGAGTTACACTCCTAAAATAACCCCTGCTCACCCCCTTGGGAGCTTGGCATGAGCAGTCAGGCTTATCTTAGAGGCAGTGTGTAAAGCATTTGCACATAACCAACAGTGACACAGTGAAAACACTACAAACGGACACCACACCAGTTTTAGAAAAATATCCAATATTTTATATACTTAAAGCAAGACCAAAAACAATAAAAATCCACAATACAGTCCTTAGAAATCTTCAGTAATCAAAATAGACTTCAAATAAAGTTCCTTGAAGTTGTTAGCTCCATCTGGGGCTATCACGGCGTTGTGAACAACAAATCCAAACAGTTCTGGCTGACCGCGGCGTTGCGGGCCAGCTACGGTGTCGGGAAGACCCGCAAAACAGTACCTTTTAGAAATGCGGGGCGTCGACGACCTCTCATTGAGCTCCGAAAGCACGGCGTCCGCAGGCGTTGGTTCCAGAGGTCGGTGCAGGAGTCGTCGGGCCCTTGAAGTCACGCGTTGCAGATCGAACTCCTCGCGGTTGAAGTCAGGAGCACTGGCGTCGGCAGGCGTCGGGTGCTGCAGTGCGAAATGCAGCGGTGCGGTGCCCTCAGGTCGCGGTGCAGGAAGTGGCTCGGTGACGGTCGTCCAGAGGCGTCGGTGACACCAGGGCTGCAGTGCGCAGTGATGCGGTGCTCGTCGCGGTGCTGGCAGGTCACGGTGCCAGCAGCGTCGTCGTCGTTGCTGAAGCGCTGTCGTCAGGTGACAAACTGGAGTCGATGGCGCCGGCGTCGGTAGGCCAAGGCTGCAGTGCGGGATGAGGATGGTGCATCGTGTAACTTTCGAGCGGTGCCCTCGAACCACGGTGCAAGCAGCGGCGTCGATGTCGGCGTGGAGCGGCGTCATCGGGGATACCAAGGCGGCGTCATGAAGCGAGGCGGTGCGGAGTGCGGTGCCCACAGGTCACGTTACAAGCAGCGGCTCGGTGGCGGCGTCAGGTGGTGTAGTCGGTGAGACCAGGGTTGCGGTGCGGCGTTGCGGCGGTGCCCTCTGCGGTGCCTTCAGGACACGGAGTCGACAGCGGCGTCGTGGACGGCGTCGGGTTGCTTTTCTTCTGTTGCAGCACAAAACACACAGACCCAGTGCTGATGGCAGAAGAGCTTGAAGTCTTTGCTGTCCCTGAGACTTCTTGAACAGGGGGCAAGCTCTACCTCAAGCCCTTGGAGAAACTCAATAAAGAAGTTGTAGAAAGTTCAGTCAGGTCCTTTCACTGCCCAAGACAGAAGCAGCCACTGCAGGCCAACACAGCAAAGCACTCAGCAAAGTGGTAGTTCCTCCTCACAGCTTCTCCAGCTCTTCTTCTTGGCAGTCTACTTGGTCCAAAAGAGTTCTAAAGTTCTGGGGTCTGGGCCCCAGTATTTATACCCAAAATTCCTTAGTTCTCTCAGGCAGAGAGTGTCTGTGCTTAGTCCAAACCAGTTTGGTCCTCCCTGGCCCCGTTTCCCAGCAGTAGGCGGAGACAGCATTGTCCAAGGCAGACAGGGCCCATTCAGGTGCAAGGGAAATCTCCTCCCACCACTCTAAATGCAGACCGGGCCTATTCAAGTGCTAGTGACAACTCCTCCCACTACTCTGAATGCAGCCCAGGTCTATTCAGCCCCGCCCTGACTCATCCAGACTCTCTGGAGCCACTAAACATCCCCAGCCCCTGTCACTCCACAGCCAGACAGTCAATACACATCCTAGCAGAGGCACACTGGATGGCTAAGCAAGAAAATACCTACTTTCTAAAAGTGGTATTTTCAAACACAGAATGTAAAAATCACCCTCACTAAAAGATGCATTTTAACATTCTGAGTTCAGGCATACTAAACTTTATTTTCCTTTCTGGTCCCAATGGGAAGTTATATTTATAAAATGTTATAAATTAAATCCCATGCTTTCCTATGGGCCAGATAGCCTTTCAATAGTGAAAAACGAAATGCACTGTAATTCACTACCAGGACATGTCATACACATCAGTGCATGTCCTACCTTTCACATACACTGCACCCTGCCCACAGGGGTACCTTGGGCCTACCTTAGGGGTGACTCACAGGTAAGAAAAGGGAGGGTTAGGGCCTGGCAAGTGGGTGCACTTGCCAAGTCGACATGGCAGTTACAGACTGCGCGCAGACTCTGCAGTGGCAGGTCTGAGTTACCTTTTCAGGGCTACTCATGTAGGTGGCACAATCAGTTCAGCAGGCCCACTAGTAGCATTTGATTTACAGGCCCTGGCACACTCAGTGCACTTTACTAGGGACTGACAAGTAAATCAAATATGCCAATCATGGAAACACCAATCCATAACACATTTTACCCAGAGAGCATATGCACTTTAGCACTGATCAGCAGTGATAAAGTGCTCAGAGTCCTAAAACCAACAAAGACAGGTCAGGAAAAAATAGGAGGAAGAAGCTAAAAGTTTGGGGATAACCCTGCAAAAAGGGCCATTTCCAACACAACCCCCTTCCAGCCTAAAACCAGGGTAGACCAATCCATACCTCGATGGGCTTGCCAGCTTGAGGCGATAGAACATGGAACCTGACCCGCAACAGCAGGGGTTTATTCCCATTCTACGCCTCACTGAACCCAGTTGGATCCCTCTATCTATACTCTCAGGGCCCACTAAGCTGACCCATGGGGAACCCTTCTCCTCACCTGTGGACACCATCTGTGCAGCACCTAACCTTAGCTTGCTCACAGGTGGGTCCCAGCAGGTAGACAGTACCAGCACAGCCAACATAGTGGTGTGGCCCAGTCCACCCCCGGGGTGTGACTCCTGTCCCCCTCCCAGGGGCAACTCTGTCCACCAGGACAGCAAGCCACATTGGCCACTGATAACTGTCAGTGATGAGAGCCAGGCCTTATGGCTTTCAGGCCTCTCTAACCTTTGTGGCGTCAGAGAGTGGGGGGCAGTAGCCCCAGGTGCCTGGCACCCTTTCTCCACTCTCCCTCCCGCCAAGTCGGGTATGACATCCTGACACTGGACCACCAGCCCAGGGTCTGTACCCTGCGGCTGGACAGGAGACTGGGGTGGGCTCTCCCACACCCTGTCCCCCTCCCCGGGGCTCTGCATCCCCCCACCGGGAGCAGTCCCCCTCGAATCCAGAATTGTCAGGGCACCTGTGGCAGGTGTTCTGCACATTTCTCACACCAGTTCAGGGGTGCTATCCTGCAACTGGTCCACCAGCCCAGGGTCTGTACCCTGAGGCTGGACCCATGACTGGGGTAGTCTCTCCCACACCCGGTCCTCCTCCATGGGGCTCTGTACCCTCCCACCTGGAGCAGCACCCCCAAAAGACAAACCGGTAGTGACACTGTTAGCAGTCGCCCCTTCCTCCAGGTCAGGGGGGACACCCTGAACCTGGTTCTCCAACCCAGGGTCTGTACCCTTAGGCTGGACCTGTGCCTGGCAACCCAGGACTTCCGGGGGAGTACACCAACCCCCCCAAGGGAAACACACTCCTCATGAGCTGTGCAAGAGTCTGCCTGGCACAGGTCTCCAGCCTCCTGTCCACCTGACGGAGCATGAAGACCCCCCAGGCCAGAAGTGGCCTTACCAGGGTCAGTCCTGGGGTGCTCTGACCTCAGAGCTGGCAACCCCTGACCCACTGGTCCTTCCACTGGGGACGGCATCCCCCCTCACCCTTTTCTCTGGACTCATGCACCCTCCCAACTGGAGCGGTGCTGCCAGACACCAGAACTGGTGGGATGCTCATTACAGCAGCCCCTCCCCAGTTTCTCAGACACTAGGGGATCCCCCTTAATGGATGGCCTTCCAGTACAGCCTAGGCTCCCCACCTGGTGTTCCCTCATGGAACCACCCAGGCTCTGGGACTGGGTTTCGGGCACCTTGGGCCACAGGCCATTCCCACTCCTTCTCCGCGGAGACAGGACGTGAGCCCTACACCACTCCCACGACACCGGGACCTATCTGGGCTACCACGAACGTTTCCCACCACCTTCAGTTGGGAAATACCTGAGCCACTCCCTTCAGGATCACCCCCAGATGCCTCTCCAGACCCTCTGGAATCCACCAAAAGGTCTGCCTCTAGTGCAAGCTCCCTGGGGTCAGAGAACTCACGCTCCACCGGGTGTTGGCGTAGCTCTGGAAAACAAGGACTTAAAATATGCTCTCCAACAATTGAATCACACAGCCCCACACAGGTGTTAACCAAACTACCCTTCACCCAACCATCCAGTGCCTCAGAAAATTACCCCACATCATTCTCGCAAGACTGGTAAGACAGTGTCTGACTGTTGCTGTCCTTCAACCCATACTCTTCTGGCTGGTCGCCATACTCACTTACCAGGGCTTCTACCATGGGGGTACCCCTCTCCCTGCACCTCTCATCTAGAGTCAGTAGAGTGTCCCTCCCACCACCAGGAATATGATCCCCTGGGCCAGTTCCCCAATCACCCTCAGGGACACTGCGCACCACTTTAGTAACCTCACAATCCTGAACCCCCTGGTGTATGTCAACCCCCTCCTTGAAGCAGGGCACCAAGTCTGTATATGTGTGTAACTCATCCTCAGTACTGGACCTAATACTTTTGCTGCCACCATCTGGGCTGGGCCTAGCCCTACTGGCTTCCCAGTCCAGCTCTCTCATTTTAAACTCATGGTCTAACATCATCCTTTTCTCCTCCATGGCTAACTTAAGCTTCTCCAGTTCCATTGTAACTCTCCGTGCTTCCCGCCTGTCCTCCAGCTCCTCTGGGGACAAGCCACTGCTGCCTGGTTTAGAGGGTGCCCCCCCCTCCCAAAAGCACATCCACCCTTGGAATAGGCTCCTCTGCCTTCATGCCAAGATCCCCAGACAGCTCACTAGCATGTCTGGCTGCTACCCAGGCCCTCAGCGCCTTTTGTAGCTCCTCTTTTCTGGTGAGGCCCCTGATTTGGACCTTGAGGTTTTTGCAGATCGACTTCAATCCCTTCACATTGTAGGTTTCTAACCTCTCCTCCTCAAAGGCCACTTCCAAGGATGCAGCAGATGAGGCAATTGATTCAGGCATGTTGTACTAGAAAGTTCAAGTTCAAAACCGATGGAAAGGCAAAAATAGACCAAAAAACAGTATGTGGTACGTAATGGTCTGCGATATGGTAGTAGTGCACACCAATCACTGTAAGTCAAGTGCAAACGCAAGTTCTATTCTCACTGCTGACAGCCAATTTTAGAAATGGGGGTCTCTAGTTGGCAAGGGTTTGCACCTTTGTCCAAGTAGGGACCCTTCCTTCTAGTCAGGATAAGGGAGTTACACTCCTAAAATAACCCCTGCTCACCCCCTTGGTAGCTTGGCACGAGCAGCCAGGCTTATCTTAGAGGCAGTGTGTAAAGCATTTGCACATAACCAACAGTGACACAGTGAAAACACTACAAACGGACACCACACCAGTTTTAGAAAAATATCCAATATTTTATATACTTAAAACAAGACCAAAAACGATAAAAATCCACAATACAGTACTTAGAAATCTTCAGTTATCAAAATAGACTTGAAATATAGTTCCTTGAAGTCGATAGCTCCGTCTGAGGCTATCACGGCGTCGTGAACCAACAAAACCAAACAGCGGGCCAGCTACTGTGTCAGGATGACCCGTAAAACAGTACATTTAGAAATGCGGGGCGTCGGCGACCTCTTGTTGAGCTCCGAAAGCACGGCGTCTGCAGGTGTTGGATCCGGAGGTCGGTGCAGGAGTAGTCGGGCCCTTGAAGTCACACGCGTTGCAAATCGAACTCCTCGTGGTTGAAGTCAGGAGCGCTGGCGTCGGCAGGCGTCGGGTGCTGCGGTGCGAAGTGCAGCGGTGCGGCGTGCGGTGCCCTCAGGTCGCGGTGCAGGCAGCGGCTCGGTGACGGTCGTCCAGCAGCGTCGGTGAGGCCAGGGCTGCGGTGCACAGTGATGCGGTGCTCGTCGCAGTGCTGGCAGGTCACAGTGCCAACAGCGGCGTCGTCGTTGCTGAAGCGCTGTCATCGGCTGACGAACTGGAGTCAATGGCGCTGGCTTCGGTAGGCCAAGGCTGCGGTGCGGGATGAGGACGGTGTGCCGCGTAACTTACAAGCGGAGCCCTTGAACCACGGTACGAGCTGCGGCGTCGATGTTGGCGTGGAGCGTCGTCGTTGGGGACACCAAGGCAGCGTCGTGAAGTGAGGCGGTGCGGAGTATGGTGACCCCAGGTCGTGGTGCAAGCAGCGGCTCAGTGGCGGCGTCAGGTGGCGTAGTGGGTGAGACCAGGGTTGCGGTGCAGCATTGCGGCGGTACCCTCTGCGGTGCCTTCAGGACACGGAGTCGGCAGCGGTGTCGTAGACGGCGTCGGGTTGCTTTTCTTCTGTTGCAGCACAACACACATAGTCCCCAGTGCTGATGGCAGAAGAGCTTGAAGTCTTTGCTGTCCCTGAGACTTCTTGAACAGGGGGCAAGCTCTACCTCAAGCCCTTGGAGAAACTCAATAAAGAAGTTGTAGAAAGTTCAGTCCAGTCCTTTCACTGCCTAAGACAGAAGCAGCCACTGCAGGCCAACACAGCAAAGCACTCAGTAAAGTGGTAGTTCCTCCTCACAGCTTCTCCAGCTCTTCTTCTTGGTCCAAAAGAGTTCTAAAGTTCTGGGGTCTGGGCCCCAGTATTTATGCCCAAAATTCCTTTGTTCTCTCAGACAGAGAGTGTCTTTGCTTAGTCCAAACCAGTTTGGTCCTCTCTGGCCCCGTTTCCCAGCAGGAGGCGGAGACAGCATTGTCCAAGGCAGACAGTGCCTATTCAGGTGCAAGGGAAATCTCCTCCCACCACTCTAAATGCAGACCGGGCCTATTCAGGTGCTAGTGACAACTCCTCCCACTACTCTGAATGCAGCCCAGGTCTATTCAGCCCAGCCCTGACTCATCCAGACTCTCTGGAGCCACTGCACATCCCCAGCCCCTGTCACTCCACAGCCAGACAGTCAACACACATCCTAGCAGAGGCACACTGGATGGCTAAGCAAGAAAATACCTACTTTCTAAAAGTGGTATTTTCAGACACAGAATATAAAAATCATCCTCACTAAAAAATGCATTTTAACATTCTGAGTTCAGGCATACTAAACTTTATTTTCCTATCTGGTCCCAATGGGAAGTTATATTTATAAGATGCTATAAATTAACTCCCATGCTTTCCTATGGGCCAGATAGCCTTTCAATAGTGAAAAACGAAATGCACTGTAATTCACTACCAGGACATGTCATACACATCAGTGCATGTCCTATCTTTCACATACACTGCACCCTGCCCGCAGGGGTACCTTGGGCCTACCTTAGGGGTGACTCACATGTAAGAAAAGGGAAGGTTAGGGCCTGGCAAGTGGGTGCACTTGCCAAGTCGACATGGCAGTTACAAACTGTGCGCAGACTCTGCAGTGGCAGGTCTGAGTTACCTTTTCAGGGCTACTCATGTGGGTGGCACAATCAGTGCTGCAGGCCCACTAGTAGCATTTAATTTACATGCCCTGGCACACTCAGTACACTTTACTAGGGACTGACAAGTAAATCAAATATGTCAATCATGGAAACACTAATCCATAGCACAATTTACCCAGAGAGCATATGCACTTTAGCACTGATCAGCAGTGATAAAGTGCCCAGAGTCCTAAAACCAACAAAGACAGGTCAGGAAAAAATAGGAGGAAGAAGCAAAAAGTTTGGGTATAACCCTGCAAAAAGGGTCATTTCCAACAATACCATAATCTTGCAGGTCACTGTAGAGATTGACCACCAACGATTCCATGGCGAGTGCAAAGAGCAGTGGGGAAAGGGGACACCCCTGTTGCATACCCCTTTCCACCGCCCAGTCCTCTGACACTCACCCGCCACTGCGGCCCTGGGCCTGGGGTGCACTGTAGAGGAGCTTCACCCACCCACAGAAACCCAGACCAAATCTCATGCATCCCAACACCTGCAGCAAATATTCCAACCATGCGTATAGAACGCTTTTGCATTGTCCACTGATTCCAGCACCAATTCCTCACCGCAACCGAAAGCCACACGAGCCAGCCTATGCAAGTTCATGGCCGTACTCCATCCCGGGATGAAGCCACTTTCGTCCTCATGCACCAGCATCCCCACCACCCCTCGCAGCCGCTCTGCAAGTATTTTATACAGCACCTTCGTATCTACTTTCAACATGGTCAGGGGCCTACACGCTAACGGATCTGTAGCATCCCCACCCGGTTTGGGTACCATTCAAACCATAGCCTCTCTTAGTCAAGGAGACAACTCCGCCTCCCTCAATGCCTCCCTGTAAACCTCAAACAGAGGTTCTGTCAATTGTCTGGTAAAGTTCCACCAGGGAGCCGACTCCACCTGGCGACCCCCTCCGCTTGTCTTCCCCAATGCGCGTTGCAGTTCCTCCAATGTCAGCTCCGCCTGTAGCCCCTAGCTGTGATCCTGGGCGACCACCTTTAGATCCACCCGTGCCAGGTAATCGGTCACCGCAGCTACCCCCATGTGTTGTTCCTCCTTATATAGCTGCGCCCGGTGCGCCCTAAGTACCACATTAACCCCCACCTGCGGCGACTTCAAAGTCCTGTCCTGCCTCCTCAGGGCCATGATGCAGAGTCTATTATCCTCTCGCTTTAACAGCCACGCCAAGAGCCTACTGGGCTTGTTGCCCTCTCTATGCAGTCTCTGGCGATATTCTTTATGTGTGAACAGTCCAGCTGGTCCCATGTTTCCCCCAGCGCGTGCTTAGTGTTCGTCATCTCCACTCCCACCGCTGGATCCAGTGTCCTATGGCTCTGCAGTTCTGCCAACTCCCCTTCCAATGCTCCCACCTCTCTGATCAGCTGTCGTCTAAAACTATAGACTTTACATATGCACTCCCCCGCATCACAGCTTTCATCGCTTCCCACTCATTGGCCTGACTAGTTGTGGAACCTCAGTTCCCACTAAATTCTCTGTCAGCCTTCCCCCTAGAGACTCCCTACACACCTGATCCTGTAAGGCATCAGGTCGCAGCCTCCAGTGGACGGGGCCACATGTTGACCCACACCCCTCTCGCTCAAGGAGCAAGGGAGAGTGATACAATAAATATCTACCCATATATTTGACCGATAACACAGTAGAAGCCATAGCATCAGTCCCCAGTGCCTGTGCAGTCTACTGTAAGTGCCATGCGTCAGAGAGTGGCTCGAGTATTTCCATGACATCGGGTACATTTCCCTCCAGATGTCCCACACCCTACATTCTGCATCATTTGTCCTAATGACTCCACCAGAGCCGGCTTTGTCGAGTACTTCGGGCGCCACCTATCCACGTCGCCACACAGTTGAAATACCCAAAATACAGCACCCTGATGGCGATGCTATCAGTCAACAATGTTTGCATCTTCAGGTAGAAGTCTTTATCATCATTATTAGGGGCATACACATTCAGCAGACAGAGTTCCATGCCATCCAGCATTCTTTGGACCAGGACATACCTACCACCAGGATCCGCCTCAGAATATTGTAGTTTAAACGGCACTCCAGGAGCCACCTACACAGACATCCATCGGGCATAAGCTGAATATGTTGATGAGTGCAGCAGTCCCCTCCATTTCTTCCTTAATTTACGATCGTCCTCATCTACCAAATGTGTTTCCTAAAGGCATGCTATGTATATCCTCTGTCTTTGCAAGTAGGACAGCACTCGATGCCGCTTTACATACCCCCCAAGTCCTCGGACATTCCAAGTGACTAACTTATATGTGTGTACCATATCCTAGTGCATTTTGTGTCTTGGGGGGAACCCGTGCATGCCCCCCTGCCCCTCTCCACCACCCCTCACCTGCCTAGTCATAGATGCCCAGTCTCTCACCTTTCTCCAACCCCAGTGTGCAATCCTTAACCCATGATCACATATAAATAAACACATTACAGCAAAACTAACACTACAATGCCCCATCCACCATCACCCCTCCTCCGGGTAACCGCTACAGAACAACATCATAGTGAGCTTACCCATCCTGTTTGGTCAGGACTCGTGTCCAGGCCCACCCCTCCCCTCCCCAAACCCTTAAACCAATACTCAAACTAGGCCAAGAAAACGGCCACTCAAACACCTATATACTGTCTAACTAAGAAAATACGCAAGAGCAGGTCTCCAATCTAACAAGGACCAAGACACCACCAGAGACCACACTCCAGCTGCCCTAAGTGTCCCTATCAAATTATGCCAACAGGCCACACCCAAGTCTCCAGGAATCACGTCCATTACAAACAAAGAATAATTACACATTTATATCCCACCCCAACACCACCACTATTCATTGTTTATCTTCAGTGTTCATATGCAGACTGTCTGGCATACTGTCTCTTTCTGTATTTGGATCCCCCTCCCCACCACTCTCCTGTTCTCTGCTCAATGTACCATCTGGCTGTACCAAAACCCTTGGTGTGAGTCGGGTTCCCCAATCATCATTTCCAGGGGAGCCGTCGCCACAGGCAAGTCACAACCTCCGTGGCCTGCCTCCACGATCCGCCCCAGGCTTTCCACTCTCTGGGCCAGGGACGCAACCCCACAACATCACCAGGCCCACACCTCCTCTAGTTTCTCAAAGAAATGCTCCTTCTCATTGGCAATCACACAAAGTTGGGCAGGGTACATCAGCATGAATGCAAGGTTCATCGCTCAAATTCTTTGTTTGACTTCCAGGAAAGTTTTTCTCTGTGTCTGTAGAATACAACTGTGTATTTGAGGAAGATGATAATTTTGTTGTTCTCATATCGCAGCTCCCCCTCCTCATGGGCAGCCTGCAGAATGACGTCTCGGTCCCAGTATTTAAAGACTCTGGCGAAGATCACCCTCGGGGTGCCCCCAGCGGTGGCCTCGCCACCAATGCCCTATGTGCCCTCTCAATTGCAAACAGGGGTGATGACATGTCCGTCAAGTTCACACTTTGTTTTTAACCATTCCTCAAGGAAATGTTCAGTTGAGGCACCCTCTGCCCTTTTCTGGAAACCCAGGAGTCTGAGATTGTTCCCCCTGGAGTGGCCCTCTACATCCTTTGCCCTTTTCTCCAGAGTCTCAGTTGTGGCCACCAAGCGGGACACCTGTGCCTTAAATACCATTACCTCCGAATGCAGGTCTATTATAGACTGTTCAGCAGTGGTTACTCTGTCCACAACTTTGCGGAGGTCCGCATGAAGAAGACCCACATCTATGGACACAGCATCAATCTTCCCCACCAGCGCAGGGCGCGAGCCCTGTATGGCCTCCAACAGGGCAGCGCGGGTTCCTCCTCCGACGCCGGTGCCCTTGCCCCCAGAAGTCGGGAGGCCCTTGTAGCCGGGCACTGCCCCAGCCCGAATGCAGACACAAATATAGTACTCGTAAATGTCCTTTGTGAATTCCCAAAGTTGTAAACTTAGACGTTTGGTCTAAGCTTAGACCAAACCTCTAAATTTACCTTTGTGAACCGGGCCCAAAGTGCAGACCTAGCTACAACACAGCCTTAACCAATTTCGGATTGAAACCGCTCCATGGGGGCCAGCTTACAGTGGACGAAATGGGGAGTTGTTGGTTAGGAAGACTCAGGCTTTTCTGGACTGAGTTCTAAAAACCTAACCAACCTCCACGATCTCAATACTGCACACAAACTGCCATCTGATCTGCCTGACGTGTTGGATTGGAAGGTAACAATGCCTGGCAAATCGGTGCACATGTCCAATCAAAGTGGACATGTTAAAGGCTACACATTGGTAAACAGCAGTATTGAGAGTATAGCCCCCTGTGGAACACCCCATTCCAGCTCCCGAGATAAAGAAACAAAAGCAGTTGAGGTCACCATATGAGTCCTGTGTCAAAATGAAGGTCGAAAAGGTATGTCTGCCACTCCAGGACCTAGCTAGCCCAATTGACCAGTTACAATACTGCTGTTGCCCTTACTTGACTTGAAGCTCTCAGTGAGATCAAAAGTCAAAAGACATGGGCAGTGTGCCTATACGCCCCCTCTACCTCTCACCACAGATTGGAGGAGGACTGCTCCTGAAACCCTCTACGATAAGGTTATCACCTGAGTGGTTACTATTTTGTGAAACAGGCCCTAGATTGGAGGTTGGTAAGGTACTGAATTCTATTAACTGGTTTCAGCAAGAAAAAAGACTCTATCTCCCAAGCAAACCTTATGGATGGAAGAAAAATGATCAAGAGCTAAATTTGACGATAAAATGCAAATGGGAATGTTCCATTTAAACTTTCCAGACAAAAAGCCAGGTGCATATAAATAAATAGTTTTGTGAATTATGGTAAGCTATTTAAACTGCAGTCTCTTGTGATAAGGTAGCCAGTGTAAGCGAGATACAGTTTGATGTCTTCTGGCCTACTTGAAATGTCGCCACTGCATTCTGGATCAGCTCAAGGTGGTCCAAAACTTTCTCAACTGCCCCCAAGCCAATACAGTTCCAAAACAAGCCAGTATTGGATTGATCCATGAGAACAACTGGTCATGAATGTGGAAATTGAGAAAAAGAAGAATAAGTGTTGCATAAGAATCTTTGGCAGATGAAGCAGGAATTGGTTTATGAAGCAGTTTGGACTCCAAGACATATCTTATGGTCCAGGTGGCGATCTAGGGTCAAATGTGCAATGATCTGGTCACAAAAATCAGGTCGGAGTTTGCGACCAGTAATTTGTGACCAGTAAATAATTTTTGAAGTTGACCTACGAACTAATAGGTCGGTTTTAAATTTCTGAATCACAGTGGGTTGTAACCCAACCCACCTCATAAATATTAATGAGTTACGTCACAAATTGTGAGTCACTCCGATTGGTGGAAATCACAGGGAAAGTGATCTGCTAGGGTCAGCAGACCACCATGGCTGTAATTGCTTTTCAAAAAGTATGTATAATGGTTTAATGCCGCCCATTTTTCCTAAAGAAAAGTGCTGCGTTTAAAAAAGTATATATTTTAGTAAAAGTTTGTTTGAGAATTTGCAGTGGTCCCCTGTACTCCTGCCTATTTCCCAACAATTTTTTAAAATTATTTGCAAAGGAAACTTTTTTGTATCGTTACCTCTCCAACTTTGGAGTCAGTAACTTTTTAATGTTTTGCCACCGGTTCATGACTGCAAAATATCAATACACTGCATATTGAATTGGTATTTGGAAGGAATGTCTACAAAATGCCCATTCCAAGTAGCGATTTGGTAAGGGGTTGGTATTCCATTTTAGGAGTTAGTAAGAGTTTCATAGATTTGAAAAAGCAGTTTTGTGGTTGCACACTCTGAATCAGAGCATTTGCGTCCATAATATGTTTTGTACATCTGGCCCTAGATTACATACAGCTTTAACTGGAGTGGGACAGGATCACATAAGGGTTCGAGCAGTAACTTACCCCCTCCCCCAGCGCCTTGAGACCCTCCCGGGTGAGTAGCGCGCTCTATAAATGCCGTGATTGATTGATTGATTGGGGTCGTGGACAACGTATAGAGGCTCAAAGAGTGAGTTGTCAGTAAGACTTTAGCTTTTGGGGATTGAGTCTTAAAAACATAGTTTAATCAAAAGGAGGGAGTAGAGAAGTGGATGGATTGATTCAGCTTCCCAATAACAACATAATAACCAAAGAGAGAGTCAATCCCCAAGTATAATACACTGAGAGTTCCCAAAATCTACCTAATAGGGGATATTATTTGCTTTATAAAAGAACTCTCACCCACTGATTGGTACAGTGGCATGCTTCATCATAGCGTTCTTCCCGATACAGAGTGTATTGGGGCGTGCTTTCAACCTCGACCCTCAAGGGAGCACTAATATATTAGAAGGGACCTTGAAAGATTAAAATTGTCCAAACGGAACCCCAGATTTGCAATTTAATATGGGTCCATGTGGCAATATTAACAAGCATTAAAAATGCAATAGGTCTTGCCTTTCATTAAGTTAAAGCCATTTGCTTTGCTATACAATACCATTAGCAAAGCAAATGGCTTTAACTTAATCAAAGGCGAGACCTATTGCATTTTCAATGCTTGTTCTATTTGTGTAACTCTCCCATGTCCTCTCCCCCTACAATCCTTGCCAAACATCGACTATCCTTAGTGAGGGACGAGCAGCCTTAATCTGCTCTGTAAAGCCTCGTCCACCCGGTAGCACCCCTTGTCGTCCATCTGCTCTACGGAGCTAGTTGTTTCTTTACATCAGAGCTCTTGCCTCCTCCTACTCCACTTCTTTTAGTTGCACCCACCTTTTTATTCCCCGCCCGCGTGACTCCGCTTTGGGATCAAATGGATTTTGTCCCTGTCTTAGTGGTGTGTCAGCAGCGGTGTGTCAGCAGTGGTGTCAGTAGTGGCGTGTCAGCAGCGATGTGTCAGCAGTGGTGTGTCAGCAGTGGCGTGTCAGCAGTGGCGTGTCAGCAGTGGCGTGTCAGCAAGTGGTGTGTCAGCAGCGTCGTGTCAGCAATGGTGTGTCAGCAGCGGTGTGTCAGCAGCGGTGTGTCAGCAGTGGTGTCAGCAGCGGCATGTCAGCAGCAGCGTGTCAGCAGTGGCGTGTCAGCAGCGGTGTGTCAGCAGCGGCGTGTCAGCAGCGGCGTGTCAGCAGTGGTGTGTCAGCAGCGGTGTGTCAGCAGCGGCATGTCAGCAGCGGCGTGTCAGCAGTGGTGTGTCAGCAGCGGTGTGTCAGCAGCGGTGTGTCAGCAGCGGTGTGTCAGCAGTGGTGTCAGCAGCGGTGTGTCAGAAGCGGTGTGTCAGCAGCGGTGTGTCAGCAGCGGTGTGTCAGCAGCAGTGTGTCAGCAGCGGTGTGTCAGCAAGTGGTGTGTCAGCAAGTGGTGTGTCAGCAAGTGGTGTGTCAGCAGCGGTGTGTCAGCAGCGGTGTGTCAGCAGTGGTGTGTCAGCAAGTGGTGTGTCAGCAAGTGGTGTGTCAGCAGTGGTGCCAGCAGCGGTGTGTCAGCAGTGGTGTGTCAGTAGTGGTGTGTCAGCAAGCGGTGTGTCAGCAAGCGGTGTGTCAGCAGCGGTGTGTCAGCAGTGGTGTCAGCAGCGGTGTGTCAGCAGTGGTGTGTCAGCAGTGGTGTGTCAGCAGTGGTTTGTTTTTAAAACATAAATAAAAGGCATAGTCATTTACAATGCTGATATCGTAAACTATTGCAAATGTGAGACCTATTGCATTGCAAATGTTTGTTTTACCTTTTTTGTACTTCTTCATCCCTAGTCTTCTAGTGTCTTGGCTGTGGGTGTGCAGAGCTCCCAGAACGGTGAGCTCATCAGACAGGTGAATACAGGTGCCGGGAGTTGTTCCTAACTACAACTAAGGCACCCCGCACTCACTGGTGGACGTAATTATGGACCTGTTAAGCACTATGACTGTGACTTAAAGCATCTTTTAAAATACACAGCTCGCTGCCTACACACGTACCCAGCCTTCTAGCACACTAACACAGGACCTCAGCATCCCTGCAGCATGGCCAGTTCACACCCGGCACACCCATGACTGACCTTTGGACACGCCCTACACACACACCTACCACCTAATATCGCACCTTCAGCAGAGCGAATACAGCCTCCATCACCCCTACACACCCCATCTGCACCCACACTCCCAGATACACATGCGCTGCACGCCAAAACATATCCCAGCACACCCCTTTCTCCCAGCACGTAGATATCACACCTTATCCCCTCACACACCCAACATCTCTATACCACAGCCTTATCACAGTTCAATAACCCTCTGCAAACGCTTTAGCGCACACCCCCATAGCCCAGCATCTGCCGAATAGGCATGCCATAATTACAAGTATATCACCCCCATCATCCGTATTGCGTACCACACATTAGACACCTAACCCCCTATGATGTGCCCAACACCATCACACCTTTACACCCCAGAACCCATAAATAACACTATATACCACCCACCATACACAAACCCCACTGTATCATACACGCGCCCCACTCCCGCGTGCACCACACATCCCTGCCCACAGAGTGCATAATCTGGACCATGCTTGAGAATTCGAGGTGAGGGTGAACGGGGAGGGCGTTTTGAGCAGTCAGTGAGCATTGGGGAGAGTGTTCTGGTGCAGCAGCTGTCACACTGCCGAGGAGAGTGCTCTGAGTGAGAGACCGGAGTGATGCGAGCGCCTGGCGACTGCTCTTCTCAGCTCACATTAAATGCAAGAATGCTCCGAGCGGGGAGTGAGCCCTTGGAGAAGAGTGCTCTCCGTAGAGAGTGAGGGTTTGGAGGATCCAATGGTATCAGGGCTCTGAAAGGACAGTGTTGTGAACTGCCAGAGAGTCAGTAGTTTGGGAAAGAGTGAGTGAGGACTCAGACAGCAAGTGTGTGTTCTAAGCGCGATGGTAATAAAATAAACCGACCGCGGCGTGAGGCTCGGCTAACGCACACCCGGCTGAGGATGAGGGTGCATTACACACGTACTCATTTCATGCTCTGAAGTCTAAAGCCCTTAATCAATTAACACCCACGATTAACCGCCAAGAGGAAGTTTAATTTCTTGTGTGCGCTATATATAATGGGGGCCACTGGAATTATGCGGGAAGAGAGGGACAAATTATGAGACAGGAAAAGGCCACCCGTGCTGCAAGAAGGGCAAATTATGCGGCGTAATGCGGCACAGTTTGGACAGTATTATTTCATTATTTGGTCATTTTTTCACACTTGTTTAAACACTGTCTGGCCATTGGTTGTGCCTCATTAGTACCAGTTTAACAATGAAATACAGCAATAAGCAATAGAAAGAATGACCAGTCAACCTTTGCAAAGGATCTTCCACTCCGCAGTAGCACATATTACTGTATTTCTTTTTTTATAATTCTTTTTATTTAACATTCATCGACGGTAGAATTGTACAGTACAGAGGAAGCAAAAAAAACTACAATATTGGCAAATACAGCGTGCAACAGTTCGGTACAACAGTGCAAAATAAAACCAACTACGGCGTGGGGGGATCCTCGTGCTCAATGCCACGTGGTGGGCTACAGATATCTCCCCTATAGGAGTTCCACAGGCTCCAAATTCGGGACCATTTTCGGGGACAGCCCCGGGCTGTGTAGACAGTCTTTTCCCTATACATGCACCAGTCAAGATCTCCCTCCCAGGCCTCTACAGAGGGTAAGTGTGGAGCTCCCCACAATTGTGCAATATTCCTCTTTGCCACCATCAATCCCAAGGTAACCCATTGTGTGTGACAGCTATTTAGATCAGTGGGCTCCCAAATATTTAGGAGGCATCGGCGTGCTTCTGGGTGGAGAACTGTCGCGAGCACTTCGCTCAATATATCAGGTATTTGTCACCAATAGGGTTGTATGTGCTCGCATTCCCATAATATGTGCATAAGTGTGCCTATCTGGCTACATCCTCTTCTGCATTCTCCTCCCTCCGCTCTCCCCATCTGTACCAGACGGGGCCCTGTCAGGTATACTCTATGGAGAATTTTGAGCTGTACTAGTCGGAGTCTAGCTGGAATCGCTACAACTCTGGGGGAGGAGACCGCCTCCTGCCACTCTTCGTCATCCTGCTCAATGGCATCTCTTACCCATTTTTCCATATCACTGTATTTTTAGTAACTTTTGAATCGATTGAGCTAGAAACATTGTTTTTGTTAAAATCTACAGGTTATGCAGCTGTCGATGAATATATGTCAAATATGACACATTTGTAGTTTTGCGGAAAAACGCTGCGGCCGCATAATCGCACAATTCCAGTGGCCCTGAATATAACACAGGGTGCTCAAGTTAGCTATGTTCATGGGTGAGCAACTCATGCACTCCAGATTTTCGCTTAGCATTCTGTGATTTGTATTCATGACTTTACAAAGTGATAACCAGAACTACAAGTTCCATAATGCACCCTGGCCATAGTGAGGCACTGAGGCATGGGCCTGGGCAACTCGAGAACTCTGTATCTTTCACTGCTAAAGGCAGCTACCCTAAAATCAAGCTAATGAGCCCTCTAACGCGACCGAAGTGCGCACCCGGGTTCACCAGAAGCACACTGTCGGACTCCAGAGATCAGATAAAAGCAAACTAAAAGACCTTGGAGCTCTTCTGAATCAGATCAAAGTTCAAAATAACACTTGCATTTTCCCTTGAAAAGGAACTCGAATGCACCCTCGTTCACAGCTTTGGTACTCAAATGTACCCTCAGCATGTAAATTCACTCTCAGCCTTAGCTTTGGCACTAGAATGAGCCCTCAGCATTTAAATGCACCCTCAGCCTTGACACTCAAATGCGCCCTCACCTTTAGCACTCGAATGCACCCTCAGCTTCAACTTTGACACTCGAATGCACCCTCAGAATTTAAATGCACCCTCAGGCTTAGCTTTGACACTGTAATGCACCATCAGCTTTGCCACTCTAATGCACCCTCAGCCTTGACACTCAAATGCACCCTCACCTTTGCCACTCGAAAGCACCCTCAGCATTTAAATGCACCCTCAACCTGCGCTTTGGCACTCGAATGCACCCCCAACCTCAGCTTTGGCACTCAAATGCACCCTGAGAATTTAAAAGCACCCTCAGCCTTAGCTTTGACACTGGAATTCACCCTCACGTTCAGCACTCAAATTCACCTCCAGCTTTTAAATGCACCCTTAACCTCCGCCTTGGCACTCGAATGCACCCTCAACCTCTGCTTTGCCACTCAAATGCACCTTCAGGTTGCACTATACCCAGTGCTTCAAATGTGCAGGTCCTGTCCGGTGCTGTGTACCTGCACTTCTTCAATTTGAAAGGGAGAGCACCAGCACTTCTCAGCACTGCTGCAATACATGTGATGGGAAAGTACTGGCACTTCTGAGGAGCGAGCAGGTACTCTAAAGAGTGAATACCTGCACTTCTTCAGTTCCATTTAAAACACTGACTAGACTAGAGTGTTACAATCTGAATCTCCCCTAAAACATACAATGGGTCCACGCCGCAGCTAAACACAGCAAAAAATCCCACCATATTTCTAAGCACTGCCAGGCCTCACCAAAGCATCACGAGCCACGCTCAGGCACAGAGGCCTAACGATCAATCGAAAAATGGCGGGGCCCACCTGCCTCACCCTAATATCCACCGGTTAGAGGGTATTGGGCCCAAGGTTGGTGGGACCTGCCTGTTTGACGACCATCGCCCCCCCTCCCCCAACCACTGCGTGCGTTACCCCTGCATGCACTGCTAAAACACAGACGTGCACCGCACGGCTCTCTAAAACGCAGCATTACTCCACAAAGCTCAGTTCCCCACAGAAACCTACCTTTATGCTTGGCTAACGCGCGGTCGTGCAATCGTGTCCCACTAGCACACGATCTTGCACATGTACGCTGAGCTGAAGTCAATCAAAAGTGCACACTTACACGCCTCTAAGGGCTGTTAAAGAGCACATTCGCTCCTACACACGCAAATGGATACTCAGTCTGCCATCCAAATCACTTGCGGGACTCAGTTCATTGTAACATTCAAAACTCGGCTTAGAAGTAACCCTGGGCGTAGTTTGCGTAGTAGCACTTCACGTAGCTACGTGAAGTACATTTTGAACTACACGTAGCTATGCAAATTGCATAGTGCGTGGCTGTGTGCTTGACTGCACTGTACAATAATTGCCAAAGGCATCTTGCACAGTGCAAGTTAAGATAAAATAAGTATCTCTGTCTTTATATGCTAAAATGCATATAGCATTTCACAAAAGTAAAATCAATAAATTAACAAGCAGTGAGAGAGGTGATGATTTTGGTATCCTCCCTAACCTAGGGAGAGAACCAAGCAGATGCCTTGAAAACAAAAAGCACATCTTTTGAACGATTCAGTGGTGATCCCATCCTCTTAGGACCACCCCAAGCACAGTTATTGGCAAAAATACAATCCCAACCAAAGGCCCTGCAAAGCATTATGGGACGAGATTAGCAGTGGGCAGTGAATATTATAGTATCCAATATCAAAATAATTCTACAAAGAGCTGCAGTTCCACTAGTCGTTACTAGATGTCCCTCACGAGTCAAATGCAAAAGCTTCATGAAAGGTTTCAATGCTTTTGCATTTGACTCGTGAGGGACATCTAGTAACGACTAGTGGAACTGCAGCTTGATGTATTAATAATTTCAATGCTTTTGCATTTGACTTGTGAGGGACATCTAGTAACGACTAGTTGAACTGCAGCTCTTTGTAGAATTATTTTGATATTGGACACTATAATATTCACTGCCCACTGCTAATCTCGTCCCATAATGCTTTGCAGGGCCTTTGGTTGGGATTGTATTTTTGCCCATAACTGTGCTTGGGGTGGTCCTAGGAGGAAGGGACCACCACTGAATCGTTCACATGATATGCTTTTTGTGTTCAAGGCATCTGCTTGGTCCTCCCCTAGGTTAGGGGAACCCAAAATCATCACCTCTCTCATTGCTTGATATTTTCATTGTCAAAGTTCATTTTTGTGAATTTGTTATATGCTTTTTAGCATAGAAAATTGCTTTAACAAAGCATTTGTATGTGTTTAATATACTGCTGCTACGCTACGTCGATTAGCACAGTTTTTTACTCTGCTACGTGCAATTTGCGTAGTGCGTAGTAACACAAACTTTGCATGCTCCGTGAGCGTAGCAAAGTATTATGCCCAGGGTTACTTAGAAGCCTACGGCCGAAAACCAAAGCTGCGTAGCTTGAATCTACCTACCTTATGCCTCTCTAGTCCACTGCCAGACACTCCCTGCCCCTTTATCTCAGTCCTGCAGGTTCCCTATGTGAGGTTTTCCGTCTTTCTCGCCCTCCTTCTTCTGTCGTTTCTAGGCACTATAAATGAAATGCGTTACTCTTATCCAATTTATGTTGCTTAATTTACCAACGCTTGGACACAGAGAGTTGGCCATGCCTGGATTCAAGCCCCAGGCCTGCTCATCACATATATTTCAGTAGCGAGCGTTAAACTTACCAAGCCACACTGCAGACAGGATATGACGTTTTGAAGGGGGAGGGGTGTAATGGGGGAGGTTTGTTTGGGCTGAGCGCGTGGCACGGTCCCTCATATTTCCAGATGGGTGTCTGTTTCTGCCAGGGGCGCACAGGCGCAAACATTCAGATGGGAGATAACAGTGCAAAAATGCCCCACCCAAAGTCGAGCTTTCGTGTCCACCTCTTCACACCATTGTCCCTCAGCACGAGGGATGGCCCGCGGTTCCACTTGTGCCCAGAACACACTCGGTTTTCGGACCAGCCAACTAACCGGCACGCTTTTTTCCTTTGATTAAAAAAACAAAAACTTTCCAAATGTAAATTGTGAGAGACTTTATTTGTAGATTTTACTTGGAATCGCCGAACTGAGCAAGGGTGAGTTCCTAAGAGTGAATATGCACACATACCCACACGTTTTGCGGAGTATCCAGCTAAAAAAAATTAAAACTCTGTAAAGTCGGCGAATGGATCTGAAGGAAAATATTTTTGTCAACTGCACCTTACAGTAAGCACTTTTCTCTTTATCTTGACTTGTCATATCGGAGAAGTGTGGGGTGTCTACCCCAATATCATGGCATATTGTTTGCCAGCAGCACTATTGAAGGGGAAAGGGGCGTGCGAGCGCTGGAATTTACGCTTAAGGAACACATGTAGCATACTTTAACGGGTTCAGCTTGGGAGAGAGACGTAAATGGTAATTTACTAAATTCCCATGTCCTGTGACCCACTGTGTGATTTTGTGCATGTTACCTTTTCACTGGGTCTTATTTGGGCCCCCTGCCCTATTGAGCTAACAGCAACCCTGGAAGAGGTCAAATAAATGACTCATCGGCCCCAAAAGCAGCTGCCATGTTGGGCAAGGTAGAAAACAAGCATAGATCTCTTGTCTTTATGGGGCCATGTGTTTCTAATTCGAAACACATGGCCCCATAAAGATAAGAAAGTGCTTTGCGACAGCAGCAAAGCAGGCCACCGAGTCCGGCTCGGAGGCTAAAGGGAGTCCACCGAAAACCCTTATTTCCAATTGCAGGCCACCGTTTACCATAAACGGTGACACCAGCCAATGGAAATAAGGGGCGGGGCTTAAAGCCCTTTTGTAAAACTACTCATTAACAATAAATCTCGCCGAGCGAGCTACGCATGTGCGCAGCAACGCTAGGCGAGACCTAAAAACTGAGGGGGAGATTTTCAAACCTTTTGCGCTGGTTTAGCGTCACAAAAGTGACGCTAACCAGCGCAAATTCTTTGTTGTTGCTATTTTGTTTCCAGCACAAAACTTGTTTTGTGCTGGAAAGCACCCTCTAAGCAGCGCGAAGCACTGCTTTGCGTTACTTTGCGGCGAGGGGGCGTTACAT
Source organism: Calotriton arnoldi (assembly GCA_963921515.1). Lineage (NCBI taxonomy): Eukaryota > Metazoa > Chordata > Amphibia > Caudata > Salamandridae > Calotriton > Calotriton arnoldi. The sequence continues at coordinate 234,724 of CAWUFW010000313.1, read as the reverse complement.
GGGTGGTACATGGGCGTTCCCATGCAACCACACATGCCTTTTGACGCAAAGCCATATTTACAAAGATTTGTAAACACGGTTTTGCGCCAAAAGTTAACGCCCCTTCAAAGGAGGCGCTAACAGGAGAAATGCTTTCATTTCTCCGTGCTTTTCCGACTTTCCATGCGCCATGTAATCATGTGTGTCTGTGGTGTACACCCAAAATACACCCCTCATTCACCTCTGATAGCATGGACTGAGCCCTAAAATCAATAGTGACAGCACCAATTTATCATCTGCAGGGTTAAGCTCTGTTTTACCCAATAGATCCTTCTTCTTCTCAGTGATGGAACTTGGAATGTTGTTCTAGAAGTCAAGGAGCAAAACAGACATCTCAAATTTAATTTCATTAACAGTTTAAGTTCAGCCAATGATGAGAGTTGTAATGTAGTTTAAAAACCGTATTTCTCATTAAGAGATTAGTAAAGTTATTTTCTTTATTTTTGTCTTTATTTCAGTTAGTCCATAAATCAAATAGGTTTACAGAAATCTCATCAAAGAAAAAATGGTTAGAATAAAGCATCAAATTATAAAAGCATTGAGCGTGTTCTATAAAGGAATGAAATCCCTATGCTATAGATCAGAGCTTTAGATTTCAAGAACCCATGAAGAGTTCAAATTCAAGGAAAAGACTGAAATCAAAGGAGCCTAAAGCTTCAAAGCAAATTAGAGTTGCAGAACTTCCCATAAAGAGTAGTTCATAAGACTCAGCCAAGTCACCATAAATCTAAGTAGATCACCATAAAGTTGCAGTAGCAATCTGTCAAATCAACTAGCAAAGTGAGTCAGAAGGGGACAGCAGCAGCAGTAGTCACAACCGTCAAGGGTCTGGCCAGGGTAAAGGGAAAACCAAAAACTCTCTAGTCTAACTAGGAACACGCACTAATATAAAAGTCAGGAAAACATGTCAAAACATTGTAACAGGCTCCTTTCTTCACGGACCAATAGGGTGGCAGGATTCTTCGGTAAGCAGGTTCAGCTCCTCCATTCCCACAAAAATACATGCAGCTTAAATTTTTTATCACAATTTTAGCTACAGACAGTCTTGCATAGTTAGATTCTGGAAACATCAAACATGGTTCTCATAGGCCTCCAACTCAAACACCAATCGACCTTCTATATCTCTACTTGTTTCACTGCGAGAACAATGAACTACTAACTAAAAAAGCAAAATCACTGTTAGGTAATGCATTCTTTCTAAAGCGAAATCAAGCAATTATTATTCAAAAATGCGCAAATTATTCTATTCAACATTACATGAAATTAAAAGAATAGGAAGTTCATGACACTCAAGAATAAATGTTGCTTATGAAAATAATACATTGTTAATCCAGAATATTCTGCTGTTATGACAACATGTCTAAGCATGTCACTTTATGGTCAAGCTTCTAAATCACGTTGTGCATGTTTCAGCGATATTAAATTCACTTCTGGTTAAAGAAAGCTTGCTTTATGGCCTTTGTATGGCCCACATGGATAACTATGACTGTCTGTTTTGAATTAGCACATTTTAAATGCATGTCAGTTTAACGTTTAGTTTTACACTCTTCATTGCACATTTAGCTTACTAAATTAATTAATTCTTTGTTCTAAATAATAGACTCTATTAGACCCCCATCTGATAGTTTATCAACCATCACACTATAATGGTTTCACATGTGAGTTCTGTTCAAAAGGCACTCTCATCATCCGTTGAATCCCTTCTCTTTCTTTTCAAGCTTTGAAATTTCAATGACTTTCTATAGTAATCATTCATGATGTGATTCAATGTTAAACTCTTCTCAAATCTTTCGTTGATTTCTTTTCCCCTTTCCTTGTGCAAATAATATAACATCATTTGACTAAAGCAAACAGGCATAACAAGCAAAGCCCTATTACTAGTACTGGTTTAAGTATAGCTCTTAAAATACATCCTTCTGCAGTTGCAATCCAATTTCCAATTGTGTGAATTCCTTTCCCGAAATTTTCTAAGACACTTGGGGCCCGATTCTGATGCGGGTTGGAAAAGCTTCCCGACCGAGGGCCTGATTCTGATGCGGTTAGGAAGGCCTCCTAACGGCATTTGCTCCTTCCAAATCGGATCGGGAACGTGTCTTCCCGACCGAGGGCCCAATTCTGATGCGGTTAGGAACAAATGTTCCCATTGAAGTCAATGGGAGTTCAACCAAATCGTATCTGGAAGCATCCGGATGCATCCTACTCCGCTGGTCGGACTTTCCCGATCCGAGTGGGTCGGACACCATTTCCCAACCGATTCGGTCGGGAAGCTTTTCCAACCCGCATCAGAATCGGCCCCTATGTCTAGATTAGTACAGGAATACACACCCGCCATGGGAGCTAAGGACTGTTATGCCTGTCCTTATTTACCATCATCAGCATCAGAAGAAGTTACATGTTATCACATGCCGTTATCTTATAGAATCTGATGTAGTATATTACTTACACTTGTATATAGATGAGAACACTTTGAATATTTCTATTCTAACAATGACTTAATACTTTCTAGAGTGCCTTTAATAGAAATCATGAATTTACACTCACAAAGAAAAGAAATGAATATAGCTTGGTATTACTTTATGCCACATAGACCTATATATAGTGTTAAAGCTTATCAAAATAATTTCACGTTTGATGCGCTTATTAGAAAAAGTTTTTATTATGACATTAGAAGAGAGAAACACTAATATGACACGTAGTAAAGACAAACATAGTGATGTTTTGAAAAATGTTTGGAAGAAGGAGAAACCTAGACTGAAAGTGGTTTATCCAAAATTAAGATTAGACAGTCAACACAAAGGGAAAGTTTGCTTTTACAGAAGAAGGACACCAAAGAGAACCAGACATGTGGGAATTAGTAGTTGTGAACATACATTTGCATTAGAGGGACATGGCAAATTTTACAGGGAGAGGAATCTGCAATTCCAGGAGTTTATTTTGTTTGTGGACAGAATGTTTATTTTCTATTACCTGCTGATTGGGAGAGTATTTGTTATTTAGGGGTGCTATTTCCTAAAATGTACCATGTGAATAGTATAGATGCATTAACAATAACACCAGCACACAGACACACCTCTAGTGTAGAGAAGGGAGCTCAATTAGTGGGAGATATATTTAAAGCGATCATTCCACCTGTAGGCCATTTTAAATGACAAAAAGATTAGAAAACTATCAACTGTTGTCGATAAGCTGGCAACAAGCACTTCTGGAGCTTTGCTATTAGTAAACACTGAGCTGATTGCCATACGTTTGATGGTTTTGCAAGATTGTTTAGCATTAGACATTTTACTCGCAGAAAAAGGCGAAGTCTGCAAGATGCTTAAATTAACCCATTGCTGTTCCTATATGCCTGATGAAAGAAAGAAAATAGAGGAATTTGTGAAGAACCTTTCAGACTTAAAGCCTGAATTAGAAGATTTGGAAACACCAAGGGCCCGATTCTGATGCGGGTTGGAAAAGCTTCCCGACCGAGGGTCTGATTCTGATGCGGTTAGGAAGGCCTCCTAACGGCATTTACTCCTTCCAAATCGGATCGGGAACGTGTCTTCCCGACAGAGGGCCCAATTCTGATGCGGTTAGGAACAAATGTTCCCATTGAAGTCAATGGGAGTTCAACCAAATCGTATCTGGAAGCATCCGGATGCATCCTACTCCGCCGGTCGGACTTTCCCGATCCGAGTGGGTCGGACACCATTTCCCAACCGATTCGGTCGGGAAGCTTTTCCAACCCGCATCAGAATCGGCCCCTTAGTACTTCATTTTGATAGTATGTCCACCCAGGTGCTGAATACCTCCAACAAGGTACTCTTACTCTTTTTGATCTTCTCAGCTTTTGTTGATTTTTCTCTGAATCACATTTGTCACCTGTCTCTGATTCTTCTGGTATTGTCACTGGAATTTGATCAACTGACAAACTCTGTTTCAGTCTTCCTTAATTACGAGTCTGTGGCCATTCAATTTAATGAGTGACTCTTCTCTATCCAGTGCTTATGCCTTCACCCAGATCTTCTTGATGTACTGTGGTTGTTTCAGTCACATTTCCCGATTGAGGATCAGTCTCTTCTTCCACTTTGTTAGAGACTTCAATGCCACTTGGTATAAGAACAGGTACTTGAATTGGTGCGATTTGTTGCAGTTCTTCACCCCTTTCTTCTTTTTGCTGCTGGTGGGATCCTGGTACCACTGTTCCACACAATCTTACAGCTTGTGGTGGTGCAGTCACCAGTGCTTTTGGTTCAGGATGAAAGAGCACAATTTCTTCTTCGGGATTTCTCACCTTCTTGGTGTGAGAGGCATGAACCCAGTTTGGAATTCCACCACAATCACAGCAGTATTGGTCACTAGAATGACCTAGAAGGGGCCTTTCCACCTTGGCTCCATACAGTTCTTCCGAACGTGCTCCTTGATCATGACCCAATCATGAGGATTGAGGTTGTGGCACTGTTCTTGGTGCGGATCTTTAGTGGCAGCTGCAACCTGGTAAGAAAGAGAATGCACCACATCAACCAGTCCTTTGCAGTAGTGGAGTATCATATAATCTGTGATGTTCAACATTTCATTAGCAGGTACAGTAGGTAATCTCATTGGCCATCCCATCAATATTTCATGGGGCGAAAGACCAGTCTTTCTATCAGGGATACTTCGAATACTCATCAGCACCAATAGTAGAGCATCTGGCCATTTAAATGAGGTTGAAGCACAGACTTTTGCTAAAAGAGACTTAATAGTCCTGTTCATCTGCTCAACTATGGCAGAGGGTTCAGGTCGATAACTGCAATGTAGTCTTTGCTGAATATGTAATGCTGTGTAAATCATCTTCATTACTTCGTTGTTGAAGTGAGTCCCCCTATCTGATTCCAAAGAAACTGGCATGCCATACCTGGGTATCGATTCTCTCAAAACCAGTTTTGCTACTGTGAGATTGTCGTTTGTTCTGGTTGGGTGGGCTTCACCCATCTCGAGAAGACACATATTATGACTAAGATGTATATCGGCCCATTGCAAACAGGCGTTTCAATAAAGTCTATTTGCAGCCTGTTGAAAGGACAGCTTGGTTTTTCAATGTGACTCAGTGTAGCATGTTCTTTTCCCCGCATTTATTTCCTGACATGTCACGCCTCTGTGATACACTTCATCTTCTAACATCCTGAATCTGGGATTAAACCAACTCTGGTGGAACAATCTGGTCATTATGTCCCACCTAAGTGTGTGTATCCATGCAAATATCGAGTCATTGAAAACAACAAACTATCAGATAACTCTGGCCTTTCATCAGCAGACATCCAAATGTCATTGCCATTTTTCATACAACCTGCTTTAATCCAACTCTGCTGCTCTGCTTCTGAAACATTTTCTTGCACTCTTTTCAACTAATAACAGTTATCTGTCACTTTCATAAACATGAAGAAAGTAGTGTCTTCCCCAGACTCAAATATGAAAGTTCCATGAACTGTGCAGGTCAACAAAGCACACTACTGTGCTACTGAATCAGCATACCTATTTCCCATGGCTATGTAGCCATTTCCACTCTGAGGAGCTGCACATTTAACTACTGCAATTTCAACTGGCAATTGGAAAGCATTTAACAGGTCCCTCACCTGCACCTCATTTCTGATTGGGGTTCCTGAAGAGGTCATGAAACCTCTCTGTGACCATAATTGCCCAAAATCATGGACAATACCAAAGCCATACAGACTATCTGTAATTATTGTAACTCTCATTTGAGCAGTTAAACTGCATACTCTGGAAAGGGCAATTGTTAGAAATTAGGTCTCCAGTTGGCAGAGGTATGCACCTTGTCCAAGTAGGGACCACAGTCCTAGTCAGGGTAAGTCAGAAACACAAACTAAAATTAACCTGTGCTCACCTTCTGGTAGCTTGGAACAAAGCTGTCAGGTTTAACTTAAGAGGCAATGTGTAAAGTATTTTTGCAACACTTAAATTACAGTATCACAGTGAAAACACCACAAAAAGACTCAGTCCGTGACATCACCTGGGACACTCTGGGCAGCATATATAACAGTAATCAGGGGACAGGCCCTCTCTCTGATGGTCGGACACAGGAGAGACAAGCGGAAAGAGGTAGAAAAACTAGAACGTAGCATTTTAGACCTTGAAGCACAATTGGTACGACTAAACGATGAAGACACAAGACATTTGTTAAGCCTCAAACAGCAGGAGTACAGAGACCTGACAACTGAAGCAACAAGAGCCATGAATAAGATGACTCAGCACCGAGTATATGAGCAAGGGATAGGGCGGGGAAGCTTCTTGCCTGGTTTGACAAGTGAGAATAAGCCAGCCGGTGGGTAGCCACCATCCTACTGGCGAATGGTGTAAAACTCACCGACCCTCAGGAGATAGCAGACGCATTTGCGGCCCATTATGAGTGCGTTTACACCTCGAAGACGACAAATACTATACAAGATGCGTTAGACCTCCTCAGGGATCAACGCTCCCTAAACCTACACCGGAAGACACCCAAGCCTTAAATAGTGACCTGAAGTGTGAGGAGGTGAAGCAGGCAATCACAGCACTTAGATCAGGGAAGGCACTGGGTCCCAACGGGATTCCAACTGAACTATATAAAACAACAGCTACATTTACAGTGCCTCACCTGCTCAAGATGTACGAAGATAGCAGGGAAACGGGCACACTGCCCAGAGACCAGCGCCTTGCGACAATAGTGGTAATTCATAAGGAGGATAAACCAGCTGACCAATGTGGATCATATCGACCCATATACTTGTTAAATGATGAGGCAAAATTCCTTGCCAAGCTGCTAGCCCCCTGCCTTATCCCGATCATTGCCAAGCTAGTGCACCCAGATCAATCCGAGTTTATGCCTGGCTGAAATACGGCCCTCAATCTACGACGCTTACATGGGGTCCTAGGACGAGCCAATTGAATTCTTGAAGACGCAGCAGTTCTGTCTCTTGACTCTCATATGGCCTTTGATACCATCGAGTGGCCATACCTATTTGCAGTCCTTGAACACTTAGGCGTGGGACCTTGGTTTATGGCCTGGATTCGTCTCCTATACACGTCCCCTCTGGCACAAGTTGTTGTGAATGGCAGAGTGTCACGGACCTTCCAGCTCCGGCGAGGTACCAGACAGGGCTGCCCCCTCTCACCATTGTTATTTACATTAGTGCTGGAGCCATTGGCAGCTTGGATCCGGGGTGACCCACTGATCTGTGGCCTCTGATGGACGGCAGATTGGGAGGAGAGAATATCCCTGTACGCAGATGATATTCTCCTATATGTGGCGGCACCTCAGTCTTCCATTTCCAGGATTCTCAACATTTTCGCCACATTCCAGAGATATTCTGGATATGTGATAAACTGGTCTAAGTCGGTGGCCTTCGTCTTATGTGTTCCGCCACCGCAAATGCCGAAGGAGTGCGAGGCACAGATAGTAACGGAAGGGTTCTGTTGCTTAGGAATCTTTGTCACAGTCAACCAAGACCTATTTAAGACCAAAAACCTTCTCCCCCCTTTGAATCGACTGATGGGCGACGTACCACACTGGCGGTCCCTGCCGCTTTTCTTATTAGGTTGGGCGGCCCTTTTTAAAATGATGGCACTGCCACGTTTTCTGTATGTGTTACAGAATACTCCCTTCCCAGTGTCGGATACCTATTTCAGAGACACACAGAGTAAGGTCAGAGCCTTATTGTGGGATGGGGGTTCCCCTAGAATTGCTCTTAATAACTTAACTCTGGGATGGTTTGACGGTGGAATTGCCCTTCCTGACATTCAGATGTACTATCGTGCAGTGCAACTGATAGTTATTAATCAATGGGCTCACCAACCAATGACGGACCCGGCCTACCGTATGGACAGACTAACATTACAACCAAGGGGATATCTACATGCGCTCTATATTACACCGAGGAAAACTTCCTGGTGGGGCCAACGGCACTGACAGTTCAGGTCTGGCACTCTACACTTCAAAAGCTGGGATGGAAGAATAAGACCACACTAGCTACACCCTTATGGGACTCTGACCTCCTTGGGGACATGGGGAAGAGGCAAGGATTCGATAAGTGGGATCTACTGGGACTCTTGAGAGTGGGAGATGTTTACTCAAGAAAAGGAATAAGACCCTTTACAGACCTACAAAAAGAGTATAATTTGGCACCCACCGAGGCATTCCAGTACCTACAACTCCGCCACGCCCTACGTGCGGTAATACCCAGAGAAGAAGTGCCGCCAGAATCTCCGCCCTTAGAGAATAGACTACTTGAACATATAACCCAAAATGCGATCTCGCTAACATACAGAAAGCTAGTAAATACTGCTCCTGAAATGTTAACAAAGTTGCGGGAGAAATGGGAGAGAGACATCGCAGACATGCAAGAAGACGACTGGCCCGATGCCCTATCTTCCCCTAGAGAAGTGGCCATTAGGTCCTGCTTCCACCTCTTACAGCTCAAAGTGCTTCACAGAACTTATATCGCATGTACTGCATTGGTAAGATTGGTAGGTGACCAAATCCCCTCTGTCGTAGAGGATGCGGTCAGGAGGGAACATTTTTCCACATAATATGGGCCTGCCCCAAAATCCAGTCCTACTGGGCTATGATAATACAATTTCTAAGTAGTCTATGCAGAGTCGAGTTGCCAGTGTCTGCCAAGCTGTGCCTGCTCAATGTATGGGAGGCGAAGGATCTGGGGAGGGGGAAGAGAATTGGAGTGACCTAAGCCTTGATAATTGCAAAAAGAAATGTAGCGCCAGTTGGGTCGTGGAGGAAGCACCGTCACTGGGCGATTGTAGAAAAGACATGGATTGGTGCATGGTGGCCGAAAAACTGTTTATCAAAACAGAGGCTGTCCTCAGAAGTGGGGGAGGGTCTGGAATAAATGGAATGAGTACAGAGGCCTCCCGTGCATAGCCCCTACGGCCCAATTGAGATGAGAGGGACTGGAGGATGGAAATGAATAAAGGGGAGCCTTGGGGGGGAAGATATTACACAATGTATTCAAGGGAATATGGAAGAGTTGATGCGATGTGATGGTATGTTCGGATAAAATTATATGACAAATGAGTGGTGTAATGCAACGTTTCAGCAAAATTGTAATAAAAAGAAGTTTAAAAAAAAACAATAGGAGTTCTTGGCCCCCAATGACCCTCAGCAGCCAAGGAGTCTTCATTCCCAAACCAGTAGTGCGCCAGGAGGCCTCTTTGCAGACTGGTTGAGAAAGGGGGAGGGGCCTCTGACAAAGTCTCAGCAATCCCGCTGTGGGGGTCTTACTTGTGGCAACAATAGGGGTTCTTGGCCTCCAACGACCCTCAGAAGCCAAGGGGAGTTCATCCCCCAACCAGTAGTGAGCCAGGAGTTGCGTTTGCAGAGTGGTTGAGAAAGGGGGCGGGGCCTCCGATGAGATCTCACTGGTGGTAACAGGAGGGGTTCTTTGCCCCTAACTACTCTCAGCATCCAAGCGGACATACCGTCTTACACGCAGCGGCGGTAAGGCTTTTTCCTATCTCGCCCCCGTGTACTGGAACGAGCTCCCTCTTCACGTACGTTCCTGCCCAAGTTACTGTAAATTCAGGAAACAACTTAAAGCCCTTCTATTTTAATAACATCCGCACGGAGTTCTGGCTTTGATCCGCAAGCAGCGCAGAGATGCCCTAGGGTGATTTGCGCACTATATCAAGTAGATTTAACATAACATAATAATTAGGGGTGGGTGAGCATGGAACTTGGCAGAATTTGGCTGAGTTTTTCAGTAACTCTGCGGAGTGAAACTCTGTGAGCTCCACCCAGGCCTAGCAGAAAGAGGAAAAATAAAGGTCAGCAACGAGCAGAAAGAGGCAAAATAAAGGTCATAAGTGAGCAGAAAAAGCAAAAAATGAGCAGAACCCACTCAGGCACTCATTCAGCCACTCACAGAACAACTCAGACACTCACACACCCAGTGAGACACCCACTCAGACAATCATTCTCCCACTCACAGACCCACTCAGACACTCATTCACCCACTCACACACCTAGTGAGACACTCACTCACTCACATACACACACACTCAGACACCCACTGAGATACCCATGCACTCACTCACACACTCACTTTGAAAGGTAACAGGTTACAGTTAGGAAATAACATTAAAAAAGTAGAAATCCACTGAAAAAAACAAAGGTTACAGGGACATTATAATTAGGAAATAGAATTAAAAAAACCTTATAAATTCACTGAAAAATCAAAGGCTACAGTGACGTTATAATTAGGAAATATAATTTAAAAAACCTTAGAAATTCACTGAAAAAAACAAAGATTACAGGGATGTTATAGTTAGGCTCTGATTTCACTCATACAAAACCAAAGAAGTTCAGCAGTTATAGTTACCTGAGCTAACTATAACTCATGCCCGCAAAGAATTCATGAAATTTTCCAAAAAAAGTGTCATGGTAGGTTCTAGTTGTCATGGAAAGTTTGTGGATGATCCGTGCAGTGGGGAACGAGAATTTGGGGTGCGAAATAAGGGTGCGTTTGTAATGTTAATTCCTATAGGAACCTTTAGCCATACCTACAGCCCAAACCGCTGAACGGACTCATACCAAATTTGGCAGGTAGGTAGATGTTTTTATTTGGTGTAAGTCCGCTCAGTAGTTGTTGAAAAAAAGTTTAAAATTATAGTGAAATCTCTGGCCGCGGATATTTTGCGGAGGTTTTGCGATTAATCATGAATGCACGGGCCAACAGGAATGCTCTCATTGGCTGGATGAAACCAGAACAGAAAGTTGTGGCCGCCATTTTATTGATCGGGAACGGTTTCCAGGGCTGAAAACTTCTGAAAAAGCTAACATAAGGGGTCAGAGTAGAGGTATTTTGACCCCATTTTTGAGGAATGGGGGTGTTAGTGACACAAATAATGTGTCAAAAATTATTTTTTTTAATCGCGTGCGATATTTGCAACGACGACGCGACCACCAGCGCCGCCACCGTGTATCATCGCAGGGACATCAGGACTATCGACGTCGTCATGAATAATGGTGGAAATATAAAAAAAATATCAGTGAATCAATAATACGCATTGTTATAGAGATAATGAGATTTTGATAAATGTTTTTATAGAGTTATTTATATAGTGAGTTATGTACTGTGATGGTTAGAATTAATGAGTTATAATTTTTTTATGTGGTGGTGGCTATTGAATTCCTGCTTTTGCTTTCTGCTTTCGCGACGTAACTACGGGGATAACGGTGACCAACGCCATCACAACCTCCGGCCTCACTGCGAAAACGGAAAATAGGTTTTAGAGATGGTTGTTCTAGAAATACACTAGAAAAACATGAGTTTGAAGTGTACAGTAATAAACCCCTAGTGTGTAAAATACTGTAATATGTGTGCATATATGTGTTTTCACTTTATGGAAAAGGCGAGATCGTCACGGTTGACGATGTCATTGTGACATCCGGAATAACCGCGATAACGGAAAATAGGTCTGAAAGATGGCTTATAAAGAAACTTAGTTCAAAAAAATAAGTTTAAACATGCTTTGAAAGAAGTATGTATATAGTAATATGTGTAGGGCAATGTTCAGAATGGATTTTTTTACGTATTATTTTTGGATGTGTTGGTGGTCACTGAATGTCTACTTTTGTTTTCCTTTTTTGCGACATGTCCGTTGGGATTGCGATTACCGACATCATCGCGGTCTCCAGAGTCACCGCGTAAAGATAAAATAGGTTTTAGAGATGGTTTTTATAAAAACTGTCTCAAAAAACATGACTTTAGAGAATACTGTAAGAAACCGCTAGTGTGTAAAATACTGCAATATGTATGTATATATGTGTTTTAAACTTTACGGAAAAGGCATGATCGGCGCGGTTAACAACGTCATCGCGACGCCCCTAATAACCACGAAAACAGAAAATAGGTCTGAAAGATGGATTTTAAAGAAATTTAGTACAAAAATATGAGTTTAAACATGCTTTGAAAGAAGTATGTATAAAGTAATATGTGTAGGGCAATGTTCAGAATGGATTTTTTTACATATTATTTTTGGATGTGTTGGTGATCATTGAATGTCTGCTTTTGTTTTCCGTTTTCGCGACATGCCCGTGGGGATCGCGACGTCGTAGCGAAGATTGTCAAAAACAAAAGGAAAAAAAAACTTTTAGTAGAAAAAACTTCACAATATTTCGGGTACTAAGGTGGCTCTGACAAGAGCCGTTGCGTTGGTTGTGTGTATATGGCTGCTATACATAAGACCGGATGCAGAGTTTCAGGTTAAAACACCCTGTTGCCTTCTTCTGTAAAGTGCACTCCATCATTTTTATAAATTCCATGCATGTCAAAACGCAGATTGTTGTTATAGATACAGCCCATGCGATGGTCTCTGAGGAATGCAGAAACAGTTTTATTAACATGTTTCCTGGCTTTGTCAATCTGTTGACAGAATTGATTTGACCACTTCCGTTTCTGTCTTTGGCATATATTAGAGTACACCAAGACAGTGTGAGGGAAAAGCAACATCAGTTCTGCAAAGGTTTCTTTCATTAGGATTTCCAGCCCTACCCCAGGCAATGTGCCTATATCATTAACACCACAGTGCACAATCATGAGATGAGGAGCTTGGGAATCCACTATGGATTTAACCAAATCCAGCAACTGATGAAACTTTAACCCTCTCTGCACTAACCAAGTAATCTGCACATTTGGCAAACCCAAGTCCCTGTCAATACCTCTCTTTTTTGCAGCCTCTTTAGCCCAATATATATAGCTGTGGCCCACAATCTATACTCTAAGCATTTTGAAATGAAGGAGCAATAGTAGTCAGGAGAAGGCTGGAGGTGAATGAGTTAGTTTTCCAAATGAAAAGCAGTTAAAATGAAGGAGTTTTTTTTTTTTTAAAGATATATTTCATTGGATGCTGTCAGTATGAAAGTGAATAAAATTAGTTAGTGTGTTGGATGCCTTAGCAAGAAGTATTATTATTGGCCATTGTTTAAGAAAAGAAATGTAATACAGACATGGATATGCTTTTGAATCTGTGGAGAAAAGCACACCTGCTGTATCTTATTGGGAAGTAGCATGTTTCTTCTAGAATGTGCTATGAACTTGTGATCTTCTGGATCCACTGGGTTGCTAGGTACTCTGAGCTAAGAGTGTATGGGGGGGAGGGTGTTAAAGAGACAGCCCATTTTTTAAAAGGTTGAGGAGTGATGACACAATTTAAGTGATCACAAGGAGATGATGGACGGAGCACTGAAACTTTTTAGACACACCCCCAGTCACAGATCTGGGTTGAATCCATCACCGTTCTTTAGCTCACTTCGCCACCCCAGTTCAGACACAGCTATATGCAAATCAGTCTTGACCCTGTGCCTCATGGGAACAGTTCAGCCCGAACTGCCAAGCCATGTCTTCCCTAGACCGGAAACAAGCATCCTGGGACCGGTTTCGGGCTAACAGCTCTCATCAGCCAGGCTAGCTTGAATCCAGTGGCAAAGTGAGCAAGGGACCCGCGTCTGGGCATACCCTGCCAACTTAGGGCGAACAAAGCAAACACAAGGAGATGATGGACGGAGCACTGAAACTTTTCAGACACTCACCCCCAGTCACAGATCTGGGTTGAATCCATCACCGTTCTTTAGCTCACTTCGCCACCCCAGTTCAGACACAGCTATATGCAAATCAGTCTTGACCCTGTAACTCATGAGAACAGTCCAGCCCGAACTGCCAAGCCATGTCTTCCCTGGACCGGAAACAAGCATCCTGGGACCGGTTTCGGGCTAACAGCCCTCTTCAGCCAGGCTAGCTTGAATCCAGTGGCAAAGTGAGCAAGGGACACATGTCTGGGCATACCCTGCCAACTTAGGGCGAACAAAGCAAACACAAGGAGATGATGGACGGAGCACTGAAACTTTTTAGACACTCACCCCCAGTCACAGATCTGGGTTGAATCCATCACCGTTCTTTAGCTCACTTCGCCACCCCAGTTCAGACACAGCTATATGCAAATCAGTCTTGACCCTGTGCCTCATGGGAACGGTCCAGCCCGAACTGCCAAGCACTGTCTTCCCTTGACCGGAAACAAGCATCCTGGGACCGGTTTCGGGCTAACAGCCCTCATCAGCCAGGCTAGCTTGAATCCAGAGGCAAAGTGAGCAAGGGACCCACGTCTGGGCATACCCTGCCAACTTAGGGCGAACAAAGCAAACACAAGGAGATGATGGACGGAGCACTGGAACTTTTCAGACACTCACCCGCAGTAACAGATCTGGGTTGAATCCATCACCGTTCTTTAGCTCACTACGCCACCCCAGTTCGGGCACAGCTATATGCAAATCAGTCTTGACCCTGTGCCTCATGGGAACAGTCCAGCCCGAACTGCCAAGCCTTGTCTTTTCTGGACCGGAAACAAGCATCCTGGGACCGATTTCGGGCTAACTGCCCTCATCAGCCAGGCTAGCTTGAATCCAGCGGCAAAGTGAGCAAGGGACTCACGTCTGGGCATACCCTGCCGACTTAGGGCGAACAAAGCAAACACAAGGAGATGATGGATGGAGCACTGAAACTTTTCAGACACTCACCCCCAGTCACAGATCTGGGTTGAATCCATCACCGTTCTTTAGCTCACTGCGCCACCCCAGTTCAGACATAGCTATATGCAAATCAGTCTTTACCCTGTGCCTCATGGGAACAGTCCAGCCCGAACTGCCACGACATGTCTTCCCTGGACCGGAAACAAGCGTCCTGGGACCGGTTTCGGGCTAACAGCCCTCTTCAGCCAGGCTAGCTTGAATCCAGTGGCAAAGTGAGCAAGGGACACACGTCTGGGCATACCATGCCAACTTAGGGCGAACAAAGCAAACACATGGAGATGATGGACTGAGCACTGAAACTTTTCAGACACTCACCCCCAGTCACAGATCTGGGTTGACTCCATCACCGTTCTTTAGCTCACTTCGCCACCCCAGTTCAGACACAGCTATATGCAAATCAGTCTTGACCCTGTGCCTCATGGGAACGGTCCAGCCCGAACTGCCAAGCCATGTCTTCCCTGGACCGGAAACAAGCATCCTGGGACCGGTTTCGGGCTAACAGCCCTCATCAGCCAGGCTAGCTTGAATCCAGAGGCAAAGTGAGCAAGGGACCCACGTCTGGGCATACCCTGCCAACTTAGGGCGAACAAAGCAAACACAAGGAGATGATGGACAGAGCACTGAAACTTTTCAGACACTCACCCCCAGTAACAGATCTGGGTTGAATCCATCACCGTTCTTTAGCTCACTTTGCCACCCCAGTTCAGACACAGCTATATGCAAATCAGTCTTGACCCTGTGCCTCATGGGAACAGTCCAGCCCGAACTGCCAAGCCATGTCTTTTCTGGACCGGAATAAGCATCCTGAGACCGATTTCGGGCTAACTGCCCTCATCAGCCAGGCTAGCTTGAATCCAGTGGCAAAGTGAGCAAGGGACCCACGTCTGGGCATACCCTGCCAACTTAGGGCGTACAAAGCAAACACAAGGAGATAATGGACGGAGCACTGAAACTTTTCAGACACTCACCCCCAGTCACAGACTGGCCTGGCAGTTCGGGCTGGACTGTTCCCATTGGGCACAGGGTCAAGACTGATTTGCATATGGCTGGGTTCAAACTGGAATGGTATGGTGAGCAAAAAGACGATGGATTTAGGTCCAGATCTCTGTACTGGGGTGAATGTATGACATTGTTCTGCATTCTGTCCATCAATTGTTGTTTTTGCATTTGTTACCCCAAGTGGGACGGGTATGCCCAGACGTGGGTCCCGTGCTCTCCATGCCACTGGAGTCAAGCTATCCTGGCTGATGAGGGGTGAAACCCCGAAACCGGTTGTAGGATGCTTGTTTCCAGTCCAGGGAGGATCTGGCCTGGCAGTTCGGGCTGGACTGTTCCTATTGGGCACAAGGTCAAGACTGATTTGCATATGGCTGGGTTCAAACTGGAATGGTATGGTGAGCAAAAAAACGATGGATTTAGGCCCAGATCTTTGTACTGGGGTGAATGTATGACATTGTTCTGCATTCTGTCCATCAATTGTTGTTTTTGCTATTGTCACCCCGAGTGGGACGGGTATGCCCAGACGTGGGTCCCGTGCTCTCCATGCCACTGGAGTCAAGCTATCCTGGCTGATGAGGGGTGAAACCCCGAAACCGGTCCTAGGATGCTTGTTTCCAGTCCAGGGAGGACCTGGCCTGGCAGTTCGGGCTGGACAGTTCCCATTGGGCACAGGGTCAAGACTGATTTGCATATGGCTGAGTTCAAACTGGAATGGTATGGTGAGCAAAAAAATGATGGATTTAGGCCCAGATCTCTGGACTGGGGTGAATGTATGACATTGTTCTGCATTCTGTCCATCAATTGTTGTTTTTGCATTTGCCACCCCGAGTGGGACGGGTATGCCCAGACGTGGGTCCCGTGCTCTCCATGCCACTGGAGTCAAGCTATCCTGGCTGATGAGGGGTGAAACCCCGAAACCGGTCCTAGGATGCTTGTTTCCAGTCCAGGGAGGACCTGGCCTGGCAGTTCGGGCTGGACTGTTCCTATTGGGCACAGGGTCAAGACTGATTTGCATATGGCTGGGTTCAAACTGGAATGGTATGGTGAGCAAACAAATGATGGATTTAGGCCCAGATCTCTGTACTGGGGTGAATGTATGACATTGTTCTGCATTCTGTCCATCAATTGTTGTTTTTGCATTTGTCATCCCGAGTGGGACGGGTATGCCCAGACGTGGGTCCCGTGCTCTCCATGCCACTGGAGTCAAGCTATCCTGGCTGATGAGGGGTGAAACCCCGAAACCGGTCCTAGGATGCTTGTTTCCAGTCCAGGGAGGACCTGGCCTGGCAGTTCAAGCTGGACTGTTCCCATTGGGCACAGGTTCAAGACTGATTTGCATATGGCTGGGTTCAAACTGGAATGGTATGGTGAGCAAAAAAACGATGGATTTAGGCCCACATCTCTGTACTGGGGTGAATGTATGACATTGTTCTGCATTCTGTCCATCAATTGTTGTTTTTGCACAATTTAAGTGATGGCAAGCTTTAATTTTCAACTCAGGACTACGTAATAAACTGTTGTGTAGTATTAACATTTTTTAAAAGTGAAGCTAGCTATAGGTTTGAACAATTTCTTTCGCGATTACTCCGCGATCATCATCAATACATCGCGAACACACATAGATAGGAATCTCTTTTTGAAAGAGAGGGAAAGTGTTAACAGATACTCACCGTTTACAAGTGGAGATAGTGTAGTCTAAAATGAAAGACATGATTGCATTTGCTGCCTTTCTAATGATCACAGAGTGCAAAGTTGAAGAGGGTGCCATTTCATGGTTACTTTGTATGAGAGTGGTGTACTTGTGTACTTGTGATTAGTTTTTGCAAATCCTAACAGTGTCAAAACTATCCAGAAAGAGCTAAAACAACAATATAATCTACAAACTGAATTCACTGGTATATACATAACTTTTTAATCCTTTATAAAAATGACTTTAGAAATGAAGATGTATATGGGAGTTTGATAAAAAAAAGAGTATCACAGTGATATGAAAAAATATATCAGATGAACTGTATCTATTAAGGGTATGTGTTTAAGAGGTTAGTGGTGAATGTTTTGGGAAATAAGAGAAAAATTAATTAGTGCCTCTTTATTACATTGTGTACTTTATTGGAAATTAATAGTATAGTGTTGTGGTAAGTTGCAATGAGGAACTAAGAATGTTTTAAATGTGTAAACATCATGTACAGAAGAGATACATCTGTTATATGCATTCTGGGAGTTGTAGTACTTTTAGTAACGTTATTAAACAGGAGTAGTGTAGTCCCAAATAAAAGATGAGAACATGTCTGCCTGTATATGAATTAGAAAGAAGTAATACTTGTTAGTTATGTTTTGGGAAGTGTTTGTCAATGTGGTTTTTAGCTTATATGACCCCTTTGCATATGCTTAGATGGTGAGATATGGTTCTTGTGGTTGCAGATAGCTATATATACAGTGGGACTTTTGAGTTTACTTAAAGATGCAGAGAGGTATATATTTTTGGAAAGATGGCTTGAAGGTGTACATCTATTAAGAAATCGCATATATGTTTACATGGTGATCTATGTTCAGTAAGGCTGACGAAAAGTTCATGTATATGGTGAGGGTGGTGTTTTTCTTTAAACATGGCTTGTTTAAAATTGAGGAGGATTAAAAGTGCAGAATGTCTTGAGAGTTCTTGTGCTACCTTCATTTGGAGTGTAACTTTTGTTTGAGAAATGCTGAATATATGTTTTAGAAGCAGACGATGTAGGTATACCATTCACAAACAGTTTTGCGCTTTGAAAAAATTAAAAATGTTGTTTTCTGTTTTAGAAACATACTGATGCATGTGCACGCTCAGTAACAAAGCAATGAATGCTCCTAGAGAGCCATGTATGCATTTATATACTAAGTGTGATATCTAGACTTCACTCACACGGCTCAGTAGAAAAACATATATACAGTAAAACAGGTAGTTTGATACTGACAGAAGGAGATAACCAATGAGTCAGAGATATAGCCACAACTGTTATGTTTCTAACAGCAATTAAGGTACTTTCACAGTCAGTCAGGCAGTATTCAGGCACTCATGCAATCACCCAACCACTAGTGAGGGACTCATCAAATCAGTGATTCAGTATCCATGGAGTTATTGAATTATCTAGACACTACACATGTACTCTTCAAAGGCAGAAATTATGTAGTCATTGATGTAGTCAACTTTGGAGGCACTACCTATACATTTATCTAATCACCCAGACACTAACTATTTACTTATGCAATTAACAAGGCTATAACTGTCCAGTCATTGTAACACTTGTGCAGAAACTATTCAGTCATCTAAACACACACTTATAACCCATGCTGTCATTGAAATACTGAAGCACACGCATGAACTCATACAAACACTCAGGTCCTACTCATGCACTTATCTAATTACATAGAGAGTACCATTGTAGTAAACCTGTAATCCATCAAGTAGCTATGCACTGATTTAATTACCAGGGGAATACTCTTGCACTAATACAATCACCCCAGCAGTACACTTACTTTCAACCAATCTCTCAAGGTTTAATAATGGAGTCATGCAATCACTCAGACACTAGTCATGCACTCATGTAATCAGCCAGGCACTACTGATGCACTTATTCAATTATCCAGGCACTACCCATGTAGTTATCTAAACACCCAGGCACTACCTGTTCACTGAACCAAAAACACATGGGCAGCAGCCATGTACTCATGCAGTCACTGAAACACTACTCATGCACTCATCCAATCTGCTAGGTGCTATGCATGCACTTAAACAATCATGTTAGCACTATCCATGCACTCTATAAATCACCTATGTACTATCTATGCACTCCTGCATTCATCCAGGCACTAACTTTGCACTCATTTAATCATCCAACCACTATCTATGCATGTATTGAATTATTGAGCCATTAGTCATGCACTTATCTAATGATTCAGGTACTACTCGTGCACTCATCCAAAAACCCAGATAGTATTGGTATACTTATGCAAACATGCAGGCAGTAGCTATGCAGATATGGAATGACCCATGGAGTGCTGATATACTCAGGGAATCACCAAGGCACTACCTGTAACCTCAAAGAATCACATAGGTACTACCTATGCACCAATTCAATCATTCAAGGAGTAATCATGTATTCAACCACAAACACGTGTTTTTACAAGTTTTACTCAGGAATATGCAGTCTTTTAGAACCATCTGATGAATTATATATGCAAGCTGTGACACACTCTTTGCATCTAGTTGGAAGAATTAGTGAGCTTTATGCTTTGAGATTAATGTGCAGATTCTCATGTGCACCGTTTCCCAAACTTTAAATCTGACACATTTAAGTAGAACAGTACTGAGATACTACATACACCACTAACACAGTGGTAGAGATGCATCCAATAGCTCTTATGTTGTGTTTTTATATTTACAGTGTTGAGACACTGTATGTACTTGTACACTTGGGGTAAATTTACAAGAAAGTAATGAAATGCAGAGCCGCAAGCCTTTTGGCTGCGCCATGCTGCATTACTTTCAAAGCACAGGGATGCGTCATATTTACAACAATTTGATGGATCCCTATGCTCTCCCCTGTGCTGGAGCACAACTTGCTGCCATGCGCCAATGGAGGCACCCTTGCACCATGGTGCAAGGGTGCCTGTGTAGTGGGGATGATTGTTTTGTGCAGGAAGGGACACCTTCCTGTACAAAAACAATCACAAGAGGTATTTTCCTCTTTGTATGTGTGCTGCAGAATGCAGCACGCATAGAAACAGGAAAAAATGAGGAGAAAGAAAAGTATTTCTGCTCGTTGCATCTCCCCACACCTCCCCTGGGGAGGCGTAGGATTCTGACAACTTCTCAGGTTTACGAATTGTTGTAAATTTGGGTATGTGACAGAATCCATGGGTGTTGTGTGGAAACACCCACAGCAACACTCATGGCATGCTTCTTTCACGCAAAGTGTTACCTAAAAAGGACCCATATTTATAAGGCCATGAAAAGCTATGCAGAGTGGCTTTACGTGGATTTCTAAATATGGAGCATCACATTACGGCGTCGGTGTGTCATAAAAAGTGACGCTCCGGAAAATGCATGGGGCTTGTAAATACGCCTCCTTGCCTTGATGTTCATTTTAAAATTTACTACAGAAGGAATAAACTGTTCTTTCACCATGTATAAGTGAGAAGTGAGATATGCTGTAGCTGTGTTGTACGACAGGGTGCTCAATTGTTAAAAGGTAACTAATAAATACAGTTTTGTGTTTTGCTCTGGGTTTGTTATATTTAAGTAAGTGCATGTAGTAATATATCTAGGTTCATCTGTAGATTTAAAACTGCAACATAACA
Organism: Calotriton arnoldi; assembly: GCA_963921515.1. Classification (NCBI taxonomy): domain Eukaryota; kingdom Metazoa; phylum Chordata; class Amphibia; order Caudata; family Salamandridae; genus Calotriton; species Calotriton arnoldi. The sequence continues at coordinate 213,795 of CAWUFW010000313.1, read as the reverse complement.
TGAAAACAGTTGTTGTATTATGTGTAAGTCAGTAGTAGAGTAGTTGGTAGATTGGGTAGGGTAAAAATTAAAATATACTTGTTTTTTTACAGAACAATATCTACATAACTACACACGGTTAGAATGCCAACAAAAGCTCGGACAAATAAGCAACAGAAGCAACCACAGTATGTTTGCAGAAATGAGTTACAAGAGGGGCAAAATGCAGAATAAGTAGTGAAAGAAAAAAGAGCAACTGGTAAGAGGACAAAGTCATTTCTTAAAAATATATGTGCACATTTGCAAAGATTACAAAATTAAGAAAATGAAATTATGACTATGACAAACAATAGTGGACAAAGTATACATTGCAAGAACAGAAAAGATTGTAAAAAACATGGACACGCCTTAACCAGGAGACAGAAGCAGTTTAAGAAAATCAGAGCCAGGATGTTTCGTAGTAGAGTGGTTGTAAATCTACAGAGAAATTTGAAAAAGTATGGAAGAAGGAGAGATGCACTGAAGCAGAAAGAACAAGTTGAGAGAGTAGTTGATAAGGCCTTTGCTTTGAAGAGGAAGCTTTTCATTTTGATTCTAAATGGAATTAAGACAAAATAGTGTTGTGCATGAGGAGACAAAACCAGGAAGAAAAGATTAGTAAATAGAAGTAACTTTTGAACAGTTTTTAGTGGGGAATTGATACATACTTCTAGTACAGAGCCTTTCTTTAATGAAGAAAGCTGCCTTTCTTTAATGAAGAAAGCTATCTCCAGGATAACAGATTAGTTCATGCTATTGATGAAAGATGTCGATGTTATGTTATGAAATGAAGAATGGCAGTCCTATAGCAAAAGAGGTGATGGTACCTAGAAATGTAGAATAATTTATTGCAGAAGAGGTACAAGGAAGGCGTAGTCAGGCCCCTGTATACAAATGGAATTGTAGTAATGTTTGTAGTATTAGACAGCAATCCATTGATATATTAAGGACATTCCTACGTATGTTTCCAAGGCAACGTTTAAAACATAAAATAAGTACTTTACAAGGTTTGGATCCTTGCAAGCTGCGAAAGCATACACATTTGCAGTGACACTCATTAGCTTGTTTATCAAGAAAGTGTGCCAAAGCACCTTTCATCATTTTAGGATGTTAGCTGTACACCACTCAACAATGAGCACTTTAGTTAGGAGGCTGTACTATGTGAAAACTCCTGCTTTATGTTTAGGAGAAATGAATAGGGTCCTTTGCATGGGCAGAGGTAGAAAAGGTTTGTGATGATGTGCAGTTTTGTTTCTTTGGTCCAGAACAGGACTGTAGGGAAATTGAAGAGTTGGTAACAGGAGGAGTTGCAGAACAGGACACGGGTACTACAGTTTATAGTTTTGAAGAAGAGATTACAAAATTTAAGACAGTATGTTCTCAAAAACCAGAGTATGTTTGTATATACTGTCGACGCACTCACTACAAGAATAAAAAGCAGACTGTTGACTTATATTTAAACAGTGAAAAAGTGAATAATGATAACTGCCACTGTACGTATTTGTAGAAGAGTGATTTGACTTGTCCACATGACAAGTTATATGTAAGTACTGCTACAATAAATTAGAGGATATAAAATGGCTGCTAGAGTTGTGCATAACAAGTTAGAACAGGCTCCCATTCCAGAAGCACTTTCAAGGTTTAAATATTTATGAGCCCATTCTTATCCAAACTATACATCCATTTCAGGCTATAGTACGTATGGAGGCAAAGACAGGCAGTTACCCCCAACAGAGCTGCAGAAAGGTCTAAAAGGTAGAGTAGTGTATTTGCCATTAGATGTCAAGAAAAACATTTAAACAGTAAGGGTAGATAGAGATTTAGAGGAAGGACTAGTAATTCTTGTAAATGGTGTGCCTACCAAAAACAAGAAGATTTGGCAGGAATTAGTAGATGTTACCAAAGTTAAAAAAGCAATTTTATATCTGGTACAAAACAATGTTTACTATAGAAATGTGGAAAACCTTCAAGATATCACACATATAGAGGATCAGACATTTCCATCAACAGGTCAGATTGAGAAGGTGGATCAGTCCAGAACAGAAGAAATTTATGAACATCATAGCAGCCACCCTTTGCATTCTAAAAAGGTTATTGGTGATGCCATTGAGCTGTTTCAAATGGAGGAAGCAAAAGGAGCTCCATTAAGTGTGTGGGAAAAAAGTTTAGAAGCTCAGTGTTTCCCACAACTTTTTCCTACTAGAGTAGGTGGCAGGTATGACGAGCGGCCAGTGCAAATACATGCAGCTGAGTATAGATGTAGTAGACTTTATTCAGAAGACCCTAGATTTCGTCAGTGGATTCCATATATATTTCACCTATTATTTAAGAGTGACTTGTCTGGACTCTCATATGCAGTGAATCATATTCTAAAAACAGGAGTTAATTTGCATAATATATTATCAAGAGAACTTTTGGAGAAAGTTCAAGGAAAAGATAAGCCCTTGGAATACAATTTAATAAACCTAATAGCATGTCAGTGTGGGACTAATAAATATTGGTCTCAGCGTCATGGTGAACTGAAGTGCATGTTGAGGTGTTGAGGAACCTTGGAGCACCTACTTGGCTCCTGACAATGAGTTGTGCTGAATATGCATGGGAGGACCTGCTAGAATTCTTGCAGGAGGCAAATTCAAATATAAAAGACATCCATCTGAAGACGCCAGGAGAACTGTGCTCACTAGACCCTGCAAATGTTTGCAGATATTTTAATCACAGATGTAAAGCAATGATGTCTTTCATCTTGAACAAAACAAAACCTCCTCTTGGGGAAGTGATTGATTTATTTTGTCGTAACGAGTACCAAGCCAGAGGTGCACCCCATATTCACATGGTTTTGTGAGTAAAAGATGCCCCAAAGTTTGGAACAGACAGTAATGAGTCTGTGTTGTCTTTTATTGAGCAGTATGTAACTTGCTCCATCCCAAAGGAGAGTAGTGACAACATATTAAGAGAACAAGTTCTACGATTCCAAAATCATAGATGCGGTAAATACTGTCAGCGAAAATACAGAGCAAAAGGAAATTTTATACAAGATGTCGTTTCAGATTCCCACGACCTGTCATCTCACAAGGAAGAGTCAACAACTTTTTGTCTGCAGTCAGACACACACTTTCAAGGAAATCACTGAAAAATACATATAACCTAAGAAGAACGGAGGCCTCCAATTACATTAATGACTACAACCCTGTGATTCTGAAGATGTGGAATGCAAACATGGATGTACAGTTTGTTGCAGACAACTCAATTGCTGTTGCTCGGTATGTTACATCTTATATAACAAAGTCTGAGAAAACTGAGATGAAGGAGATGTGGGAGGAAATTTCAGCAGAAAAGAGTCTTACGAAGAAATTGTACAGTTTTAGTTTGAAAATGCTTTCTCATACAGAGATAGGCTCCTATGAATGTGTAGACGGGTTAAGCTCAGCTAGTTTGTTTTCTAAATCTAGAGGAGTTCTATGGGTGAGCTTAGGGCTTGCTAAAACTCGTAACAGAGTACTGAAGTCTTTTCCTGAACTTCAATATCTTGCAGAATTTGAGCCACACAGTACAGATATTCTGAAGAGTATCCTGGATACGTACCATCCAAGAAGAAGTCCTCATCTGGAAAGGAAGTGCCTCTATGAAATACTTCAACATTATACTTTCAGAAGTAATGTCAGTGAAAACATAGATGGAGGTAAATTTGCTGTAGCTGGATGTGAAGGATGTTTTTGAAACATGACAAAGGAAATGTAATCAACCATTGAAAGCTAAGTTGCCAAACTCCAGACAGAAGAGAGTTTTTCTATTTAGCCTTGTTACAGTTTTTTAAGCCATGGCGAACTGAAAGTGATCTACTTGGAGAATTTGACTGTTATGAAGACGCATTAAACGCTGTGAAAGACAGCATTGAGTGCTGTGTGTTTCCAGTGTACCTTCAAATGTTGAGAGAAGATATTGAACAAGAAGAAACAATTGCTGCTGAGATAGCAAGAGAGATTTATCAGAGCAGTCAAAGTTCAGCACCTGGAAGTCAAGATCCTCTTAGACAGCCCAGCTAGCATACTTCATAGAAACCAACAGCATCCTAGACATCTCTCAATCCGGATTCCACAGCAACCACAGCACCGAGACGCCCTCATCGCCGCCACCGACGATATCCGTGCCCTCCTCGACCAAGGCCACACGGCAGCCCTCATCCTCCTTGACCTATCAGCAGCCTTCGACACCGTCTCCCACCCCACACTAGCCACCAGGCTCCACGACGCTGACATCCAAGGAATAGCATTAGACTGGATACGATCTTTCCTCACAGGCAGAACACAGAGAATAAGACTCCCGCCCTTTCTCTCAGAACCAACAGAGATCATATGCGGAGTACACCAAGGATCCACCCTCAGCCCCACACTCTTCAACGTCTACATGGCCACCATCATCAGAAACCATGGACTCAACATCGTCTCCTACGCCAATGACACCCAGCTCATCCTCTCCCTCACCAAGGAACCTGACACCACCAGGCACAATTTCCAAGAAGGGATGAAACCCCTCGCAACCTGGATGAGCAACAGCTGCCTGAAGCTCAACGTGGAGAAAATGGAAGTCCTCTTCCTCGGCTCCACCCCCTCCGCATGGGACAACACCTGGTGGCCCCCGCCCTTGGAAACCCACCCACCCCAATGAACCACGCACGCCACCTCGGCATCATATTCGACTCCTCACTCTCCATGAATTGCCAGATCAACGCTGTATCCTCCCCATGCTTCAACACCCTCTGCATACTTCGCAAGACGTTCAAGTGGATCCCCCGACTCCAGGAAAACATTCACCTATGCACTCATCACCAGCACATTGGACTACGGAAATGCTCTCTATGCCGGAGTCAACAAAAAACTCCTCCGCAAACTCCAGACCGTCCAGCACGCGGCAGCCAGACTCATCCTCGACATCCCACGACATGACCACATCACCCAACACCTCCGCAACCTACACTGGCTCACCGTTGAAAGAAGAACAACCTTCAAACTGCTCACACACACCTACAAAGCCCTCCACAACACCGGACCCCAATACCTCAACGACCGAATCTTCTTCCACGCCCCCAAAAGAAACCTCCACTCAGCCGACCTCGCCTTAGCCATCGTCCCTCGTTTCTACAGGACCAGAGTAGGTCGAAGATCCTTCTCCTACCTCCCAGCCAAGACCCGGAACAAACTCCCCTTTCACCTCCGACGAAGCCCAACACTGCACCAAGTCAGAAAGGACCTCAAGTCCTGGCTCTTCGATTGACCCCAACGGAGCTGCTCACATCCCCCTCCTTCAGCGCCTTGAGACCCTCACGGGTGAGTAGTGCGTTCTACAAAACCCTGATTGATTGATTGATTGAATCATTGAAAAATGAAGCTGCAATACCTATGAATGAAGTGGAGAATGCAATGCAGCAAGTGAGATGGGAAACTGTGGATCTAGAACTACTAATACAGCAATTGGATGCAGATCAGAAAGACATTTTTGAAGAGGTAAAAGGTAAAGTAGAACATGGATTTCTCCATTGAAAAAAAAAAGTGTGCATGTTGTACATACAAACCAGTTCTATTGTACATAAGTGGTCAAGCTGGAACTGGAAAAAGCTTCTTGATTAAAGTACTGACAAGTTACCTACAGAAGACAACAGATTCCAATTTGTCGTTTGTAGTCACTGCACCAACAGGCTTAGCTGCTCATAATGTTAAAGGAGTTACCCTTCATCGATTATTAATGCTGCCTGTTGAACATGACAACAAATTACAATACAACAAATTGTCTGGTGATGCTTGTCATGAAGTGACAAGATTATTAAAGAAATTAATCTACTAATTATTGTTAAAGTCAGCAAGGTGTCTAACCTAATGCTAGCTTTTATACATTTAAGAATGCAGCAAATATTAAAAACTGACTACGATGTACTTTTTGGAGGAAAACACTTAATAGTCTTTGGAGACCTGCTACAACTAACTCCCGTAAAAGGACAACCTGTATTCAAGAAACTACTACATAATGAAACAAGGAATCTACTAGGTAGTATTGGAAATGTAAACATTTGGGAAAACTTTCAATACAAAGAGTTAATCCAAAATATGCACCAAGCATTAAATATGCATTATGCAGATATACTAAAGGATATAAGAATGGGAGTCCTCACAAAAGAGGGAAAAACAGTATTACAAACCCGTCTCATCAAAAATTTGTTTTCAACTAATTTTTCAGCTGCTGAAGTAATGTATCATTTTGTTAGGGAACAGAAGTCTATTGTTTGTTTGATGCCAACTCTTGAGGAGTGTAGTAAATTCAATGAACAATTATTGCAACTGGAAAAAGAAGAGATCGTCGAAATTAGAGCAAATGGTAAAATGGAACATCAAGGAGTTACAGTGCTACTAACAGAAAAACTGCAATCGAAATTGGATAGTTTAGAAAAGCCTGCGACGAAACCTGCAGGATTAGAAAAACAGTTACGTATCTGTAAATATTGTCGTGTAATCTTACGTCGTAATTTAAATGTTGAAGAAGGGCTAGCGCAATGGGTAAAGTTATGAAATGTATTAATTATCCAAACAGAAATGGTGTGGAATACTTAGCCATAAAATTGATGATATTGCTGAAGTTTGTCAGGGTCTGACCCCTTGCGCCTGCAATACGTGCTGTTCCAAGGCAGATTCCCCCATGGACCACAATTCCCAGAAGGCCTTGGTAGGAGGGGCCTCCTGGTATTTTAGTCAGCCTCGCACGTCAGGCGGCGTGCGTAGTTCTGGAATTTGGAGGCGGCGTTCTTCGTTGTTGCCGCTGCAGGAGTTCTTCCGTCCTGAAGCTAGGAGCTGATCGCAGGACACCACGGCAGCCTGCTGGATTGCTGGGCGAGCCGTTGCTGGAGTTCGTGCCGAAGAGACTTCAACGGCTGTTGGAGTCTTCTAGCTGCTCGGGCTCGAGTGGCACCTTGGCTGGGGAAACAGTTCTGAACCGAACTGGATGTTAGACACGTAGCAGTCCGGGAAGGTACTGTGTTTAGGCGCTATTGAAATACCTTCGAACTTTTAGCTTCCGCTATCCGAAGTAACATTGAGATTGCTTTTTGTATTATTTTCATTTTCTGCTGTTCGTTCCAAGGAGCCTTTTTGTGATAGCTTTCCTCCCTATTGTCAAGAGGAGTCTGGACTAATTCTAGAACTGGTGAATGACAGTAATTTGCTTGGTTCTCCATTTAAAGGATATCTGATTTCTATATTCATATGAACTCCTGGGAGCACGGATTCAGTGCCTTACCTTTCTACCTATTTGCAATTACCTCTACAAGAGTGTGACACTTCCGTTATTTTACTTTTGAGGGGATTCGAATATCAAGGGTATGTATGAGTAGGGGAGGTGGTTTAAGGGAGTGAGGGAGGATTGAATGCGGGGTAACCTGTGCGCTTTGTATTATAGGTGTATCCTCCTCCAGTACGAGACGTATCGTTCCTGGGTAGAGAGTCGATAGTGAAACACCGTGGCTGGTGGAACTTGTTTTACAGGTACTAGTCCCATTAGTGAGAACTTACGAGAGTAGCTAGAAATGTAGGCTTGTGTTAATCTATGTGTTTTTTGTTTACAGGTCTCCCATTCCCGGCTGTTCCCACCCTAATTCCTTTCCCTCACTTCATCGCCTCAATACTCTGTGCATTATGTTTTAGAGTTGGGGCTATCGAGAGGTGGACCCCTTTGAGCATCGCCCGAATTCCGAGGAGTTCCCATGGTCTTGACAAAGTTAAGCCGATTGGTAGATGCGCTGGACGTTTCCTACTTGTGAAAGACTTGTATGTCTAGCGAAAGCAGTTCCCAGTGTCTTTAGCGTATGTAGTAACTATTCACAAATTGTAAGGTTTAAGTATAGATACAGGTCTTGTTAATATTGGTAGTAGTGTATTCAAAGAAGGATTGTCATATGTTGCTTTGTCGCAAATTAGAACATTGTCTGGTTTATTTCTGATTGATTTTGATGAGAAGAAAGTAAGTGCTGATGTGAGCTGTGTAACGGAGTATATTTGGTTAAGAGCTCAATTTGCTCCTCATTTAGGCCAGCATCCTGTGGTTCAAAAAGCAATACTGTGTCCAAAGCGTAAAATATCAAAACAGCCTATCAAAGTTGAACAGAAAGATGAACAAAAAGAAAATCAACAAGGAGGAAAGAAAAGAAAACTACAGCACAATGATGAAATACAAGGCTATCACTTTGATAATAAATCTGGAGTGAATTGTTAAGCAAATGTAGTGTTAAATGGACTATATCATTTGCCTCATTTTACAAATTCTATTAAAGAAAAGGTAGATAAAAGAATGTCTTCACAACTATATAGTTTACTTGAAGAATTAGGAAGTGTTAGAAGTATTATACATTCTGCTACTGGAATAAGAAAACTCACCGATGACTGTACTGGATCAGTAGTGTTCTCTCAAAATCTTCAGCAGGATGCTATATAATTTCTAATGGTAATGCTAGGACTATTAGGTCAAGAAGATGTGAATATCAATTAATTATTTGGTTTAACTTATAAATGGACCCAAAACTGTGAAGATTGTGAAATTACGTCTAGCACTGAAATCAATTCAGAATGATTCCTCTACTTGACATTACCAGATTGTAAAGCTGTGCCCTTTGAAGATTTAACTACAAACGCCCATCAAGATATGACCTATCAAAACTGCAGATCAGAACTTAGGTCAACGTTGTTTCTACAAAGTAATGGAAAATATGTCATAGTCATGCTACAACGATGCAGAGTGGATGGTACTAAATTAGGAACTGAAATTAGTAACTTTAAAGCTGCACAAATTTCCATCTCAAAAAAAACTTTCACAACTATAGCAATCATATTTCATGAAGGAGTTAATATAACCTCTGGACACTACACAATATATTTAAAATGTCAAACAGAATGGACAGAGTGCAATGACATACAAGTGACATTCAAATCAAGACTACCTAAAAAGTTACCAAACTCATATATGCTATTTCTAGAACCAAAGTTCCAAGGAGAATCTAGGATAAGAAAATGTGGTATTGTGTTGACATATATATAGATTTTGTGTTTCTGTGACATTATTCGGCCTATTGAGGGTATTGTCTACCGCAAGCTGTTAGAAAAGAAGGACTCTTTTTAACTGCGGGAAAGGAATTTACAAAACATTTGAGGACTGCATTGTGCCACTACAGATAAAAAGTAAATGGAGGTAATATAATACCAGTAGCCTTAAGTTGCATGTGAAAAGTCTCTTCACCACTAAAAAAAACTCCCCTTTTGTTTCCGCTACAGCAACTTGTAGGTAGTTCTATGTGTTATGTTTTTCATACATTGACTAAGGACATTTTAGACATCATTTGGCTTAACAGGGATGATGTTTACAAAAGGATATGCAAAAATGAAGACTGCTTCATAGTTGTTGGACATTTTGTACCAGATATAAAAATATCAGAAACTGTTTTAACATACAGTTGCTTTCCTTGCGCAAAAAAAAAAAATATATATATCAGACGAGAGGGAAGAACCTCAATAAACATGGCTCATCGATATCACAAATAAAGAGAAGAAAGCAAGGAAAAGGCGATAGTCACAAAACAAACCAAGCACATCGCCCCAGTCTAGGCAAAGCCCCCATTCTACATCTTCTCTGCAGCTTCTGCTTGCCACTTAACCAGCGCCTGTCAAACTTCCTTCTCTTCAACAAAAAAATATAAATGACCACTTTTGAGAACTTTTAAGCGTGCGGGTTCCTGCAGGAAGGCCTGAGCGCCAAGGGCTTTTATCGGATCTATGAATTGGCGGAGCTGCCAACGCCTATCCATTGTGGCCCTACTTAGATCTGACCTTACAAAAAAAGTAACTGATTCAATCGTTACTGGAGAGTTAGGTCGAGCTTTCAATGCTACTGCCTGTCTCAGCAAAAAGTTACCCAGGTAGATCAAAAATGGGCGAGGATACTGGCTCCCCTTATTCCTCTGGACTAATGGCAGTCTATGCACCCTTTGCAGCTGAGAATCCCAGTCCCAGTCAGAGAGATCAGGGAAGGCTTTCTGAAGAAGTTGAACCATATAGGCCCTTGGGTCCGCCCCTTCCGCGCCCTCTGGTATACCAAACAGCCGGAGATTTTGTCGTCGCTGGCGGTTCTCCATATCCTCCAACTTAGCCTGCATATCTGAAATCTGAACCTCATGCTTCTTGGCAAGAACATCAGTGAGTACCGACAATTCTTCAGTGTCCGCAACTCTCTGCTGCAGCTCTGAGATATCCTTAGTTAGTCCTCCAAATTTGTCCGCCATCTCCTGTAGTGCCTGTTGTGTTCTGTTGTTGTCTTCCCGGAGCTGCATATAATGCTGTTGGGCTTCCTGTCTTTGCTCATTTAAGGACTGCAATATTAAGCAAAGAGATGGTGTAGCAGCTTCTTGGTTGCCTGTATCACTGTCCCTTAACAGAGCCGCCCCCTGGGTAGCATAGATACCTTCTTCACTATGACCAGCATTAGAGACAGAAGATGTAGGTGTAGGTTGTCTCCCATCCAAAAGGCCCGATTTCGAACCATCTACTACTATAGGTGCCGGCTGGGCTGGCTGAGCCTTCGCTGGATTGCTCTCGGTAGGGCTACTGCCCGAGATCCGTAGTGCCATTGTTTTAACGCCCCCCTTTGCTTGCACCCATTTCCGAAGAGGGCTGTTGTCTAAGATGACTTTTCCGTGTGGTGGTGTTGCGCTCTGCCCAGTAAATCATTTTTTTGCTTTACTTTTGGACTTCCCTTTCCCTTTTTTGCCCGAAGCTGATTTAGCGGTAGTGACAGTGTCAATAGAGATATCAATGGGAATCTTTACAGGGAGCTCCGTTGATTCTTCAATTTCATCAAATGAGCCTGACTGATCTCCTCCATCCTCTTCCTCTATCATGTCATCGATAGCCGCACAGACTTTAGCCCCTAGTTCCGCAACCTCTTCAGCTCTTAAAATAGTCTCAGAATAGTCTCTCAGATTAGGCTGACTAATGTAGGTGGTTGGGTTAGACATGTTATCAGCTCTAAGTTGATTCGGTGAGCTCCTGCTAGGTACCTGAGGCATGCATGCTTGGTAAGCCGGAAGATGAACAGAAGCCGCCATCGCTCCGCTCCCTGTAACTATGTTGCCATTGTTTGCATTATCAACCACCAAGGGAGCTGCCGCTGGGATCGTGTCAGTACCAACAGCAACAGTATCGATATCAGTATCAAGAGCATTAGCAACATTAGCAATAGTATCATGACCTGAGGTCGCTGCAAGGAATATCTCAGCTATTTTAGTTCCTGATAAATCCTGTCCAGTTAAGTCCTCTTTTCGCAAATTACCCAAATTACCCACGAGGAGCTCAACCGCCTTCCCTGTTTGTAGTAGACGTGATGCCGGTTTACCAATAACCGAACTGGGTTTCTCAACTGCACTCCCACTGTCAGATGTGCCCGCGTCCCCCCAGCAACATTCTTACCGGCGCGGAGTGCAACAGTAGGGAAAGTGTTGGATAGCGGAGGGATAAAATTCACTATTCCCACTCCTGTCAGTGCATCAATAGGGAAAGTGTTGGATTGCGGAGAGGTAAAATTTACTGTTCTCACTCCAGTCAGTTCAAAATTAAAAACAAACAAAATAAAAATATTTAAAAAAATAATAACAAATATAAATATGTTAACAATAAAAATAAAAATATATTCAATATTAATAATAAAACAAATAAAAACATAATATAATGTTTAATACATATCACAAATACCTACAAATATTACATTAAATAAAATAAGGAATACATTTCAAACAAATAAATATTTTTATTTTGAAATTATTTATTAACAGAAACATTAATTATTGCATAAATTTAATCCCTTTACTTCCTACCCTTCCGACCCTTTACTTGATACCTCCGGGTCTAGCCAGCGCTATATAAAACCTTCAAAATAAAAAATAAATAAATAAAACTCACAACCCACATCAAAATTGTTTCAAAAAAATTATTTGCATAATTAACATAATTAATTATCAATTAAACAAATATTTTTCATTAAAAAACAAATTAAAACACATAAAATTTGATTAACTTCCCACCCTTTACACCTATAATCCCCACAACCCACACCTAAAATTAAAGTGTAAAAAAATTAACTACACAATTTAAAAAAAAAATAATTTAAATAATTAATAGTATTTAACAACTAATTATAAAGTAAGTAAAATTAATTTACTCCCCACAAACCCAAAATCCCCGCACAAAAACAATTAAACACACCCTAATTATCAATTAATTAATAATAATTCTCAACTAATTATTAGTTAATTAAAAATAAATTACTGCCCACCCTTTACCCTAAAAACCCCACAACCCACAACTAAAATTAATTACACAATTTACATATTTAATTGTCAATGAATTAATCAATACTAATTAACAACTAATTATGAATTAATTAAATTACTTCCGACCCTTTAACCTCTATAGATCCCACAACCCACACCTAAAATTATCTACACAATTACCATAATTAATTGCCAATTAATCAATTAATATTAATTAACAACTAATTATTAATTAATTAAAAACAAATTACTTCCCACCCTTTACCCCTATAAACCCCACAACCCGCACCTAAAATTTATTTAAAAAAAATAAAAACACAATTAACATTATTAAAAAAATCTCAATTAAATAAATTTTAATAAATAAAAAATATTCATTAATTTATTATAATTAAGGTGTCCATTACGATGTCGGGCGGATAAAAATCCGCCATCAACCACAGTGGCGAAAATCCGCCCGCCTACACCCCCTGAATACCGACCGAGCAATTACGATGCCGCGAACCGAAAACCGCCGGAGGCGGAAAATAAACAGAAAAAACCGCCCGCCCATGTCCGAGTCCAAGTCCATCCGCCCGCCACGGACGGAAAGACGCACGAAAAGCCAAAACCGCCCGCCCTGACGACCGAGACACCGCCCATGAAATTAGGATCGTACCGACATGAGCGCGGAAAATCCACAAATACACCGCCCACCAGCGCAAACAACAGTGACGAAAATGGACACGGCGGAAGCCCTGGCGGCCACCTCCATGCACAGAAACCATCCGCTGATGAAAACAAACACACACAACATGGCTAACAAGTCCACACAGCAACCCACGCACAAAACCCCAAACACAGTACACATCCCTGAAACACCCCCCCCGGACATACAAATCAACTACAAATCCCAGAACACCAGCCACAACACACCTGAAAACAACAGACCACCATGACACACCCACATAGGTAAGTACAAAACCAGCCCCTCCACAGACCACAACCCCCTGCAACATTACAAACTGAGGACGAAAGCACACAACACAGCGAGACAGAAAGGACAGCAGCACACCACAGACACGCACCTATCACACCCATCACCACCACCACCAAACACCTGACCCACAAACCCCCTGCACATCACACACCACACACCGCACCAGCACCACAAACACCAAAACACACACCATGGCATCACACAGAATGCCCAAGTTCACTTCCACCGAGCTGACGGTCATGGTCGACGAGATCGTCAAGGTGCACCCACAAATCTATGGCAACCAGGTCCAACAGACACCACTATCCACCAGAAACCGGTTGTGGAGCAGGATCGTAGACCAGGTCAATGCAGTCGGGAACGTTCCACGCAACAGAGGAGAAATAAACAAAAGGTGGAACGACCTCAAAAGCGTGGTCAAGAAGAAGGAGAGCAAAAATCGAGAGCTGGCTGCCAGGACTGGCGGAGGGAATCCCGCGCTATTCAAGACCTTCAAGGCGTGGGAGGAGAAGGTGCGAGTGATCATACATCCGGAGATCCTCACCGGATTACCAGGGGGAGTGGAGGCTGGTAAGTACAAACAAACGTATACCAGAACACCGCTATGTACTCACATGCACCACCACCATGCCATAGCTCCCAGGGACAAACACCCACATGTCCAGCATACAATACACAAGACATCACCCACACATGCAACAGACACTCATACACACTCAGCCCAAAGCTACCAACCAACAAAACCATGGGGGCATGTGTACAGTGAGCCAGCACCGCAACTACCACCAGGTCCCCTTGTACTCCAGATGCGCCAGAATGAGCACTCCCCACACCCACATCCATGTGTCCGCCATAGCTGCACTGACCGACAATGAACAGGTAAGTAGCCGGAACACAAAGACAGTGAGTCGGAGGGGGGACAGCTGAAGTCAAACACCCACCAGGCCCCCACTACCACAGACCAGCAAGGTGGAGCACACCCCACATCCATGTGTCCGCCATAGCTGCACTGACCGACAATGAACAGGTAAGTAGCCGGAACACAAAGGCAGTGAGTCGGAGGGGGGACAGCTGAAGTCAAACACCCACCAGGCCCCCACTACCACAGACCAGCAAGGTGAAGCACCCCTCCTTCCCAGTACCATGTGGCATCCATTGCATTGCGCACTCAGAAACAACCTGTAGGTGGGAAACTGTACAGGGCGGGGCATCTGTAGGCATGAGGACTGTACTACGACTGACACATGGGACATGACACGTAGCAGAGGAACACGCAGCACTGCTCCCAGTCACAATCATGAGACCAATGTGCACACGTACATGTTCGACAGAGTCAAACCCCACATGACCTATCACAGATACAGCAACACCTAAGGAGCCATGTCTGCATGTACAAGTCCCACTGGAGCACAGACCCACACGGCAGGTACTGTGCCACCCATCACACACATCAGCAACACCATCGAAGTCCTGTCCATGTAGTCCTCACTGCCTGTCACCCACACATCGTACAACAACGCCCACGTAAGACAGACCGTACTAGAAGTAACAGCTTGGAACCACAATATTGCACACAAAGACAACCGGACCCATGAAACACACAGGCACACAATGCACATTCAACATATCATCCATCTCATCTCACAGCCACAATGTCATGATAGGTATGACATCCGAACAGCTGGCCCACATCCAGTAGACATGCAAAGATACCTGCCCATGACAAAACAAGTGCCTGCAGTGACCGAAGCGCACGTCACACTGCAAATAACGACACACATAACATAGTCAACACACCAAGAGCACAGCACTGATGCACATGTACCAGGGCAGCGCGCACACAAAGGAATTGGCCCATCTTCAATACGACGTGTGGCACACAACAAGCACGAACTCACAACATTGCTACCAATGTGATGTCCATGAATGATAACAGTCAGCAGATATTCCGGCCATGTGAGACAGACACACACCTTGGTCCATGCACTGTCAAGTTGCCAGAACACATGTCACGTTCTGCACCCATCACCCACAGCATGTACCCCAAAAGCATATCTCAACCCAAGAGAACGTAGGGGGCTGTACCCCCTTCTGGCATCAGCGTACCTAAGCGTACCATCCCTCGTCCTAAACCATCGTTCAACCCAACATCGACGATGGCCCTGGAGCACGCATACACACGAGCCACAAAATGTAGGAGCATAGCAACACACACCCATCGGCATTGCTAATCCATCCCATGCCACATGTCCACATCACACAGACCCATTGCCTAGCCCACGCATACACACATCGTACATCCACACACGCCACTGGGAAACCTGTGCACGACAGTGCACGAACTGTGAATGTCAGACAACCAATACATACTTTGCTAGGTGCAACACAATGACCCATTTCATCCTCCCCACAGGTGCCGAACTGCTGGATGCTGGAGAGGGTGACAGCAGCCAGCACAGCCAGTCTGCAAGCCCCGACCCGGACTCATGGATGTAGAGGAGCTGGACACCTCTCCGGACACGGACCACCCAGCAGGCCCATCTGGAGTGGCAGGGCACAACCGCTCCCCAGGGCCCCTCCTGCCTACCAACCCATCACCCAGGGCTGCTGACCAGTCACAGACCCCTGCTGCCACGGCCGTTGCGGCCACCACCACCGCCGCAACCACCACCACCGCCGCAACCACCACCACCACGCCATCCCTCGCCACAGCACCTGTGCAAGGGTCGGCACGGCCGTCGGGCTCCACCCTGGGAGCCAGAGCGAGGACCGTGGTGAGCAATGTGGCTAGTGGGCAGGTCGGTGGCAGCAGTACTGGTAGGAGGAGCAGGGTCAGGCCAACGCCAACTGTGCCTGGGAGCCAAGCCCTGCCGCCAATCGACAGAGTCCTTGGGGCCTATGAAGAGGCCCAAGGCGAATGGGCCAGGTCGGCAAGCGACACGCGGGAGGTCCTTGTGGTGTTGAGGTCCATGGACGCCCATATGGCCCAAATCGCGGCCCTCATGGGCCAGCTGGTGGTGGGGGGGAGGGCACAAGCAAGGCCAGCAACACCACCTCCGCCACCACCTGCTGTGGCGCAGGCTCGTGCAGCCTCGCGTTCCCCTGCGTCCACAGAGAGTGAGCACTCCTCAGCCACCACCAGCGGAACATCAACACCCCCCCCTACCAAACGTGGAAGGGGCCGTCCGAAGAGGAAACAGGTGTCCAGAGAGGACTTCGCCCGCACCAAACGCCAGTGAGTCAGCCAGCCACCTTGACCACCTACTGCATTGACATGGAATACGATCCTACCCCACACTGCCATGTGAATGGCATGTGTCTGTTGGACTGTGGACATAGAACTCCATGGGTACACCTTGACCATCACGCAGCCATGACCGTCAACTCATTGTCACAGCATGCACCACATTTGTCATCACCTTGCACACAATCACATGTCACCGCTGTTAATAAATACACCTTGTTCACAATCGGCTTAATGTGTCCTGGGTTTATTCCACGATGTGCAATCGCCACCATGAGCAGAAATGCATCTGCTGTGTGGCATGTCGATGGGACAGGAGAGGCTGCAGGGACCTAGGGGTGTAAAACAGAACAAGAGTACATTCAATGAGTGTGTCACACACTCATCACACAGTACTTGTCACCAACTACAAGCAATGCACACACATCTCACAGAGCAACAGGGCACAATGCTACAGCCACTGTCAGTGGCATACCAACCTGGACATGGACCATTGACACACAGCACTCAGTGAACAAAAGGCCCCCATAACAGAGCACACATACACCTGCACAACTACAGCTACATCAGCCGTCGTACATGGTCACTCACCGTCAAGTGAAGTAGCGGGCGATGAGCTGCTGACGCACATTCACAGCTTCATCCTCTCCACTGTCCTCTTCACTGGAGCTGTCCAGGTCTGCAGGCTGGGGCCCTGGTTGATCTCCGTCATCCACAATTAGGGGGATCTGCTTGCGGATCGCCAGATTGTGCAGCATGTAGCAAGCCACAATTATCTGGCACACCTTCTGTGGGGAGTATGCCAGTGCGCCCCCGGTGTGGTCCAGGCATCTGAACCTGGACTTGAGGAGGCCAAAGGTCTGCTCAACCACACGTCTGGTCCTCCCATGTGCCTCATTGTAGCGTACATCTGCTGGGCTCCCAGGACGTCATAATGGGCTGAGCAGCCAGGCTCCATTCGGGTAAGCAGAGTCACCTGGGTGTGAGGGACACAGAGAACCGTTGCAATTCCAACTGGACACAAGACAGCATCGCACAGCCAGCACGCTACACTACTCCACATACTCACCAACAATCCAGCCACGGTCCGGTTGCAGATTGGTCATCAGACGTGGTAGGATGCTGTTGCGCATGATGTGTGCGTCATGGGCCGATCCTGGGAATTTCGCACACACGTGTGTGATCACCATGTCCGCAAGGCACACCACTTGCACATTCAGGGAGAGCGTGTGCTTCCGGTTGCGGTAGAGGTGCTCGGTGGCCTGTGGTGCAACAAGGCCAACATGGGTGCAGTCTATTGCACCAACGACGTGGGGATTCGTCCAAGAGCATAGAATGCACCCTTCACTGCCGCCAATTCACGAGCCCTGGGGAAGCGGATGTATCTGTTCCTGTACAGCATCATGGCTGACAGTACATCCCTGAGCACCATGCTGAACATGGGTTGGGACATCCCACCTCCACTGCCCACTGTGTGCTGGAATGACCCAGTGGCGAAGAAATGCAGTGCAGCCATCACCTTAGCCGTGGGGGTGAATGCTGTTGGATACACCCTGCTAGGACGGAGGTGGGGTTCCAACAAGACACATAGACGATGCAGGGTGGGTCGGTCCAGACGATATTTGCGGATGACCTCAACATCCACCATGTCTGACAGCAATTGGTAGGGGCGATGAATGTTTGGTCTCCGCCTAGGAAAGATGGAAGTGTACACATGTCAAAGCAACACGCCACATGGCATATTCACATACACAGAACATAAATGACTGGGCAGGCAATTGAATGACAGAACGGCTGATAAGTAGGGTCAGCACAGCCACAATACACTTACACAGGTCCCCTACCAATAGCAATGGGCAGTGACACACACCATTGCTATGAGCATGCACATGGGGAGTTAGGCATTAACAACTTGTAAGGCATGCTGAAGGCAACAGACTGCATTATCGGTAAGCTGCAACACCATGGCAACATGACTAGCTGCTGCGCATCACACTGCTTCCGAGGCTGGGTGTGTAGGGCACACACCAACAACGCTATGGACACAGGCTGAGCGGCCAAAACAAGTGGGACCGGTGGCACGAGGGGATATGAGACAGTCATTGATGTCCCTACTGCACCCTGAGTACAGCACTGTACGGATCACACCTCCTGAAACATTGACAGGTGTACACATTGACAGCCCCATGCCGACACGGCTGTGTGCCTGCAACTACACATCACAAGTGACACGTAACATTGCACGTGCCAAGTGGCAGATGTACATAGTGAAAGATGGCATGTGTGTGCATATGCATATCCCATGCTCCCATGCCAATGTGTACATGATGATGTTCCTACATACATGTGGAGGCTGAGCACTGGCCGTCCCTGCCTATGCACACGGCATGTTGTGGCCCTGTCCATTGTGGACCTGCACCCACACGCAAATCATGGCCACACCTGCAGATGCATTGCGCACATTATACTGTGTGGTGCACATGGCATCAGCGGACTGTACCCGGCATGGGCCAGGCCCTTACGGCCAACTCCAATGACCCCCGCGGTTGCACCCTGGGTGTTCCACTGTGGAGGTAAGCGTCCCGGGCCAGCTGGGAGCAGGCCAACGTCTGTAATTGCAGCTGCCAGACATGGTACACGAATCGCAGCAGCTTGTACCCACTGAAACGGCCCCAGGGGGTAATATGTGTGTGTGAGTGGGACAGGCATGACCACAGCTACCTGGCACTGCAGCCTGGCACCCCTCGACGACAGCTGCTGCTGCCACCACTACACCTACACGTGGATGACGCTGAGGACATGTCCAGGTCCACTCACCAGCGAGGAGCCGGAGAACCTGGATTCCGTGCTCCACGCACACTGCACATGGCTATTCCTTGCGAAAGTTGTGTGTGAGAGACAACTGCAGTGGGTGTGGGTGTGCATGTGGGGGACACACATGTCGTTGCTCCTCAGCACTATGAGTCAGAGCCTGTGGAGTACAGACATGCACTGCACACCATGCTGGCCGCAGGTGGCATGGGTATGTGAGCTCTCGGGCGCTTTGACCTGTCTGTCCCACCCGAGTGGTGGTACATGGCAACTTCATGTCAGACATCCAGTGACACAGACAATTGGCAATGCAGGTCTCAGTGCACCTGTCGGTCGTGTGGAAGTCAGGCTGGGGCCATGCTGCCCTTCTCAGTCCCAGCAGGCCTGGCCTGCACATTGACTGCACAATGCCAGTAGGTGCCGACACAGACTGCCTAGTGGGTTACATGTGTCTCCTATTCAGGACCCCCGGATGAGCGCTTACTCTGCACTGTCTATTGGACACACCATGACTCGTGATAGGGATGTGTGTGAGGGATAGTGGCACTGAATGTGACCTTCGTTGCGGGGTGGGCCATGCACAGGGCGAGTACGCTGATGGTTGCGCGGTGTTGGTCACAGTGGGTACACCCACACAGATGTGTTGCCTTGTGATCTTTTACTAGGTCAGCCTGACAATGGACAGTAGATGTGGGCAGGCTACACATTGCTCGATGTGCTGTCTATGTGCATGTGCATTCACACCAGGCACAACTGCCCCTGCACATGTGACCCCTGCTGCACTCAGTGCTGGGTCTGTTGTGCTGATGCACCGTCTGTGCGTGGGGCAGACAGCTCTGCTCACTTCCGTCATTGCCCATGACATCACTTTGCCGCAGGTGACATGGTTCATGGAGGGCCCACATGTACGCGTGGGTGGACTACACAAGACTGTCCAATGGTTGTCACCCCCAGTCAGTGCTTCGAATGGGAAGTATGTGGTGCTGGTACTCATTACGCTGTGTCGGGTGTGCGGGGCTAGGTGCGGGGCTACATGCAAGACATGGGTAGGTCATCGGCTTATCTACTAGTTGCAATACACACGAGACATGTCTTTTTCTGACCACATCAGGGGCATTCCTTAAACTAACTGGAAGTCAAACAGTTATCTTTTACACTGTCCTCATGGCCTCCCCTCGCTCACACCAATATGCATTTGCACATGAGAAGCTAGCGCATGCACAAGCAGCTCCAAGCTCGCCCCAGAGAGGCCAAGGAGTGTATGTGTGGGTCCATTTGTACATGTGGTCTGTCTCACGGTATAATTAGTGGCGTGACGCCGTCCACATGCGTGGTGCCCCGACTCGGGACCCGGGCAACATTGACAATGCATGACAGGCTCCGCAGTCCGGATACACCACCTGCAACACACAGAGGCTGTAGCTGCCCTAGCGGGCCAGTCCGCGTTCAACTGGAGCTCATGGCCCCACACATTCACTCTTTGGCCTCTCTGGAGCGAGCTTGGAGCTGCTTGTGCACGCGCTGGCTTCTCTGTTGCAATGGCATGTAACGTGTGTGGGTGTATTGTCAATGGGTGGGATGGTGTGAGCCACCTTCCGTGACGTCACTGCTGCTTGTGATGTGTGCGTCCCCCCACTACTTCCATTTGACTTGAGCCATACTACACATTGTGGATGTGTTGCCTGCGTGATGTGACAAGGATGGGCGCGCCATGACCTCTCACCCACCATGCTCAACTGCCATCCCGTGCCCTGGATTGCCTGTGCAAGTGGACAATGTTGGGGATACACCAGGTCGACAGGGGATGTGAGTGCCTTGGCAAGGGCCTGGCGGACGCGCAGCAGTATCCGGCATGTCCACGGAGGGTGGGCTGACGTCTACACTTGATGCGGCATTGTTCGTGTGCCCGCCTGTTGTGCACACACGAGTTCACATTCGTCACCAGACAGGTGGTCTTTACAGATTCCCAGCAGTGCGCCAATGTACTGGTCCTGAGTCCTACCAACACAGCGTGTTTCAACATTGCATGTGCGCACCTACCCGTCACACCAACCCACCTGAGCCATGCGTAACTCCCGCTTCACATGACACATGTGTGTCTTCCACAGTTGTGCTACTCATTTGCGTTGACATCCAATGACAGTGGACTACATGGTCATCTCACGACTGCCGTGTACTTCACACACTCTCATCCTCTCTCATTCGTACTTGTGAAATGAATCAGCAGAGACACATTGTTGCTTCAAGCCATGTATTGGGACTAATGTCCTCTGTGATGCAGTATAGTGAACACTACTGGCAGCGAAGTGCATGTGGAGGATATACTCAGCATGATTACACATAGCATAGGGTGTAGGGGTACAGTGTTTAGTTGTTGACTGTGGGATGTGGGCTTCAGAGTTACAACTGCTTAGCCGTTGGTGTGCTAATGTACATTTGCTGATTACTGTGGTGCTGCTGACTGACACAGACAGTATACATTTAGCCTACCAGTCCGCTTGTCATCATGGGCACAGTGCATCTCAGTTCCATGTTACAGGTTTGCTGCTATGGTTACTCATACACACGTGCGTGGAGGTGACATCAGGGCATGGGCTTACGTGCATGCAAAGGCGTCCCACTTGTTGTTGCGATGTGGTGGGTACTGGCCATGTCACAGTCACTGGGCTCATGTTGTTGGTGGATGCACTTGGTGTCCATGCAAAGGTCCTGGCACGGACGTTCAGTGGGAGGTGTGGTGACAGCCCTCACATACTACAGCAGGACGATTGCTGTCCACTGACCGGTGCATGTGTTCATGGGCGCAGGATCCATATCATGGCATGGTTGTACGTGCAGTTCTGTCCATGTGGTTGCCATACACAAATCCCATGCCTCTGCCTCCCCCTGTTCATGCAGAGTTACTGGATGTGATGAGGTACAGGGTGCATTTCCCAAATAGTATCAGATTTCATGGCAGTGTAGTTGTTGTGGTGTCAGTTGCAGGTTGCATGGTGTAGTAGTTGTACTGGTAACTGCCTAGTCCGTGCGTAAGCCAAGCATGGGTACGGTGTGGGACATCATTGCTCAATTGGGGGTCTGGCGACGGGGCCCGACGAATTGACAGGTTGTCAGGAATGCAATACCTTCCAGCAGGGCTTCCATGGCATTGGTGGTGGACATGGTTGCCAGCCAATGTAGCGGATGGTGGCTGTCAAGGTGTTGGTCGTGAGTTGTCCCTTGTAGGAGCATGATGGGACATGTTGGATGGCATTCGATGTAACTGTAATCCATTATCCGTCGTGTGGAGGCACAGTGGTCCCATTGCAGTGTGGGTCCGATAGTCGCCACATACGCCATGCCCCCATAGGCTGAACAGGCCCTGTCGTGGGCGTCCAGGGGTGGAATAGTTGTAGCAGGTCCGCCCTTGGACATGCCGGGTTGGAGAGACATAACTCCACAGGATAGTAGAAGGGACACCTCCGACAGTAGAAGACGGGGATGACGCAGCTGAACAATGCGATGCGGTAAGTTAGTCGGTAACTTACGTTCAGCAGGGCCAGATTGTCACATCCCAATATCTGTATCAGGTTATGTTTGTACAGCTTGATCTGTCCGGCGTAGTTGGGTAGGTGTGGTGCAAGTGCCATTTTGCTGCAGGGCGCTGTGGTGGCGTGCTCCGGCTGTCTGTGCAGTCTGCAGAGTGCAACCTCCGATGTTGCTGGGAATTCTGTAATGGTCGTAGGGAGGCAGGACTTGTGTTATGTTGGCTTGTGCGGAGGACACGGGCCCTCATCCCACATGCTTCCCTGAATGGTCAAGGTCAGTGGTGTCTGATTCCTTCCAGATAACTTGCATGTGAACCACATGGGGAGTGTTATCATTTCTTCTTTCCGTTGTGAATGTTCTTTGGTGTTATGCGCTATCTGCCCTGTGGCCGCTTCCCTCTGCATGCCTGTGTTGGGCTTTGTTTGGTGCAATAACTGTTTTCTCCGGCTTGTTTAGTCGGGATGTGGTTTCACAGTGGGAATGGAAGGTCATTCGGTGCTGTCTCCTCTCCCGTGTGTGGGCAGCAGGCTGCGTTTCCGCTGTACGTTGGGCCTTGTGTTATAATTGGTCCCACCTGTTGTCTGTCCCCGGTATCTTTGATGTTACGTATTGCATGTCTTGTTATTGGGTGCAGGGTGGCACCGGTGTTTCTGTGTGGTACTGGCATACCTTTTCCCGACGGGGTCCATATTCTGCTGGGTGATGTTGCCTCCGCTGTGTGCTTCGCCGTGTTTTGCACACAGGGGTGTGTCCTAATGTGGCGTGACGTCACTGACATGTTCGGGTCAGTTGTGTGACGTCAGGTTGGCAACAGTGAATTGCCGGTTGGGGACATGACTGTGGCAGGGCTGTCACGTGACATGTGCGTTCTGGGTGGTGCTGGTGTGTGTGGTGTTTGGTTGTGACCCTGTGTTGTTTGTGTGCGGCGCATGCATTGCGCTGCCGTTGGCCTCTGCGTTGTGCGCATGTGTGGGTGCAGTGGTGGATGTGTCGTGTCCACGCAGGGGTGTCGGGGTGGGGGCCATATACAGTTGTCCCGCCCTTGCACTGTGTGCGCTGTTTGCGTGCCCCTGTTGTGTGTCTGCCTACCTGCGTCGCCGCGGTGCGTTGACTCCTGGGTGCTGCATCAGGTAGAGCATGGGGAGGGCCTGCAGTGCTGGATTCATGCTCGGGGGTCCGCCTCTTTGCTATCCGTACTGTGAGTTCGGTTTTCCGCCTTGCTTTCACGTGCGGTGTCTCTTAGCCGGAGGAACTGTTTGGTTCTGGCATCGTAATTTGTACGCCGGGCGGTACGTGATTTCGTCGGGCGGTGTGTCTCCATTGGCCGCGCCGCTCCGTGAACGGGCGCACTTTGATGGCGGACGGCGTCGCTGGCGTACGGGCGGTGTTTGGCTGTCTTTTCGCATCCTAATTGGGCGGGCGTGTGTGCTGTGGCGGGCGGACGGTAACTGGTGCTTTTTGCATCCGCCAGCACGGCGGTGGTGCTTACGCCCGCCATCCTAATGGGCCCCTAAATTACTTCCCACCCTATTCCCCTATAAACCTACAACCCGCTACAGAACTAAAAAAACAAAATTTGCACATATATTAAAAAACATAAACAATACTTATACAAAAACAATACATCACATACATTTAAAATACATACTAAAATACATAACACTAATTAAAAAATCAATATATTTTTTTAAAACATATTTTATTGGATTATCAAGGTATATAATGAGCCAGTGCTCGCAATGAACATTTGAAACAGCGGATACATCCAAGGTACCTGCATTGGTGAAGACACTAGAACTCCTGCATAACCTGCAGACAATACATCATAAACATATCACAGAGCATATTAAACCCCACATAGTTGAGTTAATTAGGGCATGTTCGACCATCAGAACATTTGTATATTTCCTAAGCTGTTCAGGGACTTGCATCTCATGAGGGAGCCATTCTATACAGGGTCTATGTTCGGCAGAGGCGGTAACTCTATACCTCGATAGATCGCCCATCTGGACCATATTTTTCTGTGTTTCTGGGGGCACCCCCGAGCCTGAAAAACCGCTATCTCTGCCCCAATACAAGAGTCCAGGGCCTTCTTCCAGCCACCAATTGACAGGGGGGACGCAGCCTTCCACTGCTGTGCGATGTCCCGTTTAGCCAGGGCGAGGGCCAGGAACAGCAGGTGCTGTTTATATTTGTTCCCGCCAATGCCATCCGTACTATGCAATAAAAATAGTCTCTGGTCGAATGGGAGGTTCCATATCAGGACATGATCTAAACAGGACGCCACTCTACGCCAGAATGGCTGCAGTGCGCTACAACTCCATACTGTGTGTATAAACTACCCCTCTTCCTTCTCGCAGCGGAGACACACTGGAGACTGAATAGCCCCCATCTGCCACAGTCGGGATCGAGTGTAGTATATACGGTGTATATATTTGAATTGAATGAGGCGGTAACGCGAGGACACTGCCGCGCCACGGGGGCTGGCCATATCCTCTGTCCAATCGTCATCTGTCGCCCGTGTATTATGTATAGTGGTGTTGGCGTGAGTAGTCAGCGTCTGGTATATCTGGCGTATTTTGAGTGCCCCAATGTCCCCTGTGAGCAGTCTCCCTTCAAGCGGGTGAAATTCAGGCATAGTCTCCAACGAGTGTAGTTGGGGGTGAAGTGCATGTCACAATTGGAGATATTTATAAAACTGTGTCTTGTGTAGTTGAAACTCCGTCTGCAACTGAGTGAAAGATTTGAGTGTAGTTCCCCGCATGACATCACCCAGAGTAGATATTCCCAGCAGATCCCACTTCCAGAACCCCCCCAGCGCTGTTACAAGGCGTAAATATGTACCATACCATAGCGGCGTCATACCAGTCATGCGGCCTTGCCAACCCATCTGTCGGACTGCATATCTCCATATCCGAATCCCCACTCTACCAGCAGGCGGCATAAAATCCACGTTTGTGTGGCTGTACAGGAGTTGGAGGAGGGGTTTATGCTCCATAGCTCTATGTTCCAGCTGGTATGCCGGATCTGAAGGTGAACTATGCCACCACTCGTTAATAACTAATAAATGGGATGCTGCATAGTAAGCATAAACGTCTGCAGCCGCAATGCCTCCGCAGTATGTGGACTGCGTGCAGGTGCTCAATGCCACCCTGATCGCCCCAGCATCCCACAAGAATTTATTATGAATGGAATTTATTTGTGAGAACCATGTGTGAGGTATGTCATAAGGAAAGTTCTGAACTCTATATAAAATACGTGGGAGGGACACCATTTTAAAAATTGCTGACCGTCCATACAGTGACAGCGGAAGGTGAGACCAAATCGCCGTCTCTTCCCGCAGACCGGCCATGAGTGGGGTTATATTGTGGGCCCACAAGATTGTTGGGCAGGGTGAGACAAAGATGCCCAGGTATTTGAAGCCTGTAGTCGCATGTGACAGTTGCACTGCCCAGGTGTTACGGCCCTGGTCCCCGCACACCGGGAAAAGGACCGACTTGGTGGGGAAAAATCAATATTTTAAACTATATTTTTGCAAACGATACTAATGACTTCTATATTTTTAAAATTGATATTTTAAACAACAATATTTTTGCAAACGATATTAATGACTTCTATATTTTTAAAATCGATATTTCTTACCTTAAAGTCGATATTCTTGACCACGATATTCTTGCTGTCGATATTTCTGTGTCACGATATTTAAAACTCGATATTAGTGCAAGTCGACATTTCCAACTTGATATTTTGACTGAATACTCTCCATGAATTCACCCAATCACCTAGGCACTATCCATGCAGTCATCCAATCACCCAGGCACTACCCTTGCACTCATCCACTCAATCAGGTGCTACCCACACACTCATACAATCAACCAGGCACTACCCATGCACTCACCAATCACCCAGGCACTACCCTTGCACTCATCCATTCAATCAGGCGCTACCCACACATTCATACAATCAACCAGCCATTACCCAAGCACTAATCCAATCACCCAAGCAGTACCCATGCACTCATCCATTCACTCAGGCACTACCCATGCAGTCATGGAATGAACCAGGCACTACCCATGCACTCATCCAATCACCCAGGCAGTACCCATGCACTCATCCATTCGCCCAGGCACTACCCTTGCACTCATCCATGCACTTAGACACTACTCATGCACTCATCCAATCACTCAGGCACTACTCATCCAGTCACCCTGGCACTACCCATGCACTCATTCAATCACCCAGGCACTACTCTTGCACTCATCCATTCACCGAGGCACTATCCATGCACTCACCCAAGTACCCAGGCACTATCCATGCACGCATCCAATCACCCAGGCAGTATCCTTGCACTCATCCATTCATTGAGGTGGTACCCATTCACTCATCCAATCACCCAGGCACTACTCTTGCACTCATCCAGTCACCCAGGCAGTACCCATGCACTCATCCAATCACTCAGGCTCTACCCATACACTCATCCATTCACCCAGGCACTATCCATGCACTCACCCAAGCACCCAGGCACTATCCATGCACTCATCCAATCGCCCAGGCAGTATCCTTGCACTCATCCATTCAATCAGGCTCTACCCACACACGCATACAGTCAACCAGGCACTACCCATGCACTCCTCCAATCACCCAGGCACTACCCTTGCACTCATCCATTCAATCAGGTGCTACCCATGCATTCATACAATCAACCAGGCACTACCCATGCACTAATACAATCACCCAAGCAGTACCAATACACTCATCCATTCACTCAGGCACTACCCATGCACTCATCCAATCACTTAGGCACTAACTTTGCACTCAAGCAATCACCCAGGCACTACTCTTGCACTCATCCAGTCTCCCAGGCAGTACCCATGCACTCATCCAATCACTCAGGCTCTACCCATACACTCATCCATTCACCCAGGCACTATCCATGCACTCACCGAAGCACCCAGACACTATCCATGTACTCATCCAATTGCCCAGGCAGTATCCTTGCACTCATCCATTCAATCAGGCACTACCCATGCACTCATACAGTCAACCAGGCACTACTCATGCACTCCTCCAATCACCCAGGCACTCATCCATTCAATCAGGTGCTACCCATGCATTCATACAATCAACCAGGCACTACCCATGCACTAATCCAATCACCCAAGCAGTACCTATGCACTCATCCATTCACTCAGGCACTACCCATGCACTCATCCAATCACTTAGGCACTACCCATACACTCAGCCATTAAACCAGGCACTACCTTGCACTCATCTAATCACTCAGGCGTTAGCCTTCCACTCATATATTTACTCAGGCACTACCCTTGCACTGATCCATTCACTCAAGCACTCCCTTTGCACTCATCCATTCAACCAGGCACTACCCATGCACTCATCCAGTCACCCTGGCACTACCCATGCACTCATTCAATCACCCAGGCACTACTCTTGCACTCATCCATTCACTGAGGCACTACTCATGCACTCATCCAGTCACCCTGGCACTACCCATGCACTCATTCAATCACCCAGGCACTACTCTTGCACTCATCCATTCACTGAGGCACTACCCATGCACTCATCCACTCACCCAGACACTACTCTTGCACTCATCCAATCACCCAGGTAGTACCCATGCTCTCATCCCATCACCCAGGCACTATCCATGCACTCACCCAAGCACCCAGGCACTATCCATGCACTCATCCAATCACCCAGGCAGTATCCTTGCACCCATCCATTCATTGAGGCGGTACCTATGCACTCATCCAATCACCCAGGCACTACACTTGCACTCATCCAGTCACCCAGGCAGTACCCATGCACTCATCCAATCACTCAGGCTCTACCCATACACTCATCCATTCACCCAGGAACTATGCATGCACTCACCCAGGCACTATCCATGCACTCATCCAATCGCCCAGGCAATATCCTTGCACTCATCCAGTCAATGAGGTGGTACCCATGCATACATCCAATCACCCAGGCGCTACTCTTGCACTCATCCAGTCACCCAGGCAGTACCCATGCACTCATCCAATCACTTAGGCACTACCCATACACTCATCCAATCAACCAGGCACTACCTTGCACTCATCTAATCACTCAGGCGTTAGCCGTCCACTCATTTATTTACTCAGGCACTACCCTTGCACTGATCCATTCACTCACGCACTCCCTTTGCACAAATCCATTCAACCAGGCAGGCACTAACCATGCACTTATCCATTCACTCAGGCAGTACCCATGCACTCATCCCATTACCCAGGCACTACACATGTAGTCTCCAATCACCCAGGCACTACGTTTGCACTCATCCATTCACCCAGCCACTCCCCATGCACTCATCCATTCACTCAGGCAGAACCATGCACTCATCCCATTACACAGGCACTACCCTTGCAGTCATCCAATCACCCAGGCAAAACCCTTGCACTCATCCATTCAATGAGGCACTCCTATGCACTCATCTAATCACTCAGATACTACTCTTGCACTCATCCAGTCACCCAGGCGCTACTCACGCACTCATACACTCAACCAGGCACTACGATGCACTAATCCAATCACCCAAGCAGTACCCATGCACTCATCCATTCACTCAGGCACTATCCATGAACTCAGCTAGTCACTATCCATGCAGTCATCCAATCACCCAGGCACTACCCTTGCACTCCTCCATTCAATCAGGCGCTACCCACGCACTCATACAGTCAACCAGGCACTACCCATGCATTCATACAATCAACCAGGCACTACCCATGCACTAATCCAATGACCCAAGCAGTACCAATGCACTCATCCATTCACTCAGGCACTACCCATGCAGTCATGGAATCAACCATGCACTACCCATGCACTCATCCAATCACCCAGGCAGTACCCATGCACTCATCCAATCGCCCAGTCACTAACCTTGCACTCATCCATTCACTTAGACACTACTCATGCACTCATCCAATCACTCAGGCACTACCCATGCACTCATCCAATGACCCAGGCACTACCCTTGCACTCATCCTTTCACTCACACCCTACCCATGCACTCGTCCATTCACCCAGGCACTAACCATGCACATATCCAATCACCCAGACACTACCTTTGCACTCATCCATATACCCAGTCACTACCCATGCACTCATCGATTTACTCAGGCAGTACCCATGCACTCATCCAATTACCCAGACACTTTCCATGAACTCACTCAATCAGCCACTCACTACCTATGCACTCATCCAATCACCCAGGTGCTACTTTTGCACTCATCCATTCACTCAGGCACTACCCATGCAGTCATGCAATCAACCAGGGGAGAGGATGTAGCCTTACGGCTAGAGCCATCGACCTTGAAGCTGGGGAACCGGGTTTGAGTCTCGGCAGGGACGCTCAACATCCTGTGATTCTGGGCAAATCACTTAATCTCCCTGCGCCTAACAAAAATTAAGGTGTCCATCTGTAACAAAACTGGTGCTCATGTAATGTGCTCTGATACCTAAAATCTTCAGGTAGAGTTTGCGCTATATAAAACTCTAAAAAAAAAAAACAGGCACTACCCATACACTCTTCCAATCGCCCAGCCACTATCCATGCACTCACACAATCACCCAGGCACTTCCCTTGCACTCATCCATTCACTCAGGCACTACACATGCGCTCATCCATTCACTCAGGCACGTCTCATGCACTCATCTAATGACCTAGGCACTACCCTTGCACTCATCCATTCACTCACACACTCCCATGCACTCATCCATTTACCCAGACACTAGCCATGCACATATCCAATCACTCAGGCAGTACCCATGCACTCAACCATTCACTTAGGCACTATCCATGCTTTCATCCATACACTCAGGTACTACTCATGTAGTCACCCATTCACTCAGGCACTACTTATTGCACTCATCTATTCACTCAGGCACTACCCATGCCTCATTCCATTATCCATGTAGCACACTAGCATTCATTCATTCTCCAATATGCCACTCATCCCGTCATTCACTATTGCAAACATTATACACATACTTACACACACACATTCATTCATTCAGTTTTTTTATAACTGTAAAAATGTTTGTTTTTTGGGGGGAAGTTTTATGTTTTTTTGTGATTTTTCAACGTTTTTTTTTTTTTTCTTTTTCAAAGCAAAAATTGACTGGCAGTGAAAAACTTGAAGAAGCTCTCAAAAACATGAGAATACTGCAAAGACCCAAAGACGAAATCAACATTTGTGAGTCTTGCAACTGTTGCGGAAAGCTGTCATGCTCTGCTCACCAGCACTAACCACAACTCCACAGTCAATACAATAAGTGGCCATCTGGCTGCATTCAGGTGTGATATCTTGAGACTGTTGTTGAACTTCAGAAGGCACTCTTTGTCCAGGTGTTGATGCACTTGCTAAAGATGTAGATGGACTTTCAGCCTCTCGTTGTCTCTTCGCAACTTTCAATCGGCTGTTGTGGAAAGTTTTCAGATGGTACAGCATTGAAGTTGTTCTACAAGAGTATTTTTTATTTGTACCTCTTGACAACTTCTTCTCACAACTTGTGCATTGCACAATTTTTGCTGCAGTTTTGGATTCTCCAGAAGGAGTTGTGACGAACTCCCATGCAATGCTACTTTTTTTCTGTGGAGTCCCCTCATTTTCAGAGTCTTCAGAATGCAGTTTCTGGACTCCCTGGTTTTTCTGTTGTTGTTGGTTTTCCCCCTGTTGTTGTTGTTGTTCTGTTGTTTGAGTTGCCATTTCTTTAATAAAGTTGTTAAAATTACACCAGAAAATTCCAGACACCTTCTCTCACTGAAGGGCTCTCAGAGAATGAACCAGAAAGGTGTATGGGTGTGTTCTTCCCAATGTTATAGTTGAAAAGTGTATCATCGAATCATATTTCTTTGTTTCCTGGTCACATGATCTATGCAACGATCGGCGTCATCGCGAAGACCGGAAATTGAACAGAATAATATTTTGTTTGAAAATAAGTAGTCAAACATAAATGTTAATCGACTGATATTAAACTCCAAATGAGTATTATACAATGTAATATGTTTAAATATGTGTTATACACTTTACCAAAAACACACGTTCATCGCGGTTATCGCCGTCTTTGCGACTTCCGGCATCGCCGGGATCACACAAAACACCAAATAAAAGGCTTTTAATTGAAAAAATTCTTCCAAAAGTTAGGTTTAAAGAGTATATCAACAAACAACTTGTGTCAAATATTAATTAAAATATGTCTAAGTATGTGTCCCCTAGTTTTGAAAAAACGTGCACTTGGCGAATACCGACGCCGCCGCGATCCATAGAGTCACCACGAATATATAAAACATCACATTGAAGATGTTTTTTCACAAAAGCATCACACAAACTCAAATATAAACTCTACATTAATAAACAACTAGTGTCTGCTACTAAGTAAAGTCTGTCTATATATATTTTAAGACTTCCTCAAAAACATGCGCCTTTCACAACGTCACTGCGGGTATCGCGACGTCATCGCAAATATAAAAATGTAAAGAAAAAAACCCAACGCTTATTAATCCACTGAAGAAAATACAAGCTTATAAAAATATCTCTTATAGAGCAATTTTAGATAGAAAATACAATTTAAAAACCTTAAAAATTCAATAAAAAAATCATAGGTTACATGAACGTTATAGTTGGGAAATAGAATTTGAAAAACCTTAGAAATTCAGTGAAAAAAACAAAGGTTACAGGGACATTATACTTAGGAAATAGACTTAAAAAACCTTAGAAATTCAGTGAAAAAAACAAAGGTTACAGGGACATTATAGTTAGGCTGACATTTCACTCGTACAAATCCAGAGAAATTCAACAGTTATAGTGAGCTGAGCTGACTACAACTCGTGCCCCGCAATGCACTGCTTATGACCTCACATATGACATCACTCATGACATGGCCAGTGACATCACTGATGACATCACTGATGACATCTCAAATGACATCACTGATGACATCACTGATGACATCATCCACAGAATCTCTCACACACCCACTCACACCCTAATATAGCCTTTCATTCACCGACTCCAACTTCCACACTACCATTCTCAAAACCATTGACTCACTCACTAATACAGCCCCTGATATATCTACTCATAAAACCCTACAGCAACTCACACATTCTCAGTCACCCATAGAGCTACTCACACACCTACTCACTCACCCACAGCCACTTACCCACCTATAAAGGTATACACACACCAACTCACTTATTCATACAAATACTAACACATACTCACTCACCTATACAGTCACTGACACAAGCACACACTCCCCATACAGCCACTCTCACAGTCACTCACTCACACATAGTCACTTATATACTCCAACACTCACCTATACTGCCTTACACATATGCAGTTACTCACTCATATACCACTGATATATCCATTCACTCACTGACACAGCCATACCCACACTCACTCACCCATACAGCCCCTGACTCACCCATACAGCCCCTCACAGACGCACTCATGAACCCATACAGCCACTGACTCACCCACTCACTCATCCATGCAGGAAGTCACACACCACCTCACCCACCCACACAGACACTCATACACCCATACAGGTACTCAGACAACCAATCATTAACCCATACAGCCACTCATGTACCTACTCATAAAACCCATACAGCCACTTACACACTAACTGACAGACTGATACAGACATTCACACCAATTAGTCATTCACCCATACATTCACTGAGACAGGTATAATCACTCACTTATACAGTTAGTCACACACCCACTAAATCAACCATACAGGCACTCATACACCCACTGATTCATCAATACACCTTGGTGTATATATATTAACACTCATAAACCTTTTAGAAACACTCACAGTCACCGGATGATGTCATCAGTGATGTCATGTGAGATGTCATCAGTGATGTCACTGACCATGTCATGAGTAATGTATTAAGTGAGGTCATAAGCAGTGCATTGCGGGGGCGTGAGTTATGGTTAGCTCAGCTAACTATAACTGCTGAATTTCTCTGGTTTTGTATGAGTGAAATGTCAGCCTAACTATAATGTCCCTGTAACCTTTGGTTTTTTCACTGAATTTCTAAGGTTTTTTTAATTCTATGTGTATATATGTGTGTGTGTGTCTATGTGTGTGTATATATATATGTGTATATATTTATATATATATATATTTAACATTTTTAATATATAATTTAAAAATAAATACTATTTTTTTCTACAATATTTCAGTAACCTTTGCTTAATTTAAATATAAATGTAACTTTACAAGTTTTTTAAATGTAACTTTAAATTCATTTTAGTTAATTCTGTCCATACCTTTTTGTAATTTGTAAAACATAATAAATAAATATACATATTTTTATTTTAGGTGTGATATTTTTTATAAATCTTCAAAAATACTTTAAATTTAATATACTTACATTAATTAAATAGTTAATTAAAAATTAATTTAACAGTGCAGTAGCGTTTTGTACTTTGATCTACATTTAAAATTAACATATGAAATACATTTACATCTTCATTTAACATAAAAAAATATTACCATTTTTTTAAAAGTGTAATAACCTTTTCATATTCTGTGGCATTTTATTCTAAGTTTTTACCACTATTATTTTTTGACGGGAGAGTGTTGCACCATCAGTGGTTGGTAATATATGCAGCTGGAGTATATTTACTTCTGCTTTGGGTCCTTTTTGGCTGTACTAACTTTAGAAGTGCAGTTTGTGAATAGCAACAGGCTTATTCTTTTGTGGGTGGGTACATGTCCCTCCCTCAACCCCACCTCAAATCCCTCCTCACTCCTCCCTAAACCCCTTACATTTAGTAGTAACTGTTCCCTTTTTTCCAGCCTCTCCCCATGTTCCCTCCCCGTTTACTACAAAGTAGTATATTTACATGTGTGAGAATCTCCCCACAGAAAATGTAGGAGAGGTGGAGGTGGAGATTTACATTTGTGAGTTTGTGAAATGCATTTTGTAGTACTACTTTACATACAAAAAAATGTAGTTTGTGAATCAGACCCATGACCTTCAAGTTGCAGAGGGAATCTCTAATAAAATAGCTCAAGAGGTTGGGTGCCTTCTATAGTGAAACGATGAGTACAGGTTCCAAAGCCAGCAAAATGGCTTGACGTGTTGATTTATTTGCTTGTGGGTGTGTGTGCCCTCAAGTATTTTAAACTTTATGTTAAGTATTTTCTTTGTTAAGTATTTAACTCGTAGACACATGAGAGAGATTTGGAGAGAACATTTGTATGTCTGCAGCATAATCTCAAACTGGTGATGTTCACAAAGCAGTGCAATGTATGAGGGTTCCACTGAAACCAGATTACAAACATCAGCATATTATAGGGGGCTGTGAGCAGCAACATGCAAATGTGACAGCATACTAGATTGCAAATTGTACAGTTAGTTTTACATCACATATATTGCTTACACTATATACGATTAGGATTTGAGAAAAGGGAGATATAGTGATGTGTTTATGATTACAGGTAATGTGATCACATGCAGAGTCTGGGATAAAACAAAGCTCTGCAGGTTCTTTGGTCATAATGAACTAGGGAGCAGAAGTCTGTTAGTAACAACATGCTACCTGAATGTTCCAAATCCTGTGTGCAGCACTCTGGGGTTTAGTCTGTCCTTTATAGAACTGTAAACACAAAAGTGTGTAGAAGTGTGCAGAGTAGAAGTCAATCAGAGAAGAATGATGCTTTGAAGGTGACTGGAAGATAATAGGGTGGCTCATGAGCGTAGCCTCTCTCAGTAGATATGGTACCACAATATCTCAGTTGAAATATCAACCTAGAGGTATATCCAGATCATTATATCAGCTTTCAAACTATTCTCACATAAGAGTTATTAATAGCAAATCTACACTTACCTTGACCATATTTGGGAGTTGATATTAACATCCAGCTATGTATGTCAGCTGATATTTCAAGGTCGATTTTGTGGTGTACGGCAGATCAGTACTTGTTTAAGAAGAGCGAAGAGGAATCATTCATAAGAGAACTGATTTGTTATTCCTTAACCTTGGCCACAATGTTTTCCACTTACCTGAGTGTACTTATAAAGCTTGGTTAAAGTGGTTAGCGCAAAGGAAGTCGGTGATGACAAGTGCCCAACATACGCCACCAATTGTTCCTTTTGTCTACAGTTGTAATTTGGGACATTCAAACTTTTCCCAGATAGAAGCTGGAGTCCAGCCTGCATCACAGGCACTGGACTTGGACAAGCGTCATATATCTCGAATCCAAGAGTAAGATTTGGTAAAATATTATTGTTTTTGTTGATCTCTTCAACCGCAAATCCAAACGCCAAGTGATGTCTCAAGTAACGAAAATTGTAGCTGCAGAAAAAGGATTCATTACAGGTCACAGATTTTACTTTCACAAGTACTGCTATTTCACTAAATAAATTGTGAGTGAGACTTTTCAGCAAGTGTTTATTTTCTTCAAAGATCAAGAATGAAATGCAGTGACTACACCATGCAGTGAATCTCAGTTATTCTTCACCTAAAAATAAGCAGTACATCTGTTCATATCAACAACGTGCGTGTCAATCACATTTATTTTAGTTTATTATTTAATTTATTTTTAGGTTAGGCTGGAGACAGCTTTTAGCCGTTTCCAAGACATTCTAGTTACCAGTTCTTTATAATGTACATACAGCGGGCTTTGGCTGCACCCGGAGTAGTATTTTCCATCGCCTCATGATTTTGGCTGTTTAAGTGTCTCATTCTACCTCTAAAAGAGTGTTTGCATTGTATTGCTTAAAGGACTATTTTACTTCTAAAATGTACACTTATGCATCACATATTTTGCCATAATCAATTGCCTATCTCGTACATACAACATCACTAACACAACAAATATCACCATCAATACCACTACCACCAATGGCACCACATATACTACCATCACCATCAAAACTAATACCACCATTGCCACCACCAGTACCAATACTATCACCAACAACACAACACAAACAATGCCACTAATACTACACCGCAACCAAGGCCATCAATACCATATCATACCACCTCCAAAACCTCTTCTAATAATACCACTGCTGCAAATTGATTACCAAAACCACCAAAGCACCGACAGATTTAACAACTAATAGCAATTCTACCACCACCGTATTCAAACTCGTTATCGATATCACCAATTCCACCACCATAATGACAATACCACCACCAATTCCACACCACCACCAATACCCTTGCAACCAATATCACCAACAAAACCACTAAAATCAACAATCCCACCACCAATATCACAACACCACTACCAGGCAGCAAGGCCAATAGGTATAGCTTTAATGTGCTATCACATGGAAATACATTTCTGCATGCCTGTTTGCATGTTTTGTCATTAAGGGTTTTAAAACCTGTCTTGTTTATGTTCTGTTGTTTTCACTCCTTGCCCTTTCCCAGTACCTCAGTAACAAAACAAATGTGGTTTCAGGTTATCAGGTTATTCGCGTGAAAAGTGATTAATATTGTAATGTCATTTGAGGTAAAATGGCACATGCTGTCACTCTGGCTAGCCCTATCACTATCATTCTAATGGACCGACATCCATGCATTACCATATCCCTGAACTCTTGAGAGAAGGGATTGCAACAAATTTTCCACATTCATACATGCAGTACATTTCCCAAGCACACGCAATACTAAGTATTTCTCAATTTACTTCAAAGTTACCTTATATTTAAAATTCTCAGTTAAAATCAAAAGAAACTACAGCTAATCGTCTTAATCCATAAAACATGTGATCATCAAACCTGCCCCCCTGTTCAGAGATACTCAATGGAAAACTTGGTTAGATCATGTAACTTGTCATATGGATGTTACACTGGATTAAAAAGTTGTCCTCTTTGGCTCTCAGTACACATTAAGGGCTATACCACAATCTCAGTGCAAAATCCTGTTAGCATAGTGATCGTAAATATGAGTTGTGTGATAATTATCACAACTTCACAGTTTTTCCCTAATGGTACATAGCAGATATGGTGAATACCCCACCATATTTCCCCTATCTTGTAATTAAGGTCCTACACTCTCTACTGGTAGCAAAGGTTAGCAGCCTTTGCTTACTCCAGATATATTTTGTTTTTTATCCCTTAAATATAGCACACAATGCATAACTTACAGTCAGGCAGCAAACTACAAAATGTAAAAAAGAAAAAAACAAGGCAGTTGATTTTTCCATCTATGCACGCAGGTTCTGGTACAACATCCCTGTATCCATCAGGACTACCCTAAGGCTGCTCAAATTTAGGAAAGAGTTTAAGACTCACCTCTTTAAAGAACACTATACCACAATGCATTCATGGACCACAACCCAGCTACCTCTCCCATCATTCATTGACTTTATACTTGTCTTTGACCCTCTACAGTGCTTTGCCGCCTTTCGACAATAGAATTACCATATACATACATATATACATACATTCATATGTACATACTGCTCTCTGAACTTGAAAGTTGTGTGGGCCGCCTTAAACAGTCTATTTGTCTTATCACATTACATCACTTAGCATTTCATTCTATCCAACACATCAGCATTTTGTGAGGTAACAATTCCTTTGAAATGTTTTTTGTTTCCTGTGAGCCCTATCAAGATTTGTCTGTTGTCGGCATGGACGTGGAAGAAGATGTTAAGAGACATAAATATTGATGTACGCCTATGACACTCCACAATGTGTTTGGGCGTAGTGCATAGGTTAGATCTGCTTGCCTGACTTTTCATTATTTGAACCTTTTTTTGAGGCGTGGACCCCACTCTGCGGATTGGAGGGGGCATAGGAGAATATTATGGTTCAACATACTGAAGACACTTGACAGTTGAAGCTAGATCAAAATGCTGAGTGAGCACTGGTCTATTACTTCTAATCAGCCATCCCAGACTTCAGTGCTGTTTCTGATCTGTGTTTGGGGCAGGAGTCAGACTGGTTTCTGCCTAGAACTTTGTTGGATACAATGTATGCTTCAGGCTGAGAGGTGACTATTTTCTCCAAGATTTTAGAATTTGATGGGAGCCCTGCAATAGGGTGGTTGTAATTGGTCTTCTGTTCAGCAAGTCACTTTTTTTGAGGAGGGGTGGCCAGCTGGTACAATGGGGACTTCAATGATTTATTGAGAACAGTTGATGACGTATGTTACTGGCAGAGCTAATGTCTCGACGTATATTGCAGAAATAACCGCAGACAGGTGTCTCAGGAGTCTATTTCATATCTGAGACCAAACACAAAATTATAGCATGCATGCCATAAAGCCCTGTTACACAAATAACATGAGACCCTTTTTCTAGAACTACGATTCTCAGCAGGCCACAAACTCTTATGTGTTACAGAGATACAGCAGCCATCCTGGATTATTGGGCATAACTCTCTTTGTGGTTCAGGCTGTCTTTACGCTAGACAATCATGCTACAATAAATGCTGAAGTCAGGACCTTCAGAAGCCTGGACAATAAGCACTGGAAAAAGATAAAGAGACTTACAAGTTCTATGCTGAACGTTAACAAAGTCCTGCACCTCAGTATGTTGTAGTTGAATTGTGGTTGCTTAAAAAATTACATTGGAAGAAACCTTCTAAATTAGAACCTAAGTTTGTTTGCCCATTTATGATAAAACAGATTGAGAATACAGTTGCTTTAAGACTGAAGGTGCCAAAGCCTGAGAATTCACCCACTCTGTTTTGTATCTTTATTAAAACTTTGTTCTGCAAAGGCATGTCTTTCTTCACATCCTATGCCAGTTCAATTGAATTCAGAAAAAGCATATGAGGTGCATAACATCCACAATGGGATGAAGGGAAAAATAGCCGTGATACATGTAGTGATGCGTGGAAGTAATGTAAATGTTCCAGGAACCAGGGCAAAATGTTATGTTTTATTTAAGTTAAGTTGGATATAGTCAAAATCTGAACGTCAAGATACTACACCAACTGCTGATACACTGAATCTGTAATAGGCAATAACGACTGAGTTGTCTAACGCCATATTTGCATTGTTGATACAAAGTTAAAGTGTAAATTGCATTGAATTACAGATGTGTCGGATGTAATCAAAACTACAAAATATAATAAAAACAAATTTAAACAAAAAAAATTAGGTGCATAACATCTTGAAAGTAAGAAGGTGGCATTACTTGGTTTGGTCTTGAGAAACAACCCTAGAAACATGCCTCCAATTTTCATGCTCCTTGTCTTTTGAGAGATTGTATGCAAGATATCCCAACAAACCAGGAGCTTCACTGCCGAGACAGTGGGCTTTGGGGTGAGGGTATGGTCATCAAGCATGACTGGAGGTCCTGCTTACTGCAGCCCATGTGTGTGGATTTTGAATTTCTACGCAAAGAACCATTTCTTTCATCGGTATTTGTTTTGAATGGACAACTGGATTACAGAGAACTACCCTGAAGTTGTGTTGTTTATGGAAAAGAGCGCTGAACTATTCTCTTCAACATATACTTGAGCTGTTAGAAGGCTGGGGTTATATTCTACTACAGTTACCTATGAAGTAACAGGGAGGACTCTTCAAGTAGATATGTATTTACAAATGTCATGCATGTGGTAGTAAAGTTTTAGTACGCATATGCAATTGCTGAGATTAATGATCAACAAGATATTAACACTATTAATTTGGAGTTCTATAGATGAGAAGTAAAAACTCATCTTCCGAAAGAGAGAGTGTAGTGTTGAAGCTTGAGGCACTTATCTGAAGCATGGTGAGAATAATTGTGCACATGTACATAACAACAGAAATGTTAGGAAAAATAGGAAAGGCAAAAACACCAAAGGCCCTAGAGGGAGATTCTCTCCCAATTTGGTAGGTCGGTGTACTGGGTCTGTGAAAAGTAAACCCTTAGCAGGTCCTTATAGTGTTACCTTAGGTCAGGTTGGTGACGATGGTAAGCAGATGAGATATTTGATACTATTCCTAAAAATGCAATCTAGAATGAGCAGAAGGCAGACAGTTAGTCAACCCCTCAATAGGTCCAAACTGCTAAATGTATTTGCCAACATTAAAAGGCTAAGGAATATCTCTACAAAGGATGTGGCATTGGTTGGCTTTAGGGAGATCACCGGGGAAGAGGTAACTAGAGTTTTGTTTTTCTCGAAGGAGGAAAATAGCTTAGTGGAAGCTGCTGGTCCAGCCCTGGTGTTAAACGGCATTAGTCTCTGTGAAAAAAATGAGGAATCACAGTTATTCCTGTTTTTATGTGAACATGGGTTAAAACAGAACCAGATCTATTTTGGAGGGCCTCTTGGTGTAAATCAGAGATCAGATATTGG
Organism: Calotriton arnoldi; assembly: GCA_963921515.1. NCBI lineage: Eukaryota > Metazoa > Chordata > Amphibia > Caudata > Salamandridae > Calotriton > Calotriton arnoldi. Next base: position 172,541 of record CAWUFW010000313.1, on the reverse strand, counting down.
GAGGATTTGGTGGGAACGTGATGGTTCGCAAGAAAGAATAGTTGCTATAACGTTCTCTATTGATAGAGCTATGGATTTAAGGAACCAAAATATGACCCACCGTTGGAGGTCTGACGAGTCAAGGAGGGAAAGTAACCACAGAGCACGTGGGTATATCCCCCTGAGAAAAGAGAGTTATTCCTTTATAAACACTCAGGATCATTACCTTCCGCCGTGGAGTGGTGGAGGGGCAGATGAGAATGATTGGTAGGAGATAGGGCATCCACAGCCGGTTCGTGTCCTGGAATGGAATATTCATGGATTCAAAACATTTTCAGAAATGGAAAATCAAAGAGAGATCTTGACGAATTATTTCATACTGTTCTTCCTAGAAACCTGGCTGTTGGAGTGCCCCGTAGTAGAGGGGTTTGTTGCTATAGTTCAAAATGCAAAGGCCTCGCTAAGGGGAAGACCAATGGGTGGATTGTTAACATTCATCTCAGTCCACTGTAGGAGGAAAGTAACAAAGCTCCAAACCACTTACATATGGATCCTTGCTTATCTAATTGACATGTACATCAATAAGGAGGGGTCAAAGCAGATTATGGGCCTAATTACGATGTCGTCAGAGTTGCCTCCGACCGCCACAGTTTTAGGGAAGGAAGCGCCCGACCATAGGTCGGCGGTTCCGACAACCCTATTAGGATGCGGCCGCCCGCAGCACAAGCTCCCATTGAAAAATGGAAGTTTGTAAACATCCCTCCAACATGGTGCAGGGATGTTTAGGGCCAAATACCGAGGGCCGGGAAAAAAAAAGTCAGTTTACGGAAAGGCCGACATGGATCGGCTGTCGGAAACCAACATCATAATCCCGACGGCGGAAACGCCGTCCTTAAGGGATTATGGTGCAGTTCTGACTGAACAACAGGCAGCCCGTCGGAACCGTATCGGAGTCCCCAGACGTTTTAAACTCCGACTGCCATCATCCTAATGTGGCGGTCGGAGTTTAAACCTACAATGTTGGTTGGAAAGCCTCCGACCAGCGGTAGGAGGCTTTCCGAGCGACATTGTAATTAGGCCCTAAATGTCTAGATTTATATGTACCGCCAATTCGCCCTTTGAGTGTGAGCTGCTGAATCTGGTTAACAATTTAAAAAAAACTGTTTTGTGACTTCCCAGATGCTTTGTTGGTGGTAGGGGGAGATTTTAACAAATAGTCCGTTTTTAAAGAGCATGACGAGGTAATGAAAGAATTGCGTTTAGCATTAAATATCACGGAATGCATTTTCCCAGGAAACACTAGGAAAGGAGATGCAAAGGTTCTGCATTGTCTAGTTGAACTATATTTGATCAATGTAAATGGCAGGTGCCATGATGATATTCCAGCTGGGAAAACATTTAAATATGGTAGTAGTAAATTACCTATTGACTATGCGATGGATCCAGTTCACCAGTTCCAATGGGTGGAATATTTTAGAGTTCTAGCTATGGGGTCCAGCAATCATTTTTTTCTTAGTTTGGAGTTTAAAGAGGTTTTTCTACAACGTCCATATGCCTCCATTGACCTAGAGGTTGTTTATCACAAGAGAATTAGAGTTCAGATTTAGGAAGATGTATTACAAGCCCTCTCTTTAGTCAAATTTGACCTTTCTGTTTAGAAGCAGGACAAGATACACTGAATTGGTAGCATAGGTTAACAAAACAACTGCTAGCCCAGTTTAAGCTAGTAAAAGGAGGCCCACACCCAAATAATAGCCTAATAGGCAAGGGGAATACCTGGTATTACGATGAACGTCGAGAGGGTGGCAAACAGAAGCCGCCGCTACTCGAAGCTAAATCCAAGGGATATCAGTTTAAGAACAGCAATGATAGCGAAAGCCGCTTATCGGAAATGATGTGCTCACCAAAGGAAAGAGTTCTGTAGTTAAACTGGGAAGAAATATTAGCGACTTTGGTTGATAGGGATAGCAAGTTGTTTTAGCAACTAGTGAACTCTGTAACTCTCTCGTCGCCATCCTTTCTTGAGGCCCAAATAAGTGAGGATGTCTGGTTTGCTTTTATCGCCTCTTTCTACAAGGGTGGAAGTCCTTAGAATATATTAGTGGTGAAGGCCTGTTCTGAAGTAGATTCTGAAGTGATTGCTAATGCGCAGATGGCAGTAACCCCGTCGGAAATAATTTGCAATATGAAAGCCTCTAGAGCAGGTGGTCCAGATTGCCTTCCATCTGTGATATTTAAAAAAGACCAAAGGAAATGGGGATCCATATTGAGCAGGTTTTTTTTACAATGGGCAACATTGACTGGTTTCTTCTCTGAGTCTTGGAAGGGAGCTATACTGAAGCCCATTCATAAAAAGGGCAAAATGGATAAGCCAGATAATTATCACCTGATTTTTTTTTTAGATATCCCTTCTAAACTCTACGCCCAAACACTGTTAAAACATCTAGCGGCCTGGGCCTTTGATACTGGATTGATTCGAAGGGAGCAAGGAGGCTCTAGGCCGAAGCATTCTACGATGGATTACTGTTTCACGCTGAGGGGAGTTGCAAAGAAGTCAATGGAGTCGGTAGGTGGCCTTTGCTGCTGTTTCGTTGACTTCCGAGCGGCTTTCGACAGGGTGGACAGAGGCACGCTTTGGCGTAAATTACAGCAGTGGAAGATATCTGGAGCCCTGTTGGGCCTGGTGATGAAGCTCCATAGTGGTAACTGGGTACAGATTGACCTCGATGGACATGGAGGGCTGACTAGGAAGATTCCGGTTGAGAACGACTTGCGACAGGGGTGCGTTTTAGCACCCCTGCTGTTTAGTCTCTTCATTGCAGACCTCCCCCAGACATTACGTGATACACATTGTTTTTCACCAAAGGTTGGAGGTAGGCATATTAGCTGCCTCATGAACGCAGATGATCTAGTGGTGATGGACCTCACGCCTATAGGGCTGCAACCAAAACTAAACGCCCTAAATGCCTACTGTCTTGAAAACAAACTAACGATAAATGCTGACAAGACAAAAACAATGTTTTTTGCTAAGAGGAAAAGGACATTTTTGTGGTTCCTAGGTGATGTACGTTTAGAGCAGGTTAGAGAGTACAAGTATCTAGGTGTAACCTTTTCAGATGATTTGAGGTGGGATAAACATATGGCTTCCTGGTTCTATCCACAGTAGTAAAGGGGGTGAAAAGGCTTGAGTGAAAGTTTGGGAGCCATACCTTTGAGCCACTAAGTAAAGTTATACAGGGTAAGCTAATCCCACAGGCCCTTGATGGTACAGAGGTGTTGGCTTTGGATAGGCGGGTATCATGGGAAGGTTTAGAAAGTAATTCTCTGAAACTGCTCCTTGAACTCTCTAAAAATGCTATGATTCAAGCTATAAGGAGGGAGTCGAGAACAGTAGCCTGGAATGCTCTGGCGGACGCCAGAGCCTTGCTCTTCTATTTTTCTCTTAAGAATGGGGTGCCTGGTGATAAATTGTCAGAGCAAATCTTACCAGAAATAATGTTAATTTACACCAATAAAAAGAATCCTGAATGCTGGAAATCTTGCTAGATATTGCATAGCTGTCTAACAATTTAATTTGTAATTGCCAGGCCACAGGGCTAGCAATGAGATGATGACAATTTTGAATTTCCCCGACACCATGGGTAATTTACATGTTACAACTGTTAGGCCACTGGGCCATTTCTCTGCGCTGTCATGATGAATGAAATTATGGTGTGTGTTAAAATTAGCATCAAAGATACATTTCTGATTTTATTTTAGGGGTTTTCCTTTTTTTCCACGTATGTATGCATGCACAGTATCTTTTACATGTCCATGGTTTAAGAATTGTATTTATGGGTGATTGTGCACATGAAGTTTGATGGCCGTGACGAAGACCGCAAGGTTGAAAGGAAAGAGGGAAAGTAGCCCGGACCAATCAGATAAAGAGTACGCTAAGGCAAAGAGCTCTAGAAACTAGCTGGAGAGAGGATTTGCACTATCTTAAAACCAAGAGCTCAGTTATTCTCTACTTAAACTCTCAGGAGAGCTCAGATCTATTCCCTTACCTGTATAAAATTACGGAAAAGCGCCTATGTAATTAAGTCTTACGTATGAGGGTGGGAACCTACCCTGGATGGCGTATCAAGGGATTGAAAATAGAAGTTGCTAAGAAAAATGGGCAGTACCCCGTAAGCGAAATATGAAATATTCAGTGAGCCATATACTGATGGATTGTGCATTCTTCATGAAGGAAAGGAAAAAGTTACTCCGACCTGTATTTAAAAAATATGGAATCCAAACGAGAGAAAGGGGTCTGGATTTGATACATGACCTTAGGTCCCGAGATGTAGCTATTGCCGTTGGCCAGTATTTGTGTAAAATCTTAAAGACACCTGTGATATTACCCCTTTTTAGGATTTTCATTTTAGGTTGGCATGGGTGTTTTTACTTAGTAAGGAAATGTTAAGAGAGGATCTCCTGATAGGAATATGTTAAGAAGACTGGAAGTGTGTCTCAAACTGAAGCATGATTAAGAGAGATCATTGAAGTTGCAATAAGCTGCTATGCACTCTGTACTTTATAAATGCCGATTGGAGTAATATGAATTGCTTGTCATAGGCCAAATTATTATTATGCTTTCTAAAGTGTTGTAAATATATATGAGATATTGGGCTGTGAACTGTATTGAGACATGGTATAGAAATTTTTTAATGTTTATATGCTTCTAATTGTATAAATTGAAAGTATGTGTGGTTGATATACTTATGAATTGTTGCTTTAGGCCATTTAAAAACAATGTCTGTTTTTATGAATTGTGTGTATATTTCTATAAGAATTTATTCTTGGAAATACATTATGTTGACTACATATGAGATACTTATTTTTGTTATGTTTTAGTTTTTAGGAATTCAGTTTCATGCCGAAGTACAGAGAGATGCTTACACAGAGATAGTGCTGAGGTTTATTCTTTCACAATTGCATTTATTTTCCTAAATGACATGTCACTCAAGATTTCCTTTTGTCTTGTAGGGTCCCTTGCTCACTTTGCTACTGGATTCAAACATGTCTGAACTGGGGTGGCGGAGTGAGCTAAAGAATGATGATGGATTAAACCCAGATCAGTTGACTGGGGGTGAGTGCTTGCAATGTTCAACACTCCGTCCATCATCCCCTTTGGTTTTGCTATTGTAGGGATTCACTACATTTAACAGACCTCATTTACCAGCAAGCGAAGAGGTAGAAGTGGGAGGTTGTGTCTATTTTCTAGCTTATACCATTCTCCTCTCCCTGTTTCTACCACTGGCCTTCATGTTCCTGTATGTACCGTCACCATTGGTGGAGAGAGGGGGAAAAGAGCATCACTCCCTTTGGATCCTGCACACAAGGTCAGTCAACCTGACAGCAAATTCTAGTCAACATGCAAAGATGGGAAACAGAAAGGTATAATGTTTGAAGGTTGCTATGCTATGTCTTGCTTTGGTGCAAGGTGCAAAGAAAGACAACTTTGTGGATTTGAGCCCAGGTGGTCAGGAATCTGTCAAAATGACCAAAAAAGTAAATTCCCCCACAATGATTTCGCCCAAAATTAAAATGGAGTACCTTCCATGTAAAAACAATGCATTTAGAGTGGGTATGGGCTAATTACCAGACGTCTTGATGGCTGTTTAATTGGGCCAACAGATTTCCAGTGGGCAGTGTCCAGGGCACAAGACGTAGTTCAAATGAAACCATTTTCTGGCTCAATAGGTTTCTGTAACTACTGGTGTTGGAATGAGGGCTACAATCCTAATGTATGTCACCTGTAGAGGTTGCTGCAATGTTTACAGGTCCTATCTTGAAACAGTCCAGTTGTAGTCATGATTTCTGGTTGGAAGGGACACCCACTGGAACTGGGATGCAGTTCACCAGTGGTATCTGGGAAATTGTTAGGTAGGACTACAGTTTAGCCAGGGCTTCAGTCCACAATATCTGCTTACTCATTAGGGCACAATGTTACCTCAAATAATTCTGGAATTAGGGGTTTATTTACAAAGCCCCTTGCGCCACCAGTACAAAACTTTTTCCCATTTGAAAAGTGATGTGGCACAATGGGCTTGTAAATAAGCCCATTAGTGTCACTGTCCTCAGTCAAAGGAATACACCACTAAGACCTTGAGTGAAAATGAAAAGCCTCTATGTCCACCCCGGTTATGGAAAGGGGAAATATGAGCTCCAGCATAGTCTAGGATGTTTCAATGTGGGCCAGGGCCAATACAGGTTACCCAAACTTACAATTCTAATATTCTCTCTGCAAGTTCTCAACCTTCGTGTTTTAGAGACCCACAGTCATTTCTGGTCTGCTGGGCTTCAAGGTTCTTGTGTTTCTTGCGAATCTCGGTTCCCGTAGTTCTCCTTTCATACTTCTTAAGTCTGTTAGCTTTGCTCTTTTTAAAAAAAAAATGTTTAACACTAGATTTCAAAAACAGCAGTATAAAAGCAATGGCATTGGATTACTTACCATTACTGATACAGCAAAGCAGCATACATTTCTACGAGGAACATCTGACGGAGTAATATATATATTTCCGAAAATAAACCAGGGTTTGTAATTGAACTCCAGTAAAGGCTCGCACTCCACAGCTTAGATCTAAGCATTTATTTTCGGAAATGAATAACAGGTCCTGAACCTGTGTGCTCGCACCAGCCCCGCTAGTGTGGACGAGGCCAGACTTCACTGCAGGACCTCCCTCTAAGCAAATATATATATAAATTCACTGAAAACCCCAAAGGTTGCAGGGCCGTTATAGCTAGGCTCAGATTTCACATGCACAAAACCATAGAAATTCAGCAGTTATAGTTACCTGCGCTAACTAAAACTTACCCCCCCAATACACGTCTTATGACCTCACAATTTCCATTACTCATGACATGGCCAGTGACATCACTGATTACATTAACTGATGACATCACTGATGGCATCATCCAGTGAGTGTAAGTGTTACATAAACTTTTCTGAGACTCAAAGATATATACTAATCTACTGCATAAGTTCAATTACTATTCTTTCTGTACTACTAATGAGTGATACTATTTTTAACATATGTTATCTGAGTGGCTGTGTGACTGTCTGTATCAGTGTGTGAGTGGCTGTCCGTGTGGCTCTATGGGTGTCTGAGTGGCTACATGGATCTGTCAGTGGGTGTGTAAGTGGCTGTATAGGTCTCTCAGTGGGTATGTGAGTGGCTGTATGGGCCTGTGAATAGGTTTGTGAGTGGTTTTCTGGGTGTATGAGTGGCTGTGTGTGTGGTTGTATGGTTGTGTGAGTGGGTGTATGGGTGTGTGAGTGGTTGTATGGGTGTGTGAGAGGTTGTAAGGGTGTGTGAGTAGGTGTCTGGGTAGCTGTGTGGGTGTGTGAGTGGTTGTATGGGTGTGTGAGTGGTTGTATGGGTCTGTGAGTGGGTGTATGAGTGGTTTTGTGGGTGTGTGAGTGGTTGTGTGGGTGTGTGAGTAGTTGTATGGGTCTCTAATTGGGTGTCTGTGAGTGGTTGTATGCAGGGCACAAGTCCTAAAAAAAGAAGTGGGGGGACGCTGACGTCACGACAGGAAGTGACGGCACGAAAGGTGGCTTACACCATCAGACTCATTGCCTCCCCTCGCTCACCCCTTAGATGCGATTGCATCAGAGAAGCCAGCGCGTGAGCAGCGTTCTGAATGAGCTCCGATCTCGCCCCAGAGAGGCCAAAGAGTGAATGTGTGGGTCCATTTGCTCCAGTTATCGAGCTCCCGGTAAAATAAGTGGGGGGACGCCATCCACCCGCGTGATACCCCGACTCGAGCCCTGGTTGTATGGGTCTGTAAGTGAGTATGTGACTAGTTGTATGGGTACATGACTGAGTGTGTGAGTGGTTGGATGGGTGTGTGAGTGGGTATGTGAGTAGCTGTAAGGGTCTGTGAGTGGATGTGTGAGTGGCAGAATGGGGGTGTGAGTGGGTGTCTGAGTGTCTGTGTGGGTGTGTAAGTAGCTGTGTGAGTACTTCCTAATGATAAATTAGTAAGTGCTACCTCATTGGGTAAATGTCTAATGCATATTGTACACTACAGCTGCGTAATGGACCACAAAGAAATGTCTCCAGTGACCTTGTGTGCATTTCAGCAATGTGATTGTTCCTCGTGTCTTCATCCAGAAATCTGTGATAACATGAATCCTGGTATAGACAAGACGACGAGACTACAAAGAGGTAAATCTCCACCAAACAAGGGTACTTCCTATTTAATATATATAAAGCAAGTGCTTCTTTGTTTGGTGGAGATGTCATCATATTCTTCAGCATCAAGAATGAGTCATTAAAATCTGCGGGAAATGCGTTGGGGGGTCTTTTGGTAAGCTGTCCATCATCCTGGCAAAAGGCGGGAAGACCGTTGCATACTACTAAGGTGGACATGGCGGGGCCAAATAGGCAAGGCTTCCAGGTGATTTTGCACTTTTGCATACTCGTAGTAATTTAAAGGGAGAAACATGAACTCTGCTCTCGCCTGGAGAGGACAAGAAAAACCCTACTCATCACACTCACTACAGAGTGCACTCCGATAGATCAACGATGAATTCACCTCCACCAAAGACATTCTTTAAAGAAGGGGAGGGATGCCACTTGATGCTGGGTGCCCTGGAGGTCCCCCAGGGCACCCAGTGTGCAGTGTTGGGGGACTGAGTGGGGAGCCTTAATGACCTCGCAGTGTCTGCCAGCTCCCCACCTCCAGCGGGGGCCAGCATTGCTCCCGCATACAGGGGGCAGCAAAAAGTGCTGTTCCCTGCATGTAGGAGCAGTTTTTTCATTTGTTTTCCTGCTCGGTTGACAGCGGGCAGGAAAACAGATGAAAAGTCTGCTCCCAGTGAGCGGGAGTAGTTTTTCTGCTTCCGCCCACTGGGAGCAGGCTTACTGTTTGCTCTCACTTGGCGGGAGCGGTCAAAGCTCCCACCAAGCAACAGCAAACTAATTAGTCCCTAGGGTGGGCACCTCAGGACAAAGGGAGCCAGCCCTGGAGCATGGCAGTCCCCATGGCCATTAAAGGCTCCAGGAGGGGGGGGCATGTGGCCCCCCTCCTATGTTTGTGTAGGGCCAGCCCCGAGGAGGTGGAGGTTGCCGGGGCTGAAAATGGCCCGAGTGGCTGGCTGTGCGACCCCCTCCCAGTTAAAATTTGCCCATGCCCCGGGTTGGTGGTGGTCCACGGGCCGTAAATGGCCCGGGAGGAGGGCTGCACCTCCCACACCCTCATTCTTAAATCGGGCTGCCCCCAGGGAGGTGGTGGTCCCCTGGGCCTTAAAGGGCCTTGGGGGTCCATGCGCCCCCCTCCAATACTATTTAATTTATTGGCCTTGCCCAAGGGAGGTGGCAGTCCCCAGAACTGTAAACAGCCTGGGGAGGGGGGCCCTGCGACCCCCTCCTCTATTTTATTATATTGGCTTAGCCCCAGGGGGCTGGCGGTCCCCGGGACCGATATCGGCCATGCAAAGGGGGCCGCGTGCGCCCCCTCCTCAAAATTTATATTTAAATTAGGCCCCTGGACCTGAGCAACTTGGGGGCACATCTATAGTGAGACCGCACTTGTTTTTTGTTTTTTTGCCACGAATTGGCGGATCTACCCACAAAATTGAGAAAAATAATGCTTTTTAGCCCTTGCGGGGTCCCTGGGGCTTAGGGGTACAGGGTATTCCTACCCTGCCTCCTTCTCTTTTTAAAATTTTTTTGGGACTCATCTGAGTCCGAGTCCCAAAATGGCTGCCAACACTTCCTGGTTGAAGTGTTTGCAGCCAATCAGATCTCAGCACGAGATCTCTTGGATACGCAGAGGGTTCGCGTCACTAGATATCTATATTTCTTTTTTATTTAATAACTCCTCAACTACTGAGTGGATTTACACCAAATCACAAAAAGCACTCTTTCTGGACTAAGATCTACCTTTCTGCCAAATTTGGTGTAATTCCGTTCAACAGGTCAAGCTGTAGTTGTGTCTAAAATTCATATGGGAAATTGCATGGGAAAAACTCGTTCTGGGACCTCCCCCTTTTTCTCGGCCCGCACTTGACGACTCACCTCGGAACTTTCAAGACAGCAGCTGAAGTGAGTGGCAAACTAGTTTTGAAAATTTTGTGAAGAATCGTCAAATGCCGCCAAAGTTATTAGCAAAACAAAAAACGCTTTTCCTATGGTGAGTAGGTCTTAACTATAACTACCTACTGGTGACCTCCAGATATATATGTATGTACACAGATATACATATATACACAGATATACATATATACACATATACACATATGAACACACACCTCCTGGCACACTACTGGTTGGGGAAGTAATTCAACTTTACTCCTGAGGACCTCAGGACTAAAGTGGACTTCTTCCCCCAACCAGTAGTGCGCCAGGAGGCATGTTTGCAGAGTGGTGGAGAAAGGGGGCATTGCCTTTGACGACCTCTCAGCAATCCAGCTGTGTGGGTTTTACTGGAGGTAACAGGAAGGGTAGTTGGCCCCCAAGGACCCTCAAGAGCCTAGGGGACTTCATCCCCCAACTAGTAGTGTGTTAGGAGGCGCGTTTGGAGATGGTGGAGAAAGGGGCCATGGCCACTGAAAACCTCTCAGCAAACCCACTGTGACGTCATTGACCATCTCATGAGTGATGTAATATGTGAGGACATAAGCAGTGCATTGTGGGGGCTGCAAGTTATAGTTTGCTCTGCTACCTATAGCTGCTGAATTTCAATGGTTTTGTTCAAGAGACACCTGAGCCTATCTATAACGTCCCTGTAACCTTTGGTTTTTCAATAAATATATATATGAAAATTTGTCCCTTAGGTATGACATGAATTTGAGCACTCGACATTCAAAGTAGCTTGGCTGCAGCAATAGATATACATATATATATATATATATTTAAGGGGGTTGGGGACCCCCTTTACACGGAGGTATTTTGTTTTCTGGAGACAGATTGGGGGCATGACCCGGCTCCCCCACGAGAGAAAGAAAGGGATATCCTGATTTAAATGTGCGAAGTGGAGGAGTGCAAGGGGCGCAAGAGGGGTATTTATACCTCCTCTTGTGGAATTGTGGATGACAGCACTGCAGAAAATAACTTTGGCAGCATGGACAGATTATTTGTAAAATCACATTGGCAAATGTATTTATTTCAACTGTAACTGCAGCGTTTTTGAACTATATAGAATTGAGAACTGAAATTGTGAGCACTGCAGTCCTAGTACATGTTTTACCAGCCATCCAATGTGTATTCTGGCAAATGTTGGCCAGTTTGACTACAGAACTACCAAGTAGTCTGCTTTTCAAGGAGCACGTGGTCGCCTTGCACCATAAAATGCTCCTCGCCTGTGATCAAGGCTTATCTCAAAGCCGAAACGCGTCAGGATTAAAAATAGTGGTGCTGCTTTCATGCTGAATAAAAGCGTTTGTTTTCCAGAGATCGGGTGTCGGCGATTTTGTTTGATATATACATATATATATATATCCCAAAAAGCAAGTGTTGATCCATATTCACAAAAGAAAGCTCGCACCTCAGGGACTTGTTTCATGAAGTTTTAATCAGTGGCAATGTGTTTCAACCTTGCGATCTTCGTCACGGCCCTCAAACTTTATGTGCACAATCACCCATAAATACAATTCTTAAACCATGGACATGGAAAAGATACTGTGCATGCATGCATGCGTGGAAAAAAAGGAAAACCCCTAAAAAATCGTAAATGTATCTTTGATGCTAATTTTAACACACACCCAATTTCATTCATTATGACAGCGCAGAGAAATGGCCCAGTGGCCTAACAGTTGCAACATGTAATTTACCCTTGGTGTCGGGGAAATTCGAAATTGTCATCATATCGTTGCTAGCCCAGTGGCCTGGCAATTACAAATTAAATCGTAAGACAGCAATGCAATATCTAGTGAGATTTCTAGCATAGCTGTTTTCCGATTTAATTTGTAATTGCCACTGGGCCATTTCTCTGTACTGGCATGATGAATGAAATTCTGGTGTCTGTTAAAATTAGCATCAAAGATTAATTTCATTTGCAATGTATATCATGTTTTGAATATATGATGAATTTACACACTCCCAATGACAAATGTAAACAGGAGTCTGTTTTTCAACCCGTTTTTTTAAGGGTTTTCTTTTTTTTACCTGCAATCTCTTAACATCCTCCCATGTATCACCTGTGGTTAACAAGAGGTTGTAATTAGTCTCATCTGTTCCCTTATTTTGATATTTGCCTTTGAAAGTACAAGCATTAAAGGCTCAATGTCTGGCTATCTCGTCAGCATACCTGTTGCCCACAGTTACATTATTATCTCCTTTGCGGTGTGCAGAAAACTTCAATACCGCAATCTGGGCAGGTAGTTGTAGTGCCTTCAACAAGTTATGCACACTTTTCCCATTGCGTATCGGGGACCCTGAAAAGGTCATAAATCCCTATTGTGAGCATAACTATCCAAAGCCGTGGACGACACCAAAGCCATACTAATTGTCAGTGAAAATGATCACTTTTAGCTGCTCTGAAACACAGCATGCTCTAGTAAAAGCAACCAATTCAGCCACTTGTGCAGAAAACACTTCTGGAAACCAGTAGGCTTCAAAACAAAGCAAAACATTTATTGTAATCAGGCATTCCCAGTTCTGAGGCACGTCAGAGGCTTTCTCTCAGCTCTGAGAAGGCATGCATGCAAATGTAATCCGATGGTACCGGATCCGACACATCCTTGTGTGTCAGCCTCTGCAAAAGTTTGGCCACTAGAGAAAAGTTGGGGATTCACCGTCAACAGTAGCCCACCATTCCCAAAACCATCCTGACTTCTCTCTGAGTGGTTGGCGGATTCATTTTCAGAATCGCCGATATTCTCTCTTGTGACACCTTCCTCGCTCCTTTCTCAATGTGATGTCCTAGGTACAGGACGTCTCTCTTACAGTACTGCAACTTGGTTGGGGGCACTTTATGTGCATTCTCAGCTACCACACAAAGTACAAAGGGGAGGAGAGACACCATTTATTACATTTCCCTTGTCCTCCATTGGACATAACTTACAGCACACATGGTCTCCTAGTCATACCATATGTGTAACTTACCATACAGCATACAGTATGCACACTGTGGGAATGTAAGGGCCACAGTTATGGGGTACTGGAGAAATGTTACAAGGGATGAATGATAAGCCTACACCCCAAGAAATACAGATAAAAATGCCTGTGACTCTGAACCTAGAATCAGCTACTACCATCTGTCTGTCTCCCCAAATCCTTGTCTGAGCAGGAAGCAACCACCATGGTCGGGCATGCCTGGAGTGTGCCCCCAGGCTAGCAGATGCTGGTACTCCCCAAGGGACCGCCATCAAAACCAAAAGGACCAGCAGTTGCCTCACTGATGTGGAGGAAACTCACAGGGAAGACCAGAAAAAGTCAAACGTGCTCAAAACAGGGTGGACTTTCTGACGTCAACTGACTGACAGAGCCAGATCATGCTCCTCCGGCAAAAATCGCGGTGCTTATCCAGCCTCTAAATAAGGTAGGTGATCTGCAAGACTAGAATATGTCCTGCATTCACCACACTCTAAATGGCCCAATAAGTGATTTACCTAGAATCACATCATACTCAGTCTAGTGCCAGAGGCAAGATTAGAAAATAGATCCTAATGTCAGTAGCTTAGCCACTAACTCAAAAACAACTCTAGTGTATCCTCAGTATACCTCTGGAACTACAGACCCAGAATTTAGCTCATATGCACACCCAGAGCATTATTAAATAAATACTGAAGGGGTATTCAACTGAAGATAACACATATGACGTTGTTGAGGAAATGAGCAACAAGCTTTTCAGTACACATGTCAACACATTTTGGGACTTGTCAACAATTATCAGACATGTTCAATAAAATGTTGTTCATGTAATTTAACAACCAACACAAAAAGTATTCTAAAGGCATTTGCCTGAATCATCATGATTAACTGCATAACATTCCATTTACTCTGGACCAAGTGCTTAATTTGTAAAAATAAATAAATAAATGCAAGGTCCCAAAGTTTTCTTAGTTACCAGCCGCTGGCCTAACTGAATCCTGGGATTACCAAATACAAACACAACCTAGTTATGATTACACCTCATGCCTCTTTCTCCCACCACCTCATCTCACTCTTGCAGGTACTTACTCATCCATGCTTTCTCACTCCCTCACTGTTTTCCTAAAGTTATCTTTCTCCATTCTCTCTCTCCTGCCTTTCTCTCTCTGTGATGGGTCATGGTCTGATGAGGAAAAATAAGTTAGGGTTGTCAAAAACGTGTGCCGGTACCCATTACCAGCTACCACATGCACATGAAAACTGCTCAATCTTTTGCATGACATCACACTAAAGAAAACCGACAGAAAATGAAAAAAAGCAACAACTAACAGGGGGTTGCATGTCACAAAATTGAGAACAGAAATATCGAACTGCACGGACTTAGCAATATCAACTACTACTGTACAGTCAGGGTAAGTACATACAGGGAAGCATATATTTACTGTTTTTGCTAGATATCTACACACCTTTATGATATAGTGCACATCAAGATTGTGAAATCAATATCTGTGCAAGTAGGTAATTGAAAACTCCATATTATTACTCCTTACAGTAACATAATGCCCCACAAATACATTTACAAAACACCCCGCGGCGTGGGCGGGGAAGGGGGGGGGAGCGACAGAGTGTCGGACCCCAAGATGGCCAGATTGTAGTGAGGCTCAGGAGGCCAGACAGCCCACTCCTTCATAATCCTTTCATCTCCAACAGAAACTATTGTAACAGACTCTTGTGCATGTGCACTCGCACAGTAGGGAGCGGCAATCCTGCTCTTCTTTGCTCCCAGCCCTGCCTCGCCTCTGGGAGTGGCAGTACTGGGTCCTCCTTCATGGAGCGATGGGTTCTGGGCTTAGGTAGGCGTGGCTGCCGAAGTTCAAGCAGCGTGGCTTGGTGGGCCCGGCGGCAGACTGGGGGAATTGCAGCTGCTTTGATCCTCGGCCCTGGCGTGCTGTGGAAACCACCAGCCGGCACTGATCCAGTGATGAGGCAGACGAGCTCAGGTGCAGATGGCCATGGTGACGCCGCCAACGCTGTGGAGGGAGAGTCCCGCATGAGTCAGATACCCTAAGGGTATAGCCCCTACTGTGGACTGCTGGGTAGGATAGCTGGGATGCGTGGTTCACATACGCATGGGCCACATCGTGCACAATTCGTGGTCCGTGGCTTGAATGTGGTGCGCTGGGCTGCGGGAGGGCAGGGCAACGCATCATTGCACAATGATACACCTACACCTATAGATCTGCAGGAGCCCCCCTTCTTCATTGCCAGGGGCAATGAAGGATTTTTGGGCCCCCGGGCGAAGGGGAATGTGCGAGGCCCCTCTAATTTACATAAGTGACACCTTCAGGGCTCCTGAAGCTGCTTGTGCAGACTCCTCCTGGGCCGCAGCTCCTCCTCTCAGCCACCTACAAGCACCTCTTTCACAGTTCATATCGGGCTGAAGGTGTGAGGATAGCTTGGGGGCTGAGAGTTAAAACTGTGGGGGCGCTAAAGTGCTGACAATGGGTGTCCCGCAGTGTCTCTCAATAGGCAGCCAGACAGGAGGCCTAATTGCAGGACACACCTGCAAAACGCGTCTCCTTGCAATTGGCACAAGATGAAGTGTCCCCCTCCCCTAGGCCTCACCACACCATCCCTGAGAGGCCCAGGCAGGGGCCCCCTCCTGTAAGCCCAATTGCAAACAGACACCTTTCTTCAATGGGATCACCATGCTGGTGGGCTGAGAGCGAGGCCCTGGGCAGCTGCCCATACTGCCCATGCCTAGTGCCGGCCCTGGCCAGGGGGGAGGGCGGGATCTATGCTACCTCCTGGGTGAGGGTGCACTCATCACATAGCTGTACTATTGGCTATATTGGTCTTGGCAGAACACTCTTCAACTATGTCTTATTCTGACCACAGCTACAGCCCACTAAGCATCTGTCTACAGAGACCCTGTGTTAAAGCTGTACAGAACTCAGGGCCAGGCTTCTTACGGCCTTTACTGCCTTCTACACAGAGTTGCACGCTTCTAAGCCCTGTGCAGTAGAACAGACACTAGATTATCTAAATAGCATCACTCTTGCACGGCTGTGAGATGGGCATTGAGAGTTCTTCATGCAGCCCATCACTACGGAAGATAGTGACAGTAATCCAAAGCATGCTAGGCAATACCTCAGGTATGGGCTACCGGGCCCCACGCTTGGGCCCCAAGCTTTCTAACGCTTTTTAAGGAAGCAGGTAAGAAAGGCGTTTTTTCTCCATCAATAAGAGAGGCCCTCCTGCTCAGGCTTCGTAAACCTGGTAAACTAGCACACCTATGTGAATCCTACAGGCCATTATCACTCATTAATACATAAGCTAAAATACTTGCTGAAAAAGTGGTCAGTGGACTGCTGCTGATAGTTCCTGACCTGGTGCTATCTGATCAGTCAAGCTTTATTCCTGCAAGATCCATATCCCATAACTTGCATAAAATATTCACTCTAATTTAACAACTGGATCCAGACCTGGAGGTGGCGGTGGTGCTCTTTGATGCAGCTAAGGAATTCGATTCACTAAAATGGGACTTCCTCTTTCTCATTCTCCATAGAATTGGTATTCTAAGCCTTTTTTATCTCTTTTTCCAATTGTTATGTTCCAGCCCCACTGCATGTATCTGTGTTAACTGATAACACTCCTATCCTATGACAATAACACATGGCACTAGGCAGGGATGCCGTCTATCTCTAATTTTGTTGGCCTTGCAATGAGCCTCTCGCATGCCGATTAAGGAAACACTAATCAAATTGTGCTCTAAACTCCACAAGCTGGAAACTCTCTCATATCATTATACAACATGGTGATCGACATTCGGGATCCAAAAGACAACCTGCCTCCTATTATTAGAGAATATATCAAATTTGGATACCTTTCAGGTCTGAACATAGATTTGAGTAAGTCACTTGTTGTCCCCATCACTCCCATTACTTAGAAAGGTCCACTCAACTTTCCACTCTAGTGGTGCACAGACTCCATAAAATACCTCAGTATATGGATCAGTTGAGATCCTGACACCATGTCTTTGGCACAAATGCTGCTATTGTATTCTACTTTCTCTGCTCGTCTGTGTAATCGCATTATTATGAGATACGCCAAGGTGTATCTATGTCGTAATGTGCAAACTGTGCATTTGTTGATGTAATTTTTAAGTGAAATAAAAATTAAAAAACACACAAAACAAAAAAACATACCCCAACCTGCACACTACTTTCCATTTGTTAACACCACATCACTGCATAACACTCCTCCACACTACTTAGCACATCTAATCACACACATAACATCTCCATGAGCCACCATGAACATGACAATAAACAACACATTACTGTACCTGACATTTCATTACACCGTACAATGCATACAAAACATTTGGCTGGGTCGTTAAAGCTCTCTGGGAAGCTCCGAAGCCATGCTCCCCGAGCCACACTGTTCAAGAAGCATTAAGCATGATTCAAACATTTTCAGGAAGCGCCCAAAAATTTGGAACTCAATTCCTCCATATATCCACAACTACCTTATTTGAGACTTTCAAAAAGTAACTGAAGCACAACTTCTCACAACAAAATGTAGGATTCCTTTGCACAACAGATTTAGTCTGAGCCAAGCAACATTTCCACCAAAACATGGGACAACTTTGCCACCCTCAAAATCATACTCATCTTAAGAAATGGGGCACGCCTTTACAATACCTGTATGTAATATGTCTGAGCCAATCATAATGTGTCACAACAGGTGGTACCATATGTGTCACCGCAATGCATTCCTAGGCAGTTATGTCTGAAAAAGTAATCATACTTGTCCTATAAAAAAAATCAAATTGGCTCACAAATATATAGATGTTGTTTTTTGTACCCACATTTCCCTACAAGGTCCATGAGGATTTGGCCTGAGCCAAGCAAGGTGTCCACCTTTGCCCCCTGGTCCACAAGCAATGCATTTCAATGGAGTTGTCGGCACACAACCCTGTCTTAAATGATCATGCAAATATCACTCCAACGGCTAGAACCAAGAGCGGTGTAGTCCTGATAAGGACTTTGGTGCTCCTCGATTGAACGCATTTCCAACACGTTTAACACAAGTTCATTATTCAGGACTGAAACATTCTCAATAAGAATGACAAACACCGGTTAAAATTTTGAAAGTTTATATAAGAAATAAATAGATAAATTACTGGAAATATGCCATCAAAAGGTTTAGTAGCAAGGCGTACAAATCATAAGTACAAAGAACTCAGTAAAGTTCTATGCGAAATCTGGCATAGATTCACCTTCAAAAGGTGGGAAATAGGGGTTCTGGGGTACAATGAAAAACACGCCCTTTTATAGGACTTTAGACAATGACTTTCATACATTTCTAAACAGGCGCATAGTTTCCAGAGTTCGCACCAATGAACAGCAAGTAAGAAGAAACATTTTACTACAGCATAAATTCGAACATTCATGGTATTACATAGGATTTAGTCGTTCTCACTGTTTATTCAAGCATGTTATTTGATACATTGCATGAGTATTTAGACAGAAGAAACAGAAATATTGTGTCAAGAATATCGAGGACCCAGATATCGTGAAGGTAAGTTTTTATAGGTAAGCAAAGTTTTACTATATATATCTCCACAGATATGTACCTTGATGATATATATATCTTCAAGGTATGTAGACGTGGAGTTAAGAATAGTAAATCTATACTTACGTATTTTCACTTACCCTCTCAATATTTTGGTCCTCGATATTTTTGACAAGATATTATGTTCACATGATATTTCTGTTTCCGGTATTCTGTCATTGATCTGTACAATGATAGCCTGAGTCAGTTGGGATATGCTTATTTAGGTACCGTGTGGGGAGACGTCTCTGGGAACACTCTCTCCGTTTATTAGTGTAAAGCTTGCAATCCTTTAGGACAGAGAAACAACAATAGTAGTGCGTGTTGTTTTATGACATCAATTCAAGATGGAGGACAGTGTGAACACAGTTTATGTTAGTATAAGGTCAGTTTCTAATGTATTTAAGGCAAACAAAAAGAAAACAGCTCTCACAACCCCCCTCGAGTGATGTTTCAAAATCATCACTCTACATCTTTATTACAGCACAGCATTTATTAACTTTGGATTCTTCTTCTTAGATTCTACCAGATCCTTCAGAGTGTCAAAGAGACCACTTAGCATCCCTTCAAACTTTACTTCAAGTCTCTTTCTTTTCTTTCCTCTTGTTGCTGGCATCTTCTTATACCTACAGTCCATACCATTACTTGATGAAATTCTCTTGTAAAATGTTAAGAAAGTAAGCACACATGCAAAGCCAATTAGTATACCCAAAAGAGAATTTAAAAGCAGTTTCAGAATTCCTCCACCTATACTATCAAGCCACTCCCCTATCTTAGCAAAACCTCTTCTAATGGCTCCAAATTCAGAACCTATTCCTTCCCATGTACCTAACTCTTCCAGTTCAGTTAGTTCATGTATCATGTTTGCAACATTAGTAATGTAGCTGTTTATCAATCCGGGGTGTATATGCGCAGCATTCCAGAGCATGAATGACTTTGCAAACTCCACCCTCCTTGGCGAGGACCAAATCCAGCCCAAGGTGATTTTGCATAGTCATAGCTCTCATAGCAAGCCATTCTTTATTTATAACTGTTAAGGCTCCTGCGGTGTTAAAGCAAGCTGCTCTAAAGTTGATAGCCCTCTAATCTTAACATTGTTTTATGCAATTCCGATTGGAGGTACAAGTGCTGCAAAAGTATCACTGAGGATCTGCTTGAATCTACAGTTGCTTCGCTTTATATAGCACTTGAGAGTAAAATCTATCTCGCTAGTGTGATGAATCCTAGGGAAGACTAGGGCTGCGTAACAACTACCTTACCAGTTGTGTGGTAACTGGAAATAGGCTGACTTACGACATACATAATAGATGCCTTTAATACTTACCTCTAATTTGGAAAAGGTTTTGCCTTTAACTAATAATCATGCTCACATTCGCTCCATCCCATCTTGACTGTCTCATTCCCCTCTTGCTTTCTCATTATACATGGGGATCCTTTCTTGGCAATGTCAATGCTCAATCTTGGGGGTGGTTCCTTCAAAGTCTCCTTGCCCTTTCCAATAATATTGTTGTAACTTACTCCTGTCCCTTTAATCTTGTAGAGTTCTAGGGGCACCATATGGAACTCTGTGGCACGCTAGGCAACCACTGAGCAGTTGGATTGTGGCTGGCTCAGCTGGCTGTGGTGACCTATAGTGGATGCAATAAAGAGAGTTACCTAAAGCAGGCGTGGTGTTCCTCTCTTATCACTGGCAATGAGGATGGAATCAAATCGGTCATGTGCTTTCAGGATGATATTTTAGTGTATGCCAAGGATAGACAAAGTCATGACGCGGTGCTCAGGAAAGTACTTACCCTGTTGATGGCAAGGGGGCTCACTCTTAAAAGAGACAAGTGCATATTCAGAGTTGGCACAGTCTCCTACTTAGGACACAGCATCTCAGGGGAAGGTATTAGCCCCAAATTGGAATTGGCGGAAGCTATATATCAAGCACCTGCACCATGCAACAAAGATCAAGTTAGATTGTTCTTGGGTCTTTCAGAATATTACTCAAAATTAATTTGCAACTATGTTAGCATGGTGGAGCTGATGAGACTCTTGCTTAAGAAGGGTGCAGAATTTACTTGGTCTCCTGAATGTGCACAGGCTGTTAATTACGTAAAGGAGGAAATAACCCGCATTCCAACCTTAGGACACTTTGACGTAACCAGAAAAACAATCTTGACCACGGATGCCAGCTTAAAGTGGTTTGGCACTGTACTCTCCCAGATAGTTGAAGGTGAAGAAAAAGTGATAGCTTTTGCCTCACAATCGCTCAAAGGGGCTGAAGAATGCTACTCTGTGATAGAGCGTGAGGCATTAGCCTGCATTCGGGCTATTGATCATTTAAAAAAATTTCTGTGGTTTGCCGTTCACGGTAAAGATGGATCACAGGCCTTGGGTCCAAATGTTTGCATGCAGACATACAGAGAACTCCACTCCCAGGATAAAAAGTTGAGTAGAGGGATTAATGGAGTACAATTTTGTTGTAGAGTACCTGCCGGGTAAAAGGAATATAGTATACCTGCTGATTATTTATCCAGGATGCCATTTGATAAGCAAATGATTTCTGCATCAGAACCGCTGATACTTTGGGTCAAAGAACCGGCTCTCAACAAACAGGTATGGGAGGCAGGAGTGTCCAGAGATGAAACAAGGAAATGGGTATTGGATTTTGTTGTTGGAGTTTGGCCAGTCTTAAACAATGGGCCTGAAGATGTAAGAGCATTTTGGAATGTACGAGAGGAACTGAGTATTGTCAATGAGGGACTGTTCAGGGGTTAGAGATTGGTTCCCCCTGATGATTTGCGTAGCAAGATCATTAACTTGGCCCATTAGGGCCAGCTGGGCCAGAACTTAACATAAGCCAGAGTAAGGGAGCTGTACTGGTGGCCAGGGGTGGATAAGCAAGTGGAGGAGGTGGTTAGAGATTGTATACTGTGTGCTGTTAATGACAAATCCAAGTCAGTCAGAGCAGCTCCCTTTCCCCTGTAGAGATCCCTGAGGAACCATGGTGCAAACTGGCACTAGATATTGTGGGCTTATTTTAAGTGTTGTCACTGAATGAAAGATTTGGACTGGTATTGGTGGATTATACATTCAAATGGGTATCAGCATGCTGTGTTAGCTCTATTATGACAAGAAATGTACTGGAGTTCTTGAGGGATGTCTTTGTGAAGGTATTCCCAAAACTATTGTAACAGACAACAGTGTCCAGTTCATCTCACAAGAAATGAAGGAATTTTTGGAGAATCTGTCAATCAAACACCATTGCATGGCGCTCTATGCACCCCAAGCTAATGGTTTAGTGGAAATCATGAACCGTCTGTTGAGGGCATGTGTGCAATGCTGAGGGCATGTGTGCAAACTGCGGTAGACAGTAAGTTGCCCTTGAATGGGATTCTACGTGGAAAATGATGGGCACACCGTAACACACCCAACAGCGTAACAGGGGTTTCTCCCTTCCAGAGGCTCAAAGGAAGAATGGTGGGCTCCAAATTAAACCCAGTTTGGTTAAGTGGAACCATGGGCATGGTGAATCTGTTTTCACATAGAATCAGGGAATATCAGAAGTACAAGGAGCGTTTTGACAGAAAACATGGTGTTAAATAGAATAGGTGGGCGGTAGGGGAAATGGTGTACGTAAAGACACCTGTTTGGTCTCCTAAAGGTGAGATGAAGTTCATGGGGCCCAAGCAAATTATTGAGGTCAAGAGGAACGTGGTTGTTTTGGAAGGGGGAGAGGCGTGGAGCATGTCAAGGTTATCGAAATGCAATCGGAATGGCAACCGGGATGGAACCGGTGGGAAGGATAGCCAGGAACATGGCGACAGTCATGAGTCTGGTAATAAGGGTGTTGGTTTTCTGGAGGGAAGCACAAGCTGGTCGCAAGGCACTCTTAAACCCAGGAAACCACCAGTCTATCTCAAAGACTACATTGTGCGATAGTGTTCTTGTTCCTGGGGGTTCCCCATTCCTCAGAACAACTCTGCATAGTTGTAAATGTATAGCATCTGCTGAAATTTCTATTTTATTCTTATTTCATTACTTTTTGTGTCCTTATGTCTTAAATGTTTTCTTTTAGTTGTTTAATCACTCTTCTATGTTACATTAGTTGAGAAATGTTCCTTTTTTACATTTGTTGTGTATTGCATTGCTGGGGGGGGGGGAGATCGTGTTCTTGTTACTGGGGGTTCCCCATTCCTAAGAACAACTCTGCATAGTTGTAAATGTATGGCATCTGCTGTAATTTCTATTTTTTTAATTTTTTTTTAAAATTTCTATTTTATTCTTATTCCATTACTTTTTGTGTCCTTATGTCTTAAGTGTTTTGTTTTAGTTGTTTAGTCACTCTTCTATGTTACATCAGTTGAGAAATGTTCCTTTTTTACATTTGTTGTGTATTGCTTTGCTGGGGTGGGAGATGTGTTGTAACTTACTCCTGTCCCTTTAATCTTGTAGAGTTCTGGGGGCATCATATGGAACTGTGTGGCACGCTAGGCAACCACTGAGCAGTTGGATTATGGCTGGCTCAGAAAAGGCTGTGTTATCTGTGGTGGACGCAATAAAGAGAATTACCTAAAGCAGGCGTGGTGTGTACTCTCTTAACAAATATGTTCTCCATCTGTTTTTTGTCCCTTTCTCTTCATCTATTCTTATCCTCTCACTCAAGGCCTGATTATGATGTCGGTCGGAGGCAACATCTCCACGGTTTCGGTACTGACCGACCTCGGGTCAGCGGTCCGAAACCGCAATTATGATGTGACCTCACATGGTGCGGTCTAAGACTGCCATTTCGCTATTGGAGCTTGTACGGTGGCCAGAAACCGGCCGCAGTACAAGCTCCCATAGAGAAATGGAAGTTACTGAAAAAACCTGCACTGTGTGGCAGGCATCTCACGGTGCCTGCCACACGATGCAGGGATTTACAGGGGGACACCATAGATGCCTGCTCGGCCCTCAACCAGAGGCCGCAGAAGAAGGGGGTCCTTGCTAGGGGCTGCTAAAGTTGCTTTCCGACAGCCTTTCCATGTCGGAAAGGCTGACATGGAAAGGCTGTCAGAAACCTAAATCATAATCCCGACGGCAAAAACGCGGTCCGTAAGGGATTATGGATGGTCTCCGACTAGCCGACGGGCTCCTCGAGCCTGTTGGAACCGAGTCGGGTTGACCAGCTGGTTTACACTCTGGCCGCCGACATTGTAATTTGGCGGTCGGACTGTAAATCTACCATTTCCATCGGTAAACCTCCGTCGAACGGTCAGAGGCTTACCGACCGACATTGTAATTAGGCCCTCAGTTCATCCTTCTACAAATACCCTTTCATCTCTACTAATTCTCCAGGTTACATTGTGCATGCTTTGGACTAAAGAATTTCATCATATACTCATGCTGATCCCTTGACTTGAAGGTCTTGTAAGAACAGATAACATGTTCAGTAGCCCATAGATACATATTTGCACCAGTCACACATCTTCTAATGTTTTATCATAATCAGAATAAAACAGCTTAAAAGAATTCTGTTGATAGAAGAGATTTAGGAAAACAGAGCATAAAAATGAGTACCACAGGGGTAAATGAAAGTATGCTGCCCCTTCAGCCACAAAGGCTGGAAGGTATGAACACATAGAACAATTTTCTACTTGCATAACTTTCAAATATTCAGCTAACATCTGAAAATAGAAGTTGTAACTATAAATACTCTTGTGCTGTGGAACGTGTGAAACCTTCTTTTTGTGTACTAGGTTACTGACAACAAGCCTAATTGTAATGTGTAGTATCCTAGCATCTTGTCCATGTTATATACATGCTTTCTCCACCACCTGCCCAGTCTGTAGAATGCTGCAATTATGATGCGCATGAGAATGTTGGGAGTCTGTGGGCTAATGCCTTCAGTTGGGATTGGGCTGAGCGGCATGTTGGCTGCTCCTGGTGGGGCTGTTCCACTTGATCTGCATATCTTTAAATAAACATCTTGAAAATCATCTACCCTGCGTGGACTTAAATACTACATTATTTATGGCGACGAGCTGGAGAGGACCACATGCTCTACTAAGAAACTAAAGGGAAAGAAGAAGAAAGATGAAGAGAAACCAAGAGATTACAAGATACATGAAATTCATACAGATTATATCAACTGGAATTAACTAAGTGTAACAGAAGTAAGAACGTCTTGTTTGGAGCGTAAGGCAGCAAGCCCCACCAGCGTTCATGCCAACGGACGGCCCAACCACCGTTGCCTGCCTTATAATTCTCCATTCGTGCCAACGGACGGCCCAACCACCGTTGTCTGCCTTATAATACTCCATTCGTTTTACAGCAAAGAACTGTGGATAGGAGGTGCTTCGTCACATGTGAGTGATCCAGCAACATCTTTTTCTGTGGTTCACAAACTAGGTTTACTCAGATGGAGAACCCTTTGTGCCTATCTGTCATGTTCAATGTGTTGGGAGCTGAACCTATGTGGGAAGGTACGCGGGACCACACAGGAACGGTGTGGTTCTACACAATTTCAGTGAAATGCTTTCACAGGCTACTCGTTCAAGTTATTTGCAGGAGAGACCACTTAGTAGTTTCAAGTTTGCATGTCCCACATGCCAGCTGACAAGTCTGTTAATGCAGTGATCAACAGGGTGTGCCAGCAGCCGGAGTGAACTTTTCTACCGTACTAGTCTTAACGCTTATCGATTTGACCTCTGCGTTAAGAAGTAAATCAATCTGCCGCTTTCACATGGGAAATGGTTTATGAACTTGATTGCTCTTGGCCCAGCGGAGTTGTTTTACCGCTTTGTAGGCAGTTTATTTTGGGTGGCACACAAGTCAACAGAGGTGAGACAGTTTCATTGTGTATCTGTTGGCATTCTTTCAATATTGGGCTTGTGTTGTGGCTGGATTTGACTTGAATCGCCTGGTCTCTCTGCCTGCTGCTACAGGAGGTGCCATCAGAGTGAAATTTGTACAGTTTTCTGGGCTTGTCATTTTCCTTACATTGAGGCCGCTAGGAACAACTGTTGTGCTGCGATTCAAATTTCGAAATCAGCTCGCGCACCTTACCTGGCTCGTGGTGTGGCGCGGAGCAGCTACAGATCTCCGCATGACGTCTTCCTTCTTGCCAAGCTCACAATGCTGCCTATGGACGTTTTGCAGCAGGAGCGCGCCGTGAGCCACTCGGCGTGCGTCTCCTGTGCGTGCCGCCATCTTTAGATTGGTGGCTGCAGGGTCTTCATCATAGCCATTAATGGACCGTGCTGTACCAACCACGTTTTGTCCGTTAAATAAAGTTAATTGTGTTTTGTAACACAATCGTTGCGGAGTAACCATCGTTTTCAACTCATTTCTTCTGGTTGTCAACAGTTTGTGATAGTGTACAAAGACTATCTAGGTACTTTTGTTTAAAAGTATGCTTTATAACGAAAGTTTGTGCACGTTTGGGGAGCATGGAAACACATGGCTCAAGACACTTGCTCTGCTCGTTGTTCTGCTTTTGATGCAAGACTACCTGGCCTCATAACTATGCGTTTGAGAGACATTCTTCAAGAGACAGCTCGGGTGAGGAGTCGCTCACCGGTGCCTACTTGATTTACATTATAGCTATAACCATTGCTTTGATGTCTTGCTTGTCAATGTAGCCTGTTTATGTATGGTTTCTTTGATGTAAAGAGTTTGCGTAATTTAGAGCTTAAGGATCTTAGTCATGTATCAATGTACATTTACATCAGAGTTTGCTCTAAAGTTTTCAAGCACACTCACCGTCCCTCGTTTTAGGGGCAGGATTTGGGTTAGAGTCCCATTAGCCTTAGTTTTACATGGATTTTCTCCCTACATGGGGAGCACACTCACTGTCCCTCGTTTTTTTGGGGCAGGATTTGGGTTATAGTCCCATTATCCTTAGTTTTACATGGATTTTCTCCCTACTTGGGGAGCACACTCACCTTCCCTCGTTTTAGGGGCAGGATTTGGGTTATAGTCCCATTATCCTTAGTTTTACAAGGGTTGTCTCCCTATCTCGGGTGCATACCTATTGTCCTGTTTCAGGGGCAGGAATTTGGGTTTTAGTCCCTCTTTCCTCGTTTTACTTTATTCACACTATGCTACGTTGTTAACCTTCCACAAGGTTGGGTGATGGGTTATGGTCCCATTCGCTTTACATTTCTAATCGTTCATGGGTTATAGTCCATTATGCTTGTTTAAAGTCATATACCCTTACTAGGGGGATGACTTTATGGGCCCCAGTGCCAAGGTATGTTGTCATGGGTTACAGTCCCATTTACACACGTTTAAAGTCTTATACCTTTACATGAAATGAAAGATGACTTTATGGGTCATAGTTCCAAGGTTTATTGTCATGGGTCATAGTCCCATATACATGTTTAAAGTCATTTATCTTTACAATAGGGATGACTTTATGGGTCATATTCCCAAGTGTTGATCACTCACGTGAGGGGTGTAAGATGGGTTTTTTAGCCCCATCTTTATAACATATGTTGTTTTCCTTACGTGGAAATGTTTCTATTTCTTTGGTTAACAATTTATTTTTTGAATGGCGGGAAGATGGGTAATATTGACATTTTTTGTTGTTGTATTTTTATCCATCTTTTCGTGTTTTTAAATTGTTCATACTCTCGTGATATTGTACTTTACTGTATATCCCTGAGTGTTGAACTATTTCATACATTCGTTCTTGTACTATGTCTTTCCTTCTCGCATGCCTGTCTGGCCAGTAGGTGTGTCTGTGGGGTAGTCATTAGTATTTTCAGGCTTAGTTTTCCTCCTAGTTGTTTTCTTTCGCTGTGTCCTTTCTTTTCTCTTGTTATTTATAGAAAGGAGGATGGGTAGGTTCATCTGTCTGTTTTTCTCCTTTTCTTCTTTGTCGTTCATTTCTTCGCATTGCTGTGCTGCTTATGTATTTCTCCTTTTCTTCATTCTTTATGGTTCTTCTGTGCTGCTTATGTATTTCTCCTTTTCTTCATTCTTTATGGTTCTTCCTGTCCAGTGTTCCTTCCTTTTTGCTTTCATTATGGAAGAAAGGGGATAATGTAGTATCCTAGCATCTTGTCCATGTTATATACATGCTTTCTCCACCACCTGCCCAGTCTGTAGAATGCTGCAGTTATGATGCGCATGAGAATGTTGGGAGTCTGTGGGCTAATGCCTTTAGTTGGGATTGGGCTGAGCGGCATGTTGGCTGCTCTTGGTGGGGCTGTTCCACTTGATCTGCATATCTTCAAATAAACATCTTGAAAATCATCTACCGTGCGTGGACTTAAATACTACATAATGTTCACCAGAGTATGGGGGATATCACTTCCTAGTAGATAAACATCTAACAGCTTCATAGTTTCAAAGAGTGGAAATGGAAACTGCCAAAGCTACAAGCAACAATTTGCAGCGTTGCTGTGCCATGTTAACATAAATCAGATCAAGGAAGCAGCAGAATCTCAGATTGAAGCAATGCATCCTCTAAACTTTACCCTATTGTCACTACCCAATTTCGAAAGCTAAAGGGATTTTTATTGTGCGTCAACTGAAGGCCAAAGGCGCTAGCGTCTTCTGACCGTTATTCTAACTCTCTAACCGTCCATTTGAACGTTTGTCAGCATTTGACATAGATGAGCTCTTTGTGTAACTTGTCTTGGCCTCAGGGAGGTTCGTCTGTATCAGTCAGGCAATCATCGGAATAGAAGTTGATTTTTGCAAGGCATGTTCAATACGGGCCTGAATACTTTTGATTAAACTTTCTCTCTCTTTTGGGTTGAGTGAAGTAGTCAAGTCTATGCTTTCATCCATAATGTCAGGCTGATCCATTTGCTCTGCTTCTTCTAACTCACTAACTTCCCTTATTGTCTCAGGTCTCTTTCTAGTTGTTAAGATTCTCTTCTGGGTGATTGTTGTAGTCTTTGGCCAGCCTTCCTTAGAGGAACCTCAATCCTTGGAAGTGCTTGAAAGTTAGGGTTCTATTGAAGCTGATTCACTCTCGAAGGTGGAATTTACTATGTACCATGCTACCCTCTGACTCCTGCACCCCTGGCTTTGGCAGGTTGGTTTCAGCTTTTCACAAGTTTTCACTATCTTTGTGAATGCGTATTCGCAGTCCAGTGGTCAGTATTACAGTGGTTGCTGGAATAGCATCACCTCCACCTGGTTCTTGTTCTGAATGATACATTACCGATGGAGGTTGCGACCCCTCAGACTGTTCTCCTTCTTCTTCAAGAATCTCAAAAACTTCAAACCCAGGTAGGGCTACTCGAGGAATTGGTGGATGTTGGCTCCACTTCTTCCTCTTCTCATCTTACCCTTTTGGTGTAGGAGGCATGTGTCCATTTTGGAAGGCCCGCACACTTGACAGCGGTGTTAGTGAACAGGAACTCAAGGGCCTCTCCAACACTCCTCAAGGCAGGACTTGCAAACATGTTTCTTTATGTGAACCCAATCGCCGAGGTTCAAATCATGTCCTGGGGATTCTTGGACAGCTGGAGTAGCTGCATCAACCTGGTGGGAGGTTCCAGGCTACACGGAGGCAGGTAGGTCTGTCGGTAATGTCCCGATTGCCTAACAAGTGTCCCACAGTCTGACCGGGACCCTCCATCTTGCCTAAGGAGCATTACTCTGCTTATCTCGGGGTGGAATCGTTGTCCTGAAACCACTCAGGTGCAGGCCCGTGAACATTGTATGGCCACCCTTTATTAGAAGGGAGACCTTAAGCCCCTGACAGGGGCACAAAGTTGCTATTTATTTTGGTCCTGACGAAGTGCCGCTCAATCCTTGGGCACACAAGGAACAAAACATGTTAACCACACTTTATTAGTAGCTGTCCTGGTACTTGAAGATGACACGAAAGCACCACTGTTTTTACTTAGTCCTGGTACCCTTCTCCTATAAATCTTCGTTTTTAGGATACCAGAGCCTATTTTAGTCACCACTCACTCTTCTCACTTGTTACGATCTTGTCTAGCCCTCTCACTTGCACTCATCTATACGCCGTTTTCGGATCAAAAGCTCTCCAACAAAGAGCCCCCAGGCCCGTCAGGCATTGCAGCGCCGGCCCGACGAGGAGTGCCCAATGATGAAGTATGACACCCTAACAGGTGTGTGAGGGTACCAAGATCTGACTTTCAGGTCTCCCTGCGACAGTAGTAGCAGACACCTGGTTTAACCCTTGGTGAGCACCTGGCATATGAGGAACTAACCCGACCTTGATAATTATGGAGATAGAGCGCACCACACTAACCAATCCCTTACTGTACTTGAAAACCAGGTAATCTGTGATATTTACAAGAGCAGCTGCAGGAACAGAAGGAATTTGCATGGCTCTTCTAATCATCACCTTCTGTGTAGACAATCCTCTTAATGTACAAAGGGTACTTCAAATGCTCATCAGCACTAAGGGAAGAGCGTCAGGCCATTTAACTGACATGGAGGCACAGGCCTTAGTCCGCTTAGTTTTGATTGTCCCATTCAATTTCTCTACAATGCCTGCAATGCCTGAAACCTCAGTCTATTGCTACAATGGAATTTCTGATCAATCCCTAATGTTGTACATAGCAACTGCATTACCTCTCTTTTGAAGTGAGTTCCTTGTTCCGATTCAAGGTGAACTGGCATCCCGAATTGCGGTTTCAACTCCTGCAGCAATAATTTAGTGACTTTCAGACTGTAACATCTCCGGGTGGGATATGCCTTAACACATTGTGAGACTAAAGGCACAATGAGGAGGTTATACTTCAATTGATTGCACTGGGGCATCTCCACATAATCATTCTGGAAATGGCTGAAGAGACCACCAGACTTTCCAGTGTGGCTCAAGGTCACCCTTTTGCCCACATTTTGTTTCTGCCAAACACCACAACACTGGCACAAACTTTCTCCCTTTGATTGAAATAAAGACTGGACCGATACAATTTGAAGGTGGACACCACTCCATTTCTACTCATGTGTGGGGCCATGTATGTGCTGTACCATCCTATTTATCAAAAGAGGGGGACTCTAGGAGCTATTCAAAAGGTCCGGTGACCCGTGCTCCCGAGGTTAAACTTATGCCAAAAGGGAGTCACCGTTCCTAAGTAGAGAGAAACAGGAGGGAAGTAAGAGGTACTCTCGTCGTGTGCTGCTCTAATTGTGGGGGGCAGTACCATAGCAGGCAGTATATATTCAGGGCAAATAGGCTTTCCATCACTGGACACCCAAATGTCGCTGGCATCTTTCACACATCCCATCTTTTCCCATTTGGCCTTTTCTACTGCTGGTGCAACATGTTGCAATTCTCTCAGCTCATTGAAGGTATGTACAGCGCACAGTAGCCTGTTTGAAACAGTCTCTCCCTCTGCATTACATGGTTAATCCATGTGAAAGGTGCTGGACTCAAGAGCACAAAACAGTGCAATTTCATCTTCATAACAATTGCCCCTCATGACAAAATCACTGCCACTCTTGTGTGCAGCACATTTCACTGCTGCGATTTTCTTTGGCAGTTGTAAAGCATCCAACAAATTGGAGACGTACTGTCCATTTCTAATGGGAGAACCAGCAGAGGTCATAAAACCTCGTTGCAACCACAACTGCCCACAAGTGTGCATGACTCCAAACCCATACTGTCTGTCAGTGCAAATTGTAACTCGTGAACCTTCTGATGTACAACAGGCTCTAGTAAGGGCAATAAATTTAGCTACTTGTGCAGACATTACATGGCACAGGTAGGACACCTCTACCACTCCACTACAGATCCTTTCTCTTATGAAGATCAACCTGGCTCACCAATATTTATAATATGCCTAACAAAGGGAGAATCCCTCTATACTATCTTTATGTAAATTGTGTGAGACGATCAAAATTTGTCACAACAAGTAGCACCAAATGGGTCCCCCCTCACCAGAATGCGTTCCTATACAGTTATGTTCAAATAGGTAATCATAGTTGTTTTATAGCAAAATCCCATTAGCTCACAATTATTTATGTTGCTTTTGAAACACACCACATCCCTCTGCAAGGTCCATGAGTAATTAGCCTGATCCAAGCAACGTTTTCACCAAAACATGAGCCCACTGGGATATCCACCAGCCAATACATTCCCAAAGCATTACAATTGAATAAGTAAACATCCTCTCTCTCTCTTCAAGATCAATGTGGCACACAAATATCTATATTGATCCTAATAAAGGGAGCCTCCCTCTACATTATTTGCATGTAAATTGTATGAGCCGATCGAAATTTGTCACAACAGGTGGCACCAAATTGGTCGCCCTCACCTCAATGCATTCCCACGGAGTTATGTCTGAATAAGTAATCATACTTGTTCTAAGAGAAAATCACATTGGCTCACAAATATGCATGTTGTTTTTCAAACACACCACATCCCACTACAAGGTCCATGAGGACTTATCCTGAGACAAACAACATTTCAACCAAAATGTGTGCCCACTGTGCCACTCCTCAGCAAATGCATTCAAATAGAGTTAAAGACAAATAACTAATCATCCTTTCTCCGAAGAAGATCAACTTGGCTCTCTAATTCTCATATTCACCCTAATACAGAAAGCAGACTTCTACAATACCTGGATGTAAATCATCTGAGCCTAGCAAAATGTGTCACAATAGGTGGTACCAAACTGGTTGCCCTCACATCAATGCATTGCTATGCAATTATGTTTCAATGAATAAACAAAGTTCTCTTATAGGAAAATCACATTGGCTCACAAAAAGTTATGTTGTTTTTCAAACACACTACATCCCCCTACCAGGTCAATTAGGATTTGGCCTAAGCCGAGCCAAGGAATTTTTCCACCTGGGCCCCACTTTGCCACTCTTAAGCCTATACATTCCTATGGAGTTATAGACGAATTAGTAACCATAATTTCTCTCATGAAGATAAACTTGGCTCACCAATATTCATATTCATATTGTTCCTAATAAAGAGACCATCCCTCTACACTTACACTAGTGCATGTAAATCATCTGAACTAAGCCAAATTTGTCAGAACAGGAAGCACCAAACGGGCAGTTCATGCTTCAATGAATTCCAACGCAATTAAGAACGAATATGCAATCATACTTTTCCTTTAAGAAAATCACATTGACTCACACATATTTATGTTGTTTCTCAAACACACCGCATCCGTATGCAAGGTCCAAGAGGATTTAGCCTGGGCCAAGCAACATTTCATCAACCTAAGTGCCAACGGCGCGAACCTCCTACATCTGCAGTAAATCCCTTTGATATCAGTTCATCTGAGCTCAGGGAGTTTTCATTGACATATGAGTTCTAGTATTACATTCTAGTATTACTGCTAGCATCCATTATTCTTGCGTGAATAAATACTTTCAACCTCAAAAACATAGGCTTCATAGTGTCGAAGTTCCATTTAATAGTCCATGATTTTTACTTACAATGCCTTGCTCTCACCTGCAGACTTATATGTCCGTGCTCCTTTTCTAGGTAAGTTATCAACTCTATCACCATTTGCATCCAGGTTTACTGAACTGTATTGCTTCTCAGTCCAAACCAGGAGACTAATCTCCAAAAATGAGCCTTGGCTGTATCTAAAACTATGCTAGATTTAGCTGACCCTACATTGTCAGAGAAGAATAATGCAATCCTTTACAAAAATCATTAGCTGAAATCTTCGTTATGGAGTAGTTTTCAAACACAGTTTTAGCACTTACTCATTAACCCCCAACATGCTTTGCAAAACAAAATCCTTCAAAGAACTCAATAAACGAATAAGGCCTTTGAGGCTAGCAACATCTTATAACCCTTGGTTATAAATTGCTTTGTGCATAGCAAAAAATCAGTACAACAGTAACAGTGATACCACTCAGCACAAACATAAAAGCAGGTTCCGAGGGATACATTTTTTGGCATGCATCCTCAAGCTCTAGTGGTAAGCTCTCTAGGGTCCCCCACGAGTCGCATGGGTCAAATTCTAACCCTTTATCACCAAGGACTTAGTGAAAGTGCCAACCCGAATTAGAAATCCAGTAGGACTGCAACCCATACACAATGCACTGAGCAATATTGCATAGGAAGTGTTTCCTGGTAACGATCGGTCTCATAACAGAAGTTCAGGTACACAGTGGAACTCTAAACCCTCTTTCGGGAATGAATAACACACTTGTTGGACCAGGCCCTTTTTGGTGGGGCACCCCCCGATTCTTGCATTCTGTTCTGCACCCGTTTATGTTGGCATCATGACTCTGTGCACCATTTCCCTGCTAACCAGTGGTAAAGTGCTTGTGCTTTCTCTCCAAAACATGGTACAATTGGCATCTACCTAATTGGTACATTTAATTTACATATAAGTCCCTAGTAAATGATGCTACATGCATACCGGGCCTGTAAATTAAATGCTACTAATGGGCTGAAGCACTCATTCTGCCCCCTCCCCCCACTAAAGTAGCCTTTTAAAACATGTCACAGGCTTGCTACTGCAGCCTGCAGTGCAGTTTTAAAGTGCCATTTTGACATGGCAAAATAAACCTTTTACCAGGCCTAAACCTTCCTTTTTAATATTTATACGTCATCCCTAAGGTAGGCCCTAAAGGCTCATGGGGCAGGGTGCATGTATCTCAAAAGCAGGACACGTGTAGTTACTTAAGTTTTACATGTCCTGGCAGTGAAAAACTCCTAAAATTATTTTTCACAGTTGTAAAGCCTATCTCTCCTATTGACTATCACAGGTTACCTTATTACATTTTTTTTTTTTTTAATATATATTTTATTTTTACATTTTCCAGTACATAAACAATCAAGTACAAGTCAGAAGTTCATCAGTGGGCTTACAAAGTACAAGTTGGCAGCACAACAATATATACTATTCAACAATGGGCAGGAGCATATTTGATACAGCATTAAAATCACATCATAATTAACAGAATGACAAGGTATAGTGAAATACATTAATCTTCAGTCATGGCAAGCAAATAGGATGTCAATGGACCCCAGATATCACGTGGTTTAGAGGCGTTAGGGAGTTCCTCAGCATAGCAAGTAAGCTGGTCACGGCAGTACACTAAATCCTGTAGCCACTGTTTATGTGTCGGCGCCGGTCTGCCACCCAAGCGCATAGCAACCCTGCGCTTGGCCAATAGGAGCACCACTGCCACCAGCCTCCTAACCAGAGCTCGTATAGTAGATACAAGTCCCAATAAACACATTTTCGGGGTGCACGCCACGGGTGTCTCCACCATGGTGGTCAGGCTTCGTGTGACTTGTACCCAAAATTCTGCAATTTTTGGACAGGCCCAGGCTAAATGTTGAAAATCTGCCTGAGGGGCATGACACCTGCCACAACTGGCAGAGTCCTTCAATCCATATTTATATAGTAAAGCAGGCGTATAATACACCTGGTACAGGTATTTAAAATGTATCAATTTAAGATTACCATTGGCAGTGAGCCGCTCTGTCAGTTTACAACTTTCACGCCAATCTTCTTCGGACAATGGGTCAGGGAGAATTGCATTCCATTTTGTCATTGATGCCGCTCCTGTAACTAACCCCTCTCTCTGCGAGATATGGTATAAGCGGGTGATGAGGCGTGACTTCGTTTGAGTAGTGTATATGCGTTGCAATGCATCCAGTGTCATCGGTGCCCTCGGAAATTGTGGGTACAATGTACTTATCGCGGCCCGCAGTCTAACGTAGATAAAGACACTCATGGCAGCATTGCCTCCCTCCCCTATAAACGCTTCAGCGCGTATAAAGTCCCCATCTGGAAACACATCCCCCATCGTGCGCACCCCTCTCTCCTGAAGAACTTGAAGCGCACCTTTTTCATCAGATACAGAAATGGAAGAGTGATGCAAAAGCGGCATGTCCGGCGCATAGAGCGGTAATTTCTGTGCTCGCTTCCCGAGTTCCTGCCATGCACCGACAGTGCATTGCACCGTATCTATTTCGCCCTTCTCAAAGACCGAATGCGTGTTCACAATCATGGCCTTGAGCGGTATAGGATGTACAGCGCCCTCTTCCACCGCCACATGTGGAATATAAGCCGGTGCTTGTAGCCAATAGTAGGCATAGTGGGCCTGGGCACATAGATAATACAGCTGCAGATCCGGAGCTGCAAAGCCGCCCATATCATATGGAAGGGTTAGGACTTCCCACTTCACTCGAGGCATTTTCCCCCCCATGCGAGTGTGATCAACAATGAACGGAGTGTATCAAAGAAAGTCTGCTTGAGACGGATGGGGATATTAATAAATAAGTACAAAAACCAAGGAAGTACAATCATTTTAATCAGTGCTATCCGGTCAGCCAGTGATAGCGGCAATTTAATCCACCTAGCGACCTGCTCTTCAAGTCTCACAATCGCTCTACCATAGTTTGATTGAACAACTACCTGTGGATCCCTATGGATCCAGACTCCCAAATACTTTACTTCATCTACGCACCATTCCAAGGGATATTCAATCTCCATACGCTTCGTGCTGTCCGTCGAAGGCATAATTATGGATTTGGCCCAGTTTAACCCTAGCCCTGCATGCCATTCAAACCGGACATATTCCCTGATAAGGGGTGCTAAATGCGTCTCCGGATCACGAACATAGAGCACCATGTCATCCGCATACATGGATACTGCCAGCAGACGTTGATAAAAGCTCAATGCAGCACATGCATAATGCTGGCGTAGGATACACGCCAGGGGCTCAAGAACCACCGCAAAAAGTAGAGGCGATAGCGGGCATCCTTGTCGCATACCACGCTGTATCGACAACGTGGTGGACGTATGCCCATTCAGCCGCACTCGCGCTATAGGATCCGTGTATAATAACCGGATCCAGTTCGGCAAAATAAAGGGACACCCATGCGATGTAAAACGGTGAATAAGTAGGTCCAGGAAATCGAATCAAAAGCCTTGGCGGCATCTAATAGGACCGCCACCGCAGGCAATGTTGGTTCTAGCACATGCAACGTGGCAAACAGTGTGCGTAAATTGTGGGATGTCGAGCGTGCAGGCATAAACCCAGATTGGTCTGGCAGAACCATAATAGGTAATAACAATCGCAGACGGGTAGCCAACACTTTTGCTAGAATTTTAACATCAGTGTTCATAAGCGATAAAGGCCGATACGAATCACAACTGTCTGGCGCCTTACCAGGTTTCAGGAGCGCTATAATTAGTGCTTCTCGCATGGTGACTGGCAGACATTTTTGCTCATATGCTTTGAGATATAGCTCATGCAAGCACAGTGCCAAGAGGTCGATATACTCTTTATAAAACTCAGCTGGCAAACTATCTGTTCCCGTAGCCTTTCCGTTCGGTAGCTCTTTAATAGCATCCCGTATTTTATCAAGCGTGAGTTGATGCATTAAAAAATCTTGCTGCCCTCGTGAAAGCCAGACCAGCGCAATATCTTCTAAGTAGCGCACAATATCAGCTTCCTCCGCTGTCTTACGAGTTGTATACATGGCCTGATAGTATCGTACAAACATGTCAAGGATCCCTGCCGTGTCATAGTGTATAGTGCCTTCATCGTCTACAATCTTAGCTATATGTGTTCTACCCCAGGGCTCTGCAATTTTGTGGGCTAATGCTCTTCCTGGTCTGCCCCCTTCTCCATAATATCTTGCCGTCCAGCGGCGGGACAAATGTCGCACCTCTTGATCAGCTGTATCATTGTACTCTGTGACCTTACTCCTAATAGTAGCTAGAGTAGCGGGATCCGCCCCAACCTCATATTCACGTTCTAAACGACCCAGTTCCTGTTCCAGTGTTCTCATAGTGCCACGCAAAGATCGAAGAACCCCAGCTTGCAAACCTATGCAGGCGCCCCATATGGTCACCTTAAAGGCTTCCCATAGGGTTCCCATACTATCTACGGATCCCCTATTATGTTCAAAATAATCAATTATAGCTTCTCTCACACCTTCACAGAAAACCGGATCTAGCAGGGAGGAGGATTGTAGTCGCCATTGAAATTGTGTAGGCATGTGCGTGGGTATGTTCATATTGAGCAGGACAGGGGAATGATCTGAGAGTGTCTTGGGCAGGTGGCGAATATCAATGACCCACGAATGCACATCAGCTGTCGCTAACCAAAACTCAAGACGTGACCAGGAATGATGCACATATGAGTGGCATGTGCCTTCCTTTAGTCAAGGATTGCGCAGCCGCCACATATCCAATAGCCCCAAGTCTCTCATGCCATTAGTGACAGAGAGCGCTGCCTTTTTGGGCGCCACTTCAGCTGAGGTCATGCGGTCCTCCCCCGGCACCAGCACTACGTTAAAATCCCCCCCGCAAACAATAGCAGATGGAGCCAATTTATGTATTTTACCCCACAATGCCTCAAAAAACCCCGGGTCGTCTATATTAGGCCCATAGAGGTTTACAATTGTCACACGTGTGGCACATAGAACGCCCTGCACCAGGATATATCTCCCCATATCATCTTTATCAACATGCAAAATTTCAAAGAGGATGCCCTTCTTGATCAGGATCATAACACCCCTCGCATAGGAGGAGTAAGTAGATGCTATCCGCACACCCGCCCATCTAGAGGCCACTGCCTCCGCTGCATGCACCGTGAGATGGGTTTCCTGCAACAGTGCTATGTGCACATTGTGACGGTCTAAGTATGCCAAGACCTGCCTCGTCTTTTTAGGATTATTCAGGCCTCTAACATTCCATGTCAACCATGATGCAGTAGCGTTCTTAATTTCCACCATCTCACATAGTATCTAATGCATCAGCCCGCCATTGTATATAGCCCGATCTTGTACATGCCATTGACAATTCAAACGATGTGCCCAACTCATTAGCATTCGTGTATAGTTCCCCAACAGTTCCCCCCTCCCACTTCAGCATCCCAATTATGCTAAGGAACCCCCAGCAAACAGTAATCGCACAATCATGTCGCAACATGACATAGAACAGCAAAATAAAAGAAAAAGAAATACAGCGCATCAAATTACGCCCAAAAAACAGAGATCAAAGTGGGGTACTCCCTACAGGGGGCTCACCAGTAGCCACCAACCCCCGAGATAAAACCAGGGGGGGACAAGGTATGTATATAAAAACCTACCCCCATCCAGGTACAACCACCGGAGGCATCGCATAGAAATAACATTACATTTGCAACCCAACATTATGCATTAGCAAAGCATTGATCATGCCAGGACATCAAAGTTCAGAACAGCAGAGAAAAAACATTTGGCGTTTAAAAAGGATAAGATCAAAGGCGATCAACATTTCAAACTTTGACATAGCAATCAGTCATTTTGACGAATCAATCTCCATACGTGCATCCTATTAGAATGAACTACAACTGCACTACACTCGTAATAAAGAGCTCACACGGTCAGTCCTCAGTGTCTGCATCATCATCGGCCGCTCGCTTTGTCTCCTGCCTCTCAATGTGTCGTGCATATTGCATAGCATCCTTCGGTGTCGCGAAGATCTTGGCCTTTCCCTTGTAGTGAATACGAAGACGCGCAGGGACAACATGGCATATTGGATCTTCATAGACTGCAGCTTCTTTTTCACCGGATGGAATTCCCAACGCGCCTGCTGCACTGATGCGGTAAAATCAGGAAACAGGGCGAGTTGCATGCCTTGATACGAAATGGTGCCTTTTTCCCGGGCCAGTCGCAGCGCCACATCCCGGTCACGATAATTGAGTAACCGGGCAATGATGGGACGCGGTGGCGCTCCAGGCACCGGTTTGGGCGCCAAGGACCTGTGCGCACGCTCCACCACCATCATGGCCGAGAAGTGCTCCGCACCAAGCGTATCCTTCAGTAAGGTCTCAACATATAGTTCCATGGGGCCTGTATTCGTTGACTCGGATACCCCAGTAATCCGTAAGTTGTTACGGCACGATCTGTCCTCGAGATCTTCATTCTTAGCCTGGATTACTGCTAAAAGTTTCTCCATACTGGTGCATGTCGCACTGACCACCTCCACCCGGTCCTCAGTAGTAGAGATACGCTGTTCTGCCTCAGAAATACGGGACCCATGTTTATCAAGCTTGGCCGACATGCTGTCCATGCGCAAGTTGAGATTATCAATTTTACTGTCGATCGCCTGCAGACTTTGTTGCATAGTGAGCATCATCCACTCCAACCGACTGCTAGCACCCGCACCCAACTCCAGTTCAGTGTCCAACGTCGCGGGAGCCTGCGATTTCGTGAGGCGTCGAGTTTCAAAATTGAGCTTTGCCTGCTGCTTATCCGTTTTGCCCATGCTTGCTCCAGGACGTAAGTGTCACCCAAGGGGCTCAAAAGATGCCCAGCCTGCAAGCAGCCGCAGCAGTGCAATGTCGCAACCCTCCACAGTCGGGAGATCAAGGCAGTTCGTGTGTAAATCAGCACCCACCAATCCTGTATACTGTAGGAGACACAGCCCCACTGCTCCAGAACATGGACAGGCAGTCAGCCGGACCCCACTACAAAGCAGAAACAGTTCACTGTTGTAGCGCCTCACCCTGATCACAGGCCGATGCCCCCCACGCACCCCAGACAGCAGCTGAATGCTCACAAAGGCTGTAGGACAGCAGGGAAGGACAAGTAGGCCTCAGAGGCGCTCAGCAGGAAGATGGCCACATCCAGTAAGCAGGAGCAATCAGGAGGGCAGCACCATCGTCAGGTCATGGGCATCTGAGGCAGGGGGAAGCCCAAAAACGCAAAGGCAGCAGAGGCGTCCCACAACACACAATGGCTCAGCCAGACATCTATAACAGAGGCACCATCACTGTGCGATCCCGCATCTCAAGGAGACGCCAGGCACATAGCGGGAATTTAGCGGCCGCCAACTCTCCTCACAGCACGTCCCCTGAACTCAAGGCGCGATATGCTGGCGTAGTACGCGCCGTAACAAAGCCCAGCAAGCGAGAAATTGTCCAGCGGCACGTTTAATAAGGGCCCGCTCTCCGCCACTCCTCAGCGCTCCCGCAACTGCTCACAGCGCGGCCGCGCCACCCAGACAGTCACCGCGGGCACACGCCCGGGGCCGGCCGTATCGCACCACGCGGCGCCCCGGGGATAGCAAGCCAGCTCAGCGGAGCGTATGCAGCCCAGCAGCAGCGCTTACCGCTTTGAGAACAAGGAATGCAGCCGCACAGTGCAGTCTGGTTCAGGCACACAGGCAATCGGAGACAGGGCACAGCAAGCCCTCACAGCTCAGCCTCCTCACCGAGCACCCGCGGGGGCTGCCATTTTGTAGAGAGAAACGTTTTCCACCTCAAACTCCGCAGAGCAGTTGTAAAACTCCACGCCGACGCAGCAAAGTATTCCACGTGTGTAGTGCAGCTCAAAGAATATCTTAATTCCACTGGATGGTGTCAGTTTCTGCAGGATTTTAGCCGGATGGTGACCTTGACCGGCAGAGCTGCACTAAGGTGCGGCCATCTTGCGTCGGGCTCTCTAGCGCCCCCCACCTTACTGCATTTAATAAGAGCTAACTTTGGATAGAGAGCAGATAGATTTATGCTGTTTATACAATCAATCAATCAACCAGGGTGTTTTAAGCGCACTACTCACCCGTGAGGGTCTCAAGGCGCTGGGGAGGTGGGGGGGGTGGTACGCAGCTCCGTTCAGTCGAAGAGCCAGGTCTTGAGTGTCTTCCTGAAGATGTTCAGGGTGGGGGCGTGTCTGATGTAGATCGGGAGTTCGTTCTAGGTCTTGGCCGCGATGTAGGAGAACACTCTTTCACCCGTTCTGGCTCTGCGGATGCGCGGGGTTTTCGGCAAGGGCGAGGTAGGTGGATCGGAGGTTTCTCTTGGGTACGTGGAAGGAGATTCTCTCATTGAGGTATTGGGGGCCGGTGTCGTGGAGGCCTTTGTAGTCGTGGGTGAGTATCTTGAAGGTTACTCTCTTCTCGACAGGGAGCCAGTGGAGGTCTCGCAGGTGTTGGGTGATGTGCTCTTGTCGAGGGATGCCGAGGACGAGTCTAGCTGTGGTGTTTTGCATGTTCTGGAGTTTGCGGAGCAGAGACTTGTTGATCCCGGCGTAGAGGGCATTTCCGTAGTCCAGTCTGCTGGTTATGAGTGCGTGGGTGACGGTCTTCCTTGATTCGGGGGGGATCCATTTGAAGGTCTTTCGGAGGATGCGGAGGATGTTGAAACAGCTGGAGTTGACGGTGTTGACCTGTTGGGTCATGGAGAGAGGGGAGCCGAGTATGATGCTGAGGTTTCGGGTGTGGTCCGTGAGGGTGGGAGGGCTGCCGAGGGCAGTGGGCTACCAGGTGTTGTCCCATGCAGAGGGGTAGGGTCCGAGGACGAGGACCTCTGTCTTCTCCGAGTTGAGCTTCAGGCAGTTGTTGCTCATCCAGGATGCGACGTCCTTCATTCCTTCCTGGAAGTTGAGTCTGGTGGTGGTGGGGTTCTTGGTGAGGGAGAGGATGAGCTAGGTGTCATCGGTGTAGGATACTATGGTGAGTCCGTGCTGTCTGACGATGGCGGCGAGGGGGGCCATGTAGATGTTGAAGAGCGTGGGGCTGAGCGACGATCCTTGTGGTACGCCGCAGTTGATTTCTGTGGGCTCGGAGAGGAAGGGAGGCAGTCTGATTATTTGGGTTCTGCCGGTGAGGAAGGAGCGGATCCAGTCAAGGGCGGTTCCCTGTATGCTGGTGTCGTGGAGTCTGTCGGCGATCGGGTGGTGGGAGACGGTATTGAACGCTGCCGAGAGGTCGAGTAGGATCAGGGCCGCGGTGTGTCCTTGGTCGAGGAGACTGCGGATGTCGTCTGTGGTGGCGAGGAGGGCGGTCTCAGTGCTGTGGTTGCTGCGGAATCCGGATTGGGAGGGGTCGAGGATGGCGTTTTCTTCGATGAATATTGTTAGTTGGGCGTTGACGGTCTTCTCGGTTACTTTGGCCCCGAAGGGAAGGAGGGAGATGAGTCGGAAGTTTTTGAGGTCTGTGGGATCTGCTGAGGGTTTCTTGAGCAGGGGTCTGACTTCTGCGCGTTTCCAGTCGTCGCGAAAGATGCCGGTCTTGAAGGTGGCGTTGATGGTGCGTCGTAGTTCCGGAGCGATGGCGGCTCTGTGGAAGATATGCGGGGGACAGGGATCCGTGGGGGCTCCTGAGTGGATGCCTTTCATGGTCGAAGTGGTTACTTTGGTGGTGACTGGGGTCCAGGAGGAGATGGTGGGCTGGCTGGTGTTGCTGGAGTAGAAGGTGGTTTCGGAGTCAGGAGTCTGGTCGTTGAAGTTGTCGTAGAGGCCCTTGATTTTCCGATGGAAGTAGGATCCGAGTTTGTTGCAGAGGTCCTGGGATGGGGTGATGTCCGTGGTTTCGCTGGGGGCGTTTGGTGAAATCCTGGATGATGCTGAAGAGTTCCTAGGAGTTGCTGGAGTTGGCGAGGATCTTGTTCTGGATGAAGGTTCTTTTGGTGGATCTGATGCGTTGGTGGTATTCCGTCATGGTGTTCTTGTAGTTGGTGCGATCTCCCGGCGTTTTGCTGTTTCTCCAGTTATTCTCGAGACGTCTGCAGGTGCGCCTGGATTCTTGGAGATCGGTGGTGAACCAGATGGCCTTCCTGGGGCACTGCCTGTCGGGGTTACGTAGGGGTGGGAGCTCGTCTGCGCAGTTGGAGATCCATCTGTGGAGTTCTTTGGCTGCGTGGTTGGCGTTGGTCGAGGTGGTGGGGGCATTGCGGTTGAGGGTGGAGTTGAGCTGCTCCTCAGTGACTTTGCTCCAGTTTCTTTGAGGAGGGCGGGGTGCAGGTTCGGGCGGCGTGGGTTTGTTGACGAGGTAGTGTACGCAGTGGTGGTTTGTCCATGGGGATTGTGTAGTGTGGCTGATGGGGTCGAGGGTGTGTCCTGCCTTG
Organism: Calotriton arnoldi; assembly: GCA_963921515.1. NCBI lineage: Eukaryota > Metazoa > Chordata > Amphibia > Caudata > Salamandridae > Calotriton > Calotriton arnoldi. Next base: position 129,141 of record CAWUFW010000313.1, on the reverse strand, counting down.
TGGGTAGGCATGGTGACAAGCTGTTTCAGTCCGATGTTGGCGAGATTGTCCAGGAGGGTGGTGAAGTTGGGGTCGCAGGGGTTGTCAAGGTGGAAGTTCAGGTCTCCGATGAGTATGTAGTCCATGGAGGCGAATGCATGGGGTGCGATGAGGTTAGTGATGATATTAGTGAACGGAGCACGAGGTCTGGGGGGTCTGTAGGCGAGGGTGCCGCATAGAGTGGTTCTAAGGCTGGTCTGGACCTGGAAGTGAAGGTGTTCGGTGGTGGAGAAGGAGTCACTTGTGGTGGAGGTGGCGAGTCGGAGGGAGCTTTTGTGTGCGATGGCGAGTCCTCCTCCTGGGAGGTTAGGGCAGTCCTTTATCTGGATCTTGTATCCGGCAGGGATGGCGGTGGCGATGTCAGGGGCGGAGGAGGCGTTTGTCCAGGTTTCTGTAAAGAAGGCAACGTCTGGCGAGAGGGTGTCGAGGAGGTCCACGATCTCTACGGCGTGATTGTGCAGGGAGCACACGTTGAGGAGGATGCACTGCAGGGCTTCGGTGGTGTTGGTGTTCGATGTGGGTGCAGCGGCCGTGGTGGTGCGGAGGGTGGTGAGGGTTCGGCGGCGGTGGAGGCAGGAGAACTGGCCATGGGTGGTGCTCGGTGTGGAGAGCTGGCAGTTGTTGTTTCTTCCGGGGTTGAGTGCGTGGAGGGCGGCAGAGTCATAGTGGTGGGAAGTCAGAGAGGCAGGGTCTCTGGCGCTGGTCGCAGTCGGGTCGCGGATGGGCACAGACGGGCTTGCCTTTGGCACGCCAGCAGCGCGCCCACTGCGAGCGTCCGCTGCGCGGCCGTGCAGCAGCTGCCATTAAATAGGGGAGGGAGGCGCAGCTGGGAGGCGGGAATCGGCAGGGGGAGGGGCTGCGGGGGCAGCAGCGGTGGCGGGAAAGGGAGTGGGAAAACAGAATAGAAGAAAGAAGAGACTAGGTACAGGGTGCAACAAAAAAGGCAAAAACGGGCAGAACACAATTAAGGTACAACAGGGCAATGATACAGGCAAAAAACAAGCAGAACACAATTCAGGCACAACACAGGGCTCGAACCCCTACCTCTACCGATCACTGCACAGGGCAGCGGCACAGCAGCGGAGCTGCAGAGGGAGAGAGACGGACTCTGGTCAGGAGGTCAGAGGTCCTGCTCCTATACTAAAATGAATTGTAATTTAAAATTTTCGTTAGCGATAAACTCAGATTTTAAGTGTCAATTCTGAAAATGGTACTTTTAGAAAGTTGCCATTTTCTTGTCTGAACCATTTGTGCATTCTGCTAGTGTCCTGGGTCACATGACTGTTAATGGCTCTGCAGTTGGGGGTTTGTGTATTGCTTCCAAGCCGTAACACAAAGAGGGCGTAGGTGTGGACCAAATGGACCATCCTGGAGAGATGACTGTGGAGGGGCTGTACTCAGTTCCACTTACACTTCAAAGGGCTTTGACTCCTGCAAGCAAAGGAATGTAATACGAGGTCTGCTCCACCTCTTGTCACCTTCTTTCCCCCAGACAGTTTGGACCCTTGACAGCGGAAGGGAAACAATATCCAGAGCCGTATGTGGGGATAGGACAGGGAGTCCCCCACAAAAAGGCTGCTCCAGGCATAAATATTTGACCTTGTGTGCAGTCCATTTCACTACTGCCATTTTCTTTGGCAGTTGTAAAGCATCCAACAAATTGGAGATGTACTGTCCATTTCTAATGGGAGAACAAGCAGAGGTCATGAAACCTCGTTGCAACCACAACTGCCCAAAATCGTGCATGACTCCAAACCCATACTGTCTGTCAGTGTAAATTGTAACTCATGAACATTCTGATGCACTGCAGGCGCTAGAAAGGGCAATCAATTCAGCTACTCGTGCAGACATTAAATGGCACAGGTAGGACACTTCTACCACTCCACTTAGTATGCAGACAGCATAGGCAGCTCTTAAAATACCCTATCGGTCTCTCAGACAAGACCCACCAACAAAAAGGAAATGTGCATGTTTGGTAAGATGTACATCCAGTATGTCAGGTCTCGGTTTTGTGCCAACTCGGTAAGCTAACACAGTCATGGTCAAAATCACTCTTATCCTCTCCCTCTAGGGTTGGCAAAAGAGAAGCTGGGTTTAGTGTGCTACATCTCCTGATGAAACATTTTTGGCTGCCAAAATGATTCTCTCATAGGAGGTTAAGCAGCTGTTGGCCAAATGTTGCATGCAGGTGCAGGTCATGAGAATACTACTCAAGTGAGGGACCATAACAATCAGTGGATAACCCATTCCTATCCCTTTGTGGTGATGAATGCTAAGGCTCACTGCTGCAACCACTTTGAGACAACCAGGCAACACTGCTGCCACCGGTTCAAGAGTAGCTGAGAAGCATCCAATGGGGCGCTCCATGGGCTTGTGTTAGTACAGACAATGCCCACCCATCTCTTTCATGGCAAAATAGTACAAATTCTTTAGTATAGTCTAGCATTCCAAGAGCGGGTGTGATGCAAAGTAAATTTTTGAGCTCCCAGAATGTTTCCATGCTTTTGTTAACCTTTGGTACCAGGTCACTGACATCAGTGTGCGTCAACCTTAGTAAAGTCTTCGTCACAAAGGATAAGTTTGGGATCCATTCTCAGCAGTAACCAACCATGCCCAGGAACATTCACACCTCTCTGTGTGGTTGGATATTTAGCTTTAAGGACTCTCTCTATGTGTTTGTGGGACACTCACCTCACTCCCTACTCTATCTGATGTCCTAGATACATGACCTTTCTTCTGACAGTACTGTAATTCTCAGGTAAAACCTTATGCTCATTCCCAGCCAGGTGGTTGAGCAGAGTAATTGTGTCCTATATGCAAGATTCCTGGGTCATCGATGCAATCAAAAGAGATAGATGTATTGAATCAGGGTCAAACTACATGGTAGCTGCAGAGATTCTACATTTTTCTTGAATATCTGATTGAAGTATGATGGGCTTTTGGTATACCCCGCGGAACACAACACCACACAAGAGTCTTCTCCTGGAATCGGAACATGAAGAGCTACTGTCTCTCTCTCATGTAAGGGAACCGAGAAGAAGGCTTGAAAGAGGTCAATGACTGTGAACCACTCAGCCTCTGGGAGAATTTGGAACAATATCACAGCAGGGTTTGGTACCACAGGATAGCATGGAACGAAAATTTGGTTAATTTTTTTAGAGATCCTGAACTATCCTCCACTTTTTGTTTGCTTTTTGTAAGGCCATGATAGGTGATTAACATGGACTCCCAATAACTTATTTCAGACTGGACTGTTCTATCATGTTCTCAATGACAGAAGTGATTCCTGCAATGGCCTCTTTTTGAAGGACGGGTTGGAGCAAAAATGGCATTGGGTCGAAGGGTGATCCTTAGGGGTTTGGCACCTTAGATCAATCCAATGCCTCTCACTGTGAAGTCCCAACCATCCTATCTAACTGTCTCCCTCAAATAGAATGGCAGGTCCTCCTAAGTGATGACCGGAATCTGACAAGATTCCGGCGTTTGTAGCTTGAACTATGCATCGGCTGCTTGGGTCTCAATCCTGCGCACAATAAATGATGCAGCTGAGGTTGCAAAGAAGATCCCTTTCTAGCAAGTTAACGGACTTGATTTACACACTATGAACTGGTGTTGTTCCTTGACGTCTCCCATTTTCACTGGGACAGGGGCAGTGATTTGGTTGGTGCTCTATTGATTAGTGATACCTACAACTTGGACTTCTTTTCCAGAGAGGGGTAGGTCAGGAACCTCAAATGTTCTAGCAGTTGAGCGAGTGGCTTCTGTTTCTATTGGGAAAGATATTGGATGTCCGTAAACCTCTCCATCCACATACGGTCCACTCTGGTCCACTTCCAGGACTTCGCCAAGTACGCACTCCTCCTCTCACCTCAGGCACTGTCACTGATCAAAATTGGTGGAAGTCTCAAACATCATTTGAACTGGGCTGTTTTGGCACATCATCAGATTGTGGGGTATTCTTTTATGCTGTTGGGGAGGTTGAAACCTCCCTACATCTGCATTGGGCTAGAGGAATTCTGTGACATGCCAGACTTTAGGATCATTGGGGTTAACAGAGGGGGTCTAGATATTGCAGAAGCTCTCCCTGCACGGCAAGATTCACATCTTGAGTATCAATCACAGCTTGGTCTGGGTTATAATGGCACTCCCGCTTTCAATGCCCTACCTTGTTGCAAATGTGACACGGAGAAACCTTCTTTAGGGCACTTATGCTTTACCTCTTACCTTGATTGCTTCCCATTTCAAGGCATTCCCTCCGTATGTCATGGAGACTCCCTGTATTGTCATTCCACATCTAGGATCCACTTTGGAGCCTTGAAGAGGAACTTGAAATCCTGTCCTCCCCTCCTCCCCCTCCCAGGTTTAGGCTATCATATGCCTTTCTTTAAGCCCTTTTTGCTTGTCTTCCAACATGTCACTACAATATTTTGCATACTGCAGGATCTCATCAGTTGGTTTACTCTGCCAAAATAGGGCACCTTGGATAATCTGGTTACTGATTTCAAGTCTAAGCCCCTGCAACAAAGAGGCAAGGAACCCTTCCATGTTGTCTCTGAGCAGATCATTCATTCCGCTGTGCTCCCTGCACATCTGCATTAAACTCTCAAAATAAGTGTGTACAAACTCTTTAGGCTCTTGAGAGGTTCAGAAAATCTTAGGCCAATTCATTTCACTTTGGGAGACCTTTGTCTTTCGGTATTTTATGACTTCGTAATATTTCGTTTTTACTATGGGTGAAGGTGCATTCATCCCAGATACCCCTGGGTATTCTTATGTCGGCCAATCAACTGTCCTCTTACATTCTGCCCAAAGTCCTTTACGACTGCCACCTCAAACAACATGTCCAAATCTTCCCACAAGACCTTTGAAATGGTCACAATCTATTCCATCTGGGTATACAACTTGTCGGGATTCTCTCCAAGTTTGGGAAGAGAGTATGAAAAAATGGAAAAGATCGGATCGTGACCACGGAGCATGTAGGTATGCTCTTCCCTGTACTTCTCTTAAAGGGTACTCCTCTACTGTCCCTCCTGTGGCTCCTCACTCATTTTCCCTAGCACTCTCTTTCATTTAACCTTGACCTTCTCCTTCCTGGATCACAATTCCCTGATTTTTTCAGTCTTGCTCCACTCCCTAATGTTCTCAGTCAATTCCCTTATCTAAGTCCTTAATCCTCTCAACTTCAATAATTTTAATTCCTTCTCACCTATCATCCTCCTAAAGTCCTTCCGTGACTTAGTTCTCTGGGTTATGTCAATTCCACATTCATCTGCCACTTTGTCCACACTCGCATGCACCTCTCTCCGCAAGCTCATTGCTTCCTTGCTCATGTATTGCACCTTGTTCTCATTGTAATGTCCTAGAAAGTCCATTTCTACATTTCCCTTAACAATTTACTCAAATTTGGTTTTTAGCAGGGTGACGTTAAGTCACTGTGGGGCTTTCCCAGTGCTTGGTGAGTTAACTGGTAAGGCTGCAATAGTTATCTGACTATCCTGTCACAGTACTAGCCAAATTCTCTCCATGCCGGAGTCCTATTGCCAAAACTCCAGGTTTTGTTACAGGGTCCTGGGGTACACTTGGGATAGGGTGACTCAGTAGAGTCCTAACAAGTGGGGAAGCAATTACGGTACCTGACAAGGGCAGTGTGTTTGCTGCTAGCTGCACGGAGATCTGAACAGGAGATGAGACAGTAGTCTATGGAGCTTGGAGGTGCACGAGCTTCTAAAGGGGATCCTGCAACTGTCCCAGTTTTGGTTACAGCCTGGGCTGTGGCACTCAGTGTAGTGGTTGCCGCATTATATTGGGGTGGTCTTATGCTGAGGAGCTCGTCTATAAAGATGTTCTTCTTCCCATTCTCTATTTCTATCTCTTTTTTAGGTTTCTACTTCTCTATCTTCACTTTCTATCAAGGGATAGGCTCCAATGGTCTCAATGACTTCCTCCCTCCATTTTCTCTGCCTTTACTCATTCTGCATGCTTCTCCATGAATGAGCCCTACGGTGGATATTAAATTATTTTTTCTTCCTTTTCTTCTTGCTCATCATTTGCCCTCAAAGATTTAAGGCTTCAAATTGTGTGGGCCTAGGCTGAGGTTTTAAGTCGTACATTTGTCTCCTCAAATTCTTTACCCTATGGATATGGAAAGTCCTGCTCAGTAGAAACCGCAATTCTCCATCTTTGGATGTGTATTCATGCCTTTGGCTAAGCTACATGTACATGGTAACCCTTCTTGAAGAAACTTCTCTTTATTTACATCTTTCTCCTTTTTGAACCAGGGATTTCCCATACTGGTAAGTTCTCAATCACTCTTTGTTGAAATATCTCATTCTCTCCATGCTAATGGGCTCATAATCTGCATGTCTCTGTCAAAGGTCACCTTATCGGAGTGAGGCTACGGCGTCCACCAGCCAGTCCCTGCATGACACCCTGATGACGCAACTCCCAACTACTGTCAGAACTTCCTGAACCACGTCTCACTAAAATTATTTATTTGTCTGCTTCGACTGAAAAGAAATTTTTACAATGACAGGAATACTACCTATTTCCACACAACTGTAGACTTTCGACCTGCAGAGGTCACTGTACTCAGCGTGCTCACTCCCATGCACCAAGGAATGAACCGCTACCAAGTTCAATTAGCTCAACCGCAAAAGAGAAAGTTATGTCCCGATCTTGGTGTAACTGATAGTGCCTCACAGTACACCTCACCTTAGCAGACCATGTTTCGGTTGAAATGTTGCTTAGCTCAGACTAAATTCTCAAGGACCTTGTAGGGGGATATGGTGTGTTTGAAAACCAGCATAAATATTTGTGAAATAAGAGACACCTCACCTTAGCAGACAAGTTTAACAGTTCAAAACTGTAACTTGAGGTATCTCTCTTCAGTCCTATCCCAAATGCATAACAACTGGTGCATCTGTCAAAAATCAAAGAATATCATCAAAGGTACAATTACTATCGCACCCACTGATTCAAAAGATAAGGCCGCAGAATAGTTATTCGCAAAATAGCAATACTCATGGACCTTGTAGAGGGATGTGGTGTGTTTCAAAAGCAACATAAATAATTGTGAGTCAATGTGATTTTACTATAAAACAACTATGATTACCTATTCGAAAGTAACTGTATAGGAACGCATTCTGGTGAGGGGCGATCCATTTGGTGCTACTTGTTTGGTGACAAATTTTCATTGGCTCACACAATTTACGTAAAGATATTATAGAGGGATTCTCCCTTTATTAGGCACAATATAAATATTGGTGAGCCAAGTTGATCTTCATAAGAGAAAGGATTGTTATTTATTTGCTCGTAACTCTATAGGAATGCATTGGCTGGTAGGCGGCACAGTGGGCCCATGTTTCGGTTTAAATGTTGCTTAGCTCAGACTAAAGTCTCAAGGACCTTGTAGGGGGATATGGTGTGTTTGAAAATCAGCGTAAAATATTTGTGAAATAAGAGACATAACTGCATAGAGTACATTGAGGTGGGGCTACCAGTTTGGTACCACCTGTTGTGGCAAATTTTGCTTGGCCCAGACAATGTACATATATGGGTAGTGTAGAGGAATGCTCCCTTTATTAGGATCAATAACAATGTTGGTGAGCCAAGTTTATCTTCTTGAGATAAAAGATGTATACTTATTTGTCTATAACATTGTGTGAGCGGTTTTCCTTTGCTCACTTTAAATACATTAGAAACCGAGCTTACGCTAACATTAACTGTGTTTACACTGTCCTCCATCTTGATTTGATGTCATAATACACAACGTGATGACTACTACTGTTGTTTCCCTGTCCTAAATAAAGGATTGCAAGCTTTACACTAGAAACTGAGAGTGTTCCTAGAGACTTCTCCCCACGCAGTACCTAACCAAGGACATCACAACAGTTTCAGGTTATCATTGTACAATGTATCTACTAGTATGCTTGAATAAACTGTGAGAACAACTAAATCCAATGTAATACTACCTTGAGAGAATCATCAAATGTATTCTGAAGTAAAATGTTTCTTCTTACCTGCTTTTCCTTGGTTTGAACTCTGGGAACTATGCACATGCGTAGAAATGTATGAAAGTCATTGTCTAAAGTCCTATAGAATGATGTTTTTCACTGTATCTCAGAAACCCTATTTCCTACTTTTAGAAGGCAAATCTATGCCGGATTTCGCATGGAACTTTACTGAGTCCTTTGTACTTATGATTTGTATGCCATGCTACTAAACCTTTTGATGCCATATTTCCTGTATTTCGCAACTTCATTTCTTATATAAACTTTCAAGACTTTAACCAGTGTCTGTCTTTCATATTGAGATACTTTCCGTCCTGAATAATGAACTTGTTTTAAAGGTGTTAGAGATGAGTCCAATCGGGGAGCATCAAAGTCAGTATCAGGACTTCACCACTCCTGGTCCTACCCATTGGCGTGTTATTGACATGATCATTTAAGACGGGGTTGAACGCTGATAGATCTGGTAGCAGAGGATGGTTCTGATTGAATCTGACCAGTAAATGACAAAACTAATTTCCCTTAAAACTGAATACTGTACCTTCATGGTCCAGACAGTTTCCCCCCGAGATTCAAAGTGACATAGTCCCAACCTGATGCTGGTTCTGGGAAACGAGGTGGCTGAAGAAGGATGACGTGAGTATCAACAGGGATTTGCACGCGTGCGAAGAATGAACGAGTTGTGAAGCAGTGTATGGTGGGATTTGTAGTGGGTGTATAGTGGTGAAATTCAGTGGACTTATTTTGCAAATAACTATTCTGTGGCCTTATCTTTTGAATTAGTTGGTGCGATAGTAATTGTGGTACCAAACTGGTAGCCCCACCTCAATGTACTCTATGCATTGTTATTGATCCTAATAAAGGGAGCATTCCTCTACACTACCCATATATGTACATTGTCTGGGCCAAGCAAAATGTGTCACAACAGGTGGTACCAAACTGGTAGCCCCACCTCAATGTACTCTATGCAGTTATGTCTCTTATTTCACAAATATTTTACGCTGGTTTTCAAACACACCATATCCCCTTACAAGGTCCTTGAGAATTTAGTCTGAGCTAAGCAACATTTCAACCGAAACATGGGCCCACTGTGCCGCCTACCAGCCAATGCATTCCTATAGAATTACGAGCAAAGAAATAATGATCCTTTCTCTTATGAAGATCAACCTGGCTCACCAATATTTATATTGTGCCTAATAAAGGGAGAATCCCTCTATACTATCTTTATGTAAATTGTGTGAGCCGATCAAAATTTGTCACAAGTAGCACCAAATGCGTTCCTATACAGTTACGTTAAAATAGGTAATCATAGCTGTTTTGTAGTAAAATCACATTGGCTCACAATTATTTATATTGCTTTGGAAACACACCACATCCCTCTGCAAGGTCCATGAGTAATTAGCCTGATCAAAGCAACGTTTTCACCAAAACATGAGCCCACTGGGACATCCTCCAGCCAATTCATTCCCAAATCATTAGAAATAAATAAGTAACCATTCTCTCTCTCTCTCTTCTAGATCAATGTGGCACACAAATATCTATATTGATCCTAATAAAGGAGCCTCCCTCTACATTATATGCATGTAAATTGTATGAGCTGATCTGAATTTGTCACAACGGGTGGCTCCAAATTGGTCGCCCTCACCTCAATGCATTCCTATGGAGTTATGTCTGAATAAGTAATCATACGTTTTCTAAGAGAAAATCACATTGGCTCACAAATATGCATGTTGTTTTTCAAACACACCGCATCCCACTACAAGGTCCATGAGGACGTAGCCAGAGCCAAGCAACATTTCAACCAAAATGTGTGCCCACTGTGCCACTCCTCAGCAAATGCATTCAAATAGAGTTAAAGACAAATAACTAATCATCCTTTCTCCGAAGAAGATCAACTATGCTCTTGAATTCTCATATTCACCCTAATACAGGGAGCAGACTTCTACAATACCTGGATGTAAATCATCTGAGCTGAGCAAAATATGTCACAACAGGTTGCCCTCACATTAATGCATTCCGTTGCAATCACGTCCAAATATGTAATCACAGTTCTGTTATAGCAAAATCACATTGGCTTGCAAATGTTTATGTTTTTTACAAACACTCCACATCCCCTTACAAAGTCCATGAGGATTTAGCCTAAGCCAGGCAACGTTTACACCAAAACATGGGTCCACTGTGCCACCCAGCAGCCAAAGCGTTCCTACGGACTTTCAGACAAATGAGTAACCATCTTTTCTCTCTTAGCTCACCAATTTTTATATTGATCCTAATAAAGGGAGCATCCCTCTACATTACTTGATTGTAAATTGCCTGAGCCTAGCAAAATGTGTCACAACAGGTGGCACCAAACTGGTTGCCCTCACATCAATGCATTGCTATGCAATTAAGTTTGAATGAATAAACAAAGTTCTCTTATAGGAAAATCACACTGGCTCACAAAAAGTTATGTTGTTTTTCAAACACACTACATCCCCCTACCAGGTCAATTAGGATTTGGCCTAAGCCAAGCCAAGGAATTTTTCCACCTGAGCCCACTGTGCCACTCTCAAACCAATACATTCCTAAAGAGTTATAGACGAATTAGTAACCATCATTTCTCTCATGAAGATCAACTTGGCTCACCAATATTCATATTCATATTGTTCCTAATAAAGAGACCATCCCTTTACACTTACACTAGTGCATGTAAATCATCTAAACTAAGACAAATTTGTCACAACAGGAAGCACCAAACGGGCAGTACACGCTTCAATGAATTCCAACGCAATTAAGTATGAATATGCAATCATACTTTTCCTTTTAGAAAATCACATTGACTCACAAATATTTATGTTGTTTCTCAAACACACCGCATCCGTATGCAAGGTCCAAGAGGATTTAGCCTGAGCCAAGCAACATTTCCATCAACCTAAGTGCCAACGGCGCGAACCTCCTACATCTGCAGTAAATCCCTTTGATATCAGTTCATCTGAGCTCAGGGAGTTTTCATTGACATATGAGTTCTAGTATTACATTCTAGTATTACTGCTAGCTTCCATTATTCTTGCCTGAATAAATACTTTCAACCTCAAAGACATAGGCTTCATAGTGTCGAAGTTCCATTTAATAGACCATGATTTTTACTTACAATGCCTTGCTCTCACCTGCAGACTTATATGTCCGTGCTCCTTTTCTAGCTAAGATATCAACTCTATCACCATTTGCATCCAGGTTTACTGAACTGTATTGCTTCTCAGTCCAAACCAGGAGACTAATCTCCAAAAATGAGCCTTAGCTGTATCTAAAACTATGCTAGATTTAGCTGACCCTACATTGTCAGAGAAGAATAATGCAATCCTTTACAAAAATCATTAGCTGAAATCTTCGTTATGGAGTAGTTTTCAAACACAGTTTTAGCACTTACTCATTAACCCCCAACATGCTTTGCAAAACAAAAGCCTTCAAAGAACTCAATAAACGAATAAGGCCTTTGAGGCTAGCAACATCTTATAACCCTTGGTTATAAATTGCTTTGTGCATAGCAAAAAATCAGTACAACAGTAACAGTGATACCACTCAGCACAAACATAAAAGCAGGTTCCGAGGGATACATTTTTTGGCATGCATCCTCAAGCTCTAGTGGTAAGCTCTCTAGGGTCCCCCACGAGTCGCATGGGTCAAATTCTAACCCTTTAGCACCAAGGACTTAGTGAAAGTGCCAACCCGAATTAGAAATCTAGTTGGACTGCAACCCATACACAACACACTGAGCAATATTGCATAGGAAGTGTTTCCTGGTAATGATCAGTCTCATAAGAGGAGTTCAGGTACACAGTGGAACTCTAATCCCTCTTTTGTTAATGAATAACACACTTGTTGGACCTGGCCTTTTTTGGTGGGCCACCCCCGATTTTTGCATTCTGTTGCTGCACCCATTTATGTTGGAATTATGACTCTGTGCACCTTTTCCCTGCTAACCAGTGGTAAAGTGCTTGTGCGTTCTCTCCAAAACATGGTACAATTGGCATCTACCTAATTGGTACATTTAAGTTACATATAAGTCCCTAGTAAATGATACTACATGCCTCCCGGACCTGTAAATGAAATGCTACTAATGGGCTGCAGCACTCATTGTGCCCCCCACTAAAGTAGCCTTTTAAAACATGTCACAGGTTTGCCACTGCAGCCTCCAGTGCAGTTTTTCAGTGCCATTTTGACCTGGCAAAATAAATCTTTTTCCAGGCCTAAACCTTCCTTTTTAATATTTATATGTCATCCCTGAGGTAGGCCCTAAAGGCTCATGGGGCAGGGTGCATTCTATTTAAAAAGCAGGACACGTGTACTTACTTAAGTTTTACATGTCCTGGCAGTGAAAAACTCCTAATATCATTTTTCACAGTTGTAAGGCCTATCTCTCCTATTGACTAACACAGGTTACCTTATTACATTTAATAAGTGCTAACTTTGGATAGAGAGCAGGTTGATTTATGCTGTTTATACTAAAATGAATTGTAATTTAAAATTGTCTTTAGTGATAAACTCAGATTTTAAGTCACAATTCTGAGAATGGTACTTTTAGAAAGTTGCCATTTTCTTGTCCGAACCATTTGTGCATTCTGCTAGTGTCCTGGGTCACATGACTATTAATGGCTCTGCAGTTGGGGGTTTGTGTATTGCTTCCAAGCAGTAACGCAAAGAGGGCTTAGGTGTGGACCAGATGGACCATCCTGGCAGGATGACTGGGGAAGGGCTGTACGCAGTCCCACTTACACTTCAAAGGGCTTTGACTCCTGCACGCAAAGAAATGCAACACGAGGCCTGCTCCGCCTTTTGTCACCTCCTTTTCCCCAGACAGTTTGGAGCCTTGACAGGGGAATGGAAAGAATATCCAGAACCATATGTGGGGATAGGACAGGGAGTCCCCCACAGAAAGGCTGGATCCAGGCATAAATATTTGACCATGTGGGTCAACAACTATTCTGTAGGGTACACAGTGGGCGTGACCCTGCAAGAATCAAATACCCTCACACACCTGGATAGCTGTCATGCTTTAATGAACAGGTTCTCTTACCTATATTAAAAATGTGTGGTGCTATCTATTAGACTTTAGTTATCTTAGATAGCTATATTTCAACATGTTTCTAGCTTCCGTTTAGTCATAACAATGATCTAGTAGCTATTCATCAGGACCAATATCAACCTAATCTACTTAGTGATTGGAGTTTTAATGTATGGGTTCATTGATTTTCTCCCAATCACACATACCTTGGTTTCGGTATTGATTCATGATTTATTTAGCGATGATCCAAATTGAGTAAAAATTGGTACCTCCTCGAGTTGCGCACAATAGCACGCCGTTTGCGTGCGTTTGGTCAGGACCGGCTCTCTGGACGACCTACCCTCATCACGCCCACTGTGTACCCTACAGAATAGTCGTTGACCCACATAGACACTCGTTCTTCTTTAGGAACTGCATATCCCACCTACATTTATTCGATTATTTGGAGCACGTATGTTGGACCTTGATGCGCTCTAAATCCCTCCCTTTGTTAGACATAAATATTTGACCTCCAGAGCCACTCATCAGAACTCTACTGGTCCTCTGGAAATTACAGAAGAAGGACTGCGCTGCTGCTAGATGACTGTTCTGCTACTTGAAGGACAGACTTGCTGTCTCAGAAGGAAGACTGGACCTGTTTGCCTTCATCCCAGGCTAACCAGAGTGACTACAAGGGTCAGATGGCTGACTTCCTGTGTGAGCTACAGGGACACAACAAGCTACAAAGGCACCCTGCAATTGCCCAGTTAACCTGCTGCAACTGGTCCTGCCTGGACCCGCAAGTGGACCTGCATGAGCCATGCTGGCCTCAGCTTGAGTGAGTCCCTGGTCCCCAAAAGGTGCCTTCCCAGGTCCTGGACCCTTGGACAGCATCAGAGTGCACTCCTACTGAAGTAAAAGTGAAAATGCTGAACTTTTGGCTCCTTCCAACCACGAACGGGCCTGTTTGCGCCAAGACTCTGCCCCCTGCAACAACCTCCTACCAGACACTCCAGTGAGACCTGCTCTCAACGTTGACAGCGACCATCAGCAACAACTGGCAATGCAAGAGTTAAACTTCATGCTACAACAACAGCCCGCAGTGACCGCCAATGTGAAGCTCCAGCAGCGACCGGTCGCCAGGGGCGGCTCCTCCATTAGGGCGGAGGAGCGCCGCCCCACTGCTTTCTCGCAGTGCGAGAAGCAGAAAATAAAATGGAATTTTAAATACCATTTTATTTTCTGCTTATCGCGCTGCGAGAAAGCAGAAGGCAGGGGTATGCCTGATTGAGGCATAGAGAAAATGGACTCCCTACAGGTGCCCGGCTGGGCGCTGTCCGGGGCTCCGCACCAATCACAACGCTGCCATTGCAGCGTTGTGATTGGCTTACAGGAGGGGAGGGAGCATGCCTGTTCCTGTTCAGGAGCAGGAAAACGCGGACGCGGCCCAGAAGCAGAGGCGGCGCGGGACCGGTCAGGTAAGTTTTATTTTTATTTTACACCCCCCACCGCCCCCTCGCGGTAACCCCCGCACGACCCACCTGCCCCACCACCCGCGAGAATTGCGAGCCGCGACTGCCGTTCGCGATGCCCGACTGGCTCTTCATGCTACAGCAACAAACATCTGCGATGTCAGGCCTTCTCTTCGTGATACAGCAACGACCATCCGTGAATCTCTTCCTGCTTGTGACTTGCCCCGGTCTAATGCGTCTGGATGACCGCAAGCAGTGCTTTTTGCTTTCCGGCGCCTTTTTCACTATAAATGTTGCAATTGCATATCACCGGTTCTATTGATTGGCTATTTGTCATTCTGGTATCATTTTATTTATTTATATTTACTCTATTTTTCTAAATTAGTTTGGGATTTTTCTTGTGCTGAGTTTTCACTTTATTATTGTTTGTGTGCTGCATAAATACTTTACACATTGCCTCTAAGTTAAACCTAACTGCTTTGTGCCAAGCTACCAGAGGGTTAATGGCAGGTTAATTTAGTCACTTTTTGTGGTTCACCATGATAAGGACTTTGGTTGTTGCTTGAGTGCAGCTATCACCCCCCTCAACCAATAGCCTAACCCAATTTCTTGTATTCGATGACTGCTAGTGGCGCTTTGTACTTTGAGGCTCTATTTTCACTACTAAATTTAAAATTGCATATCTCTGGTTCTACTGATTGGTGTTTTGTCATTTTTGTATCATTTTATGTATTAATATTGACTCTATTTTTCTAAATTGGTTTCAGATTTTTCTTTAACTTATTGTAGAATATTTCCCAGGCGTCACTGGATCTGAAAACCATTGGTGAGCAGAACCCTTACGCACCAGTAGGTGGCGTAGTTCAGCTCCGTGTGGCATCATCTGCACCGGAAGTGACATGCGCGGTGCCTGTATAGGTGCCACCACAGCATGCTGACATCTGCTTCTTTCCACAACTTTCCACAGTAAAAGTGCAGAGCCATGACGAACACTGACCATTGGTGTGCAAAACTGTCACCCTTAAAGGTTAGTTCCCTTACACTATAATCCATTTGCAGAGTGGGGAGGACGGGAGGGTTGGTAAGGTATCTACAGCTAGGTAGAGTCTCTACCAGATAAGGCTTTACAGAAGGTAAGTAACTTGTTCATCTGGTACAGACTTCTAGCCGCAGATTCCTTACCTTAGAACAGATACCCAAGCAATACCTCCCCGGAGGTGGCACTGCTATACGGATTAGACTAAAGAGTCCTGTGGAATCGAACTGGCAAAGTTACCCTCACGCCGGACCTGACGGACCAGGCAGTAGTGCTTTGGAAAATTCAGCAAGAAAGCCCACGTTGCTGCATGACAGATATCCAAGATAGGAACTCCTTGGGCTAATGCAGTGGTCATAGCCTTGGCTCTGAGAGATTGAGCGCAAACCCTCAGGGAGTTGCTTTTTGGCCATGCATAGCAGATTTCGATGCAGAGCACTATCCATCACAAGATGGTCCTGTTCTGCACTGCCTTCCCTTTCTTGGCCCCAACATACCCCACGAAGAGTTGATCATCCACTCGGAACTCACGACTACGATCAAGGTAGAATCACAACGCTTTTTTTGGGTCTAGTAGGTAGAATCTTTCCTCTTGTTTAGAGGGTTGAGGCACAGCATAAAAGGTAAGCAGAGAGATGGACTGGCATACATGGAAGGTAGTTCCTACCTTTGATAAGAAGGATGCTCAAGTTCAAAGGACCAGCTTGTTTGAGTAGAAGGTAAGATATGGAGGATTGGCAGATAGGGCCTTTAACTCATTGACCCTGCGGGTAGATGTTATTTCCACTAGGAAGGCTGTTTTTATAGTGAGAAGCCTGAGTGGACAGTTGTGGAGAAGCTCGAAGGGAGCAAACATCAGAAATGTTAGAACCAGGTTGAGGTCCCACTGAAGCATAATAAAGGGCGCTAGTAGGAATATATGCGGGAGGTTTTTCAGGAGCCTATGAACAATAGTGGATTTGAAATGAGATGGCTGATCTGGCAACCGCAAAATTGCAGAAATGGCAGAAAGATAACTTTTCAACATGCCCAAAGCAGAGCCCTGCTGGACTGAGGTGAGAATGAACAAAAGAACCTGAGAAAGGGGTGCAGATAGAGGGTCATCACATTTATCTGTACACAATGCCATGAACTTGCTCCAATGGCAGGCATATACCATCTTGGTTGAGAGACGCCTGGCTGCCAAGATAACATTCCAGACTTCGGGCAGACGGTCGACAGCTGTCAACTGTGGACGCTCAATTTCAACGCATGAACGTAAAGCGTTTCCAGGTTCGGGTGCAGGACCCTGCCTTGCTGCTGTGACAGAAGATCCTCCCTATGACCCAACCAGATCAGAGGTCCAATGCTTGTGCTCAACATCTCGGGATACCAGACTCTCCGTGCCCTATCCGGAGCCACAAGGGCCCGATTGTTCTTGATCTTCTTGAGAAATCTGGAAAGGAGTGGTATTGGTGGAAAGGCGTACAGTAGGCCAGAGCTCCACTTGAGACGAAAAGCGTCTCTGAGCGGGAGCTACCAGCGCGCAAAATTGCTAACCTTACACGTTTTCGACAGAGTCGAACAGATCAAACTAAGGATCTTCCCACTCTTGGAAGAGACCTTGCACCACCTCCAGATGGAGGTGCCATTCGTGATCCACTAAGCATTGATGGTTGAATTCATCTGCTCTGGCGTTCAGAGAGTCCACCAGGTGTTGAACCACTAGGGATATGCCCTGGTGTTCCAGCCATGTCCAGAGGCGGAAGGCCTCTTGACATATGGTCACAACCCCTCCCACCCTGTTTATTGCAGTACCATGCAACCTTGGTGTTGCCCGTGAACCAGCCTTCCCCTGATTGAAGGAAGTTGGCTTTCAATGACAACCGGATTGCCTGAAGCTCCAACAGATTGATGTGGATCCCGAATTCCACCAGAGACCAGAGTCCTCTGATCTTAACCTCTCCCAGATAGCCGCCCCAGCCTAAGAGTGACTCATCTGTCACTACAGTCATCTCTGGTTGGGGAAGAGAGAGGGGTTTGCCACTGACCTAATTGGGGTTTGCCAGCCATCACTGCAGGTCTTTCGCAGTTCCCTCCAAGATCTTGACCATGTCAGAGAGATTGCCCTGATGCTGTGCCCACTGGAAGTTCAGGTCCCACTGCAGACTGCATATGCCAATGGTCATGAGTTACAAGCAGGATGCAGGAGACCATGAGATCCAGCAACCTCGGCCATTCTCACCAAAATCCAGGATAGAGGCTGAAACATCGGTATCACAGCCTGAATATCCTAGACTCACCACTTGGGAGGTTAGGCTCGAAACTGCATTGCGTCCTGAACAGCTCAGATGAATGACAGCATCTGAAAGGCAGCCAGGTGTGACTTCAGCACATTGATAGTGGACCCCAGCAAGTGCAGGAGGTTCGTTGTAGTCTGGAGGTGGGAGATGACTTTCTGTTGTGAGCCTGCTTTCAACAGCCAATCATTGAGGTAGGGGAAGACTGGAACTTCTGACGTCCGCAGGTGTGCTGTAACCACCGCGATCACCTTGGTGAACACCCGATGGGCGCTGCCAAGGCTGAAGGAGAGCACATGAAACTGAAAGTGCTCTTGGCCCACCGTAAACCGCAAGTAATATCTGTGGGCAGGCAGGACGGGGATGTGAAAATATTCGTCCTGCAAGTCCAACGCCACCATCCAGTCTCCCGGGACTTGCGCGAGTGTGAGCATCTTGAATTACTCCTTTTTCAGGTAGAAGTTGAGAGGGAGCAAATTTAGAAAAGGACAAAGCCTCCATCTTTCTTGGCCACCAGAAAGTAGCAGGAATAGCAACTACGACCTGCTTCAGAAACCGGGTCCCTCTCTATAGCTCCCTTGGCCAAGACAGCCAACAATTCCTGTTGAAGCAAAGAGAGGTGGTCTTCCATCAGCCTTTTGGAAGTGGGTGCCATGGGTGGAGGAGCGACCACAAAGGAAAGGGAGCAGAATCTTTGGACAAGCTGCAAAACCCAACATTTGGATGTTACTGACCTTTATTTTTATTATTGATATTTGTTAAGTGCAATGGATCATCCTCGAGAGGGTCTCTTAGCACGGATGCACCCCACACAGGTCAGAGATTAAGATTAGCAGAAATTTAAAAATTCAGGTTTTGAAGGATTTTTTAAATAGAGCTAGAACAGAGCAGGAACGTATATGCAAGGGTAGCTGGTTCCAATGTTGGGGAGCCAAAAATGAGAATGATCGGCCCCCATGCTTGGCTGTACGTATACGCATAGGGCATAGTAAGAGTTGCCCACTAGACCTCTGGTTGTGTGTTGGAACGTAAAGCTGTAGCTTATCTCGCAGCTTGTGAGGGCAGCTTCCGTGTAGAGACTTGTGTACCAAACATAGAAACTTAAAGAGGGCATGCTTTTTTATTGATAGCCAATGCAAAGATTTGAGCGTGGGTTCCGAAGGGGATTGGGGTGGCAGGTTACTGACCAGGCGGGTAGCGGTGTTCTGTACCACCTGGAATTTGACTAAAAGGCCCTCATTCATTGCTTCCATTCAGGCATTACCATTATCTAGAGAACTTACAAAAAGTGCCTGGGTGAGGGATTTCCTGGTCTGCAGAGGTAGCCATTGGAAGGCTTTCCTAAGGCTCATCATGACAAAACAGGATCCGTAGATCAAATTTACATGATCTTTCATGGAGAGATTCTCGTCTATCAGGACACCCAAATTTCTAACTACCTATTTTTGGGATGGGGACTGACCCCAGTTCCAAGGGCCACCAGTTACTGAACCAAAAGGAATGAGCTTTTTCAAAAAGCAGAATCTCAGTCTTAGCAGTGTTCGGTTGGAGATAGTTGTCTGACATCCAAGAAGCAATCTTTTTCATACATTCCCTGAATCTTAATTTAGTAGATTCTGGGTTTGGCCCCAGAGTGATGATAAGTTGTGTGTCATCCGAATACAAAATGACATCAAAACCACATGATCTTATCACTTGAGCCAGGGAGGGGGGCACATAGATAATAAAAAGGGTGATGCTGGTAAAGGCGTATCCTGCCCCCTACTGGAAGCCCATGATGGTTGGAGGGCAAACTAAAGTTGTTTGGAGGCTGCGGCTGCTAGGGGGTGGTGGACAGGCCTGATGGCTGGCTACCTGTTCCACATGGTCTGTGGAAGTCGTGTCCTCGGCCAGGAAAAGATTGTGAAACTTGCTGGCCGCGGTGGCTGGGAGAGTAGAGACTCAGTTGAGAGCCCCTTTCATAGCCATGAAAGGGGCGGAAGGCGGACTGGGGTTGGTGAGGGGCCATGGAAAGGCCCAAGGACATAGCCATAGCCCTGCTGCCCTTAAAGCGCTCCAGCCCTGAGTCTGCATTCTCTCCAAACAGATGAAAGCCATCAAAGGGCATGTCCATGAGTGAGGCCTGGACATCCCCTGGAACAGCCAGTGGTTCTCAACCAGGCATGGCGCTTAAGGGTCACCGATGATGAAATCGCTCTCCCCAGCGAGTCTGTCATGTCCAGTCCATATCTTATGGTGAACTTGGCTGCATCTCTTCCATCAACAATCGCTTGATAAAGTATGGCTCGGACCTCCTTTGAGACCATTGGCAGCACTTGCGCAACTAAGTCCCAGATCGTATGGGAGTATCGGCTCAAGAGGCATGCAGTGTTCACTGACCTCAGTGCCAGGCTGGCAGAAGAGAACATCCTCTTCCCGAAGGTATACAGGGGCATATTATCAAGAACGGCGTTAAAAATTAACGCCAGTTTAGCGGCAGAAAACTGCCGCTAAAGCGGCGATAATTTTAACGCCGTTCTTGATAATATGCCCCACAGTCTTTTATATTCCTTATCCAATGGAGTAGTAGGGAATGCGCCGGGGTTGATTCTGGAGGTGGAGGCCTGGACCACCAAGCTCTCTGGGGTGAGGTGCTGGGTTAGGAAACTCGGGTCCCCGGGGCCGGGGCGATGGCAGTGGACAATTGTCCTATGCACAGGGGCCCCGGTGCAGGACTTGGACTTGGGCCGAGTAGGATGTCAAGGGCTTCATTAAATAGGGGTAATGGTTCACTGCAGGCAACTCCTGGCTGAAACACCTCCATAAAGACATTTGTCTTGACTTCTACTGAGGGTTACGTAAGGTTCAGGACATTACTCCGCCCTCTGCACCACCATTGTGAATGAGGCACCCTCCACCGTAGCCAAAGCAGGGGTAGAGACCAGGCCAGTGTTGGGGGAGGCAGTCCACTGGCATCCACTAGATCCTCATACCAGTTGTCCTTGGTATCTTCAAATGGCTCGAATTCATAAGGGTCCACAGACCCCTCCCAATCATCACTCAATCCACGCCTGTCATAAGAATGAGGCACCCACTCCGATATGGGGTGTGTGCCCCCGGTCGGTGCCGCCATCATGCAGCACCTGTCTGGCTCTGTATTAGAGCCATGAATGATGATGGGGCGCTCCACTGGTGGGCGTGTTGGTGGCGCCGGGGATATAGGCACTGGAGCGGGCACTCGGAAGGTTGAGGTCGCTCGACTGGCACCGCTCCGAATCCGTCAATGGATCATTGGCGTCTGACTGGAGCTGAGGGTGAACCTGCCAGCGGAAAACCAGTAGGAGCCCCTCCCGGATTGGTGGGGCCCGATGTCACTCAAGAGGGGTTCAGCCACCGAGATAAAAGGCACATGGCCTCATAAAATTCTTGAGTTGGGTGGGGGTCGCTACGGGTCTCAGAAGCACAGGGGAGGTGGGCTCCACCACAGAGCTAAGCCTCAAGTGACGACGGCCCAGCAACTCATCCGAAGCCTTGCTCTGCGAAGTTGAAGACCTCTTTGATTTCTTTTTCTGTTTGTGGAACTTACCTGACGATTTGGAGCAGGACGACGGCCACCAGGTACAGCTCTGCGAACGATCTCGGGACCTTCATCTTTGGACTCGAGATCTTGAAAGTCGCAGGGTCGGTCAGCATCAGCAGCGAGGAGCTTGAGGGACCCCTCCCTCAGGGCATTTGGCTGCATGGCACGGCAATCCTCACATGCTCTGGCGTTGTAATCCCACTCCAGACACCAAAGGCAAACCAAGTGAGGGTCAATCACCGACATCTACAGTGACAGGCGCCACATGGTTGAAAGCCTGCTTTCTGGTGGACATCCTCTCTCCAGGAGACAAAGTCTTGAAAAAATCTTTGACAAAAGGTCGAAAAAAAGGTCAGTCTAAAAGTGATTCAGCGTAACTCTCTCTGGAGAGGCACTGACTGTCATGGAAAGAAAAGAACTAATATCAGAGTGCTGGGTGGAGCCTATATAGGCACCGCACATGTCACTTCAGGCGCAGAACGACGCCATGCAGAACCAAATGAAAGCCACTTACAAACGTTTTCAGATCCAGTCTGACGCATGGGGAATATACTATGGTAAGAAATCTGTGGCTAGAAGTCTCACATATGCTTTGAGGTGAGGGCAATGAGTTTGGTGCCACCTGTTGTGAGAAATTTTGCTTGGCTCAGACAATTTATATACTGGTAGTATAGAGGAAGTCTCTCTTTATGAGGATCAATGTGACAATTGGTGAGCCAAGTTGATCTTCATGAGAGAAAAAATGGTTACTTATTTGTATATAACTCCATAGGAATGAATTGGCTTGAATGTGGCACAGTGGGCACAGATGAAAACATTGCTTGGCTCAGGCTACATCCTCATGGACCTTGTAGGGAGATGTGGTGTGTTTGAAAAACAACATATATATTTGTGAGTCAATGTGATATTTCTATAAGAAAACTGTGATTACTAATTTGGACATAATTGCATAGGAATATTTTGAGGCAAGGGTGACCCATTTGGTGCCACCTATTGTGAAAAATGTTGCTCGGCTCAGAAAATGTAAATACAGGTAGTGTAGAGGGGTGTTCCCTTAATAAGGATCAATATGGATATTGGTGAGCCAAGTTGATCTTCATGACAGAAAACATGGTTATTTATTCATCTATAACTCCATGGGAATGCATTGGCTGGTGGGTGGCACAATGAAGCCATGTTTTGGAGGAAACGTTGTTTGGCTGAGGCTGAATCCTCATGGATCTTGTAGGCGAATGTGGTGTGTTTGCAAATGAAACATTAATATTTGTGAGCCAATGTGATTTTCCTATACAAGAACAATGACTAACTTATTTGGACGTACCACATAGGGATGATTTGTGGTGAGAGCAACAAGTTTGGTGCCACATGTTGAGACAACTTTTGCTTGGTTCAGAAAACTTACATACAGGTAGTGTAGAGGGATGTTCCCTTTATTAGGATCAATTTGAAAATTGGTGAGCCAAGTTGATCTTCATGACAGAAGAGATGGTTATTTATTCATCTATTACTCCATAGGCTGGTTGGTGGCACAGTGGACCCATGTTTTGGTGGAAACGTTTGGCTGAGGATGAATCCTCATGGACCTTGTATGGGAATGCAGTGTTTTTGCAAAAAACAGGAAACCGAGAGGGAATAGAGCTTATTCAGGTCCTGCATACATGCTCCTCTATGCAAATAGACAGAAGAGGATGGCCCCATCGGTGTCCAACTCAAGACAAAAGAAGTCGGAGGAATATGAATATTGAGAAGCAAGAGTCCTCACCCTCACCCACCCAACTGAGTGGCATGCTTCATCATTAGGCATTTCCTCATTGGGCCCGCGCTGCAATGCCCAACTGGCCCCTCAAGGGGCTCTTTGCCGGATATATTTTTCAGATATTGGTAGCTGTGATGAGCCTAGGAGGAGGGTGCTAGAAGTGTAGATTGAAGAAAAAAGTGAAAAAACCTAAAAGTAACTAAGAGCCACCTAAAACAGTTTTTTTAGGGTGATGGATCTTGTCATATCTAAAAAACAGCATAAACCCAACAGTGAAGGAAATAATGTTCCTTTGTGCCTCAAATGAAAAATTCAAAAATGGTCAACATGTTTCTTGCCAATACA
Source organism: Calotriton arnoldi (assembly GCA_963921515.1). Taxonomy (NCBI): domain Eukaryota; kingdom Metazoa; phylum Chordata; class Amphibia; order Caudata; family Salamandridae; genus Calotriton; species Calotriton arnoldi. The sequence goes on along the minus strand of CAWUFW010000313.1, from coordinate 105,629 downwards.
ATAGTCACAGATGATCTGGGCAATTTTTCAGGACCGTTTGAAACCTACTACAGGGGATCAGGACAGTAGTCCAATATGTTAAGTTTGCGACCCACACAACCACCCTACATGTGTGGTAGAAACAGTACATTATGTACACTAATTATATGGGGACAGATCTGACCTGAAAGACTGAAAGACAATGAGTCGGTATAGATATGTATTGTCGGTATCATAATCTCCTCCCAATAGTGTGGAAGCAAATCAGTTGGTGCACCATCCATATGTAAAGTGCAGCCTGAAAAAGCCAACAATCGGTGAGAAGATGTGAGACACAGTGAGCTACCCATACTATATATATCCGGACTTAAAGAGTTTCATGAGTGTTGGCAATGGAGGATTATCACATGTTCCAATCACAATCACAGACTAGACATGGCATACAATAAACAACAGTGGTGGTGAGCGGTGGAGATGAGGGGCTGTCGGCCCGGAATCACTTTCGCCCGATTCCCATTGCACTCCCGCCTGCGCTCTTGCCGGCTCCGTTCTGAGCGCTGAGCTCTGCTCCATACACCACACGCCATACGCCACACACCGCATCATTGGGCCCCCTCGCTCCCCACTACTACAGGAGCATTTTGAGGGAGAGAGCCCTGGGACAGGGTTGCTGGTGTCCCTGGGTAGCAGGCATGGCTTGCCTGCCACATTTACTCCCCCCACCTCACCAGCTCCAGTGGAGGCCTAATTGGGCCCACATCACAAATTACAAAAACCACCATACCCGCCCTCAGTGGCCTCCAGAGGGAGGGGGGAAAGTGGACCAGACAGGGCAAGAATGCCCACAGCCATAGAAGCATATATAAACAGCACCACAGCTACACAGCGACAACCTCTGCCACAGGAGAGCTACAGGAGGGTGTATACCAGAACAGAAGACTAAGCCGGCCTCAACAGATTTTAGATCTCACCCAGAGTACAGAAAGAATGCGGAGAAGCGGTGTGGCCACAGAGCCCTAGTGAGACAGAGAAATACAGCGAGGCACTGGGGAAGTCAGCGGCATTAGGGCGCTGAACTGCAACGGTAGAGCCCCTGTGCTGTGGAGGTGGCCCGCCTTGGAGTGGGTCCAGCTTGCGGTCAAGCAGTGCTCCCACCCCTAGTGAGTGCCTGGACCAACAGCCCGCACAGTGGTACACCAGCATCACAGCTACACAGCGGAGATGAAAAGAGCCCTTAGCACGCCTCACTGCGAGAGAGACACAATTGGTAACCTCTGGTTTTTATGAAAGTCCCCAACCTGAGCCCAATGAGCCCCCGGACAACCATTTGGAACACCCCCGAAGAGTTTAAAAGGTCTAGTAAGAGGTAACCCGGGGGTAATCGCCGACAATCCAAACTCAAAGCTATGGGCATCTTTGCAGCCAGCTGGAAAATTGCCCATGGAGTGTTCCTGCAGAGAAGAGCGGCGACCATGGTAAAAGGGGGCAATAGAAGGCAGCTGAGAGGAAGGGGGGGAGCCCCAGAGAGCACCCAATGGGGGCTAAAACTTTGGACAAGTACTACAGGAGAGTAGACGCAATGTCCAACGTCAAGCCTGAAGCTAAGCTTGGGAACAACCACAGAGAATAGGACGGCATACCAGTGAAAGGCGATCCTCAACAGACCCTCCCAGGATAGTGGGGACACACCCCCAACGCCCGTAGAGGCCTCAGAGGCCAGACAAGGAGCAGATGACGGCACAGCGCGGGTTACGCATAATATGGACAATACCATTAAAGGCCCTATTTCTATTATTCGCCCGAGCCCACAGATAGTGGGGTAGACAACAGTGTGATAGACTCTACTCACAATTGACAGCCACGCCCGGCACGGAGCGTGAATTATTCAAGGAGTCACTCTTAAAGACATCATGCTCCAGTCCATTTCATCTGACAGAAGACAGGGTGCCGGAGATAGACACAAGAGGCCCACGAGCTAAAGTCGCAGCTGTTGACGGTGACATGATCAAATTGGATCCTTCACAAACCAGCACCCAGAACTCAAGTGGATAGGAGGACGCACGCAGAGGTAGTCCCAAGGCATGGGCACACGAAGAAGAGCAACAGGAAGGACCGTGGCTCCCCGGCAGGAGGGACTCAATTGACAGGTCACCCGAAATCCACCAGGAGGAAGGTACAGGGACAAGCAAGGACCGGCTTAATAAACAAGGCAACTTGCTGTCCTCGATCAATAACACACTTGCGGCAGCCACAAATGCCCTCAACTGGCAGTCACATAAATTAGAGGTCCAAATGGACACAGTGCAAACTATAGCCCTGGTCACTGCAAATATAAGCATCAAGCTGGAAAACCTGGAAAACGAGCGTACATAAGGGACTGCCACTGCAGAGCCATCGTGGAAAAACTCTCAATGCTGCTGGACGTCTTGACAACATTGATTACAGACTTGAAAAATCTGAATTGAAAGAACGGACGTAAAATTAATCCAGAAACAAAGGCCGAAACTACGACCATGGCTGCAAGCAGTAAGGTTCACGGGATACAACCTAGACCAACAATCTTGAGAAAAGAAGCATGCCAAGTGGAGGTCCAAGCAATAGATAGCATTCAACAGAGTCCGTGTAAGTTAAAAAGGAACAGGACAAATAGAATTAGCAGCCCCAACCAGTGCTTAATTTGAGCCGGGGCTTTCTGGTGCTCAGCACCAGCACTTAATTGGTGTCCGGTGCTCGGCACCGGCACCTAATTGTCAACACCATACTTAGAACAGTCCACCACATGGTGGTGCTGCTCATCTAATTTAGAGATGTTCAGAGCAACGGTAGTTTAGGACTACAATGTACATTAAAATTGCTAATACCTGCCTTCCCAGCCATTCCTTTAGCTTTGGGGACCTGGAATAATCTGAACTGTCGCATTTACATGCCAGAGAGATGGTTAGTAGTTGTTTTGGCAGCGATGACAAGGGCGATGGGTGCTGCAAGCTGCAGTGGCCTCCTGGTCAGAGCCCTGGCCCTTAATATTTTACAAATTAAGCACTGGCCCCAACATTACCATCACTCCCAACTCCAATAATACTAACAACCAGCCACAACTGATGTTCACAACAGAAGAGAACCACAGAACTAGGTGCATTAATAACATAAGTCTCACCAGCCCGACTAATAAGGATAACAAACCCCTGTCAAGACGTGAAAAAAAAAAGATTAAAGAAAAGACAAAAAATGACGAGGCAAACTCAAGCACTAACAAGCTGGGAGCAACACCTACGATAGGGAAGAAAATTGCCAAGAACGAAAACCCTCCCAGCAAGAAGCTCTTTCCGATTTTTGAAAGTCAAAAAAGGGCCTCGACGCAGGACACACAGGTCCGTGAATCAACATCCTCCAAGGATGATGGAGCGAGCACAGATCATACCCCCATCCAAATTCAAGACAGAACAGAGCCAAGGCTAGCCCAAGAGGCAGTTAGGAGGAGCCCGACACATGATCACACGCCTGCACAAGCGGTGATCATAGGGAGCCCGAGACAAACAAGACCCCAGGGCATAGACGCTGCCTGTCAGGCATCGCAGGAAGATCTAAAGGAAATAGAAAGACCGCAGGGGCAGCGGGGAGTAACAGTGACTGGCCACACCATAGACCACCTACTGAGTGAATTAAAAACCTCTTGATAGAAAACAGGGCCCCAAAAGTCCAGACAAACATTGAAGAAGACTCCTGGGCCCATATAGTGGCCTCACAGAAAGTGATGTTTGGCCCTCAGTACACGTCACGAGGAAGGAAAGATACCCTCAATAGGGGAAATATCTTGAAATTGTTTCAACACATCCCCTCGTTGGCACACATAATGAGCAAAGACAACTACACACGCTGACTTGGGCCTATGGGAAAAGACCAGCTTCGAAAAATGGGGCATAGTGGTCCGGGAGCCAGAAGATGAAAAATACCCACAGGTGCTCGACAAACAAGAGGGTGGCCTGACCGAACAACAAAGAAATGCTTTAAATACACAAAGCTTCTTAAGAGGGACACATCCCTCAGAAATTTTATCCAGCTTCCACAACTTCACGATTGAATTTAGTGAAATAGAGGGTCAAAGTAAGAGAAAAGTAACTGAAAGAATAGATAAAGGCTGGAACAGGTCCCATACAAGTAAGGCACCCAACAAAGCCTCCACATCGCACAAAGACCACAATAAGAATCACTCCTAACCCAAAATAAAAAAATAAGGCATAAAACACCATCCCACTACAAAAAAATGCTGACGGACTGTCAAATAGAGCAAACAATCCAAGACTGAGGCTCATAACATGGAATGTAACAGGAATCACAAGCACACGAAACAGCGAATCAGCAATGGAAAAGATCCAGGAGGGGGACATTCTTTGCTACAGGAAACCTGGGCAAACGAGGAGGTCCATTTACAAGGCTTTGCTGGTACCCATGTACCAGCTAGGAAACTACACTCTTACAGCAGGCCCCGGGTGGCCTCGCGATTTATGTTAAACATGCAATAGAAGTCTCTATTAGAGAGATTGGGAAACCACTGGACACATTACAGTGCATTGTGATAAATGGACTATTGGATGATAAATCCAGAAAGGAGCTCCTAATTATCAATGTATATCTTAATTACAATGGGGCCCCGAAGTTGGCAACCACTAAACAGACCATTGCAATCTTAGAGGAAGTACTCTGTGAATACGCCCATATGGACCTGATCATCACGGGGGACTTCAACCTCCACCATCTGAGTCCGGACAACGAACATGGCACACCCGCTGAAAGAGCCTTCAACAACTTCCTAAGCTTCTTTGAATTAATCTCAGCTCAGGCCTGGACCAAGCAACATAGTCCCAAGGAATCACATTTTTTTACCTTATCAATCAAACACCAATTGATTATACCTTCATCAGAAAAAGTATGAGGCACAGGATCCTGGGCTTCCGGACATACCAACACGATACAAGCGACCATGCAATGCTTATCTCAGATTTCAATTTCCAGTGCAAAAGTCGTGAAGAACTGGTGCCCAGAAGCAACACACAAGAGTTGGAGGGGTACAAATTAGTAAAGGGAATCAGATGGAACCACTTCACAGCTGCGAATTGGGAGTCTTGGAATCTGGGATTAGCACGGAAGGGACACAGTACGCCTCTCACCTCAGCTATCAAGAGCTGGGCCATCTGGATTGAAGAGCTGCGGGCAGCCCTGTTAAAAGGGGCCAGGAATACAGCCCATAAGACGGTGGGGAACCAAGAACAAATCAGGAAATACAACAAACTGCTGAAGGACAGCACCCGCTCTCTCAGACAGACTTAACGGGTATACCAAAAAAGCGGCTCCCCGGGCAGAGTGTGCTTATAAAGAAGCCCATGGGAACCACAAACATCTAATATGGAAACAAAAATGCCTGATGATTGAGAAGGAATGGATCAAGCTATTTGACTTGTGCAAACCCAATAAACTGAAGCAATTTTGGGAGTACATAGCCAAGATGGAAAACACAAAAACGGACAGGTGGAATTCAGTTACAGCAGAAGCCTGGCTTGCCTACACGGCAGAAATCTACACAACGAAATTCGGAGGTCAAAGCACCAGGAGGTCCCCTTGGCCAGAAGGGGCGGTTGCGGAGGAAGAAGACCAGACCACGAGGCGGGCTCAGCACAGGAATCATCAAGAGATCATAAAGGTCATAAAAAGGATAAAAAGGGACGGAGCCCCAGGCCCCAAAGGCCTACCGGGTGGCCTGTTTAAAACAGGATCCCAAGGGGTGGGCGGAGCTGCTATCTCCTTTGTATACGGAATGCAGAGCTTTGGGGGACGTACCAGATTCCTGGCGTGGCTCATTACGGCAGCCAATTTACAAGAAGGGAGCAAAAACAGCCTAAAAACTATAGGCTTATTGCCTTGTTAGACATCGAAGGCAAAGCATATGCCAGTACCTTGTTACAGGAACTAACAGCCTGGATCGAGGACAAGGGAATATTACCTTTGTATCAAACTGGATTCCGAAAAGGCGGTTCCACTATAGATAACATAATGGCACTTTCGTTCCTGGCACAACAGGCAAGTTCCAGAAACAACCTGCTGTATTTGCATGCTTTGTTGACTATTCAGCAGCCTTCGACGGCGTAAACCGAAGCAAGCTATGGCATAAATTGTCCAGTTGGAAGATCCCTGGAAAATTACTGAAGGCTGTTATGTCATTGTACACCAACACTTGGGTGAGAATCAAACTGTCAGGGGACACGGTTACACACAAACTGCCAACAGATTGAGGTCTAAAGCAGGGCTGCGTTCTAGCACCAACACTCTTCAATCTTTACAATGCTGACCTGAGGAAAGCCCTACAAGGTGCAACCTTGTTAACCCCGAAAATTGGACAGCAACATCTGCACGTGCTCCAGTACGCTGACGACCTGGTGATTCCCGATCACACCAGAGTAGGCTTGCAAAGAGGTTTGAATGCATTACACATCTACAATGAGGCAAACGAGCTTGTGGGTAATCCCTGCAAAAAGAAAGTTGTGGTGTTTGGAAAATATTTAAAAAAAAGTGGAGACTGGGCAGTAATAACAAAGCAACAGAAAGAGCATACCACTATCTAGGAGCGTGGCTAAATGACAAAGGAAAGGCAACATTGCACCAGGCTAAGACGCAAGCCAAAATACAAGCCACCATCTATGCATTGCGCAAGCTACAGGGCAAATTACACAGCCCACCACGGAACCTATAAGGAGAGTGACAAAATCCAAATTGGTCGCAGTTGCTGGGTATGCATCACACGCATTCCCAGTTAAGATGGAAAAGATCATGGAAAAAGCCCAGTGCCTGTGCTATAAAAGGCTTTTCGGGCTTCCCAAATACACACAAAACGCCTTGATCCGTCTAGAGTTTGGCCTGGTACAACAAAAGTATGAATGCAGGAGCACTTTGGTAAAATTCTGGTTTAAGACACTAAAAGCCCAGGAAGGATCCCTTAAGGAGGTACTGAGAACGATATTCAAAGGGGGACCGAACCCATTGCAGAAGTGCTGTCTGGAGACAGTGGCTGAGTTGGGTCTATCCACAGATTGCTGGTCCCAAGAGGAACTATACTATTCAGCAATTAAAAAGGCGCTAAACAACCAAACCACCCAGTTATCAAGGAATGAAGACATAGCCAGATTCAAGGATATCGGAGTGTTGGCAGGCATAATGAAAGCATATGAGACACACAAAATCCAGCCATATATGAGCAGCCCTCTAGGAAGGAAGTGCTTGAAAGAAATTCAGTGAGTGTGCCTGGTGCCATTGCCAATTAAGGAATTGAACCCAGGCTGGAAATCCCTGAGTAACATAACCAGATGCAGGCTGTGCAACTACCATGCAGAATCGTTGGCACATCTAGTAAGTTGCTGCCCCGCCATACTCCAACACCGCCGTAAATTATTAAAACCAATGTTTCTAAGGCATGGGACCAGAAAATACGTTGATGCAGTTGCCTTGCTCCAGTCCTGCACAGTGCCCTCGGACCTGGCCAAATTTGTCAAATTCATGAACATGGCTCGAAGGGACTTAATTCAAAACACAAGAGACGCAAACTGTGCGGCCGTAACTGCGTGGAATCCGGTCGGCACAGAAGGGTACGAACAGTGAGGCTCCCCCGACAGAAACAGGACCACGAGGGGCCCATGAAAACTGCAATGCATCAAGTAGACTCTTTCGCCCACAGTCAATGATCATATAAGGGACCCGGACAATTTTTTTTTTAACCATAATTTTAACCCATGCACTTTAGGGCAAAACCCCAGCTCATAAAAGGTCCGCGACCTGTTTTAAATGTTATTTTTGATACAAGACTTGATACATGAATAACAAATGTGTGAGACATGTTTTTAAATATTAATTTTGATACAGTATCACAATTTTCCAATGATTTTAAGTAATTATGCAATAAATGTATTCATTAATTCATTCATCCTCATTACAGTGGTACAGTTCTATTTTGTTTCTTTGTTTCGACACTGTGTATGGTCTGCTGTGAATGATGATATAAAATTGCTTCACTTCTGCTGAAAATGTTGGTTACTTGCTCTGCCTAAGTCTGATCTTATTTGATCTGCCGTTCTGTTTAGCAATTGAAATGACTTCCTTTTCTGTTTTCTGGTGCGCGCTATATAAAAAAGCAAATAAATATATAAAGTGTCATGAATAGATTTTGTTCTCTTTGAAATTGGACACATATTATTAAACCTATACATTGTATTTTCCCGCTTTTGTTTCACCTTCTAAATGGAAAATCCAGGCCTCAGAAAACACTTTGTTCAATCAAAATACATTTTGTCTTGCATGTGAAAAAAAGTTAAAGTTTTGTTTGGAGGTAGGACATCTTACCCACCTAATGCGCACTGGAGTAATTACTTACCTTGCACAAGCTGGGAAAGAGGTGATATCTGTGTAATCTTGTTTCCACAAGAGGTAATCCCTCGTTATTTGTAGGACGCCTCCAAGAACAAGGTCTCCCTCCCTGGAGTAGTTCATTTTGGAGAACATCTCTAGTTTTGGATCATGGATACACCCCTCTTTTGATGTGGAGAAAACCAGGAAACTCGCTATTAGCAGGAGCGGCGTCATGAGCATGGGCGTCTATTTGGCTCTAGTATGGGACCTTCTTTAGAAGTGCGGTCCTACAATGCTGAACTGTAAAAAAACAAAAAAGTGATAGTTCAATATAAATAGGAATTGCCATGCCCAGTACCACATCATTGAATATTCTTGGAATTACATATTGATCTCTAATAAAGGTCTGTGGGTTCTGCTAATGTTTCGACTTGGGGTGTATTTTATGTGCATTCATAGTTTACAGTTGGTTACAAATAAACCAAACAAGAACACCCTTACAAAAACCTTTTTAAACATATATAGGATACCATGGATTTCCCTTTATCCTTTGCATCTTCTCTTCCTTTTAGTGCATATCAGTTCTTTTTTATTGGCATTTGTGTGGAAATAACAGGGCATTGTACATCAATTGGTGCATCTTTGTATCCCACATCGATTTTGCATTTTACAATTTGTGTAGTTGAGGGGCAGGAGCCACACTCAACATTCCTCATCATGCTCAGTCAGCACATGCATACACAGACACATCAGGTCAGTTCATCATCCCCCGTCCTTCCACACAGGACAACACAGACATGTCATATCAGTATAATATCCTCTTTCCTTACATAGAAAACAAACGTCAACCCAAAGAAACAATGACCCAGAAATTAGACAAACATTCACACCTTCTCCATCTTTCAAAAGCAATGCACAAATGGTCGCAAGAAGGATAGACTCCAACACACATTCATGCACACACATATACACAAAAGTGCAGCCCAGCACCCCACCAATTCCACCACTAGGTGCCAAACCAATATGAACACATTCCAGATGGAGGAAGGCACCTCAATCTGCACCACACCCTCTGGAATATGGACAAACAGAAGGAATGCCTCCCACTCACAACGATGAACACCCCTAGTATGCATAGAGTGACATTTCTGAAAATAAAAAAAACATTCAAACAGAGTGCCAACACCCCAACATAGTGCCACATCAGTACACTGGATCGCTGCCAAGACAGGAGGAACCCACATTCTACACCCTACACTTATGCCCACCAATGCAAAGTCAGATCCTCCCATCCATACGCAACAATGAATTTCTCTAGTGTTCGCACAAACAAGACAAGACAATCACCAATGAATTCTGCCTCCTGTATTGCACACCTGTTAAATCCTTGCATTGGTACAAAATGACGACTGGTCCCAGGGCACATATCAGTGAAACAGAAATGCTATATAAAGCAACTACACACTCTCAACACAACAGTGTACCCTGTTTCCAAGACCATGCACCTGTTGAAACTTCCCATTCGCACACAGTAATGACTGGTCCCAGAGCACACTCAAGTGAAAGTTGTGTCTAAGAGACACAACACCATGGGGTACCACACCTCACCACGCTTCCTCTTGTGACAGGGCAATCCTCTTCCACACGTTTGCATCATCAAAAACCCGTGTAATAGACTTTCTCACACACTCAGACAGTTTACTTACTCTCTTGTGCCAGGGTACTCTTCTTCCTCACTTCGAAACACCAAAAACTGGGCTACTGCTCTTCCCACAATTACACAGCAAACCACATGTGCTCCATTTGCACCAGCTGACAACAGCATAATGCACATCCTGCGACAGGGTGCTATTCTTCCCCACTTTTGAAAAATCAAAGTGAAAAAACCCCCTCTCCTCTAGCACACTAGTAACGCATAACCAGTAGGTGAATCCACACCCTCACACAGATGGTCCTGCAGTCCTCTTCCCTCATCGTCGTGCCAGACTGCACTTCTAAATATGCAATGCACTCCGTCAACACCGTATGTCCAACGTACAAACTCAATTTACAGAAAGGTACTTTCACCCTTCCCAAATCTGTCTTGCAACCTGAAACTTAAAACACACATACTTTAACTCTGCAACACATAAATACCATGCAAGACACTTACTCAAATGCAGTAAAAGCATATAAAACCCAAAAGACATAGCATTAAATATCTTTGCCTCCAACTTTAGCATAAAAATCACTGGGCCCTATTTGTCAAGGGGGTTGCGTCGCTTTTGCACCACGCAACGTGGTGTATGTGCGATGCAACCTTTAAATGCGATTTATCAAGCCATGCAAGGCCACTTTGCGTGGCCCTGAGTGGCTTGATACATTAGTGGTAACACAATGCAGCGCAAATCGCTGCATTGCATTCCTCACCCCAGGGAGGCGTTCGATGGGTGTTGCGGTGGTGTTCCCACACAACTCCCATGGATGTTGAAGCATTCCAAGATTTGCTATTACTGGTAGACCTCGAACGCACCAAAATGCTACGCCTTCCCAGGGGTGCTTCCTATTTCTATGTGTGCTGCATTCTGCAGCAAAATAGTTGGAGGAAAATGCCTCAGGGAACTGTTTTTGTACACGAAGCGTCCCTTAATGCTCAAAAACAATACTTGATGCAACTCAGGCACCCTTGCATCATGGTGCAAGGGTGTCTGCGTTAGCGCTAGGCAGCCCATTCTGCACCAGCACTGGGAAAAGGACAGCAATGTGCTGTATTGTGATAAATATGGCACATTCATGCCCTTTCCCCGTAACACAGCGCAGCAAGGTTACTTTCTGCGCTGTCTTACTTTTAGATAAATATGCCTGAATGTTCTCACATATTTCGACTTTGCATGAATTCTCAAACCTTAGCAAAGTCATTTCCAATAGATATTTCTAATTCAGAAGTTATTTTCATCAAACTTTAGTAAACGCTGAATCAATCAGACACAGGAATAACATTTCCCCACACATTAAATGCATCACATGATGGAAAATACCACTACTCCTTTTATCCTGCATACGCAGGCCTCAAAACTACTCATGGGCATACTTTTAATTAAACAGGTCAAATTGGAGTAATTCAGTAATTTCGCATTATGCAAGTTCTTCGTCATTACAATATTAACACCATGAAGCCGTGTCGCGGAACGATTCTCCCATTAAGGGAAAGTCCTAACTGTGACGCACTGAAACAATGCATTAGCACAAGCACAATAGTTTGCAGTCTTGATCTTGCAAAAGCGACCAGAACGTTAGTCTGTCCTCCACTAGACCTTGGGTGTATTTTTTATGCATTTTCACATTCTCACTGCTGCTGTGCTATATGATTTTAAGAACATTTAGGGGGCTGTGGATGGCTTTGGATTAAATGCAAAATGTACGTTATTTTTTCATCAGCATGTGCCTGTTGGTGGCAAGGGTTGGGGTTCCTCCTGGAGTCTAGGCATATGTAGCCAGACATATTCCTTTGTTCTCAGCTATCTTCTTCATCCTCATGTGGTTGCCTACCCTTTTAAGTGAGCTTGTTTATGTGTGACATGGTTGACATTGTGGTTGGGATATCTGTAAATATAATTTTAGTTTTTGGCATTGCTGATTTAGTGGTGGTGGATGAAGAGCAGATGCATGGGCCTGAGGGATCATCAGCAATTACTCAATTAATCTATTAGGTTTTTTCTCTGGACCCCCTGCCTCCCATTGGGATCCCATGTCCCTGGATGGACATCAGAAATTATTTAATGAATTTATTGAATTCTTTCCCGGCAACCCCTTTCTCCCATAAGAGTCCCATGGTCCTGGATGGACACCAGTAATTAATTCATTTATTACATTTTTCCCTGTATTCTCTGCCTCTTATAGGTGTCCAATGGCCCTGGATGGACACCAAAAATTAATTATTTCGTATATTTACTTTTTCCATGCACACCCTATGGCCCTGGATGGAGACCAACAATTCATTAATTCATTTGTTCATTCTTCCCCCTGCAGCCCCTGTAGGGGTCCCAAGGCCCTGGATGGTCATCAGAAATTAATTGTTTCATTATTTAATTTTTTTTCTCTGCACCCCCTGTCTTCCATAGGGGTCTCATGGGCCTGGAGGAACACAAACTAACCATCGACTGTCTAATGTTGTCATGAGAAAAATATTCAGTTTATGCATGGTTTGAATACACACTTGTTAAGCATTTGAGATGATGATGATGACTTCACTTATGTTTCATTGGCAAGACCCTGAATGCTCACGTTTCACTGACTTTTTCTTGCTTGCAGGTGCTAAAGGTGTCACACACACACTGTACTGATACGGACTGAAGTCTGCAAATTAACCAACAGTGATACCTGAGTCTTTGTAATATAATGTTTGCCTCGCTCCCCGCGAGGCAGGCGCATGGAGCCTTCTCTAGGCAGGCGCATGCAGCCTCCTCGGGGACAAACATGTTTCTATTCAATATGTGTTCCACGCTCCATGGCGGATCGTCAACTGTGGATTTCCCATCAACATTCAGTTGTGCCGGGGATCTACAGCTGTCGGATGTCCACGGTCGTGGGTGCTGTCGTTTCTCTGAAATAAAGCCTTCAAACTCACCTCTTCTGGCTCTGCATTCATTCATCACAGTCCTCCTCTGCTAAGTGTTTCTGCTTGTGCAAAGTGCCAACTGCTTGTGCTAAGATGGCCCCAAAGCAAGGAGGTTCCTGCCAAGAAAGTGGCCAGAAAAAAAGCTTGTTGCCACCACTGGCATCAAACCCTCAACCTTTTTCAGGAAATGTGACACTCCTGCTGTACCCTCCTGTGGGCCGGAAGAAGCTGGGAGGATCATTCATGCATCAACTGCACTACCACCGCCAAAACCTAAGCCCACGTCTCAGCGCTGCAGTGACTGCAGTCATGGAGAGCAGTGAATCTGAAATAGAATTGTCTCAGCCGCAAACCAAAGCATCTCAGGAAAGTCAACAACAGGAGTCTCAGTCAGCAACAGATCTTCCCGAGGTAAAAGCAGAACAGGATTTTGAGCTTCCTGCTGAGCAAGATGTTGTTGAGAAGATTGATCTTTCCCCATCTGCTTCACGATCTCCAGCAAGGAAAAGGAAGAGTACTCCTCAATCTTCTCCAAGCCTCCCTTCTGATGATCTGGACAAGGATTGGACTCAGGCTAAGTCTGAGACCCACCACAAAAGACAAGAGAAGAGGAAGGTTCATGAAAGCTTTTGAAATGAGGAAGGTGATGAGGTTAACGGATCACTGACAGAATAACACTAATATCGACCTACAGAAATATCGTGACATAAATATCGTTGTCAAAAATATCGACCTCCTATCTTCATAATGGTAAGTACAAAAATATCGAGAAAAAAAATATCGTTGTTAAAAATATCGAAGTACAAAATATCGTTTTTTATATGTATTATAATGTAAAATAAATTAAATAATACATTTTACTTAAAAAAAAATTAGATTTATTTGTAAATTTTAACAATTATAAGTAATAAATGTAATTTAAAAATAAATTAAACATACATATATAAAATGTAATATATATATATTTACTTAAAAATAAATTAATAAATAATTATTTTAATTAATTATAAAATGTTAGAAATATATTAAAAAATAAAGATAAATATATATATACATACACCTGTAACATAAACATTTTCAAAAAAATTATAATATAAATTAAAATATAAAAATATGTAATATTTTTTTAAACCTATATTTTAAACTACATTTAGTGCAACAGTAGGGAAAGTGTTGGATAGAGGAGGGTAAAAAATTACTATTCCCACTCCAGCGAGTGCAACAGTAGGGAAAGTGTTGGATAGCGGAGGGAATAACTTACTATTTCCACTCACTCCAGCGATTGCAACAGTAGGGAAAGTGTTGGATAGTGGAGGGGAATAATTTACTATTCCCACTCTAATGAGTGCAACAGTAGGGAAAGTATTGGATAGCGGAGGGTAAAAAATTACTATTCCCACTCCAGCGAGTGCAACAGTATGAATGAATGAATGAAGCAACATTTATAAAACGCATAGCTACCCGTAGGCATCCCAGCGCTGGCGGATAACAGAAACTTCAAGGAATCACTTAGGGAAGAGCCATGTTTTCAGCAGCTTGCGGAAGACAACGTGATTAGGTTCCCCACGTAGCTGAAGAGGAAGGGAGTTCCAAAGTTTGGCAGCATTATATGAGAATAGCCGACCACCACTTCTGACTCTCTGAATTCGGGGGACGACTGCCAGGTGTTGCTCGTCTGAGCGTAGTTGCCTGTTAGCTCGATAGGGCTTGACCATAGAGGAGATAATCTTTGGTCCTTTCCCTCCTATCAGTTTGTGGGTAATGTATAAAGCCTTAAAGTGGACTCTCTCCCGGATAGGGAGCCAGTGGAGAGCCTTCATATCTGGTTTTGCCGACTGCCGGTTCTGAGTCCCCATGAGGATCCTTGCGGCGCAGTTCTGTACTGTTTGCAGTTTGACGAGGACCGAACTCGGGGCTCCAAGGTATAAGGCGTTGCCGTAGTCCAGGCGTGAAAGAATAAACGCCTGGACCATGAGCTTTCTTGCCTGAAAGGGGAGCAGAGGGAGTACTTTACGAAGCATCCTTATGATGCCAAAGCAAGAGGCCACCACCTTTCTGGCCTGGACTTTAAAGCTGAGGTCAGAGTCCAGCCAAAAACCCAAGCTTTTTATTTCTGACTTGGGGACTGGTGCCGCGCCCATCGAAGCTGGCCACATGGTGTCTGCCTTGAAAAAAGAGGGGTTGCCAAGGAGCATAAGCTCGGTTTTGTCACCATTCAATTTCAGATAAGAGTGTTTCATCCATCTGGCTACTTCTTCAAGGCAGGTACAAAGGGAGGTGGAGGGCCTGTCTGAGTGGTTAAGTGCAACAACCAGTTGGGTGTCATCGGCATAGGTCACAATGTGCACCCCGTAGGGAAGGACAATTTCCGCTAGGGGGGCCATGTAGACATTAAAAAGTGTGGGACTCAGGGAAGATCCCTGAGGGACTCTGCAGTGGAGGGGCCAGGATTTAGAAATGGCCTCACCCTCGAACACCTGAAAAGATCTTCCCTCCAGGAAGGATTGCATCCACGTCAAGGCTACTCCGGACACACCCAGGTTTCTGAGTCGTTGAACCAAAATGGGGTGGTTGACCGTGTCAAAGGCCGCGCTGAGATCTAAGAGGATCACGGCAGAGGAGCCTCCTGCATCGAGAATCTTTCTAGATTCTTCCACGACTGCTAATAGAGCAGTTTCTGTGCCTTGACGGGGGCGAAAGCCAGTCTGAGAGGGATGGAGAAAATTATTAGATTCAAGATGAGCCGAGAGCGCCAAATTGACATGTTTCTCCAGTATTTTACTAATTCCTGGGAGGAGCGAAATAGGTCGATAGTTGCCCAGACAGTCTGGGTCCAAGCTAGGCTTCTTCAGAAGGAACTGACCATGACTTTTTCCATAGGGGGGGACCACCCCTGCGGCTATGGAGGAGTTCATCAAGTCCAGAATGACTGGAGCAACTAATTCTGCCACCTGGTTCAGCATCTTAGGTGGAGCAGGGTCTCTGGGCGACCCGCTCTTGACGAGTGCAGAGATTGTCTGAAGTGATTCATAGTTCATTAAGGGGAAGGTCTTTAAAGAGTGTTCCTTACTCCCTGTATGTGGGTCCTCTGATTGGGGGATAGTGTGGCTATCAGGAGGGGCGAAGGATTCATAGATAGATTGAATTTTATTATAAAAATATTCCGCAAGTTCGTTACAACGTTGGTCCGTGGCTAAGGGGGTATCAGGGAGAGAAGGAGCTCTTAGTAATTTGTTGGAAAGCGGAGGGGAATAATTTACTTTTCCCACTCCAGCGAGTGCAACAGTAGGGAAAGTGTTGGATAGCGGAGGGGAATAATTTACTATTCCCACTCCAATGAGTGCAACAGTAGGGAAAGTGTTGGATAGCGGAGGGATAAAAATTACTATTCCCACTCCAGCAAGTGCAACAGTAGGGAAAGTGTTGGATAGCGGAGGGAAATAATTTACTATTCCCACTCCAGCAAGTGCAACAGTAGGGAAAGTGTTGGATAGCGGAGTGATAAAAATTACTATTCCCACTCCAGCGAGTGCAACAGTAGGGAAAGTGTTGGATAGCGGAGGGGTAAAAACTACTATTCCCACTCCAGCAAGTGCAACAGTAGGGAAAGTGTTGGATAGTGGAGGGGAATAATTTACTAATCCCACTCCAATGAGTGCAACAGTAGGGAAAGTGTTGGATAGTGGAAGGGAATAATTTACTATTCCCACTCCAATGAGTGCAACAGTAGGGAAGGTGTTGGATAGTGGAGGGGAATAATTTACTATTCCCACTCCAATGAGTGCAATAGTAGGGAAAGTGTTGGATAGCAAAGGGGATAAAATTACTATTACCACTGCAGGGAGTGCAACAGTAGGGAAAGTGTTGGATAGCGGAGGGGTACAAATTACTATCCCCACCCCAATGAGTGCAACAGTAGGGAAACTGTTGGATAGCGGAGGGTATTAATTTACTATTCCCACTCCAATGAGTGCAACAGTAGGGAAAGTGTTGGATAGCGGAGGGGAGAAAAATACTATTCCCACTCCTGCAAGTGCAACAGTAGGGAAAGTGTTGGATAGCGGAGGGGTAAAATTTACTATTCCCACTCCAGCAAGTGCAACAGTAGGGAAAGTGTTGGATAGCGTAGGGGTATAATCTACTATTCCCACTCCTGCGAATGCAACAGTAGGGAAAGTGTTGGATAGCGTAGGGGTAAAAATTACTATTGCCACAGAACAAAATTCAAATGTAAAAACAAACAAAATATCAACTACAATACAAAATATAATAAAAAAACCAAAAACAAAACATATATAAAAATATAAAAATTAACAAAACAAAAATATTTTAATGGGGGCGTGGCTTCGGAGCCCAGGGAAATGGCTGCGTGCTGAAAGAGCTCCGTCCTTTGGGTCCCCAAAACCCGATAAATCCGCTCAATCCAGCCGTCCAAAGCAACTAACTCAGCCGAATTGGCAGGCGGAATACTATAGGTACTAAAGTACCGAAAATAAATCGATCTCCAGCAGCCTGAGTAGTCGCTGGCCGGCGTGACGCAGCAGCGCTCGCCGCAATATCGCAGGCATCCGGGCTCGAGTGGTGACTCCGACCGGGACGATAAGAGGCAAGAAGAACCCCGGCACGCGGCGTGGTGGGGCCAAGCCATTGCGCTAAGAAGCAGGCGAGTGCTGTATGAAGAGGTACGGCGGATTGGAAGCGGCCCCGGGGGAGTGAGTGAAGAGCGGCCGCGGCCGACTGCGATCGCGGATGTAGTGACCCGCCCCTGAGCTCTCCTGCTATTGTCAACTGTGGGGAGAGTGGGCCGGCGGTCCCGAGGCCCTGTGAGTGCAGCATCGAGGAGGAGAGGTGCTTCAGCACCGTAAACGTCGGATAAGGCCTGGGGGCTCCGGGCGTGCCCCAATTGCTGGTGAACCTCAGCCCTCCAACAGACAGTTACGTGGGCGAATAGCAGGCCCTGCACCTGGGGCGGAGGTGTGACCGGGGCACAACAAGGAAATCCCCGTGGGAGCGAGGGGCAATTATCGGCGCTACCACGCCGAAAGAGAGAGTCTGGGTGGGCCCGGGGAAGACGTGGTGATCACGGTGATAAGAATTGCTGTGAGTGTGAGATACATGGACTGCCCGCAGCGGGCGTGGCGCTCATCATCACAGTGTACCTAGCGGAGGCCGGGGCATTACAGAGTGCAACAGGGGCTAGCACCCGGACTGAGAATTGAGCGTGCATACACCCGCAAGCAGGAAGTGCGGACCGGGGGGTTCTCTCCTAAATAACAGGCAGTGGTGGGGGCAGTTAACCAGTCATTGTGTGCCAGTAGTAAGTGCTTTTAGTGCTCCCTGTCGGACCTACCAAGCTTGGACTGAGCAAGGCTCAACGGGAACGTTGTAAGGGATGCGAGTACTACAGACCCCCTCCCGTGTGAGCGCCATTGTGACCGCGTGCCTACCCGAATGAAGCCCAAGGGTCAAGCAGGGGCGCAAACGAACAAAATGGACAAATATGCGGTGCCGCTCTCAGCGACAACGTCGCAGACTGAACCACCAGGAGAGCAGACAGAACCCTCACTGGGCGCCATCATGGCGGTCATTGCAGACCTTAAGGGGATGATAGACCCTAAAATAGATGCTGTAACGCTCGATGTTAATCTCCTGCGCGCAGACCTCAGGAAAAAGTCTGACAAGGTCACCGCCACTGAGAGCCAGGTGACGCATCTGCAAACTAGTACGAAGAGTCTAGAAGAGAGGGTCCAGGCTCTTATGAAGCAACAAGAACTTATGGCTGCCAAACTGGAGGATCAGGAAGGACGGGCACGAAGGAATAATATCCGCATGGTGGGAGTGCAGAAAGGCATGGAGGGGCCTAGCGTGGACCTCTTCTTAGAGGACTTGATCCTGAAACACCTCAAACCGAAACGTCTATCCGTCCATTTTACTATTGAACGAGCACACAGAGCTCCCATCCCTAAACCCAAGCCAGGAGCATTACCGCGGACAATCATAGCAAGGATTCTTAATTATCGTGATAGGGATGCCATTTTGCAAACAGCACGTCAGCATGGCGACTTGATGCATGAGAATGCGGTGATTAGATTTTTTCCGGACTTTACACTCAACGTGCAGCGGCAAAGGCGCGCCTTCGACGCTGTGAAAAAGGAGCTGCGGGCCAAAGAACTCAAGTACTCCATGATGTATCCTGCCAAATTGAGAGTTGAGGCTGATGGGAAAGTGTGGTTCTTTGGAATCCCAGAGGATGCCATGGAGTGGCTGGAAGGGTGGCGTACTGTAGGCCCCAACTCTCACAGAGGAAACTGGCGAGACCGACGCAGAACGGCAGGAGAAGAATCGGATTGAACAGTACACTTGAGTGGGGACGGATGGAGGGTCCGGAACCGGAGACTACTACACCCGGATGTACCACGATCTGTAAAGTTAAGGTCATAGGGTGTGAGTAGTGAATTGGGGTTGGAAGGGTGTGTGTGCATATGGACACACGGCCTCAGAGGCCCTCAATACTTCAAACTGTCAATATGGCTGCGATAGGACTGATATACTTGTGTTGCTAAGGGAAGGGGGGGTGGGGACCCGGGGTGCGAGCCTTAGGAGCTCGGCATCGACCCACCCCACTTTTGATGGTTTTGTTCAGGGCAACAGGCACTCTGCGAGGTGGGGTGGTGGAGTTGTTGTACCCCCCAGCAGGGTAGCAGGGAGGGGGGTTGGAACAGGGCGGGGAATGTTAAGTTTTGTTTGGTTTTCTAGTTGTAAGGTCAGCTATTTTATGATACTTGGGCAGGATCATGGGTTGACACAATTGGCGATTTACATAATGAGACAGCTAATGCAGGGATGGCTACGCAGGAGTGGTTAATCAGCCGGGGATCAGCTCAGATACCTCACGGAGGGCAGCGGGCGGGCACACATGGAACTACTAACTTACCTATTTTATCTTGGAATGTGAATGCGCTAGGAAATCGTATCAAGCGTAGTATTGTGTTACAATATTTGCATCGACACTCCCCGGGTATCGTGCTGGTTCAAGAGACGCATCTTAAGGGGCAGAGCTATCGAGCACTAGATAGATATGGCTATAAATTGCTAGCGCATGCTGGTAATACATCCGGCTCCCGTGGAGTGGGGATATTGGTGAAGTCAGGTCTCCCGCTAGTAATAGACAAAGTTTGGCATGTCCCATTGGGCAGATTCGGGGCTCTCGCAGGGAACTGGGATGGACAGGCTATTAATTTGATTTCCGGTTACATCCCGCCAATGGTGCGCTCCGAGGCATTTACGGTGCTCGGAACTATGCTGGTGGGCCTTCCCCCGGGCTTGTTAGTGCTGGGGGAGACATGAACTCTACTATGGACCCGGGGCAAGACAGGGACACTCTGGCACTAAGAGACAGAGGGGTGGAACCGCTACAGGCTTTTACTGAGGCGTTAGGGCTGATTGATCTCTGGCGGTAGCATAATCCGGGCATCCGACAGTATACCTTCTACTCAGCTGCCCATGGAAGCTACTCATGATTAGATCATATACTGACCCATCGAGGAGGGGAGGGTGGTTCTCTAATGCACGGATAGGGCCGCAGGGTATATTGGATCATTCCCCTGTGGAAATAACGGTGAGAGGACCGGCCCGCCAATATACTCTGCCACCCAGACTAAACGCCTGTTTTTTTAAGAATAAAGATAATGCCCAAAAGATAAAAGAATGAGCGCAGCTTTACTTTCAGGAGAATGAAGGGTCAGTGGAGGAGGCCGGTACTCTTTGGGAAGCATTTAAGCCTGTCATGAGGGGGCATGTCCAAGCCTGTATAGGTGCAGAAAACAAGGAAAGGAAAATGCGTTGGGACAGGTTAGAGACGGAAATACTAGAGATGGAAGCAGCCTATTTGGCGGGTGGGAGAACGGATAAGGGTCTGGCACATCAATTAGATCTCCGGAGACGTGAGTTGCAGGACATGGCAACTAACGCTGCACGGTCGGCTGCACTGGCGACACAGAAAAGAGTATATGATTTGGGGGATAAAGCCAATAAGATGATTGCATGGCTAGAAAAACGCGATAGAGAGAGAAATTGGGTGGCGGAAATAAAGGACAGCAGCGGGAGTACACACTCGGCTGGGGAAGCCCTGGCACGAGTATTTGCCGACTATTATGAGGAGCTCTATAAATCGAACCCAGTTAGGTCGGCCCAAGACTGCTGTGAATTATTGGCGGAAATGCGCCTACCTACACTGACGGAGGAGGACAGGGACTCTATTGAAAGGGAGATAACGGAGGAAGAAATTTTGGGTGCCATACAAGATCTGCAGGCGGGGAAGGCACCGGGACCTAATGGGTTGCCCGTGGAACTTTTTAAGTGTACGGCTAACACCGTGGCCCCGTATCTTTTAGCTATGTTTAATGAGGCGAGAGACCGAGGATGTCTGCCGATTGACCAGTGAACGGCAACAATAGTGGTAATCCCCAAAGTCGGTAAACCTGCGGACCAATGCAGTTCGTACCGGCCAATATCACTGTTAAATCTAGAAGTTAAAATATTGGCCAAGGTCTTGGTGAATAGACTTCTGGTGCCCATTATGACTGTGATACATCCGGACCAGTCGGGCTTCATGCCCCGCCGAAGTACCAGGCTCAACTTGCGTCGACTGTATGGGGTGATGCACTTAGTAAAGACCAACCCGGAGGTGGAGGCTGCACTGTTGTCACTAGACGCCTGCATGGCGTTTGATAGTATTGAGTGGAACTATTTGTTTGAAGTCCTGAAGAGGTTTGGTTTCGGCCCTCAGTTCCTCTCATGGATCAAGCTACTATACACGCAGCCCCTGGCCAGAGTCCGTGTAAATGGTTCGGTGTCTCGCTCTTTCGCTCTACAGAAGGGTACAAGGCTGGGGTGCCCTATATCGCCGATCTTATTTGCACTGGCACTAGAACCACTGGCGACATGGGTCAGAGGGGATCCGGTAGTATCAGGTATGTATGGGAGTGATCAGTGGGAAGAGAGGATATTGTTATATACAGACGATGTCCTCTTGTACGCAACAAGACCACGGTTCACAATCAGCCGATTACTCCAGATTTTCAAACTTTTTGAGGGGTACTCTGTATACCAGATCAATTGGGATAAGTCCTTCCTATATATGTTGTCGAATGGGCCGCCACCACAGCTGGGTGCTGACTCCAAGCGCCAGATTAAAGATGGGTTTAAATATCTGGGCATACAGATAGAAAAAACAGATACAGCGTTTTTGGCGGGGAATCTAAAGCCACAACTGGAACGTCTGAAGAGAGATGTCGCCCACTGGAGGAAATTACCGATCTCCCTTATGTGAAGGGCGGTCCTCTTCAAGATGATGTCCTTACCACGATTATTGTATGTTATACAAAACACTCCCTGTCAGATACCAGACAAATTCTTCAGAGACGTGGATAGTGAGTTGAGGACATTGTTATGGGACGGGGGTGCACGGATCGCACTGGCCAAATTACAGAAGGGGGTATATGAGGGAGGTTTAGCCATCCCAGACCTTCAACAGTATTATTGGGTGTCGCACCTAATGGTCATTAATGACTGGGCTTTTGCAGATAGGAATGACCCGGTGTACATGGTGGACTACTGGGCGATGGGGGCCGGCGGCTATTTAAGGGCACTGTATGTCCGGCAGAGACAGGGTGGAATGCCCCCGCACACTCAGACAGTGTTGACAGCATGGGCCAAGGCTAATCGGTTCCTGGGTTGGGCTGGCCGGCTGACGGAACAGACTCCTCTGTGGACTAGTGGGGCGATTACAGGGCTTCTTGAAATGGAAATTAATAGATATCATACTTCTGGGAGACGTGAGGCGGCAACAGGCGGTGCTGTCGTTCTCAGAACTACAGATAGATTTGAATTGGCACCCACGGAACACTACAGATACTTGCAATTGAAGCATGCGCTGGGCAGGTACCTCAAAGATGGGGATCAGATTCCTGAATATAGCCCACTAGAGGATAGGTTATTGCTGGACCCAATTCCGGAGAAAGCACTGTCCTGCACATATAAGAAAATATTAAACAATTCACCAGACTTACTGATAAAGTTGTGGGAGGCGTGGGAATCCGAGGTGGGATTGCTAGAGGATGATGATTGGGCAGAGACAGTGCAGAGTCCTAGGGAGGTGGCAATCCGGGCACGATTTAGATTGGTCCAGCTGAGGATACTGCATAGGTCCTATTACACCAGCACACTTATGTTTAAGCTAGGGCGCATATTAACTGAGGAATGTCAGAGGGGGTGTACTCAGAGGGGCACATTCTTCCATATCTTGTGGGACTGCCCGATCATACAAAACTATTGGAAGAAGGTAGTTCGGATTATGTCAGAAGTAATAGAACAGGAAGTCCCCCTGGACGCCAGGTGGCATATATTGGGTGTTTTGGGGGAAAAGATTTGGCCCAAATATCAAAGACTCTGGCTACAGATGGCTGCAATGGTCGCCAAGAGGAATATTGCAGGGGCATGGGGAGCAATTCAGCCGCCAAAAGTGCCCCAATGGAAAAGAGATCTGGATTGGTGCTGTGCGGCGTAAAAGACAATCTATGAGAGTCGGGGATGCCCCAGGAAATGGGGGAAAGTTTGGCAGCAGTGGGAAGATTATAGGGGGTATGGGGAGGCATTGAATAGCTAGGTGGGGAGGGGGTGGGGGAGGGCGATTTTACAGGAGAACGCCACTTGTATTAGTATTATTATAACATATCTATAAGTCGCAGATTGTGAAAGTCACTGTGAAACATGTAATTCAATCTATGATTATGTAAATGTTTATGGATGCTGACACCTGGTTAATAAAAAGAAGTATAAATATTTTAAAGTAGCAAAAATCTAAAATTGACATAAAAATATATATTTTTTTAATTTATCAAACAATTTACAAACAAATAAATATTTTGTAATAGTAATCAAAAATTAAAAATTACATAAATGTAATATTTATTTTCCTACCCTATAACACCACACAATTTACAACACACATCTAAATTAAACAAAAAAGTGTACCTCTATAATTAACACAATTAATTATCAATTTAACAAATATTAATAATTATAAAACACATTTAAAAATGTAAAAATTAATGTACAAACCAAACGTTACAGCTATTGAACCTAAATCCCCAAGCAAAATAAAAACTAAACAATTACCAAAAATATTTATCAATTAATAAATGAATAATAATGATCAAGTAATGATTAATTAATTTAAACTAAATTACTTTCCACCCTCTACCCCAAAAACACCAAAACACACACCTAAAAATATTTACACAATTTCCATAACTCATTTTACATTAATCAATTAATATCAATTAACAACAAATCATTAATTAATTTTTAAAAAATTACTTCCCACCATCTACCACTATAAACCCCACAACTCACAACTCAAAATTATTACACAATTGGCATATTTAAAATTTAATTAATTAATTAGCATTAATTAACAAATAATTAATTAATTATAAATAAATTATTTCCCACCATATTCCCCTATAAATACCACCACCAATTTTGTAAAACATGACACAATTAACATAATTAATTAACAATTAATTAATTAATTAATAGCAATTAACAAGCAAAATATAAATATTTATTAATAAATTAATTCACACAATTAACACTATAAAATAAAATTAATTAAATATTATATTAAAAATATTAATAAATGTATTACAATTAAATTTGTAAACCGAAGGCTGTTCCCACAGGCCAGGCAAGCAGGAGGCTTGCCGTCTCTTGAACAATCCGACGCAATGGCAGTTCTTGCTTCGTTGAGCTCCCGAACTTGACTTCTGTTACGGAGCTTGGTTGTTGGCAGGACGCTGTCACTGAGTCCTCCGTTTACGCCCGGACCGGGCGTCTTCTTTCTTTACTCAACTCCTGACCGCGAGGAAGCGGTGTTCTGCTGTCTTTATTATTTTGGCAGTAAGTATCGGGCGTGCTGCACTCGACATTTTCAGACGCGGAAAGGCCGCGCTCTGAATATTCCTTCTTCAGCGGCTGGAACTGCTTTCAGCCTGTCGCATGGCTGAGCAAAGGGATCGCTCAGAAGTTACGAGCTCTCTATTTAGAGAAGAATTTCCGGCAACCTTTGTCAGATTATTATCATGATGAGGTCGACGGCCGGAAAGCATCACTAGCAGATAAGTTCTTTTTTTGAGCATTCGTGTTTGGAGTTATATTGTTTTGGTTCAACTTTGTATCTGCGAACATTACCTTCATTTCATCTGCTACTTACTTGGATTATCCCCAATTGAGAGGGATGTGTGGGCAGTGAGTATGATAATTGGTGAACTACATTTTCTTTACATGTTGTGAGTATCTGGTTCCTGTATGAGTGTTGTTCTTTTCTCATCTCATTCTCATCTCATTCTATAGGGTGCACACACATCGTTGGCATATACGAGGACATATTTCTCTACACTAGAAAAGACGCTGCGGTCGAAGCCTTCCAGCTTGCTTCAGCAGTTATTTTATAATTTTATCCCATTCCCTTTTCCCCTTTTCCCCTAAGTGCTAACTCTCAAGATAGCTTATATACTTGCTCTTGAGAGTTATCACAGAGGGTATTGGGAGAGCAACCTTCTCACATCGTCCCCACTGGTTAAAGATTCAAGGTTAGTGGTATTCCAATCTGACTAACCTGACAGCTTGTCAAGCCCACGTTTGAAAATTGGCCTGGGCGATGGATACCAATTCAGTCCTCAGCTCTCTACTAGAAACAGTAACCACCCTACAAATCGAGGTCACGGCTTTTCGTACAGAAAATCAGGAGCTAAGGAAAGAAATAGGATCAGTTAGAAGGGAGGTAGCTGGGTTGTCTAGAAAGAGTAAGACCGGGGTTAGTGGAAGTTCATATATTAAGGATTGGACTCTGCCTCCTCCCCAGCATACCACAGGCGTTAGTTCCAATCAAACATTATATTCCCAGAATGGAGGGAGAACACAGGGTTCTGGGTATTTTGCAACTACACAGAACCCCTTTACGATAACTGCGGGTCACACTCCTATACAGGTTATACAACCACCACACATCCCCTTAGCCCCTGTAAGGACGTGGCGTGACCACTCACCTGAAATCTCAGGATGTCTGCAGGGGCGATGAATGATGAATGCTCCCAATACCTGTTGGAACACCTCTCAGTGCTGTGATAAAACACAATCTACTGGCAGGGCTACCCAAAGGGAAGGGGAAGTGGATGAGAAATAAGAGAAGAAAAAAAACACTGCTTCTTCACTCAACCTGGTCCAGCCGGGTACCACATCTTGGGTCTCTGAGAAATCTACAGCGTTTATTGTGCGATGCTCTGGCAAAGAAACAATGGGGACGAGTACTGATGCACTTCTCCGTACTCAAACACATGTACAAAATGGCATAGAACATAGAATATATAAAGATAAATAAAATGTAATCACCTATTGCAGGGATAACTGCAAGCCCTTAATATCTCTGTCTACAGGATTTGCTTTGAGGAGTTCACTATGCGCACTTAAGAAAGAACAGTTCGTGCTAACTCAAATTATACTGATTCATTGGTGAAACATAATGCCTGTTTTTCTGTTTCCACTGTCTAATGTTCAGGAACAATACAGTTTTGAAGAGAAACGTAAATTAAGGCTAAACAAAATAAAAAGGAACTCAAAACACTATGGCACCATTCATCCGTGCACTCAGAAAACAAGAGACAATAATATCAATAACACTTTTTATCAGAGTTGCCAAAATCCTAATAGCGTACCATCATACAATATATAAATACTAAAGAGTTCAGTTTAACATGTCAATAGTAAAAGCTCAATAAAGTATCCAAGCTTCTTCGTTGTCAGTTCTTGAAAGTCTTGTGAGCGAAGAGTTAAATAAACTACGGAAACAGTTCAACATGTCACTAATAAATTCTCCATGAAATATCCAGGCTTCTTAGTTTTCAGTTCTTGAAAGTCTTGTGAGCAAAGAGTCAAATAAAGTAAGGAAATAGTCTCCTTAAGCACTGTTCATCTCTTTTTAAATGTCACAGATTAATCATAAGGAAACTTCAAGTTTGAGTTCAAAAGGTCAACGACATGAAGACATGAAGAAATGCAGGGCACTTAGCTTGTCCAAGGCTCTGCAGCTGACTCATCCATTGAGGCCACTCTGCAGCTGATGAGAGGAATCTCCTTGCTGGCCGATGACAGCTGGTGGAACAGGAACCTCTTGGAATGCTGAAAGTAAGTCAAGCACCAGCATGTGCAAGGCTTGTCTATTTATAGGCAAAGGGAAGGGTGTTTGCAAACACAAGGCTAAACCCGCCCCTCCACATGCTGGAACACGAGGCTTGCCACAGGGAAAGAGCAATGCAGAAGACAACAAGCATTGCTACCTACAATAAACAAGCATTGCTAAAAACCAAGGACATTTAGTCTGCTCATAAACACTACTCCTGCAGGCGAATGAAGAAGCAGCATTTATGGGGCGGGGAAATACACATGGGCAGTCAAGGAGCCTAACGGGGGGGCACAAATAAAGCATGGCAGAGTCTGGGACCAGCGTACTTCCCTGACAGCCCCACCTGAACGTTTCTTTGGGGATTCGTGAAAATTCAGAATATTTCTTAGTCAGTGTCGCTTACATTTTCTGTGTAAACCTACTGTCTTCCAAAATGAGCAAGCCAAAACCGCCTTTGTTATGTCACACCTGGGAGGATGCGGAGCCAGTTGGTCTATTCCCTTAATAGAGCGGGATGACCCCATCCTGTATGATTTTTCTGAATTCTGTAAGGAGATGCGTAAACCTTTTGACAGGAAGTCACACCTGCTCTCTTTGTATAAAGAACTACTTACCCTTCAACAAGGTTCACAGGATTTATTGACATATATAACTACCTTCAATTGACTCTTGGTAGAAACAGACTGGCCTATGGAAAAGAGAACTTCGTTCTTTTATCAGGGACTTCATAACAAACTGAAGGATGTTCTATTGCAAGAAGCCCAGTTACCTCAGTCTTGTGATGAGTTAATTGAATTGACCATACAATTGGATCACAGGATACAAGAATGAAAAGGAGATAAAGCTTGAGGAGAACTGAGGTATTTCTTACCACGTCCCAAGGTCACCATTGAGGAAAACCCTCGTACTTCGGATGGGGTCGAGCTTATGCAGATCAACGGTATTCGGGGTCCTCTCAGTCTGGAGGAACGAGAGAAACACTGTAAGCAGAAGCTTTGTTTATATTGTGGCAAGGGAGGACATTTCATAAAAGAATGCAAGGCTAGAGTTAGACCTTTCGAGAAACCTCCACTAGGAAAAACCCAAGCAGTGGTTCAAGGGCACGAGAAGTCGGAAAACTACCAGACCTGAATAAGATCGAGGTCCAATGTTCAGGAGCTGAAAGAATTGAGATCTCCTCTGTCATAGCGAATACTTTACAGACTTCTGTGGCACATATTAACGTGTGCACAAAACTTTGGTTGCCACATGCGGGCCAGTTGTATGTATCTGCCTTGCTGGACTCAGGAGCCACAGGCAACTTCATAGACCAGAAATATGCCTTGAAGTTAGGTATACCTTGTATCAAGAAAAGCTCCTGGAACCAGTGAAAGCTGTAGATGGCACTGAGCTGACTTCCGGACCTGTACATTATCACACACAAGCTATGGTGATGCAATTTGGTTCAACCCACTTTGGGGAAATCCAATTTGACCTGATCGAAGCTCCTCAGCTTTGTCTTACTCTGGGTATGCCTTGGTTAACACTGCATGATCCTTCGGTGAAATGGGCGGCTCGCACCGTGACCTTGGATTCCCCTTTCTGTAAAGAACACTGCATTGGGGTAAGAGCGATTCGAACAAGTTCTCAGATTTCACAGGCTCACATGTTAGCGATTGGATACAATGAACCTTTGGTGTGTTATGCGTCAACAATACCCTCTGAGTACAACCGTTATCGGGTTGTATTTGACAAAAAAGAAGCAAGTCAACTCCCACCCCATAGGGAGTATGACTGCCGGATAGATCCTATGCTGGGAGCTGCTATACCATGCAGCAGAATCTACGCTTTGACAGAGCCAGAAAACCTACATCTCCTTGAATATCTTGATGAGAACCTAGCCACTGGGTTTATTCGTCCTTCCTCGTGTCCGCCCTCTTCCCCTCTTTTCTTTATACCAAAGAAGGAAGGAGGTTTAAGAACCTGCACAGATTACAGACAAATCAACAGGGTCATCGTCAAGAACCGTTATCCGTTACCCCTTATACCTGTGTTACTGAATCAACTAAAGGGGGCCAGGATCTTTACCAAACTAGATCTACGTGGAGCATACCATCTGGTGAGGGTGAAGAAAGGAGATGAGCGGAAGACGTCGTTCAGGACGAAGTTCGGATTGTTCGAATACCAAGTTATGCCCTTTGGATTGTGTAACGCCCCGGCAGCGTTTCAATACTTCATGGATGAGGTGCTGCGGCATTTTTTAGACATGTTTTGTATCGTCTACATTGAAGACATACTCATCTATTCATCAACTACACAAGAACATGTGGCACATGTTAAGGCTGTGCTAGATCATTTGGTAACGCATTCCTTATACACCAAACCTGAGAAATGCTTGTTCCATGTCGCCGAGATTGAGTTTTTGGGATATGTCATCAACACTAGGGGTTGAAAAATGGATTCTGGAAAAACGAGCAGTTTTTCGGACGAGATCATAAAATGTGAGCAATATTCAACAGATTAAAGAGCGCATGACTACGAGAACATTCGCCACAACTTTAATGCAGGTACAAAGATTATATCTGTTAACAAGGAGTAAGAGGATCTATTGAGATTCCATGTAACATCGTAGCAGTACAATGCATTATGGGACTTGTATTTTTTAATATTGGTCATGTGACTTTCAATATAAAAAGGCAGACACGATGCACTTTGCACTTTGACTTTTTCTCACCTGTGACCAAGGCTGTTGCCGAAACGCGGAACGTGGAAAAGTGTGCTGCTTAACCTCTGAAATAAATGCTCTACTTCCAGAAACGGGCCTCTGTGTTTCTCCTGTCTTGACGACGAATGATGGGCTGCTCCATGCCCATTGTTTAAAGAGGCCGCCCTGTAGGGTTGGGGGCTCGCTGAGCTTGGAGACTTGTTTTGGAATATATATATATATATATATATATATAACCAAAAACGCCCAGAAGCTTGAGGCCGCACACAGCTGCAGGTGAGTTACAAACTCCATTTGAACCAAGCAGGCAGCTTAACATCCCTTTGAAGTCCATGGCCTGATGCGTTTCGATGCCGCTGTTTGCATCTCCTCAGAGGCCGTGTCAGCGGAGGTGATTTATGGCTGCCGCATTTCCCCTGCGTGTTTGTGGTTAGTGAGCTATCAGTGCTCCTCCCTTGGTGGAAGTTCATTTTCAAATGCACGCTGGGATATGAGGTCTCATTTTGCCAAATAACGCCCTCTGGTGGGTTACCTCCGCTGCAGCTAATTATGGACGATTATTCTCGGCCCTCCATTGAGCCTTGGATGATACTCTGCCGGCTTCATTAAAGGTACCCTGCAGCTTCGGAAAGAGGAATCTTCCTCTCCCCTAGTCCCGTTGGTTGCGGGCAGTGCGATCCCTCTGCGGCCTGGAACCGCCGCATAATATATAACCAAAAACGCCCAGAAGCTTGAGGCCGCACACAGCTGCAGGTGAGTTACAAACTCCATTTGAACCAAGCAGGCAGCTTAACATCCCTTTGAAGTCCATGGCCTGACGTGTTTCGATGCCGCTGTTTGCATCTCCTCAGAGGCCGTGTCAGCGGAGGTGATTTATGGCTGCCGCATTTCCCCAGCGTGTTTGTGGTTAGTGAGCTATCAGTGCTCCTCCCTTGGTGGAAGTTCATTTTCAAATGCACGCTGGGATATGAGGCCTCATTTTGCCAAATAACGCCCTCTGGTGGGTTACCTCCGCTGCAGCTAATTATGGACGATTTGGGACATGTTTACACGGCGGCCCTGGCCGTGGAAGCGACGCACCTCCTGCAAAGCAAAGAAAGGACCGGCCGGGGGGTAACGTCCCCTCTGCATCGGCGCTGAAGGTTCATGAATAAGGCATATTGTACCCTGTCTGGGGCCCACTGGAGGGCTAGTTTAATGTATCCTGGATTAGGCATGGGGTCTGGACCCACTGGAGGGTTAAAAATGCCTAAAAAGACTACATTCCCCAGCAAGCAATGTTGAAAGTAAACGTGATGTCACGAGCACACCGGAGGCTAATTGAAATAAATTTTGCATTGCAGAAGGAGTGTAGCGGCGGAGAATTCCTTCCCCATGTCGGCCTCTGAAGAGATGCACAAAAGCATTGAAACGCGTCAGGCCAAAGGATTGATTTTCCAGAGGGGAACCAATATGCTTGAGAAATAAAGGCTTGTTACCTACCTTTTCAGCGGTGTGCGGCTTCATTTTCTGGGCAACTTTGGGACATATATATATATATATATATATATATATATATATATATATATATATATTCACTGAAAAAACCATAGGTTTCAGACACGTTATAGTTAGAAATTAGCATTTAAAAAACCTTTGAAATTCACTGAAAAAACCATAGGTTTTAGGGACAGTTATAGTTAGTTGGACATTTCACTCGTACAAAACCATAGATATTCCCCCGTTATAGTTAGTTCAGCTAACTATAACTCGCGCCCGCAATGCACTGCTGATGACGTCACATATTACATCACTCATGACATGGTCAGTGACATCACTGATGACATCACTGATGACATCTCAAATGACATCACTGATGACATCACTGATGACATCATCCAGTGACTGTGTGTTTCTGTAAAGTTTAAATATGTTTAATATATATAGGGAAAGGCGTATTGAAGAATGAGTGGGTGTATAAGTGTCTGAATGGATGATTTAGTACGTGAGTGACTGACTCTACAAGTGAGTGATTAAATATATCTTACTGAATGCATGGGTTAGTGACTAAACTGTGTGAATGTCTGTATCCGTCTGTCTGTTGGTTTGTAAGCGGCTGCATGGCTTTCTGAATAGCTACATGAGTGTTTACATGGGTTATTGATTGATTGTCTGAGTATCTGTATGGGTGCCTGAGTGTTTGTGTGGGTGGGGTGTGTGTGACTCTGTGCATAGATGTGTGAGTTGGTGATTCACTGGGTGCATGGTTTCAAGAGTGCATCTGTGATGGACTGTATGGGTGGGTGAGTGTGTGTATGGGTGTGTTAGTGAATGAATGTATATCTCAGTGGTACATGTGTGAGTAACTACATATGTGAAAGGCAGTATATATGTGTGTTGGAGTATATAAATGGCTATAAGTGAGAGTGTGTGATTGTGAGAGTGGCTGTATGGATGAGTGTGTACTTGTATCAGTGATTGTATAAGAGCGTAAGAATGTGCTAGTATTTGTATGAGTAAGTGAGCTGGTGTGTGTATAACTGTATAGGTGAGTAAATGAGTGTGTGATTAAGTTTTTGCATGACTGACTAGGTGTGTGAGTACCTCTATGGATGAGTGGCGGTGTGTGAGTGTTTATATAGGTGTATGAGTGCATATGATAGTCCTGTACTGAGTGACTAAGTATGAGTGACTGTACGGGTGAGTGAGTGGATGTGTGTGTAGACCTAAGAATCAGTGAGTGGGTATGTAGTTTTTGGTGTTGGAGTGTCTATGGTTTTGAGAATGGCAGTCTGTAATTTAGAGTGGGTGTATCAAAAGTTATATTAGGGTGTGAGAAG
Source organism: Calotriton arnoldi (assembly GCA_963921515.1). Lineage (NCBI taxonomy): Eukaryota > Metazoa > Chordata > Amphibia > Caudata > Salamandridae > Calotriton > Calotriton arnoldi. The sequence continues at coordinate 72,900 of CAWUFW010000313.1, read as the reverse complement.
ATGCATGAAATTATCACGTGGATGATGTCATCAGTGATGTCATTTGAGATGTCATCAGTGATGTCATGAGTGATGTCACTGACCATGTCATGAGTGATGTAATATGTGACGTCATCAGCAGTGCATTGCGGGGGCGTGAGTTATAGTTAGCTGAACTAACTATAACGGGGGAATATCTATGGTTTTGTACGAGTGAAATGTCCAACTAACTATAACTGTCCCTAAAACCTATGGTTTTTTCAGTGAATTTCAAAGGTTTTTTAAATGCTAATTTCTAACTATAACGTGTCTGAAACCTATGGTTTTTTCAGTGAATTTCAAAGGTTTTTTAAATGCTAATTTCTAACTATAACGTGCCTGAAACCTATGATTTTTTAAGTGAATTTCAAAGGTTTTTTAAATGCTCGTTTCTAACTATGCCTACAGATGTAGGACATGTGAAGAAAGAAGAAAAAACGCACAGAAAGAAGCAAAAGATGTGCAGAAAGAACCAACAGAGGAGCAGAAAGAGGCCTTGTTGCAAAATCATCCTGTGCCCACAACTTTTTCAGACGGGTACTGGTGGTAACTGACTCTGACTAACCAGAGCCAGTGCTATGCTAAAAGACACTTAGAATACAGTGAAAACACCTACATACACTAGGGAACACTATGCGTTGGGGTACCCCTGTGATTAGCATGACCTCCTCTGCAAGTCCCTAGTACATAATAGGGCAGGGGGATTAAAACTACCTCTTAAAACGCGCTACAGGGCGCGTTTGCACAGTGGTGAAGGGAGAGGGGGCCTGAGGTGACATGTGTGCAAACGCACCCCGTGGCGCATTTTAAGTTGCGGGATTAAGTCCCCTTGAATTCTGAGGGTCCCTGGGGCCCAACTAGCCCCCCAGGTACCTACAGTTAGGACCACAGAGCTGAGTTGCAGAGAGGCGTTCCGAGGCCACGCACCTTTTTCACCTCTCTGCAACGCAACTCTGTTGTGCTTACTGAAGGTACCTGGTGGGCTAGTTGGCCCCCAGGGTCCCTCAGGATTCAAAGGGAATTAATTCCCCAACTTAAAACGCACCACAGGACGTGTTTGCGCACATGTCACCTGAGGCCCCGCCCCCTCCCTTCACCACTGTGCAAACGCGCCCCGTGGTGCGTTTTAAGTTGGGGGATTAGGTCACCTTGAATCCTGAGGGTCCCTGGGGCCCAACTAGCCCACTAGGTACTTCCAGTAAGCACCACAGGCCTGCGTTGCAACGCCTGTAACAAATTGTGCAGTTGTGTTTAGGTAGTGAAGAGGGTCGTGCTGGGGGTAGTGTTTTAGGGTTTAGGGTAGTGCAGTGGTGTTTGTGTAGTGTAGGGGGTCATGCTGTGGGTAGATTTAGGGTTTAGGGTAGTGCAGTGGTGTTTGGGTATTGTAGGGAGTCGTGCTGGGGGAGTGTTTTAGGGTTTAGGGTAGTGCAGTGGTGTTTGGGTAGTGTAGGGGGTCATGCTGGGGGTAGTGTTTTAGGGTTTAGGGTAGTGCAGTGGTGTTTGGGTAGTGTAGGAGGTCGTGCTGGGGGTAGTGATTTAGGGTAGTGCAGTGGTGTTTGGGTAGTGTAGGGGGTACTGCTGGGGGTAGTGTTTTAGGGTTTAGGTTAGTGCAGTGGTGTTTGGGTAGTGTAGGGGTACTGCTGGGGGTAGTGTTTTAGGGTTTAGGGTAGTGCAGTGGTGTTTGTGTAGTGTAGGGGGTAGTGTTTTAGGGTTTAGGGTAGTGCAGTGGTGTTTGTGTAGTGTAGGAGGTCGTGTTTTAGGGTTTAGGGTAGTGCAGTGGTCTTTGGGTAGTGTAGGGAGTCGTGCGGGGGTAGTGTTTTAGGGTTTAGGGTAGTGTAGGGGTCATGCGGGGGTAGTGTTTTAGGGTTTAGGGCAGTGCAGTGGTGTTTGGGTAGTGTAGGGGGTCGTGCTGGGGGTGTGTTTTAGGGTTTAGGGCAGTGCAGTGGTGTTCGGGTAGTGTAGGGGGTCGTGCTGGGGGAGTGTTTTAGGGTTTAGGGCAGTGCAGTGGTGTTCGGGTAGTGTAGGGGGTCGTGCTGGGGGAGTGTTTGAGGGTTTAGGGCAGTGCAGTCGTGTTCGGGTAGTGTAGGGGGTTGTGCTGGGGGTAGTATTTTAGGGTTTAGGGTAGTGCAGTGGTGTTCGGGTAGTGTAGGGGGTCGTGCTGGGGGTAGTGTTCTAGGGTTTAGGGCTGTGCAGTGGTGTTTGGGCAGTGTAGGGGTAATGCTGGGGGTGGTGTTTTAGGGTTTAGGGCAGTGCAGTGGTGTTCGGGCAGTGTAGGGGGTCGTGCTGGGGGTGGTGTTTCAGGGTTTAGGGCAGTACAGTGGTGTTCGGGCAGTGTAGGGGGTGGTGTTTCAGGGTTTAGGGCAGTGCAGTGGTGTTCGGGCAGTGTAGGGGGTCGTGCAGGGGGTGGTGTTTCAGGGTTTAGGGCAGTGGTGTTCGGGCAGTGTAGGGGGTCGTGCTGGGGGTGGTGTTTCAGGGTTTGGGGCAGTGCAGTGGTGTTCGAGCAGTAAAGGGGGTCGTGCTGGGGGTGGTGTTTCAGGGTTTAGGGCAGTGCAGTGGTGTTCGGGCAGTGTAGGGGGCGGTGCAGGGGGTTGTGTTTCAGGGTTTAGGGCAGTGCAGTGGTGTTCGGGCAGTGTAGGGGGTGCTGCAGGGGGTGGTGTTTTAGGGTTTAGGGCAGTGCAGTGGTGTTCGGGCAGTATAGGGGGTCATGCAGGGGGTGGTGTTTCAGGGTTTAGGGCAGTGCAGTGGTGTTCGGGCAGTGTAGGGGGTCGTGCTGGGGCTGGTGTTTCAGGGTTTAGGGCAGTACAGTGGTGTTCGGGCAGTGTAGGGGGTCGTGCTGGGGCTGGTGTTTCAGGGTTTAGGGCAGTGCAGTGGTGTTCGGGCAGTGTAGGGGGTCGTGCTGGGGCTGGTGTTTCAGGGTTTAGGGCTGTACAGTGGTGTTCGGGCAGTGTAGGGGGTCGTGCTGGGGCTGGTGTTTCAGGGTTTAGGGCAGTGCAGTGCTGTTCGGGCAGTGTAGGGGGTTGTGCTGGGGCTGGTGTTTCAGGGTTTAGGGCAGTGCAGTGGTGTTCGAGCAGTGTAGGTGGTCATGCTGGGGCTGGTGTTTCAGGGTTTAGGGCAGTGCAGTGGTGTTCGGGCAGTGTAGGGGGTCTTGCTGGGGCTGGTGTTTCAGAGTCTAGGGCAGTGCAGTGGTGTTCGGGCAGTGTAGGGGGTCTTGCTGGGGCTGGTGTTTCAGGGTTTAGGGCAGTGCAGTGGTGTTCGGCAGTGTAGGGGGTCGTGCTGGGGGTGGTGTTTCAGGGTTTAGGGCAGTGCAGTGGTGTTTGGGCAGTGTAGGGGGTCATGCTGGGGCTAGTGTTTCAGGATTTAGGGCAGAGCAATGGTGTTCAGGCAGTGTAGGGGGTTTTGCTGGAGGTGGTGTTTCAGGGTTTAGGGCAGTGCAGTGGTGTTCGTGCAGTGTAGGGGGTGGTGTTTCAGGGTTTAGGGCAGTGGTGTTCAGGCAGTGTAGGGGGTCTTGCTGGGGTTGATGTTTCAGGGTTTAGGGCAGTGCAGTGGTGTTCGGGCAGTGTAGGGGGTCGTGCTGGGGGTGGTGTTTCAGGGTTTAGGGCAGTGCAGTGGTGTTCCGGCAGTGTAGGAGGTCGTGCAGGGGGTGGTGATTCAGGGTTTAGGGCAGTGCAGTGGTGTTCGGGCAGTGTAGGGGGTCGTGCTGGGGGTGGTGTTTCAGGGTTTAGGGCAGTGCAGTGGTGTTCGGGCAGTGTAGGGGGTCGTGCTGGGGGTGGTGTTTCAGGGTTTAGGGCAGTGCAGTGGTGTTCGGGCAGTGTAGGGTGTCGTGCTGAGGGGTGGTGTTTCAGGGTTTAGGGCAGTGCAGTGGTGTTCGGGCAGTGTAGGGTGTCGTGCTGAGGGGTGGTGTTTCAGGGTTTAGGGCAGTGCAGTGGTGTTCGGGCAGTGTAGGGTGTCATGCAGGGGTGGTGTTTCAGGGTTTAGGGCAGTGCAGTGGTGTTTGGGCAGTGTAGGGGGTCGTGCAGGGGGTGGTGTTTCAGGGTTTAGGGCAGTGCAGTGGTGTTCGGCCAGTGTAGGTGGTCTTGCTGGGGGTGGTGTTTCAGGCTTTAGTGCAGTGGTGTTCGGGCAGTGTAGGGGGTCTTGCTGGGGGTGGTGTTTCAGGGTTTAGGGCAGTGCAGTGGTGTTCGGGCAGTGTAGGGGGTCTTGCTGGGGCTGGTGTTTCAGGGTTTAGGGCAGTGCAGTGGTGTTCGGGCAGTGTAGGGGGTCGTGCTGGGGGTGGTGTTTGAGGGTTTAGGGTAGTGCAGTGGTGTTCGGGCAGTGTAGGGGGTCGTGCTGGGGCTGGTGTTTCAGGGTTTAGGGCAGTGCAGTGGTTTTCGGGCAGTGTAGGCGGTCGTGCTGGGGCTGGTGTTTCAGGGTTTAGGGCAGTGCAGTGGTGTTCGGGCAGTGTACGGGGTTGTGCTGAGGCTGGTGTTTCAGGGTTTAGGGCAGTGCAGTGGTGTTCGGGCAGTGTAGGGGGTCGTGCTGGGGGTGGTGTTTCAGGGTTTAGGGCAGTGCAGTGGTGTTCGGGCAGTGTAGGGGGTCGTGCTGGGGCTGGTGTTTCATGGTTTAGGGCAGTGCAGTGGTGTTCGGGCAGTGTAGGGGTCGTGCTGGGGGTGGTGTTTCAGGGTTTAGGGCAGTGCAGTGGTGTTCGGGCAGTGTAGGGGGTCATGCTGGGGTGGTGTTTCAGGGTTTAGGGCAGTGCAGTGGTGTACGGGCAGTGTAGGGGGTCTTGCTGGGGGTGGTGTTTCAGGGTTTAGGGCAGTGGTGTTCAGGCAGTGTAGGGGGTCTTGCTGGGAGTAGTGTTTCAGGGTTTAGGGCAGTGCAGTGGTGTTCGTGCAGTGTAGGGGGTCGTGCTGGGGGTGGTGTTTCAGGGTTTAGGGCAGTGCAGTAGTGTTCGGGCAGTGTAGGGGATCGTGCAGGGGTGGTGTTTCAGGGTTTAGGGCAGTGCAGTGGTGTTCGGGCAGTGTAGGGGGTCGTGCTGGGGGTGGTGTTTCAGGGTTTAGGACAGTGCAGTGGTGTTCGGGCAGTGTAGGGGGTCGTGCAGGGGGTGGTGTTTCAGGGTTTAGGGCAGTGCAGTGGTGTTCGGGCAGTGTAGGGGTCGTGCTGGGGCTGGTGTTTCAGGGTTTAGGGCAGTGCAGTGGTGTTCGGGCAGTGTAGGGGTCTTGCTGGGGGTGGTGTTTCAGGGTTTAGGGCAGTGGTGTTCGGGCAGTGTAGGGGGTCTTGCTGGGGGTGGTGTTTCAGGGTTTAGGGCAGTGCAGTGGTGTTCGGGCAGTGTAGGGGGTCGTGAAGGGGGTGGTGTTTCAGGGTTTAGGGCAGTGCAGTGGTGTTCGGGCAATGTAGGGGGTCCTGCTAGGGTATGTGTTTCAGGGTTTAGGGCAGTGCAGTGGTGTTCGGGCAGTGTAGGGGGTCGTGCAGGGGCTGGTGTTTCAGGGTTTAGGGCAGTGCAGTGGTGTTCGGGCAGTGTAGGGGGTCGTGCTGGGGGTAGTGTTTTAGGGTTTAGGGTAGTGCATTGGTGCTTGTGTAGTGTAGGGGTCGTGCTGGGGGTAGTGTTTTAGGGTTTAGGGTAGTGCAGTGGTGTTTGTGTAGTGTAGGGGGTCATGTTTTAGGGTAGTGCAGTGGTGTTTGGGTAGTGTAGGGGGTCGTGCTGGGGGTAGTGTTTTAGGGTTTAAGGTAGTGCAGTGGTGTTTGTGTAGTGTAGGGGGTCGTGCTGGGGGTAGTGTTTTAGGGTTTAGGGTAGTGCAGTGGTGCTTGTGTAGTGTAGGGGTCATGCTGGGGGTAGTGTTTTAGGGTTTAGGGTAGTGCAGTGGTGTTTGTGTAGTGTAAGGGGTCATGTTTTAGGGTAGTGCAGTGGTGTTTGGGTAGTGTAGGGGGTCGTGCTGGGGGTAGTGTTTTAGGATTTAGGTTAGTGCAGTGCTGTTGGGGTAGTGTTTTAGGGTTTAGGGTAGTGCGGTGGTGTTTGTGTAGTGTAGGGGGTCATGCTGGGGGTAGTGTTTTAGGGTTTAGGATAGTGCAGTGGTGCTTGTGTAGTGTAGGGGGTCGTGCTGGGGTAGTGTTTTAGGGTTTAGGGTAGTGCAGTGGTGTTTTTGTAGTGTAGGGGGTCATGTTTTAAGATGCAACGCTCCAATACCTGACAAGTCTGCACTACATAAAACTGCAAAAAAACTAAAAATAAAAAGTGTTTTGCACACTTTTGTCATTGGGCTATATGTGGGCTACATCTGTGTAATATTGTTTCTACATTTGGGCTCTTTTTTCACTGGTGGCCATCTTGGAAGACTTCTTTGTTATGAAGTTTCCTAATTTCCTCATTTACTGCAGTCTCCTCAGTAGGAAATGCTTTCAGTTTTTTACTTTGATTCCATCAAGAAGGCATTCAGATGTGTCACACATTTGCCATAAATTCAGAATGTTATTACTCTAGTTGTTCATTAGATCACTGTAGTAAAGCTACTGCTCACCGAGGAGTTAACTGGAAGTCTACTGCTGGTATTGAAAGTGATTGTTTCAGTCTGCATGTCAGAATTTTCTAATGAAATAGAAGAGGATTTGAGATCTCACTTAAAACATGCACTAAATTTTCTTTTTGCAGCACTAACCATAATTTCTATGGCAAAATGAACACCCTCATTTTGTTCCTTTTTAAATTAAATGTTTTAAGTGTTACCAGTTTATTCCAATCAAGATGGCTTCAGGTGTGCCATACTTTTGTCATAAGTAAGGCTGTTAGCACTCTAGTTGTTCTTTAGAACACTCTGGGAAGCTACAGTAGAACACAAAGGCATCAACTGACAGGCTGCTCCTGTTGAAATATAACAGGAAGATATTTGAGATCTCACTTAAAACATGTCCTAATTTTTCTTTCTACAGCACTAACCATAATTTCTATGGCAAAATGAACCCCCTCATTTTGTTCCTTTTTAAATTAAATGTTTTAAGTGTTACCAGTTTATTCCAATCAAGATGGCTTCAGGTGTGCCATACTTTTGTCATAAGTAAGACTGTTAGCGCTCTAGTTGTTCTTTAGAACACTCTGGGAAGCTGCAGTAGAACACAAAGGCATCAACTGACAGGCTGCTCCTGTTGAAATATAACAGGAAGATATTTGAGATCACACTTGAAACATGTCCTAATTTTTCTTTCTACAGCACTAACCATAATTTCTATGACAAAAGGAACCCCATCATTTTGTTCCTTTTAAATTTAAATGTTTTAAGTGTTACCAGTTTATTCCAATCAAGATGGCTTCAGGTGTGCCATACTTTTGTCATAAGTAAGGCTGTTAGCACTCTAGTTGTTCTTTAGAACACTCTGGGAAGCTGCAGTAGAACACAAAGGAATCAACTGACAGTCTCTGCCCTTGTTGGATGTACATGTTTTACTGAGAATGTCAGACTTCATTCTCACATGACTGAGAAAGATAATGTGAATTTACAGAAAATATGCTCTCATTTTAGCTTCTGGAGCACCTTCCAAAACTGTATGGGACAAGCATGTGAAAATAGTTTTCTCTCAAACATGATTCATGATATCCCAGCAGAAGGTTTTTCACAGGGTAAAATCACCTTAGAACACACCACAATTCCTGAAATTAGTATGGTACCATCAACAAATGAATTCTAATGTAACTAAAGTCTGTTATCACCCTTTATAGTTCTCCTTTTGGTAACCCTCAAAATCTTCGATTCACTACAATGCATTTCAATGGGGTACTATCATTTATATTGGTCCCAAGATGGCTGCCAGCAATTCCAGGATGAAGTGCTGACAGCCAATCAGATCTCACGATGACATGTGTGGTTAGGCTCCGCCCAGATATATATGTGTTTTTACTTTTGATTTTCTCAGCAACTACTGAACGGATTTACACCATTTAACAAAAAGGGTTCTTTTTGAACCAAGAACTACCTCTTTGCCAAATTTGGTGTAATTCCATTCAGCAGTTCGGGCTGTAGCCTTGCATAAAGTTTCCTATGGGAAATTGATTTTTTGACTCTTATTTTTTTAATTTCTCCCGCAACTACTGAACGGATTTACACCATTTAACAAAAGGGTTCTTTCTGAACCAAGAACTACCTCTTTGCCAAATTTGGTGTAATTCCGTTCAGCAGTTCGGGCTGTAGCCGTGTCTAAAGTTTCCTATGGGAAAATGAATGGGGAAAACACGTTTTGGGACCCCCTTTTTCTCGGCCCCCGCTTGACGAATCACCCTGAGACTTTCAGGGTAGGAGCGGACCGGAGCGGGCCATAAAGTTTGAAAATTACGCGAAGATTCGTCAACCGACGCAAGAGTTATTTCAAATAGAATGTCGTGGATTTCCTATGGAAAATAGGTCCTAACTATAACTATCTACTGGCGACCGCCAGTAGATAATACATACATATATATATATATATATATATATATCTATATATATATATATCTGCAATTGTCCAAGAATAACGCGCACTCACAAGGGCTCAGTTGATCAAACAAAAGCTCGTTTAATCACAAACGTTACGCGTTTCGGCAATTCAATGCCTTGATCACACAGTAAGTTTGTTGTAATGAACGTACATAAATAAACAATAAACATAGTAGTAGGACTCAGGTTACATCAACCTCACATATGTTGGTAACAGTGGCGGCCATTTTATAGTAACACAGTAAAGGTATACTCTATTGTTACTACCATCCATGTAATGCATGCTTTCTTACACAGGCTACGCAAATGTGTTACATTTGTTTCGTAATGAAAAGAAAAGCGAGAGAACAGAGAATATCGTATCCGGTTAAAATTAGCTTTATCTCTAATATCTCTATTGTGTTACACTCGGTCTAGTTCCTAATAAAGTCCTGTAGAGACTGGATGAGCATCTATGAATATAGACTCGATATATTACTACGGACTAGTCTCTCGCTTTTCTTTTCATTACGAAACAAATGTAACACATTTGCGTAGCCTGTGTAAGAAAGCATGCATTACATGGATGGTAGTAACAATAGAGTATACCTTTACTGTGTTACTATAAAATGGCCGCCACTGTTACCAACATATGTGAGGTTGATGTAACCTGAGTCCTACTACTATGTTTATTGTTTATTTATGCACGTTCATTACAACAAACTTACTGTGTGATCAAGGCATTGAATTGCCGAAACGCGTAACGTTTGTGATTAAATGAGCTTTTGTTTGATCAACTGAGCCCTTGTGAGTGTGCGTTATTCTTGGACAATTGCAGACATTATTGTCCGGCGTGGGTTCGCCGGCATTGCGCAACACCTGACGAAGGGCTGGATCCCGGAAGGACCCGTGGTTTGTTGTTTCATATATACATATATATATAAACGCTCCAGTTTCAAGAAAGAAACACGCCGCACTCACGGGGCCCCTTTGTAGATACTTTAATTACAAGGACGCGTTTCGGCGTTCTGCCTTCATCTGCTTGTTTCAAAGATAGCGCAACCTGTCATGATGACATTTTAAACAGGTAAGTGTGATTTCATTGGATATAGCAGCTTGACATCAAAAGAGGACTTATTTCCTCGGAACGAATATTCTTTCCCCTTTGATGTATTCTGGGATTTGAAGTCCGAGAGTGTTCATGGGGGCTATTCAATCGTCCCTCTCCCACCTCCATGGTCGATATTGTTCTTACACATAAAGCCTCTGTATGGCTGACCCCCAGACGCACAATTGTTCCACCTTTCAGGGTAAATATTTACCATCCTCTTTGAAGTGCACTGCAAGTTCGTGAGTGCGGCGTGTTTCTTTCTTGAAACTGGAGCGTTTATATTTGTATGGACCCACCTCCATACTGAGCTGCACCCGTCTGAAAGAGTGCATACATTGCCTTAAGGTGGACTGTTGGAGCTGTGATATATATATATATATATATATATATATATATATATATATATATATATATATATATATATATATATATATATATTTGTTATATTATTACATTTTAAAAAATAAGAAAACTATACCATAAATTAAATTCATTATTTTAAAAATTGATTTACATTATATGTGTTCTTATACATATATGTGTGTATGTTTGTTTAAATAAGTATATATTAATATATTTTATATATCATTTAACATCACTGTTACATGTTAATATATGTAATACTTACTATTTTTAACTATATATATCTTAAAAAATGATATATTAGTGTAAATCGATATTTGGTTTCGATATTTTTGTGCTTATCGTAAGTATAATAAAACGATATTTTTGTGATTGATATTTTTGACATGATACTTCTGTAGCACGATATTTAGGTTTTTGATATTTTGTCAGTGTAATGTATATTGGTATTTCATTAAAATGAATATTTAATTTACTTCTACCTTTTTTAGTTAAATAAATTACCTTTAATTATTAATATTCAGCTACTGTATCTAATACCTGAGTGTAAATATACTTCCCCACCCAATACCCCTAAATACCTTAAATACCATCCCTAATTAGTAAAAATTTTTTATAAATGCATCCCAAAACTTTGGTGGAGAACTGTCCATATCCATATACAGACAACAGTAACATCCGAATACAAACCTCTGAACTGAACCTCTCCATCTTGGCCGCCACTTCCCTGCTCTTTGCGCCTCCATGCCAGACGCTCACAACTCTCCTCTACCTCCTCCCCTAAACCATATATCTCCACAATCCCGCCTCTCTCAGAAGAACCTATCACGCCACAAACCTCAAGTTCCAACTACATCCACTCCCCCTTTGTATCCCTTCCCATCTCTGAACCCCGAGAAGCTAAAATCAAACTGCAAGAATTGCTGTCTCCTCCATTAAGGCCCACTTCCCCTACACCTGATTCATCACAGACCTCCAACCACATCAGGCTAATTTCTCCCATACCCCCTCCGTAGGTCTTAATGACCACCAATAAACCCCACTCTCTCTGATCGATCCAACCAACTCCCAACTTATGCCTATACTTTCCCGACTTGAACTTAAAATCAACAGAATATTAGAAGAAATCACTTCTAGTCGCAATGACACCAAGATGCACTTTATCTCGCTCTCTAACTTCACAACTTTGTAAAACACCAACCGTGGCACAATCATACACTCCGGCACTCCTCTCTCTATCCTCTGGCCGACTATCCCCTCCACTAAGTACCACCTCAAGCCCAGACAAACCACTAATGGAATGTTGCAGCTAGAAGCAGAAGCACTGTGCAACTCCTACAACAATGCTCCCAGGCAACTCTGCTATTCTAAGATTCCAGTCATCATTGGCACCAGTAGGATGCCACCAGCCTACTGCCCTCTTAGGCCCCCGCCCTGTTCACTTCCATCCAACCTGATAAATCTCAACGGAGATCATCACCCAAGATAAACTGCATGCTCCTAAACTGCAGGTCAGAAGTCAAGCACGCCAATGAAATTTAAGAATCTATACTAATACATGAAACTGACATCTGCTTTTTGACTGAATCCTGGCTTAAAGATCACTCATCCCCCATTATTGACCTCCTCACTCCACCAGGTTTCTCAATCATTCGTCGTGACTGGAAGGGCCGCCTTAGTGGAGAATCACAATAATATACAAAAATGACTTGTGCCTAAAACCCTTCCGAACCTCAGAATACCCCACCTTTGAATATCCTGGAGTCAAACTCTCCTCCAAAGGCTCCAATCCTATCAAATTCCACGCCATCTATCACCCTCCAGGAGAAAAGCAATAATTCTTTGAAGATTTAACAGACTTAATAATGCTAAACTCCCTGAATGACTCCACACACGTTAAACTTGGAGACTTAGGGCTAGATTACGATGTTGGCGGGCAGACCGCCAGCCTGCCACAGCAGCGATCGGGAGAAGGCCACCAAGCCAGTGGCATCCCGAGCGTCACATCACAAGTTCACAGCGGGGCTGCCGGAGTGCAATTGGCGGTCTTGTGGTAGCGACAGGCTTTCGCTCAATGAGTGAGCCTGAAGGCAATGCCACTGCATGCATGACACACAGTGTGCTCACGACAGTGCAGGCACAGAAGGGGACAACATGTGCCCCCAGCCACTATTCCCGCTGGGCTGAATTGCCCTGGGGCCCTATTGGGGCCCCTTACCTTCCTTTCTGTCGACCTTTTTATAGCAGGGCCCCTGCCATGAAAAGGTTGGCCTTAAGTTAAGGAAGGTTGTAATCCCCATAGTGATGCCAATGCCAGCACCACCTCCATACACCACCGCTTTCCCACCACAGCGGGACCCGAGATCCTGGCGGTTGTGGTGGTCTCACTGCCCACATCCTAATTTGGCAGTCGGACCGCCAGGTATGTGGGCGGTCGAACCGCCAGATTGTGACAGCGGTCCCAGGACCGCCAATGTTGTAATCAGGCCCTTAAACCTACACTTGAACGATATTGAAGATTCAACAACACAAGCCCTTTCCACACTCCTTGAAACAAATGTTCTCATACAATTCTTTAAAGGGCAAACTCATAACAAAGGCTCGACCCTCGACGCAATCATTGCCAACCATAATTCGTTACCCCTCCATTCTATCCTACCCTCTGATTGAACTGACCACTATCTAATCTTATTTGCACTCGATAGCATCCAACCGAAGCACCCAACCTAGACTAACCGCCCGAAGCACTGGGCAAGGAATTTACACCAAATTTACACTAAAACCCCCAGTCGGAACTAAAATCCCTAATCAGTTACCAAATTCTACCTCCTCCTGACCTCACTTTAACTGATAACCTTACCTCCCACTACAACAATAAAATGGCAGAATTTCTTAACACTGTTGTCCCACTTAAACTCAAAAAAACGAGACACATCCCCTCTAGATCCTGGTTCAATAAAGGCCTTAATATGGAGAGACGACAACTTAAACTGACTGAAAGAATCTGGAGACAACAACCTTTGCTGAACCATCTCCCACAACCTGAAGGAGATGAAGCATCGAGGTGTTCAATGTCTATGTTTCAAGGTTTTAAAAGCAAACAGCAGATTATTTGCAATAGATCGTCTTGATTGTAAATGCAATTTGTAGGTTTGATGGGAATCTAGATTCACACCGAGGCACTTATAGGTGTTGACCAGTTCTAATATGTTGTATTAGCCCACCAAGTGAATTTAGGCTGCCTGTTGCTACCTCGACATTTAAAGCAAAAAACCTTTGTTTTACTATAATTCAGGCTCAGTCGCAAATTGCTGGTATACCCAAGTACCTAACTTATCGACCGGTGCAGCCCAATTGGTGTTTTGCTAAGGAAAACGATATTGTCGGCATATTGCAGGCTTCTAATTTGTCCCGTTCCCAACCTGGGAGGATCCCCCTGCACTAGGGCTAGGTGGCTGTCAAGGTCGGCCATGTAAATATTAAATATACAGGGTGCAAGATCGCACCCCTGTTTTAAGTCCATGTTCGTGTAGATTTTATTTGTGACTTTTTGGCCATCCCCTATCTTAATTTGTATCCATGTGTTGGAATATAGGTTGATTATTGCCTCCAACAGTTTCATCAGCATACCCCACCTTTCCATTTTTGATACCATGGCATAGTTAAAAAGAGGAGTAAATACGAGGACCAGAGCTGAAATCCTTTTTATATATGGCGTTAAATATGGTGTTCCAGTCAAGGGCAGCCTGGGGCTCCTTCTGACGGGAGCCTTTAACATTTTCGTACCTGTTTATCGCTAATCGGCAGGCGATCCGCCTCTGACTAGAGCAGACTTTGTTGCCTCTCCTGGCTAAATAAGCCAGACTCTGTGTATGATACCTGGGAGGGGGGAACCTGGTCTGCTAAATTGTAAACTGTGGCAATGTGTGTTGACCACGCTGCCTCCGTAATGTCAGCGTTGTAGTTCCGATTTCTCCCATTGACCAGTTTATTTATTTCAGCTCAGAATAATTTGGAGCTTGTTTGCTTACTTGAATGTAATAATTTTTATCCAAAGGCCAATATTGGTTATCATATCAGGACTAAGACTTAAGTAGATCTGGGCCCAGCCCACCTTCCTCTGGGCTGCAACTGGCACAAAAGTGCCCACTCTTGGGCTGGGCAGTGCCGGGCCCTTCACCGCACTGCACGAGGCCAGCAAGCATTTTATATGTGGTCCTCTCTGGCCCTGCCTTCTTCTGTTGATGGACTCACATGCAGGATTGTGGGCAACAGAGTCCTGTAGTCGGCTTGAATTCCCGTGCTACAGGACGCCAGAAAGGATTTTGTACGTGGTGTCCCCTGGCCCTGTCTTCTCCTCCTGATCTGCTGCGTAGGTAGGAATGTGGGCAACAGAGTCCTGCAGTTGGCCTGAATTCCCCATACCAGTATAAGGGTGTATGCCAGAGGTGATAGTATATCTTCATGAAGACAGTTCTGTTCGTTTTATGTAATCAACTGTTCCTCTACAATAACTAAATAAGTGGGACCATCTGCAATGAAGAAAAAATGAATTACAATTGATGCACCAAATGATATGCCTATTGTAGACTTCATGATTACTGTTGTAACTGATTCTATGCGTGATCCAACCTTTTTATCATGGTTAGAGTGGACCCTTAATTTTTAGGGATCCCACACTCAATACCCGAGGTAGCAGTTTGTTTTAGTTTATTCTGAGCACCATTGTTTTATTAGTTCAGATCTAATTTCGGTTGCTATGGTACAAGTTTCTTTCTTTACTAATGTCACACAATCGCAATAGGATGCACAACTTGTTTTTTGCTGCCATTGTCATAGCAAAAGGACAGGATAAGAAGATGCCTCCCATCTCTACCCTTTGTTTCATTCCCTTGCTGGGCTGCCAGTGAAGATTCAAAAGACTTTCCTATATTGTGGATCGCTTCCATGGAGAAGAGAGACACATAGGTAAATGGACACTACACTAGGAGCAGGTAACTTACTTGCACCAGTACCAAATAATTATGATTTATGTGGTGGTGGATGGGAAGATCTGGTAAACTAAACTTGATCATGGAATGTTTGGGGGAATCATTCTGCATCAATGCTTACCTTTCACATTTTACTTCTTGTTATATATACTTTCATTGTCCTTTTGTTAATTTAAGTACATCATCTCATAATCTTCCGAGACAAGTCAGTTTATTTATGGAGACTAAACTAATCCTCAAATTCTTTCAATTTTCTTGTTTAATACTACAGGTCTCTTTCGGGTGAAATTTTAAAGTACCATTGACAACAGCCAGTAGGAGGACCATTGTCTATGTACTTCAATGGGAAACAAGGGGACTCAAAGAGACCTACCCATGTGGACATGAGCAAGTTGTGTTGATTAGGAAAATACAGGGTAGTGTCTCAAATGGCAAACTGTAATTAAGTAGTTGTAGTCTACTTGACTGGACACATGATGGACGCAGAAAAATGTTGCTATTGTCAGAGTGCTCATTCGGGTACATGCAGTTAGTTGTCTGGGATTGGTGGTTAGAGATTAGTTCTTCTCACTTCTTAGTTAATGGTGCACCACTGCACCAGCTTATGCTCTGCCCTCTTGCTTCTTATGCACCATGATGCTTACCTTGATTATCCAATATTCACATTTAGTTTTTAATTCCTCAGGCCTTCTCTACTGCAAGAATGCGCCATAGTGTTCCGGCTTTGTGGTTCAGCCCCGTACCCAAGACAGACAATGCCAGAAGAATGTAGATACACTGTTCATTTGTATACAGTATCATTTTTCTTTTCCTAACTATAACTATTTTTTTGAACTGTGTTCTTCCTATTTTGCGTTTTTCAAGCCTAGGTGACAAATCAATTAGATAACTTAGGAGACTGGGGATGAAGGACTGTTGCATTTGGTAACTGAACTGTCATCTTCCTTCCACAACATATGTGATGTGTTTGCCTATCTCTCACCTTTCCCAATTCCCCTTATCAATCTGTTCATGAAACCCCTAACCCTCTTCCCCCAGGTTGTGTGATCGGTGGAGGTTGAGATGTTTGTTTATTTCCACCATCAACACATCTCACGCTTAGTGGGGCAGATGTGGTTAAAGCGACCCAAACTGTTACAGGAGATTATTACCAAAATGTACACATTTGCCCATGCCACCTCTCCAAATCACACATGAAAGGGACATCATAGTGCAGAGACTAAATTACAACAGTGTTTTTACACAATCTCTGCCCAATGGATTCTACTGAAGTAACCTTCGTCTGAGTCTTGACTCCTGAGAGTTGAGGGCTTCATTATGCTTACTTTAGTAAAGAATTGAACACTATATAGTTGTGTCATACTGTTCTCAGTCTTGGATTGGATTGGCAACTTACTCTGTGTTTTCTAGTTGCCTGTGATGCATAATCAGAATCCTTTCACTAGTTTACCTCACCAGCATCATTAGGAATAAGAACCTTGTTTTCCTGTGATTTCTTCTCTGTTAGTGCTGGGCCATCACCACAAGCATTTAGAAGGCCCTATGGAAAACCCTGAAGTGAGGTATGGGCCACTTGGGAGAGGTACCAGACATCTCATAATCTATGCAGGTAAGACAAAGAAAGCCTCAGGAAGGAGGGATTGTTGTTTCGGTTTACGTTGACAAACCCAATTAGCAGTCACTAGTTACAGAGGGTAGGGTAAGGGCAGTAAGTAAGTAGTATACAACTGTTACTGATGGGAGGATAGGTGCAGTGCATCGTGATCAAGCCATAAAGGGTGGGAGGCTTGTGTGGTTACAGTCAGCTTGATGTTTTGGCCTTGGGGTGTACACTGTGAGACAACTGCTTTGAGATGGGACATGTGCAGAGGACAGCCTCTTCTCACTATGTTGGTAATGTTTTTGTTTAAATTAATGGTGATTTAAACTCACAGCCATATCACTAATAAAATCTCCAAGCTGGAGAGACGCCTGCTTGGATTTGAGGGGCTGGCCAGCTCCTCAAACACTGCCTAGGTGCGATTACACAAGGCCAGGTCATAGCTTTGCTGGAGAGACTGTGCTGCCTTAATGATGCTGCTCATACTAAGAAAACACACACTGAGACCAACAGGATGGGATCATTACTGGCGTAGTTGATAAGTCAAGAATCGGCGAGACATCCTATACTATCTATACGGTTTGGTGAAGGGCTGTTGCTGCATACACAAAGGGAAATTCATACCGCCTTCACACGCCATTATACATAGTTGTACACATCCACAACTGGGGTGGCACTGTGGGAGATCAGCGACTTCTTGGCTGACATCGTCCTATCGTGAATCTCACTCAAACATGAAGAGGAACTCACTGGGGATATTGATATCTTTGAATTACGGGAGGCGATACGTGTCCTGGCCATGGGTAAAACACCTGGCCCCGATGGGCTGGCGTCTGAATTTTATAAGGTCTATTCCAGGATCCCAATAATTTTCGACCAATATCTCGCCTCCCCTTGCCTGAAAAACTGATTGAGAAAACTATGAACTTACAACTTAGTGCCTTTCTACGTGAAACCCAAGTTTTAGACCCTACTCAATATGGGTTCAGAGAAGGGCACAGTACATTGTCGGCCCTTATAAAATCCACAGAAGAGATAAGGGAGGCCCTGGATAGGGGAGGTAAGGCTGCTCTAATCATGTTGGATTTATCTGCGGCCTTTGATACGGTCCATCATGATGTGTTGATGGACCGTTTGTTGGCATGTGGAGTCCAAGGCAAAGCATGGAAGCTATTGAAATCTTTTTTGAAGGACAGATCACAAATCGTGGCACTGGGTGAATTTCACTCTAAACCTTTTGCACTGCCTTGTGTAGTGCCACAGAGGTCTTCACTCAGCCCCACTCTTTTTAATGTATATGTATCTTCCCTAGCTTCTTTAATTGGTTCCTTTGGCTTCAGCCTGACCTCGTATGCAGACGACACACAAATTGTTGTGGCTCTGCGGCCGGGACAGGCAGCAGGAATCGAAAATCGGTTCCATGATTGTATGGAAGCAATCGGGAGGTGGATGGCACAAAACTGCCTAAAACTAAACTCAGGAAAGACGGAGGTTATCTTATTTGGAAATGATGCCAATTTCTGGACCCCTAAGTGGTGGCCAGAAGCTATGGGCACTCTTCCTATCCCTACTAGGAAAGTAAAAAACCTAGGAGTGATAATCGATGATAAACTCAATTTTGGTGATCAGATCAACGCTGTGGCATCAACTACCTCCTATGTTATCAGAATGATCAAGAAAATACTCTCCTTCTTGCCAATTGATAGTCGGCGGACAGTAGTTACTGCACTCATTCTGTCTAGGCTTGATTATTGCAATAGCCTCTATCTAAATATACAGGAACGTTTTTTGAACAAACTTCAGCTGTTGCAAAATGCGGCAGCGAGGTTGCTCACAGGTACACCCAAATTTGCCCCCATCTCTAAGGAAATTAAAAAGCTTCACTGGTTGCCTGTTAGGAAGCGGGTGCGCTTTAAAGCTTTGTGCACCGTTTATAAGGCTCTCCAAGGCACAGGCCCAGACTCTCTGAAACAGCAAATGCGGTAGTACTTACCCAAAAGAACCCTTCGCTCCTGTGGAGCCAAGTTGGTGATAGTACCACCCAATAAAAAAGTCTCATGGGGTGGGAGAAGCTTTGTTGTCTGTGCAGCAAAGGCCTGGAATGACCTTCCCTTCTATTTGAGAAATGCCACGGATCTCCTCACATTCAGGAAGGGATTAAAATCCTGGCTCTTTAATCTGTAAGGTTGTCTACCATATCAATCCTCAGAGGATAGTGGTTAGCGCCAGGACACCCTTGGGTAATCGTCGCGCTTTAGAAATACCTATAACATAACATAACATTGCTGGTATCCCGTTTAAAACATTATATGATGCAGCTCTCTTGGCGGCGACTCTGCCACCTACATTGAGTGATGCCTTACTCATTTCATTGCCCAAACCAGGGAGGGATGAGCTAGATATGGAATCCTATAGGCCTCTTGCTTTGTTAAATACTGACTACAAAATTCTGGTGACAATCCTGGCAGACCAGCTGGCCCCATTAGTTCCACATCTGGAACACTCTGACCAAAATGGTTTTGTATCAGCCAGATATAACTTTGAATCTACGCCATTTCTCCTGGGTGTTAACTCACACCCTGCAGCCATATCCACTCTTGGGTTGCCTGGTTCTGGATCTACACAAGGCATTTGATTCCATTGAATGCCCCTTCTAATTTGCGGTCCCCACATGATATGGACTGGGACCCCGCTTCCTCCGATTGGTTAAATTGTTGTACAGTAATACTGTGTCCAGGGTCAAAATAGGACGCCATATATAAGATCCTATAACTATACAGAGGGGAGCCCGACGGGGATGCCTGCTGTCCCCTCTTCTATTTTCTTTGGCACTGGAACCCCTAGCAAACACTCTGCATGCCCAAGGGCAACAGTGGGGTATTCTCCTTGGAAACGGTACACATTCTGTCACCGCTTTTACACAGATGATATGTTACTTTACCTTAACAATGTCCAGGCCACCATTGAACACCTGCTAGCCAAATTTACCACTGTATCAAGCCTTAGAGTAAATTGGAATAAATCCTGCATCTTCCCCTTTAATATGAACACACCAGACCTGATGTATTATGTGAATGGCATGCCGTAACCAGGCAGCCATCCACATTTCGATATCTGGGGATAAGGATCTATCATACGCATGAGGACCTTCTGGATGGCAACCTAGTTCGCTCTGTCTCTGCCTTAAGGGCACAGATATCATTCTGGCAAACTATCTATATCGGTGGCGGGTAGGGTGGCCCTAATAAAAATGGTTGCACTTCCGAGACTACTGTATTATTTTGTTAATCTCCCCCTATTTATACATAGGCCCTTCGTTCGCTCCTTAGAATGCTTGATGGGCGATCTTATATGGCAAAATACGTACTGCAGATTAACACTTCTCACACATTATCTTCTGGCGGACTACGGCGTGCTCAGTGTGCCTAACTTCGAACTATATTACTTGGCCTGACAGTGACAGTGAGTGGTGCGCTGGATCGCAGGCTGCAATTTGGAAGACACGGCAACACTTCTTCCTCTTCGGGATCTGGAATCGTTGCTTAACCTTTTTCATCCCCTCATCAAAGGGCCACTACCTAGTGGGCCTCCCCTTCAGGTTGGATGCCAATGCTTTTGCAGGGCTATATTTATGACCCGTTTAGTCCTACCTTATTCCCCTACACTGCCACTGCTTGACATGCTGCGGGGCGCACGTCGACCTCCCTTGGGGAGTTGGAGCCTTGGCACGCGGTGGGACTGCACAGTATAGGTGATTTGTATCTGGATGGGGGCCTCCTACCTATAGAGGATCTACTGGCCGACTTTGAGCACCTACTGGGCCTATTCCTCTTACATGCTTCCTTTGTTGGAGTGTTGGACCCATCCTGGGGAGACATACAGCAAGGGCCCCCGCAACATCTCACTATGCACTACCTGCATGTATTGGGCATAGGTAGCCACCTGACTTGATGGCTGGCTAGCACTCTGTGTATGCACACAGCTACCCCCCTCACTGTGCTGCGCAGACCCTGAGACGCAGACCTAGGACGCAATTGCACGGATAGAGAATGGCAGACTACCTTAGCTTATCCTACTTTAGTGCCCTGCAATGCCCATTTTAAGTTAATGCAATTCTATATCTTGCACAGAGCTTATTTAACTCCCTGTAAGATTAACTGATATTTTAACCGTACTGACGCTGCCTGTCCCCACTGCCTTGCCCCTGATGTGGAGCTCCTACACATGCTTCGGTCCCACCCGTCACTGGCAGAATACTGGAGGGGTGTCACTACACACCTGACACAATGCATGGGCCCCACTGTGGACTACACCTGGGAGGTGTGTATACTGGGTATTGGTCGTCACACTAAGAAACCCAGAGCAGAGACATGATTTACTGACTTGGCCCTTTTCTTGCCAAAATGACTGATTACCCGTAAATAGAAGTCGGCATCCCCAAGTCACTTCAGCGTGGGTGTTATCCATGATGTCCTGGGCGCAGGTGCAGAGTGCATCGCTACACAGGGAAGATGTGAAATGTCTCCGTAAATACCCCATTTCTGATAACTGGGATGCGCTTTTGGAGAAGCTCCATGATGGTGTACAGGGTGCGGATCACCCCACTGAGGCTTCCTGTAAACTCCCCCTCCCCCCTCTCCTACGATGTGACACCCATCCCTGGGGCATGGTTTATACCCTACCAGTGTACACGGATGACCTTTGAGACCCCGGTGACACCCTTTGTGGCTACAACTCTCCGATACTCCCCCTGTCATATTAAGTGGGTGCATGGTTCCTTTTCCCCCGGTTCTGTTCACTGCAGTTGTAAGCAGCCGTAAACTATGGCACTTCTTTTCTGCAATGGATTGTCACTGCCTATACCCAAATTTGCTCTCTGTTGTATTCACAATTGTTGTCAGAGCAATTCTGATTATCGCCCTTGTACATACGCCAGGGGGGATATTCACAAGAACGTGCGCTAAACATCTCCAAAAAATGTTAACGCAACTTTACACATCGCAGTCCATCGCAGGAAAATAACCCTGTGTTAACGTGGAATTCACAACACGGCGGTACCATGCGATAGTTTGCCAAAAACGAGGCCAATGTCCGTGATACAACCACCGCGACGGAGATAAAAACACAAACCCCAAAACCAAAAAACGTGCGATGAGCCCATTCGCGATGAGGAAAGCAGCGATAAGCAGCGCCAGGCCCGCGACACACACACGGCAGGTTGGAATAAGCACAACAAAAGCAGGAAAAAGGAAGACAAACCAAACAGAAAACAACAGCGAAGCACAATGGAGGCAGCCGGAGCTAGTACACAACCCCACAATCCCCATTGGCAACAAAACATTGTACATGGCAGTCCATCGTGGACAAGGTGAATGTAGCCGGAGAGCGGAGGAGGACAATGGAAGAAAACCAGAACAGCTGGAATGATGCGAAATGCACAAACAAGCAGAAACACGCCAACAACCAGAAGGCAGCAATGCACACCGGAGGTGGGAGTCCAGCGCCACACCAGGACCTGGATGACATGGAGGAAATGGTGTCCACCACATCAGTCTGGAGATGGTGGCAGGAGTTGGAGACCGGAAACTGCTCAAAATCAACAGACACAACAGCAACAGGGAGAGGAACGACCAGGGACTGGGGGACGGGGGGAGATGGGCACAATGGCACACATGCACAATTAAGCACAGCACAACTGCAGACAAACCATGCCCAAGAGTAACAACACCAACCAAGAGCACAAGTCACACAACTCGGCAATATCACACCACTGAACAAGCAGAGAAGTGAAAACCACACTGCCTGAAAGGGAGAAGGGTGAGCCAAATCAGAGCTGAAGGGATATCTCACACACAATGCAGCACACACACATAGGAAGCAGAGCAACCCAACATCGAACACAATGTGGTACAAACAGCAACATTTGCACAACCGAACACAGGACACAAGTTCACCCGCTTGTGGCCGGTAAATGGCCATACGCATCTGGCAAAGCACGAAACAGGGACATGATAATGCACAAGTACAAACCCACAGCCCTGATGGGGTAGCAATGCATGTATGGCAGGGACCCAGATAGGCCGTGACACACACATTGGCATACAAATCAACACTCATCACAGTTGGAGACAAGTGAAGGTGCAGAAACTTTATCAACAATTGCGTGTCAGTACGGCCAAGAGAAGTGCCACGACATGCAGACCAATGCAGCAGCATGTCTGAATGAGGAACGTTGGGAAGCGCCCATGTCCACCCAGGGGGGGTCCATCACCCACACAAGTCAGTGCCAACCCGCGTTGGTTGTCCACGCATGGATCCGGAGTCCAGGCCAATGAAGCCATGTCCACTGTCGTCTTGGGACATGTGACCAGATCCCCAACATGCAACCAGGCGTTGGGACACGTGCAATGGGTCACATTCAGTTGTGGCTGCAGGTACGTTGTCACTCGTCCATGAATGCGAGTGCAGCAGCGTAGGCCAACATTTCCAATGAGAGCTCGTTGTCGGCGACGTAGCCCATCAGCTGTCCCGGACAGATGTGCTGACTCCAACCCCTGGCCCCAATTAGCACTAAAGCCCAACAGGGGAGCAGCTCAATGTGGTCACTGCACATGACGACTTGTGCAATCTCCCAGGTCCAGTTGCCAGCATGCATGCAATCATCCAGGCATGCCATAAACGGGCATCACGGTGACACTCCTGGTCATAGGCCAACAGGGGGTGCACACACACGTCAAAATCCAGGTCAGCTACCGTTACGTTGGAGAGGCAGACATCCATGGTCCACTCGAATATGCACGAGCGACAATGCAACACAGGCTGAACACAGGTGACGTTGGCAAGGCGGAAGCTTAGCTGGTAACTGATCCGCAGCACTGCCAATGGCAGTGCCCCCAGTACATGCAGCAGACATGCACGGTACCAGTCCACGTGACTGGAGTCGTGCATGTGTCCGGGATGTGTTGCCATTGCGTCAGTGGCTCTGCTTGAAGCGGCACTGTGCTGACCCGCGCCAGTCCTGTGGATGAAATGCCACAGCTCGGATCAATGAGCAGTGTCTGTGTGCAACGGGTGCAGGCCTGGGGTGGGGTGGGAGTACATGTGAAGGCCATTTCACGCACGCTAACTACAACCAAGGACTTCTGCATGTGGGATGTGTACACGTTGGTCTCACATCGGGCAGTGCGTAGTGTGGGAGTCGCCAGCAAATGCTATCGTATCTTCAGGGGGTGCTGGGCACAAGCAAGTCCCAGCTCGGAGCTGCAGATGTGCTTCCGCCTGATAGTTCAGACAAAGGACCTTTCATCCCTACAGTAACCCTACCATCTGCTTGCATACAGGAGATGTACAGAGGCCTGTCTTGGGTGGGGTGGGATGTCTGCAACCCAGGGAATCATGGATGATATGCCGAGCACGTTGGCACATGAGCGGCCACACAGGGTGTCACGTTGCCTCACAGCTGTTCCTCCCTCCCACAAGCCCCCACACTTGTGTGCGCTGCACGGTTGTATCACGTGCACTCCTACGGCACCCCATTGTCATGCCTGTCTGCGCATGTCCAGCGGCATGCCAACAACACTGTGAAGCTGGCCGTTGAGGCTGTGCGGCCACGTGAGTGTAGGCCAATGGCCTGGACAGGGCGGACACAGGTGTACAGCCCATGGCTGGCTGTGATCGTGCTACGAATGAGGCTAGGCATCTGACTTATGCAGCCGTAGGACTGATACACATAACACTTGACATGTATGAGCCAAGACCCCGAGCGGTCTTGCGCTCCTACATTTCCCCGTACGTGCGGGCCCGCCCTCCGGGTGCATGCTACATTGCAACATCGACTACTGTGGTCCTGGTGGCGACAACACTCCAACACAGAGACACGCTTACCGCACTTCCTGCTCAAGGCCAGACCAGAGCCACGCCCTGATCCCCCTGCCGAATCAGCACACCCCTGTGCTGACCTGACGTACGCCAGACCAGCACACGCCACTTGTGCATGCAGGGGGGGGCGGGCGAAGCTACATGTCCAAGGTCTCAGCCACTGCTGAGGTGACATGGTATCGTCCGCTGAAGACAGCACACTGTGATGTTGCAGGGCTCGGGCCCATCATGCTGACATAATGACCACACGGACACACTTGCTTAGATGGTGTGAATGGCTATGGGCACGTGCGCCCGGCCACTTTTATTAGCAGGCTCACATGTCGAGTGACACCTGTGTTGGATGTGTGTTGGGTGTGTGTACACCAGCCGTCATGGAGTGCCTGGTGCAGTCAAAAAACGACAACAGTGTACATCGTTAAGGACACAACCATTCAACCATAAAGGCCCCATGACTTGAGCTGCACAGAGTTAGTGGCCCCGGATGCACAGCGTCCTGCACGGGCCTACCGCCACGGGCCGCTGACTTGCGGTGCACTGGGGCAGGGTCACGAGATTAGAGCAGGTTCTCGTAGATGTCAAAGGGGGTTGTCGCGGAGTGTCTCGGTGGACAGTGGAAGGTGTACCCTCAGGGCATGATGCAGAGAGCAGGACCACGCAGAAACAGTCACTATGGTGGAAATTAATGGAACAGACACATGTCGAACACCCAGTCCGGCACAGCCAGATGATGATGCAGACAACCCCCAGGCCATGGACTCAGATGCCACCAAAGTCCAACCAGAAAGTGCCCATGACTCAGTGCGCACAGAGTTAGTGGCACCAGTGCTGATAGGGGATGCCACCTGCGATGAGGCGTGTCCAATGGTGTGGACTCCTCCATATCTTACCCAAGACACAGTTCCACATGTGTGACCTACTGGACTGCAGTGTAGGCCTGAGGCAGCGGTCAGCAGGGGCCATTCATTGAGTGTCGCCGGCTTATGTTGGATGGTCCCACCGGCTTGCGCAGTTCAGGTTTAGTGGCACCACGGGACGCGGACTTGCGGTGAACAGGGTTGGTGGCACCAGGTCAGTTGTTGCTAGTGTCTGGTCACCTCCGTGACGAGGATCCGGCTTTCATCCGGACTGAGTCGCATCTTCCTCTTACTCCTCTCCGTGCGTTCACTGGTACGGACTCTGCCATTCATGAATCACGACTAAGTGCTGGATGTGGGACCTACTGGACCGCAGTGTAGGCCGGGGGCAGCGGTCAGCACGGGCCCACAGACACGTGTCGTGTGCTTGCGATGCAGACTTTGGCTTCACTGATCGGAGGGAGTATAGTGATGTGGACGCTGCCACGGACTTGGGGTCACTGCCATTCAAGACTCAGGACACAGTTCCACATGTGCGACCTACTGGGCCGCAGTGTAGGCCTGAGCCCTCATCCAAGTGTCGCCGGCTTGCGTTGAACAGGGTTAGTGGCACCACGTGTCACTGGCTTGCGTTGAACAGGGTTAGTGGCACCACGTGTCGCCGGCTTGCGTTGAACAGGTTTAGTGGCACCACGTGTCACAGGCTTGCGATGCAGACTTTGGCCTCACTGATCGGAGGGAGTTCAGTGATGTGGACGCTGCCACGGACTTGGGGTCACTGCCATTCAAGACTCACGACTCAGTACAACATGTGCCAACAACTGGGCCGAAGAGTACGCTGGTGGAGTATGTCAATGAAAAAGGAGTACTGTGGGCCAGCATCGTGGAGGGCAGTGATGGTCTGCGGAGGCTGCAAAGGTCGCGGGACTGGGGCTTGGAGCTTGCACCGGCATGTGGTGGGCCCTCTTTGACACACGCCGGTGTGGGCAGGTGAGCGGAGCCTCCTTGGTGCGCTGGGGCAGGCATGACGGGTCTGGGGACCAGCGGCCCGGGGTGCAGCAGGCGGACAGTGACGCAGGCCCCGCCGCGCACGGCGCCGGCCTTGTGGCGGGCTGAGAGGCGCCGCCCTGGCAGACACGTTGGCCATTCCGAAAGAGAACCACGCCCAGTGTGACGGGGTTTTTATTCACACCCCTACGCAGGCCTGGCGTACGCAGGGCCAACCCACTCCGCCCACGCATACAGGGGGGGACGTAACGTGCAACATTTCCGCGTTCTGCCCCACAGCCTGTGGGGACATGGTAGCGTCCACTGGCCACTACACTCCATGCACCAGCAGTTAATGTCCACATGGCCATTTCCGTGGTTTGCACATTGGAGTCTGTCCGGCACCTCCACGCCACACCTGGCATTGGGTAGGTTCTCATTCATTAGTCACTTGCCGCTCTCGCACATGCCTGCTCCAAGCCTCTCCTCACATTCTGCTATTGTGTGGCTGTGGTGCCATGCCGTGGCTGGGTTGTGTGCATGGCAAGCCCAGGTTCCCAATGGAGTTGTGTTGTCGTGTCTGGTCGGTTGACATGTTGTGTGGCATGTTGCATGTAGTTCTGCTGCGTGCCCATTGCCAGTGTCGTGAGTTGCATGTCTGTGTGGTGGAGGTGTGTGGTGTGTTCATTTGGTACTTACCAACGAGCACTGCATTTCCAGAGGTGCCATCCTGGGAGCGCTGGTTGATGATGGACTGTCGGGCGATGTAGGAATCATGCACTCTGCCTGGGGAGTTGGCCACGACATTGTTGAGGAGTCCCGGGTGGTCCACTGTTGCCTGCACATTCATGGGATGCGTGTGCTTTCTGTTGCGGTAGTTGTGTGCAGTGTCGGCAGGGGGCACGAGGGGTACATGTGTGCAGTCGATTGCCCCCGACACGTGAGGGAATCCAGCTATGGCATAGGAGCCTTGCTTGGTCTCCAGCTGCTCCTGCGCAGTGTGGGTGAAGTGGAGGTGCTGGGGTACCATGCTGATGATGGCATCCAGGACAGGTGTGATGAACTTGGATGGGGCTGTGAGACTCCTCCGACTCTGGCAGTTGTGGGTTGGAAGGTACCAGAGGCCAACAAGTGCAGCACAGCCGGTAGCTTTGTCTGCGGAGGGATGTTGGTTGTCCGCTGTGTTGGTACCGTCAGCAGGTGGGCGATGTGGGTCAGGATGCGGGGGATGGTTGTCCTTTTGGGCCTGTAGTGGGCAATGTCCTCCTCTGGCGTTCGGTCTGTGCGGCTGGTGCGTTTAAGGTGGGTCCGCTGTCTTTGTGTACGCTGCCTCTGTGGTGGTCCAGGGGGGGACGGGACAGGTCCTGGGGCTGGTGGCGGGCCTGGGGGTGGTGGCGGTGGGTGTTGTGGCCCTCATGGGTCTCGGAGCTGCATGATCATTGTCTCCCTGGCATCTGTGGGTCTTCAGATGTGGCTCTTGGCTGGGCTCCCTTTCATGCTGCAGGTAGTCGTCCTGCTTAACACCAGCAAAAGGCAGGTGTTAATTCCCTGCTGCTACCGCGGCTTATCGCCTGTTTTTGGTTCTCATCGCAGATCTGGCAGTTCGTTGTGAAAGTGGTGTCGTGGTGTTTTCGTGAGTTTTTGCACGGGAACGCCTACTCTGCATCTCATTAGGGTTAGTTGGTGGTGTCACCCGTGGAGATAAATTTTGCGGCAGTTATCGCGGGAATACTGGCGATGTCTGCAGTTTGCACCCGCTTGTGAATGGGGCGTTAAATCTATCTCCAATTTTGATGCGTTAAGGTGGAGATAACTCGGCGATAAGTCCTTGTGAATATGCCCCTAGGTCTTTACATTTCAACTTACTGTATATGACTGCGATATGTCACCATGTTGTCCTGTATATGCAAAATGTCTTGACGTTTGCCTGAAGTCCTTGTTGGGTTTTGTAAATGGAAAATAAAATGGCAATAAAAACACAATAAAAAAAATAATGGTAATGTTACACTAACTACTAATGCACAGACAGATAATCAAGTAAAAAAACTAAACAATTTAGTAGGCAAAAAAATATACTCCTACCCTCTCCTCCCACAACTGACCCAACTCCTCACCCAAGAAACCTAAAAAAACATCAAAAACCAATTGTCCTTCCCACCCTCTTCTCCACGACAAGCCCACCTCTCAACCTAAAAAAAAAACACCCTAAAAACCGAAACAACTTAATTACCCTGTCCTACATGTGCCCAGGGCCGGAAAATTAAATGCTACTTGTCGGCCTGCAGCGTTGCTTGTGCCACCCACTTAAGTAGCTCTTTAAACATGCCTCAGGCCAGCCATTGTAGAACCTGTGTATGCAGTTTTAAACTGCCATGTCGACCCAGCAAGTCAACCCTTTTGCCAAGCCCAAATCCTCCTTTTTTAATACATATAAGTCACCCCTAAGGTAGGCCCTGGACAGCCCAAAGGCAAGTTGCAGTATATTTGAAAAGTAGGACATGTACTTTTAAGTTTTACCTGTCCTAGTAGTGAAAAACCCTTAAATTAGTTTTTCATTACTGCAAGGCTTATCTTGCCCATAGTATTACATTGGGATTACCTTATTACATTTTATAAATGTAACATCCAATTGGGAAGAGACTGGACTCCTAGGTTTGGTGTTCTGGAATCACAATTTAAAATCACAACTTATAGTGGTCAGATTTTAAATTGTAATTCTGTAAAATGCCACTTTTAGAAAGTTGGCCTTTTCTTACTTTAGCCATTTGGTGCCTTCTGCCTGTCTCTGACTACACATCTGGGGCGGGCTTTGCAAATTCCCCCTTGACCAGTGGTTCCCAGACTTTTGACTCCTGAGGACCCCATTGAGTCACTACTGGAAGCCGGGGACCCACAAGCAATTAGTACTATTTAAATTTCAAACACCAGGATTATAGTTTAGGTCGAGTTATCACTGATGCCTGCATTCACTTCCCGAATATCCACCTACAGTCCAACAAAAAAAAAAATCATTAGATCCACACATGCCATTGCCGACTATAAATATTGCAACCCTCTGAGGATCACGAGGGCTCCCATAAGACATGGACCCCGCGTCATACTTCTCACCCGACAACATCCTAGATTCAGACTGCTGCAACGCCCAGAAAATCAAATACCCACCTAATCTTACAAAAAATGCCTCCAAAGCCCTCAAACACCGACTTCTCAAACGGCACCCAGAAACACTTATATCTGACCAATACTTCTGCACATCTAAAGGAGTCATAACTAATGATCTCATGTTTTACACACAAAAAAGAGCCCAATGGAGAAAAACCCTCTACTTGATGCTTTCTATCTCTACATCTAGGAAAACCTCTCACAGCCTAAGACTTTCAGTAGCCCCCTCACCCCCCCTCAATGCAAAATTAACCATCTCCACTTTTAACAATGGGATTATTCTCATACAGTCATCTGACCACAATCTCGACTTACTCAATGAATTCTTCCCTATCATCAAACAGGAGGTAACTAATAATAAGACAGTCCCATCTCCAGACCAACCCAGATCTTCACTCGACCAGCAGGAGCCCCAAGTTTTATCCTCCCATAGCTTCACCACCACAGACAGTCCCCCCTCTTCCCCACCACGCTCCACCACACCAATCAGACCACACTATATCAACTCAGCCACTCCTCTGGATGATGTAGAGACAAACCCATCTAACCACACCAACCCATGCTCTCCCACCACTACTAGAAGGGCCATAGAGCGACACAATGACAAAATTATATCCACCACCTCTTCCCCACATACTAGTCCAGATTATAAACCCAAAACCCCCACCACACATTCTTCTCCCCCTCCTACTCTTCACAACAACGAGACTCAGGAAAAACACACATCTCAGTACACCATGACCCAGCCCCCATCCTCTTGTTACCACACCGAGATTGAGTCTAGACTGGGGGACATTACACAGGTACTCCAACAACTCAAATCTGACCTACAGAAGCTAACGAGCATCACAACTGAGCTGGCCGACAACAGGTGGCCCTCAAAGATATCTGTGATAATAGGCCAATCCTCCCTAATAATAGCATACACCATTCTGACCTGCCATTATACACTTACAACTTCCTGACACCCCGGGTCAGAAGATGGCGATCCACACCCTTCCACAACGCTCCTCTAGATCGGCCAGGACCAAGAACTCTCTATCAGACAATGACATCCAAGCCCTTCTCCTCACGTACAAGAATGCGCACCATGACCTTCCACATAGCCTGAATCCCATCTTAACAATTGTCTCGAACCCTCACAGAGAACAGAGACCAAACACCAGAGAGGATAACAAGGCCAACCTCAAACTAGTACCCATCACAGAGAAAACCTCAAAGAACACCAAACCTCACCTGAAATGCATGATCGTAAATTGCAGATCGGCCACGAAACACCCAGCAGACACAGCAGACCTTATCCTCACCCATTTTTATTTATTTATTTAACAGAGTTTTATATAGCGCGAACTTGACCCGAAGGTATCGGGTATCAGAGCGCTTTACATAGCACCAGTTGCGTTACATGAGGACACATTCATTTTTGTTAGGCACGGGGAGATTAAGTGATTTGCCCAGAATCACAGGATGTTCAGCGTCATTGCCGAGACTTGAACCCAGTTCCCCAGATTCGAGCTCGACCGCCCTAGCCGTTAGGCCAACTCCACCGATGACCTTGACCTAGTCTTTCTAACTGAAACATGGCTAAAGAACAACTCTGCACCAATCCTTGACATTTTAATCCCTCCAGGCTATAACATTATAAGAGCAGACAGACCAAAAAGATCTTGGGTGGCACAGCCTGCTTACACCGCATTAACCTTATGGTGAATCAGTCACAAACCATCGACCTTGCCACGTGTGAATACCTATGCATAAACATTGTGAGCAACAACAGTCCCCCATGTAAATTACATTTGATCTACCACCCTCAAGGCAACAACCCCGCATTCATCGAACAAATCATGGAAATCATCTCTTCCAACGTGGGGCAACACTGCTCCCAAATCTTCTTCGGAGACTTCAACCTTCATTGGAATGACCACAATGACCCCACAGTTAATAACCTAAAAACCTTCCCAACTGACCTCAGCCTTGTCCAAATCTGCGACAGCCCAACGCACAACCTGGGTGCAACACTGGATCTTGTCATTGCTAGGACAAACTCCATCAAACTTGAATTGATCATCCCATGTGACCGGACGGACCACCACTGCATCACCTTCCTTATCACCGAACCAACGAAGACACATAATCTCCAACTTAAGAAACCCAAACAATGGAAAAGGAACACTGGCGACATTACCCTCAACGACCTGACATCCCTCAGCAACAACGTACTACCGCTACCAGCGGACATGACAGATGTCCACAACCTCACAACCCACTATAACAACTCGATGACTAGCATTCTTGATGCAGTCGTGCCCTTTCAACTGAAAAGACTGTCCTCTAAAGACGCCAAACCATGGTACAATGGGAGTCTAAATGATCAAAGACGCAACCTGAGACTAGCGGACTGGGCATGGTGATCCTCATTGTCCCCAGAGCACCTTAAGCAACTAAGATCAAGGATGAGCAACTACAACAAACACATTAGAATCTCAAAAGCGAATTTCTTCAAAGATCAACTAAACAATGCTAGAAATCGACCAAGAAAACTGTTCGAAATTATCAAACATCAATCCTCTCAACAACCCAACGCCTCCACATTAGGTTCAAACTCGCAACCAAACTGCAACACATTTGCCTCCTACTTCCTGGAAAAATCTAAAAAGATAGAGAAGGAACTCCAAACAGCAAAGGAACAACATACATTGTTACCTCCACTTATCCCCCACATGCCGCCGGCTGTACAAACCCCTAACCAACACGGACTTACCCTCAAAAACAAAGCGTCTTGGAACACTTTCAAAATCTTCAACGAAAATGCCATCCTCAAGATCTTAACAACTCTTAAATCATCAAATCCCTTCTGCGACCCTCTTCCAACCAACATCTTCAGCGAGATCAAAACTTCACTAATACCCATCTGGACAAAGATAGTGAATGCCTCACTACTGCAAGGAACTCTTCCGAACTGCCTAAAAGCAGGATAGGTAACTCCCATTCTAAAAAAACCTACAGCGGACCACACAATCCCAGATAACTACAATCCAATAACCACTATTCATGCCCTAGCAAAAATACTGGAGAAATGCGTCCATTACCAACTATGCAGCCACATAGCTCAATTCCACCTCATTGACCAGTACCAATCAGGCTTCCGGCAGAACCATAGCACGGAAACAGCCCTGACACACATTGTCAATGACGCGCTCAGAATCCTAAATCAAAACAAATCTTGCCTCCTAATCCTTCTAGACCCATCCTCAGGCTTCGATATGGTCAAACATAACAGTCTCCTGGACTTACTTGAATACAGGATGGAGCCCTTAGCCGAAATTCTGAAACTCTCCAATGTTCATTACCACATGTATGCAGATGATACCCAACTATACCTAAAAATATCATCCCCGGATAATATCCGTTTACTCAACACAACTCTGCAAAAACCCACAACTGGCTGACAAAAAACAACCTCAATCTCAATGCGCTCAAAATGATTTTCTCCTAATTTCCCCACCACAAGGACACTGTGACATTGAAAATTGGATGAAACACTTAACAGCCTTCAACTGCACACCACATATCATAGATTCCACTAGATCGCTTGGAATAACACTCAACAAGAATCTCACCCTACAGGAACACATCAGCTCAGCCACCAGAGGAGCAAACTTTCATATGAACATTCTTAGAAACTAAAACCCTTCCTCACTGCCGACGACCTCAAATCAGCCGTGCAAGCTCTAGTGATACCCAGATTAGACTATGGGAATACAATCCTATGTGGTTTGCGGAGATCCAGGCTGGCTCCACTAAGAGCCTCCCTAAACGCGGCTGCATGACTCGTCACCGGCTCGCAAAAAAAACCAACCACTTCACCCCTGATCTAAAGGCACTGAACTGGGTCCCTTATGAGGCAAGAACACAGTTAAAAATTGCCTGCATGACACACAAAGCCCTGCACTTCAACACACCAAAGTATCTAGCCAATAAACTGGAATTATCAGGCGGTGGCAGAACTTCGAGAAGCACCAGCACGTTGCTATTGAAACCTCAAAAATTTCGGAAAAAGAACCGTACCTTCTCCGGACTAGCTCCTAGGATCTGGAACGCCCTGCCCCCGGAAATCAGAATTAATCCTTCAATCACGTCCTTCAAAAAAGAAGTCAAACTACTTTTAAGGAAACAAAATTCTACCCTATCCCAGTTCTTGAGCTAGTTGGGTACTAATCAGACGCAGTTCACCTACCAGGATCTGCGCTTGACTCTAAGTGCGAATGGCTAACGCACTCTTGAATACCTTCTGGATCTACAAAGAGTACTGACAACATTTAATTTTTCCAGTTACCTACTCATATATATGTTCCTAGTTTCTCACTCTATCTATTTGATGTATCATTTGTAAAGCGCTCTGATACCCTTCCAGGGTCTAGCTCGCGCTATATTAAACTTTATAAATAAAAAAATAAAATAAACATTACAATAGTAATTCGCAAAAAATGCACAAACAAGTGCACACCAAACAACTGCTCGAATTACTAAAGATTTTATTGTTTTATAGTAAAGAAATTTGCAAAAATCAAAAAAATTTAATGAGAAGGTTGGTGCTGCATCTCGGTGACTAACTTTTCAATGTTTGGTTTTATTTTGCAGTATGAGGCTCCTGCTCCTGCTAGGGATGAACTGAAAACCCAAAGCAGCCTTGGCAAATGTTGTCAGACCAGTCCCCGTATGGTGCACACCAAGTGCAGTGAGCGAGCCTGACCCCTACAAAGGGGGCTTTGGGAGCTTCTCCCCCAAGAAAATTAGGGAACAATTCTGCATTCGGCAACACATTTGTGATTATATATTGAATTATTTTAGCTTTTAAAGCATAGTAAATGATGACCTTACTGTGCACCAGGGTACGACAATCTTTGTTGGGGCTCTTCAATGATTCCCTCACTAACACCCTCTAACAGTGCCTCTAATCTCTCCCCATAACCCCTCTGTCAAATGTATTTCATTTGTTTTATAGCATCTTTCATACCAGTGTAGGGTGTCAGAGCACTTTACATCACACACATACAGAGACAATGAATCATATGTGTGTAAATCAGTGTATAGTAAATGTTACATAAGGCAAAGGGGGCTACAAGGTATAGGATTCACATGTCATCCATACTGGTAGGCATTTTTTTAAGAGTGCTTGGTCTGGAGAAGCACAAACACAGGATTCAGAACATAACACAGTAGTTAGCATTGACTTTAATAATAAGAATTTATTTCTACCCTAACAAACCTTATTTAGCAGCATCAGGATAATGAAAGACTGGGAAAAAACATAACTTACTAACTTGTACCATGCAGTTTGCACGCAGCTCTTTGATGGCAGTTCATAGCTCACCGTGCTAGATTACGATTGTAACTTATGAACTGCACAGTAACAACAGAATCTCTGGGACAAAAGCAGTAACCCACTGAGCTATGCACATAAAATATTGTTTTTTGAAATGCATGGTACACGTTCTTTGCAGCAGGCATATTAACCCTCTGCGCTATCTTAGATGAGTCAAAGCAGCCACTGGACAAAACTTCCATCACTCCCAAGCAGGTACATAAATCACCAGAGTTATCTTGACACTTTTATTATTGCCCGAAAACTGCTGATTATACAAGGAACTTTGCAGTTCTTTTAAAACTGCTGCCTGCGGACCCCCTGGGAATGTGTTGCTGATCCCTGGGGGTCCGCGGACCACAATTTGGGAACCACTGCCCTAGAGGTTTGGGGCCCCCCTGCACTGAAAGGCTGCAGAGGCCTGGTTACAGCCCTGAGCATTATATTCTAAGCTGGAGCCAATGTAGAAATATGCAGAATTAAGGTGCTCTGGGACACTGCTCTCAAATTTCAATTACAAAATTAAAATTGGAGTTTCAAGTAGAACAGACAAGTTTTAATCAGCTATTTTGGTCTTTGATTGGTGGAGATGCACAGATCATTTAATGCATTATCAGTAGTCACCATTTGTATGTAATTGTATACTGGGGGTGGGTTCTCGAATCTGGAAGAAGGAGCTCAGCTCCTGCTTAGGGGCATAGGGTTTGATCTCCTGCATTAAGTGGCAACCAACTCTAGTGAAAGAGACAAATACCTTAAAGTTGATGTAAGCTGACCTACGAGCCAGTTGCAGGCCTGGTGCTTGTGTTGATGAGTTGTTGGCTCTACTCCACAGCCAGCAACACTGCAAAGTGTTTGTGTAGTTGCACTAATAGACTAAATGAGAGATTAACTCAGAGAGAGCTACCATAAATCAGATGGCTGTGTGATACGCTGCCCGCAACCAGCTTCCATTCGGTCTGGGATGAAAGATGGCATCTTGTTGTAGCGCCTCATGTTGAAATTATGATTCAATGGCATCCTGAATCTCTTGGTATAAGAGCTCTTTGCTTTGCCACCTGTTCTTGTAGATTTCTGTTATGTTAACCTACTCTTGCTTATCTTCCTTACCCCTCTTACTCAGTAGTCTGAGATGGTGGAACTACGGTTTTATTAGTTCCATGTGATATGGCATCCACATCTCCTGTGCAAAGGACTTGAGGATTTCAGCCAGGAGAGTAGGTGATGTCAATCCCAATTCCAGCAGTCTGTCTAGGCGTCATTCCATTTAGGAAGCTTTCCCCCAGGCAAATCTGGAGGTGCCAAAAGCATTCGCCTAGGTGTAGGATGACAATTTACCTCAATTTAATCACGGACATTGTTTCCAGTCATGCACTTCAAACTCACAAATCCTTAATATTCGGTGTTTGTCTAATTAATTTGATAGAAGCAAACTAAGACTACAACACACAAAATGTTTACACCCCTTCACCAATACCCACCTCTAAAGCCTAAAATGAACCCTAGCTCAATTTACCACTACTCTACCCTCTATATGCTCTGTATATACACAGAATCTACCGTTTGTATCGTGGTGCCTGTTTGGAAGTGGATATGATGTAATCAAGGGCTTTGAGGCTACCTCCAGAAAGACCAATAATTGGGTCCACCATGGCCCACCCAAAGGCACACTTGGCCCATCCAGATGAAGATTCCTGGAGCCAGGCCCAGTCTTTAAAATATAGCGCAAACTCGACCTGAAGGTATTGGAGCACTTTACGTGAGCACCAGTTACATTACACAAGGTCACGTCCATTGTATATAAGAACGGGGAGATTAAGTGATTTGCCCAGAATCACATGAGGTTGAGCATACACTGAGCCTGGAACCTGGTTCCCGAGTTTGATAGTGGGCAGCTCTGGCCTTAACACCACAAGCCAGGTAGAGGAAGGGAGGCAGAAGCCAAACGAGAGTTCGTTTGTTATGGGCTCGAGGTTCCAACCCACCAGTGCGAGGCTTCAGGCTCGAGCCTGGCTCGAGCTTTCAGTGGCTCGCCCACCTTTACCAAAGTGTCACACTCACTTTAGGTAGTAAGATATCACTCATAAGTCACGCATAATCAATCTAAAACTTGGCAATTATGAATCTATCCTGAACATCTCTCCTCAGAGCGAGGTGAGGGCATTGATTTCGGGGTGACATCACTGCCCTCACCTCGCTTGGCTGAATGTACTGCTATCGGTGCCCACGTTTTTAGGTCTCGCCTGAGCCAGCATGCGCTGGTCTGGCGAGACATTTAGTGAGTGGGCTTTCAAAATCCGACCACACGCTTTTCCTTGTGGCCTAAAGCTTGCGGTTACGGGCGCGGTTACGCGCACAGCCGCCATCTGGCTTCCTATCTCTTCCTCATTAAGCGCATCGCTCAAGCGCATCGCTCGCGGGCACCCTTAAATGCTTGTTTTTATTGCCTTTGTTTATGTGACGGAGATCCATTGCATTTGGCAGAACATTTCTGGGGCCGTACTGCATGAAATACACCAGGTGGCGCTAACGTGTTTTACAGAGCACCATACAGCATTTTGTTCCCAGTTTAAAGTCTATCTCACCATGCGAGAAGTTTTCTTTTAAATTTATACTGAACTAAAAAAAAAGGTTTAAAAAATTTCCACAAACAAAACTGCCATAAAAAGAGCGCCATCTATACATTTTACCCTACCATCAGTCCTTATCCTTTTATTTGGCGTGAAAGACAAACCACTTACATTTTAGGATACAAGATGACCAGAGCACCAGTGTGTGAAAGGAACTCTCAGCTTGTTCGCTGAAGTTAGCACAACAACGACATCAGCAGCGTTTTTTGGGCTATGTCTGCATACGATTGCTGCAAAACGCACATCTCATTTTCTTGTGCTCCGAAAACATTAAATCAGCGCCACTGTGCCTGAATGAGGACACTGACTTTTGGTAAGAATTCGTTGAACCCCGTGCTGTAGTCGAGCCATGGTCCGTTTAAACAACTTTCATCCGTGTCTAGTGCAACACTCGTACCTTTCTGCAACACAGCAGCCTCGTCATAGGTTGAACCACTATTTAAGTTCTGCACAACACTTGACATTGCATCAACCATGTTGTACAAATACAATTACGTTGGTTGGAGGCCATCCCTTACAGCATTGCTTTACATGAGAAACTGTTTGCAGGAAGTCTTCATCTGTAACATGGGTCCTAGGCACATTTGGCTCTTCAGCACCGAGTGTACCAATAGTGCTCAGTCAATAATGCAGCACACAGATGTCTACCTTGATGAGCACGGCCCGCCCTAAAAGCTTAACCAGGGGTCTGTGTGCAGTGCGCATTGTGGAGTCTACACTCATCTCACGAGACACGTCAACCCAATGAGATCAGGGATAAATGAAATATTTTATCCTTCATAGGAGGGTGCTCTTCGACGCGCATTTTTCTTAAAATAAAAAATAAATAAAAAGACGACCACTCGTTTCAGTCTTGATAAACAGATACACACCACACAAGTAATTCACTGTCATGAGAGAAGGGGTACCACATTGTACTGTAGTTATATTTCCATTCAACTTCATACCTTGACCAGGTGCTTCAGAAAGAAGGTCTGACAAGTGGCCTGTAAGAATGGGGATTTAATTTCCTATGTGCTCTTAGTACGTATTGTCGGGTTGCCTTGGTGTGAACTGAATGATGTAGAAGCTTCTCATCAGTAAACACAAGAAATGTGCTGATAGTAGAACAGACTTGAATTGCTTATTTAAATGAACAAAATGCATATTTCATATCAAAGAGCTAGGCATACTTTAGTAGTCCATTTCAAAACAACTGTCATAAATGTCGCTGTAGGCTACAAGACAGGACATTTACACCACTGCTCTGAGATTAGGCAACACTTAAAAACAAGCATTGGCATAGCCAATAGGTCTCGCATTTGGGACCTTATAAGTTTTTAGCCATGCAACAGTTGATGTTGTTGCACCAAGGATATTGTACTGCATAACTAAATACTTATAAGGTTCCAAAGGCGAGACCTATTGGCTATGCCAATGCTTGTTACTGTTAGCAGAGCGCGCCTGCCCGTCTCCGCTCTCAACGGCACACAGGAGTCGCGCAATTTCTCCTCACCTTTACCAGCTTTGGCGACAAGGCCCTGTACCCGGTCGGTCTCCAAACACTCACCTGTAGTGAAGCACCTCCATATGGCGTTCCTGCACCCGAAAAGAAACTAAACACACTCAGAACTTGCATGATTATATTCTGGGAGAACACTGGGAAGCGGCGACCCAACTGCTCTTTGGTAGGGGACAATTTGGTAGGGGACTATTTAATATAAATAAAACCTGCGAATGTTCGCTGACGTATTGTGGGAGATACCATCAGTCTGTGGGGGGAGGGGGGGGTACCCACAACAAGGTCGTACCATGATGTTGCCGAGGTCATATCCATGAAGGACAATGTCTGTTTCTACTGGCCTAGTTGTCTCTGCGGCAGAAGCCCAGAGGAGAGAGGGAAGTTAGGGCCTTTAGCAAGAGAGAGGGTACGTGGACAGGGGCAGGCACACACGAGCTAGCCGCAACTGGCGCCTTGTTTAAATCATGCAGTTGTCGCACCACTGTGTTTTATTTGGAGTCTGACTTAATATAGGTCCTAGGCTACTGCTAAGTTCACGAACATGGACGGACTGCCAGCCGACTCTCGCCCAGCTTCTTGCAATAGCTTTACCGCCTTTCCAAAAGAAAATACCGGCCATTTTGCTGTTGTTTTAAGAGTCTGCAAAGGTCCAGACTTGATACTAAATTGGACTTTAATCAAAGTCATATGCAGGGCTTTAAGTGGGATAAAATAATGCATTTAAGGGTATGACTTAAAAATCTGTTCTTAGTATAGTGTACCGCCTGTTATTTTGCTGCTTCTGTCATTGCATCCACATATATAATACAGCAAGTAACATTATACCTATAACAAGCCAGGACTATTGACTTTGTCAATGGTTGTTAGTTGTATAAACAACAACTATGGCTTCGCTGTATATAATATAAAAATCCTTCAGTTCTGAAATGATGAGGCTGCGAAAGAACTTTAACGAGTCTCTTTGAAGTTACCTCAAAAGCAGTGAAGGGTGGTACTGCTGCGGAGTTAAGATTTGTTTTATCACTCTGAGGGTGAGGGCAAAAATGGAGAGCCCGACAGGGACCCGCCTCAACACCTGCTTTTTAGAACTGCCAGTGCTGAGCACCGGCAGGACCCAGCCCACTTAAAGCCCTGGTCGTATGTATTCTATTATAAAATGACTTCTCCATCATTGTTTTACTTTATTAGTCAGAGATCATTACCGTAGCTCTAGAACAAATGTAAAAGTGTTTTCTATTTATATTTGCTGTTTGAAGTATGAACAAATTAGGGCAACAATACTGGCTTTAGGTGATTTCGCTTATTTTTGTACTGGCCTGGACATTAAAATATCGGTGGCACCGGTAGATAAACGGCTAGGTGGCAACCCTGGACCTGCTGGCCCGGGGGAGTGGCTGCAGTGCTCCTGCAGCTCTGCACAGCTGGAGTCTGGAAACACAAACTCAAGATGTACCAGATACCCTTTTCATGATGGTTACAGCTCTGTACCGAAGACAGGCAGGTTCATGGCGCTAGCTCTCTTGATGAGGCCCGTCAGTAAAATGCAAAGTGTGCAAAATATTGAGTACCACATATTGAGACACTATGGGGCCGGTTACGATGTCGTCCGGAAACCATTCCTACCGACTCAGTTTTGGAATGGTTTCCGAATGATTCGTATTCGGGGAGTCCTACCGACCGATTACAATGTGTTCGATTGGTTTCGGACACGGTTCAGTCGGACTCCCGTTGACTTCAATGGGAGCCTGTGTTCCGAACGAGAACACAGGTTCACATTGAAAAAAGGGGTGGTTGGGGAAAACCTTGCACCCTGTGGCGGGCACCCCATGGTGCCTGCCACACTGTGCATTGGATACATCCGGAGGCCTATGGGTGAAGGGGGGCCTGCTACGGGCCCCTAAAGTCAGATTCCAAAAGCCGTTTTGTGGCGGCCAAACCGATTCGGAACGGCTGTCCCAATCGGGCAGCGTAATCGCTCGTTCAGAAACCATGTCCATAGACCTGAACGATTCGGCTCCGAGCGACTTGGGCTGCCCGAATCCCGCTCGGAACAGATTCGGAAAGCCCGGACGTCTCCTTTCATCTTAATCAGTCGTTCGGAAAGGAATCCGATTCGGCGGGAACACAGGTTCCGAATCGGATTCGCCGAATCCGAATCCCGTTCGGAGCCTTTCTGGACGACATTGTGATTGGCCCCTATGTGTATATTAAAGTATAGATTTACTATTCATATCTAAGCATTAGTATATATTAACTTTGCATGTTTATGTGTGAGTATAAACACACACAGTGTAGGTAAACGTGAAGTTAAGAATAGTAAACCTATTCTTTACTATATATAATTACCTTTCCTATATTGTGGTAGTCATTATTCTTGATACAGTTTTTGAATGCAACGACATTCTCACATACCAATGTAAGCAAAAGTTCAGTGTTTCTTGACCGTTGGGGGAGTGGGGGTGGCTTGGAATTGCACTTAATGATATCAGAACAAGGAAAAACGTTTTGAACACTGAAGTGTACGTTTTTTGCATCAACAGTGTGGTGTCAAACAAACGTTTCTCCGACAAGTGATAGAACCATTGAACACCAAGACACCAATGTCACTGTTGGCTCATTGAACACCTGCAGAGTTGACTTATCGCTCCCCTTTCAAATAAATACCTTTACATAATCACTTTAGAAACAAGAGCTGATTACTGCAAAAACATGTGCACAGTAAGACACATAGCATAGAACAGTTCATCTTCAGTGGAAAAACAAACAGGTCATCAAAGAAAGCCAGAGGGACTGAACACCTGGGATTACACGATAAATGTACGAGTCCATGGATAACTTACCTAGTAAAGACCGCTGACTTCACATGGCTAGTTATGGTAGGTGAGTACTTCATTTACAGTTTGCAGGAAAAATATGATTTTTATACTTGTCTTTTCAAGGAGACCTGCAAGGATTTCCTTTCTAATGTCCATAAATATGGTGAATCCACTGGCGGCAAACTTCTCTTACAGATACTCTGAAAGAATTGCCTTCTTAAATACAGGGGATGTTGTGTACACACTTCACCCAGCAGCTGAATCAACATCTGCGTTTCTAGTCTCACAAGTTTGTCAGAGGACGCAACTGCTTATTACAATGATGCAAAGGGGCAATTTTCAAATCCCACTGTGTTTCTGAAATTTGTTAATGGTATACTTTTTTTTTTCTATTTGTGGAGGATCAACAGATGACGTTTTTCTGTTTCATAATCCCCGAAAATTGCCATTGTAATTTTCAACAAACAAAACATAATGTCAGTATCAATTGCCATCAACTTCTTGACAAACACATTAATGTGTGATTCAAAGTTCAACAATAACATGAGCAATTTCATTAAGAGACCCGACAAAAGACAAGGAGCAAATGAAGAACACAAACATATCTGATGTCATGTACCCCAGGAGATGGGATCAGGCAGGTCTCTTTTTAATGCGTGAAAACAGGATACAGCTAGTTCTGTAATTCTTTTTCTAGCTGCTGGCAGGAGCCAGGTGGTCAAAATCTTATCTCAAAGACTGGACTCAACCAACAGCATGTATTTTGTGACATCCCACGTCACTAATAACAAATAGTGAACCCCAAATGATACACTTTGATTTAGGAACTGAACTATTTAATTTCCCATTGCAAACTAGCCGCGCATATAATGGCATTTCGGTGATTAAGTGCAATCTACACCCAAGCCTTGTACTGATTAAGCATCAGTATGTGGGCAATAATAACTCAGTGGTTGTACATGAGTCTT
This sequence comes from Calotriton arnoldi, assembly GCA_963921515.1. Lineage (NCBI taxonomy): Eukaryota > Metazoa > Chordata > Amphibia > Caudata > Salamandridae > Calotriton > Calotriton arnoldi. Next base: position 30,242 of record CAWUFW010000313.1, on the reverse strand, counting down.
GTAAAGTCTTTGCTGCATACAGCATTAGCCACATTCATTTGACATCTCAAACAATGTGGTTTCATTATTGTTGAAAATGGCCCTTTCTGCAGAGTCACCCCAAACTTTGTGCCTTCTTCCTCCCCTTTTTGCGGACTTCGGTTCTGTTGGCTTTAGGACTCTGGGCACTTTACCACTGCCAACCAGTGCTAAAGTGCATGTGTTCTCTTTTTCAAACATGGTAACATTGGCTTATCCACAATTGGCGTATTTAATTTACTTATAAGTCCCTGGTAAAGTGCACTACATGTGTCCAGAGCCTGTAAATTAAATGCTACTTGTGGACCTGCAGCACTGATTGTGCCACCCACTTAAGTAGCCCTTCAAACATATCTCAGGACTGTAATTGCAGAGCCTCTGTGCGCAGTTTTAAACTGCCATGTCAACCTGGCAAGTGAACCCTCTTGCCAGGCCCAAACCTTCATTTTTATTACATATACGTCACTCCTAAGGTAGGCCCTGGACAACCCAAGGGCAGAGTGTAGTGTATTTAAAAAGTAGGACATGTACTTTTAAGTTTTACATGTCTTGGTACTGAAAAACACTTACATTCGTTTTTTACTACAGCAAGGCCTCTCTCTCCCATAGGATAGCATCGGTATTACCTTATTACCTTTTATAAGTGCAATTTCCAATTGGGAAGAGATAGAACCCCCAGTTCGGGGTCTCTGGAATCACAGTTTAAAATCACAACTTATGGTGAAGTCGTATTTTAAATTGTAATTCTGAAAATGTCACTTTTAGGAAGGTCTTTTAAGGTAAAGGTGCCTGCAAGGGGTTTTGTTTAAACATGCAAAATTGTTGCATCAAAATATCACTTATGAGTGCTCAGATAGTGGCCTCAAACACATAAATTGTAAAAATCAATTTAGGTAATTAAAAGTGAATACATCAAAACAAGGAATGGGTGTATTCTTTTTTGTTAGAATTTGTCATCAAACAAACCAAATTGAGGGTGCATAAATAGTCTCATATACAGGAGTGACAGAGATTAGCAAACGCCAGTATGTACACTCCTGTATATGAGACTATTTGTATAGGAAACCTTTGCTTGATTTTCATGCAAATTCCTTTGCAAATAGGCATCTGAAATGGGTTTAATACACGGGCGATAAGTACATACTTTTCCATATGATTTTTAATCATCCACCTCTCTGTCCATTGATGGCCACCAAAACGTCAGCCTCAATCTACGCTTCGTGAATGTACACCCAAGATGCCCCTTATGAGCTAACTTTATGAGCTTAAACCTCAACCTCACAGGAGGCACCAGTTTATCAACCCTGAGTAGCAAACCCTCCTCCACTGACAAATCATTAGCGATCTTCCAAAAAGGTTGGCAAGCTTCCTCAACCATTCTCTCCTTTGGCCAACCCTCTGAGACATACTTGATGGTACGCTTCATGATTTCATCAGACTCCATCTCTTTTCTCCATTCAGATTTGGGAACAGCACTCATGTCTTCCACATCTATCGCTGCAACCAGACGACTCTCTTCATCTTCTTCATGATCGACATCGTCTTCATCAGTCGATGAACACCTTGACGAAAATTCCGCCCTTGGATTTTTCGCCCCCTGGATGTGCACAACATCAAACTGAAATTGCATTAGCTTACTTGACAACCTAGCAATACAAGGCGTTCGATCTTTTACTTTGTCTCTGCTTAAAATACCAACTAATAGTTTGTGTTCTGTCTTGCCAATGAATCTGGTACCCACACATAAGGTTTGAACTTTTGTACCGTCCACCAACATGCCAGCAATTCTTTTTCAATAGTGGAGTATTGAATTTCTGGCTCTCGGAGAGTTCTTGAAGCATATGCTTTAGTACTCTCAACATCGTCACTGTTCTGTGTGAGAACAGCACCCAAACCACAGTTGCTGACATCCACTGTGATACAGCTACATAGCATCGGGTCGAATGGTTTAAGCACTTTTGAGCTCACCAACCAGCGTTTGATCCAGTCAAACACCTCTTGACACTTGCTGTCCCACACATAAGCAACATTTTTCTTCAAAAGACCATTTAAAATGTTTACATGAGTGGCATAGTCAGGAATGAATTTAGCATAAAATTTGCACTGTCCCATGAAAGCCTTCAGTGTTGTCTTGTCCACTGGTGCTGCAGCATTGATGATGGCATCGACCAACCCTGGTCTTGGTTCAATGCCATCACTCGACACTACGTGGCCCATATATTCAACCTTGTCCTTGAGAAATTCACATTTTTCCATCCTGAGCACCACCACATTTTCCTGAAAAATACCCAAAACTTGCTCTTGAATTTTGTTGTGATCAACAATCGACAGTGCATAAATCAGAACATCGTCCTAAACCGCTGCTACCCCTTCGACTTCCTTCAAAAGTTGATACATAACCCTTTGGAAGGCTGCAGTGGCTGAGGCTAAGCCGAATGGCATTCTGCAATATTGAAATGTTCCCATTGGTAAAACAAAGGCAGTGTAATGTCTTGAACTGAGCTGTAATACCACTTGGTGGTATGCTGAAGCAAGATCCAACTTACTAAACCATCTTGCCCCAGTAATGAGTGCTAACAAATCTGATATCTTGGGTAGGGGATGAGAATCCACACAAATAGCCTTGTTCAAACTGCGTAAATCTACACACACTCTCAAATCTCCATTCCGTTTGCGTGCAGCCACCAATGGAGACAACCATACTGAGGACTCAATGGGTTCTATAATACCTCTATTACACAATTCTCTCAATTCTTTTTCCAGGTCCCCCCGATGAAAAACGGAACTCTGCGTAATTTATGCTTTACAGGAATTGAACCCTCCTTTACCTTGATCATGTGGCAACATCCTTTAATAGTGCTCATGTCCTCCGAAAATATTAAGGGGTATTTCTCTTTTAACTCGTGGATATGGTCTTCACAAATAACAGAAACTTGGTCTTTAGTGCCCGGTCTCAGAACCATTTTGAAGAGACCCTGATGAAACCAACCAAGAATTGACAAACCTCTAATTGCCACATAACTCTTCCCAAAAATGGTTCTTCCTCTGAAAGCCATGGTTTCTTCAAAAAAACCTGCAAGTTCAATTTTCCTGCCCTCATAGGAAACAGGAGAACGGTCTGGAGTTTCTAAGAGTCTGTCTGGCCAGTTCTCTTTAAAGAGTTCTTCAGTAATCATCGTGATCCTGACACCAGAATCAACTAGCAACTTGATCACTATGCTTCCCACCAGCACATCAACATAACGGAACTCCCCACCTTCTCTTCACCAACAACCACAACCATATCCCGTAAATCATTCTGTATGTGATCAAGACAAACATCGAATCCATCACAGAAATTATCCATGACCACATTAACACTTTTTCCTGACCCTTTCTTGAATCCCTGACACACCTTGGCGAAATTACCAACTTTGTTGCATTACCTGCAGGAGACAAACTTTGCCGGGCACCCTCTACCTCCCTTGACATGTGTGGAATAGTCACATCTATGGCAAATATTGGTCTGACTAAAGAATTTGTTTCTACTCAATGTTCCTGGCATTCCTGACTCCCTGTTATCTTTGCTCCTAATTGCTCTAAAATCACTACTCTCTCTCCCCTTTACAACGTTCACAACTTCACTCTTGTCCTCCAACTCTTTCACGGATATCTGGGACATCTCAATGCTCTTGGCAATACCTAATGTCCCTTCCAACATTGGATCTCCCAGAGACAACAGTTTTTGTTGGATGGCCTTATTTGTATCATGACTTATAAATTGGTCGTGAACCAATTGGTCCATGAAGTTTCCAAAATTACAATCTGCGACCAGTCTTCGAAGTGCAGACACATAGGAATCAACGTTTTCACCCAGAAACTGCTTCCTCATAAAAAAATTGTGATGCAATATGACTATACTGGGTTGTACGTCAAACCTTGTCTCTAGGTTCTTTATAGCATCCACTATTCATCCACAACTTCCCCTTCTGGCCATGTCACATCTGGTAAGTGTTTGAATATAGTTCGGCCTTCAAGCCCAATTGAGTGTAATAATAAACATTTCTTTCATTCTGCTCTGAACCTTGATGCACCAATGCTCCTAAATAGGTCTGGAAAGCATCAAACCAATTCCTCCATGTTACAGGTGGCTCACCTGGTGACTCCAAAAATGGCGGTGGTGGTGCCACTAATTGAATGTTCAATAGAATATAGAGTCAACTGTTATGAATGCCAAAATAAATACCACATGCAAGGAAAAGTAGTACTCTAATACTTATAAGCCAAAAACAGAATGACCCAATACACTTATAAATAAACTAAGTTTAAAAATAATTGTGGTTTTGCACCAAGGAGTCATTACTAACTGTCAGCAACCTAAATATCTACTGTAAGTATGAAAGAAAAACATGCTAGGTCAAAGTATGCGTGTCACTGTCGCAGTTTGGACTTTAAAGTGCGGGCGTCTCTTTCTTTTTTTTTCTTTTTTATATAAACACAAAGGTTTAACTGATTCCAGATGAACACGCCACCACCAAGTGTGCATGTCACTGTGAACCTTACAGCTGTTCACGCTGGCAGAAAATGTGCGTCACTGTTAGCCTCTTCAACATTTCTTATGAAACTGTGCCATAGATTGAATAAGTGTATAAGTTCCAGACACTAGTGCTAACTATCGCTGACTTCCCAGACTACAAAATAGGAAGTGCTTACTTGTACGTCGTGCGACTCTGCATATTTCGCACTCCTCACCCTCAGCTGAACACTGCGTTGACAAACAGCACTGATAGCTTCCCCTTCACTGTACACTGCGTAATGACGAGCGGCTCCAACACAACGGATTAAAATCTGACCTGAACAGCAGAAATCCTTAACAACGATAGGATGGAAATCCAACAGCGCTGCACTTGGACATCCAATGTGACGATCATGTACGTTTCTCCACGACTAACGTTGTCCCTGCTGATTTCTTCGTTGTGGGCTCTAGCGCAGCTCCGCTTCAATCGTCGCCATCAAAATTGTGGTGATTGCTTCCCAGTGAACCACAGTGGACTGAAGATTAAATTCAAAATTTATTGAAGACAGAACAGAGCTGCAACGCAGCGCAGCCAACACAACAGCTAACGGGCTCCATCTGTCAGCTGTCGAAGCCCAGGCTCTCGTGAGTGCAGCCACATTCCATGGAACAATAAAGTATTGTTCCATCGTTAATGCAAGTACGACTCAACCTATTACAAAGTTTTTCTCCTTTTTCTCTTAATTGTTAATTTTTCTGAATTTGACTCCTGCTTCATCTCCATACACCTGGAACTCTTCTTTTTGCACCAGTTATACCCTGCCAGAATGGAAATAGGCCCCAACTGCTTGTCATATTACAATATGAGGGACCTAAGGAGGATCTGCAAGGAGAGGGGCTGACTGTGGAGAAAGGATCCACCAAGGAGGACCTGCGGAATGCCCTATATTCGTCTGAATTCAAATGTTGGTATGGAGCATCAACAGAGGACCAGAAGGGTGATGACTCTGGGGAGGAGTCTGAGGAGGAGAAGGATCCCTTTGCAACTCTAGGATTTGAGAATGCAGAGGCCAGGTTCCACCTGGATTAACCACCAGAGGCCCAAGAGGGTAGTGGCCCTGAGAAGGAGGAAGAGGAGAAGAAAAATTACTTGGCAAAGGCTCCAGAGGAGAAAGGGGAGCTCACAGAGTGGGAGTTCCCTGCTGGATCCAATGCAGGAAGCAGTGTCTCCTCCCAAACCGGTCTCCTGATGAGTTAAAAGACAGACAGGCTGAGAGGGACCTGAGGCTGCAGCTGGCCCAATTGCTGCAGAGGAGAGTGGAGCTGGGCTTGAAAGCTAAACACCTGGTAGAGTCTAGCAGGAATGGTTCAGCAAAACTACAGGTTCCAGTGGTGAAGGAAGGATCCAAACACCCATGGACTTGATGCCTGTCTTCAAGGAGGCATAGACTTGTGTTTTGAGGCATATACAGTTACATATAAGGTTACTCTAGAGATGAACAGGATCTGAGAAGGATTGGGGAACTGGCATATGGAAGCATATCATTAGTGATGGTAGGGAGGCCATGCAGGCCCATGGAAAAGGGGATAGGCTGAGGTATCCCACCATGAAGGAGACCCTTGTCAAGAGTTATAGATTCACCCAGGAAGGGTGTAGGTTGAGATTCAGGGGCAGTCAGAAACTGTCTCACCAGTCCTGCGGGGGATGGTGTTTATGGGGTACGTTTGCAAGGCATTTGGATGGTTGAGTGGAGGGTATTGAGGTAAACACTTTTGAGGGGCTGTACAATTTGATTGCTAGGGCTAACGTGAAGGGCCGTCCAAGGCCCCTGCAGCAGTTTTGTGTCCTTGTGGCTGGGGTGGGACTCGGTCCCCAAGCAGGCAGTGCTCACAGCGCGGGGGTGATGTCAGCCCTCCCGCGCCAGAAAACCAGCTCTGCTCTCCTGCACCAGCGCAGGTTAACGTGAAGGGCCGTCTGAGGCCCCTGCAGCAGTTTTGTGTCCTTGTGGTTGGGGTGGGACTCGGTCCCCCAGCAGGCAGTGCTCAGGGCGCGGGAGGTGACGTCAGCCTCCCGACGCCAGAAGAACAGCTCCGCTCTCCCGCAGTGCCCGTCGGAGGCCGGGCCGGGCCCCCCTGTCTGACACGTGGAGTTTGTGGCCCATAGAGAGGATTACCAGCTGCCTGTTGTCAGACTGCATAGCTGTGTGTGGTGAAAAATGGGTAAGAGGAAGCACGTAAATGACCAGGGAGGTGGGGTAATAGTTAACACCTTAGATGCCTTCTTGTCAGGGGCTGCTAATGTTCTAGGAGATTGAACTTACTGAAAGTCAGCTTTCCCTGGAGAAGGGTAGGCAGATCCCTGAACTTATTTCACTCACACCTGAAACGCCCTCTGAGCCCCTGGATAGGTCGCGTTCCGAACCCTCTCCTGTTCTCTTAAACGGCTCTCATGTGACTGTGACTGTGTCTAAACCGGAACCCTAATCTTCTTTACCATCTGACCCAGTCGCCCAGCCTGCAGCCAAGAGGAAGAAAGGGGGGAGGGTTCAAAAACCCAAATCATTGAGAAATACAAGAACTTTCAGAGGTGGGATGCCCACAGAAGAAGAAAGAACTAAACCCCAACCCCAATCCCAAATTCCTACCGAGAAATCTCATCGACTTCCAAATGAGGAGTCTGATTGGCAGAGACTGGAAAACATGTTCAGCGCCCTGTTGGCCCCATTGTCACACAGACTATCAAAAATAGAGGAAAGACTAGCTTCCCTAGATAAAAACAGCCCCTTATGTTTGGCCCCTCAACCCTCTTTTAGTCGAGTGGCTGTCAATATGGCCCAACGGACATCTACAGTAGGGCCGTTAGATTCGACTCATAGGACCCTGCCTCCAGTCACTGCCCCTTCCATCCAAGTTTCTTTATATCCACAACTTCCTGCACATGCGAGCCTACGGGTGATACATAAGGGGGGCAGTTACCTGGTCACAAGCAGATTAATCCACCATCACAGCTCTAAAGACCCAAAGGCGGGACAAGGGATAGTCGCGAATAGGGGGCATACAATTGGTCAAACCTCTCAACGCAAGGAAATTCGTCAGTCACTCGAACTTCCCACCGCTGCTTCCCCCTTAGTCCTGGGGTTGGCAAATGTTCCGGCACTTAGAGAAGGGCAAAGAGAATCAGCATCTCAACTCATGGATAAATCGCTACATTGGCTAGACTGCCATATCGCAAATTCCGGAAGAGTTGAAGGTCTGGCTAGGCACATTATAATGGCTAGGAGAGTGGGTTGGATGGGTCCTTCAACTAAAGCATTCCAGGGGGACTGTATTGTAGTAAATTTTATCAACAAATATGTCTTATCTCTTATGTTGACTGCAGAACATATCCTTAGCCTGGCCGCAGATTACAGCACTCCCGTTAGAGTACTTTTACAGACATCCCTCACCACCCCGTAAAATCGTCAGTGGAGTTCTGAATGTAGGATTGGCTGGTAATACAAACCCAGGGCACACAGCACGAGTGGCATCACATTAGAAAATAGATTTGAGCCCTTGACCCCCTTGTCTCACTTGGATTCTTGTGACTGACTATACGGGGAGGCTTCGGCCCCCATCTGGGAGGGGATAATAGGCCTAACATCCAGGGGCTAACTAAAATCCCCGGAAAACAATGGAGGGGGGAAGAAGCGTATACCAAAATAGGCTCCTGGAACGTGTCGGGTATTGGGTCCAAACTGGGTAACCCCCACTGCATATCCCATTGGCAAAATTTGGATATCCTCTGCGCCCAGGAGATGTGGGCAACCGATCCCATATTTATTGATGGGTTCCGTTCATTTCAAACCAAGGCTCTACCTTCATTCTCAGGGGGAGCGAAGGGTGGTCTAATGACCTTGATCTCGAACACTCTGCCTTTGAGAATTAAGAACTTTCTGTCCCCGAGTCCCCACTTCCACCTTCTTCTGGTTGAGGGGAACAATGAATGGGATTGGCTGTTAGTAAATTTTTATAATAACAATTTTGGGGGCAATATGAGGGAAGTAGTGGTTCACTTAGATGCGGAGATAAAGAAAATCTGCAGAGTTTCCCACAAAAAAGACGTTAACATATTGTGGGTTGGCGATTTCAACACCCAGCCATGCAAGGACAATCTAAATGAGGTTTGTGGTCTGGTGGACACAGCGGGGGCCCCCATAAGCCACTTCACACATCATGATTATGGCAATAGTTTGAATAGAATGTTAGGGGCCCATTACGATACCCGGCGTAAAAGAATCCGCCAGGCATGGAAGCGGCAAAAATCCGCCCGCACACACCGCCTGAACACCGACCACGCCATTACGAGTACACAAACCGAAAACCGCCATCGGCGGAAAAATCACACAAAATACCGCCCGCCATCGTCCGAGTCGGAGTCAAACCGCCCGCCACGGACGGAAACACGCACGACAACACAAAACCGCCCGCCCACACGGCCGACACACCGCACGTGAAATTACGATCGCACCGCCATGAGCGCGGAAAAACAACAAATATACCGCCCGCCAGCGCAAACAACGCCGATGAGAATCGACACGGCAGAAGCCATGGCGCCAACGTACCTGCACAGAAACCATCCGCACACAAAACCAATAGCACACAACATGGCCAACAAGTCCACACAGCAAGGCACACACAAATACACAAGCACAGTACACATCCCGAAAACACCCCCCGGACAAACAAAAAATACAAAGGCCAGAACCCCAGACACAACACACCTGAAAACAACAGACCATGAGGACACACCCACATAGGTGAGTACAAAAGCAGCACTCCCACAGACCACAACCCCTTGCTACATTGCAAACCAGAGAGGAGAGGAGAGGACACAGTGACACAGCAAGGACAGCAGCACACCACAGAAACGCACACATCACTACCACCACCACCACCACCACCACCAAACACCACCACCACCACCACCACCACCACCACCACCAAACACCGGCACCACAAACCCCCTGCACATTACACAACACACACCGCACCAGCACCACAAACACCATGGCCCCACAAAGGATGCCCAAGTTCACGCCCATGGAGCTGACGGTCATGGTCGACGAGATCATCAAGGTGTACCCACAAATCTATGGGAACATGGTCCAGCACACACCACTAGCCACCAGAAACAGAATGTGGAACCGGATCGTAGACCAGGTCAATGCAGTCGGGACCCTGCCCAGGAACAGAGTCGAGATAAACAAACGTTGGAATGACGTAAAAAGCCTGGTCAAGAAGAAGGAGGGCAAAAACAGAGAGCTGGCTGCCGTCACTGGCGGAGGGAATCCCGCGCTCTTTAAGACCTTCAAAGCGTGGGAGGAGAAGGTGCGAGTCGTAATCCATCCGGAGATCCTCGCCGGATTAGCAGGGGGAGTGGAGGCTGGTAAGTACAAACTAATGTATACCAGCACACCGCTATGTACTCACATGCGCAACTACCATGCCACAGCTCCCAGGGACAAACACCCCCATGTCCAGCACACAATACACAACACATCACACACACATGCAACAGACACTACCACACACAGCCCAAACCGAACAACTGTAAGATGCGTGGGGACATGTGTACACTAAGCCAGCCACGTAACCACCAACAGGTCCCCAAATATGCCAGAAGCGCCACAACGAGCACCCACCACACCTATGTGTCCGCCACAGCTGCACTAACCGACAAGTAACAGGTAAGTGGCAGGAACACAAAGTGCAGTGGGTGGGAGGGTGGACAGCCCAAGTACAACACACACCAGGCCCCTAGTCCCACAGCACAGCAAGGAGGAGCATCCCCCACACCCCACAGCCACGTGTCAGCCACCGCAGTGCACAACGACAGCCGAAAGGCAGACATCACGGTCCACAGCAATCGGTGTCAGTGGGTGTACAGCCACCCCCACGACCCACTACACCCCCCCACCCCCACAGACCTGCAACATGGAGCACCCCCGCTTAGAGCCATGTGGCATCCAGTACAGTGCACGCACGAACAACTTGCAGGTGGGAAACTGGACAGGGCTGGATTACTGGAGGCATGAGGACCATAACACCACCAACACATGGGACATGTCACGTAGCAGACGAACACGCAGCACCGCCCACCGTCACGAACAAGTGAACAATGTGCACACGGACATGAACAACAGACTCACACCCCACATGACCCATCACAGACATAGCAACACCCAAGGAGCCACGTCTGCATGCACAAGCCACACTGAATATAGTCCCACACGGCAGCCACTGTGCAACTCATCACACACAACCGAAACACCATTGAAGTCCTGTCCATGTAGCCCCTACTGCCTGTCAACCACACACCCCACAACTACGCCTATGTAAGACAAACAACACTAGACGCAACAGAGCGGAACAACAGAAATGCACACGAACACCACTGAACCCATCAAACTCACAGACACACCATGCACATACAACATACCATCCATCCCATCCGTCAGCCCCAGTCTCATGAAAGGCATGTCATCCGCACAGCTGCCACACATACAGCAGTCACGCTAAGACACATGCCCATGACCAACCATGTGCCAGAAGTCAATTAAGCGCACAACACACTGTGAGCAACAACACACAACATGGGCCACCCCCCCGAGCACTGCAGTGATGCACATGGCACAGGGCAGCACGCACACCAAGGAGATGGGACAACTGCAATACGTTGGCTGGCACACAACTATCACTCACCCATAACGATGCGTCCAATGCCATGTCCAGTAACCACAACAGACAGCAAATATGCAGGGCATGTCAGGCATGCACACACCTCAGACCATGCACTGTCATGCAGCCACAACACATGTCACGTTCGGCACCCATGGCTCACAGCATGTACCCCAAAAGCATATCCCCTCCCAAATGCGAATCTGGGGCATGGCCCCCATGTTGCCATATGCGTTCCTAAGCGTTCCATTTGAACCCCAAAAGCATATCCCCTCCCAAATGCGAATCTGGGGCATGGCCCCCATGTTGCCATATGCGTTCCTAAGCGTTCCATTTGAACCCCAAAAGCATATCCCCTCCCAAATGCAAATCTGGGGCATGGCCCCCATGTTGCCATATGCGTTCCTAAGCGTTCCATATGAACTCCAAAAGCAAAGTACAAACCAGACCCAGGATGGGCCAGGAGCCCGCATACACCAGAGTCACAATGAGTAGGGGCACAGCAACACACCCATCGGCATGGCCAATCCGTCCCATGCCACATGTGCACAGCACACAGTCCCATTGCCTAGCACACACAACTACAGATGCCACAGCCACACACTCGCCTCCGGGAAACCCATGTACGAGATTGCACGAACTGCCAATGTCAGACGACTAATACATACTTCGCCAGGTGCAACACAATGACAAATCTCATTCTCTCCACAGGTGACGAACTGCTGGATGCTGGGGATGGAGACAGCAGCCAGCACAGCCAGCCTACAAGCCCCCAACGAGGACACACGGATCTGGAGGATCTGTCCTCCTCTTCGGACACGGACCACCAAGCTGGCCCATCTGGCGTGGTAGGGCCCAGCCGCTCCCCAGGACCCCTCCTACCCACCAACCCATCATCCAGGGATGCTGAACAGTCCCAGTCCCCTGCTGCCACTGTCGTTGCGGCCACACCCACGGTCATTGCGGCCACTACCACTGCCGCAACCGCCACCATCGCCGCACCGACCACCACCGCCTCCACCACCACCACGTCTTCGCTGGCACCAGCCCCAGCGCAGGTGGTGGCCCGGCCGACTGGATCCACCCTGGGAGCCACAGCGAGGACCGTGGTGTGCAATGTGGCTAGTGGGCAGGCCGGTGGCAGCAGGACTGGTAGGAGGAGCAGGGTCAGGGAAACGCCAGCCTCCCCTGGGAGCCATGCCCTGCCTCAAATGGCCAGAGTCCTTGGGGCCTATGAAGAGGCCCAAGGACAATGGGCCAGGTCTGCTACTGACACGCGGGAGGTGCTGGGGGTGCTGAGGTCCATGGACGCCCATATGGGCCAAATCGTGTCCCGTATAGACCAACTAGTGGACCTCATGGGCCAGCTGGTGGTGGCGGTGGGGTCACAGGCAAGGCCAGCAACACCACCTCCGCCACCACCTGCTAGGGCGCAGGCTCGGGCAGCAGTGTCCACTTCCCCTGCGTCCACAGCCAGTGAGCACACCTCACCCACCACCAGCAGGTCGCCACCACACACCCCCTCCCAAACGTGGAAGGGGCCGTCCGAAGAGGAAACAGATCTCCCGGGAGGACTTCGCACGCTCCAGTCGCAAGTGAGGCAGCCAGCCAGCCTTCCGCCAGCCTTCCTTGACCAGCCACTGCATTGACTTGCTCTACGATCCCACTCCACACAGCCATCTGGATGGCATGTGTGTGTTGGACTATGGACATAGAACCAGTGGGTACACCCTGATCATCACGCAGCCATGACCGACAGCTCATTGTCACTGCACGCACCACTTTTGTCATCACCTTACACACAATCACATGTCACAGTTTGTAATAAATGCACCTTTTTCACTAACTGCTGTTTGTGCCCTGTGTTTTATTTGTACGGAATACAACGGCCACCTTGGGCAGAAAGGCACCTGATGCGTGGCATGGCAATGGAATCCGGAGGGCCTGTAGGGACCTAGGGGTGGGAGACAGAACAGGAGCACATTCAATGAGTGTGTCACACACCCATCACACAGTACATGTCAACAACTACAAGCAATGTACACACATCGCACAGAGCAATAGGGCACAATGCCACAGCCACCAACAGTGGCATACTACCCTGGCCATGGAGCGTTGACACACTGCACGCAGTGAACATACGGCCACCCTGACACAGCACACACACACCTGCACAGATACAGACACATCATCCGTCGTACATGGACACTCACCGTCAAGTGAAGTAGCGGGCGATGAGCTGCTGGCGCACATTCCCAGCTTCCTCCTCTCCGCTGTCCACCTCACTCGAGCTGTCCTGGTCTGCGGGCTGGGGCCCTGGTTGATCTCCGTCATCCACAATGAGGGGGATCTGCTTCCGAATGGCCAGATTGTGCAGCATGCAGCACGCCACCACTATCTGGCACACCTTCTGTGGGGAGTACGCCAGTGCACCCTCGGTGCGGTCCAGGCACCTGAACCTGGACTTGAGGAGGCCAAAGGTACGCTCGACCACACGTCTGGTCCTCCCATGTGCCTCATTGTATCGATCGTCTGCTGGGGTGCGAGGATTCCTCAATGGACTGAGCAGCCATGCCCCATTCGGATACGCAGAGTCACCTGGGTGTGAGGGACACAGAGAACCGTTGCAATTCCAACTGGACAGGGGACAGCATCGCACAACCAGCACGCTACACCACTCCACATACTCACCGACAATACAGGCACGATCCTGTTGCAGATTGGCCATCAGTCGTGGCAAGATGCTGTTGCGCATTATGTGTGCGTCATGGGCCGAGCCTGGAAACTTGGCACACACGTGGGTGATCACCATGTCCGCAAGGCACACCACTTGCACATTCAGGGAGTGCGTGTGCTTCCTGTTGCGGTACAGGTGCTCAGTGGCCTGTGGTGGAACAAGGCCAACATGAGTGCAGTCAATGGCTCCCACGACGTGTGGGATTCTGCCAAGGGCATAGAATGCACCCTTCACTGCCGCCAATTCACGAGCCCTGGGGAATCTGATGTACCTGTTCCGGTACAGCATCATGGCTGCCAGTACATCCCTCAGCACCTTGCTGAACATGGGCTGGGACATCCCTCCTCCACTGCCCACTGTGTGCTGGAATGACCCAGTGGCGAAGAAATGCATGGCGGCCATCACCTTAGCCGTGGGGGTGACAGCAGTCGGATACACCCTGCGGGGACGGAGATGGGGCTCTAACATGGCACACAGTCGATGCAGAGTTGGCCTGTCCAGCCGAAACTTCCTGATTACCTCTGTATCGTCCATGTCCGCCAGCAATTGGTATGGGCGGTCAATGTTCGGTCTCCGCCTGGGTTAAATGGCAGAGGACACATGTCAAAGCAACACGGCACATAGCAATTTCGCATACACATCACTGACATGACTGAGCAAGCACATGAGCCACAGCCCAGCTGTCAAGCTGGGACGGCACGGCCACAATACACTTCCACAGGTCTCCCAACAATGGCAATGGTAAGTGAGACATACCACTGCCATGTGCATGCACATGGGGATCTAGGCCCCAATGACTTGCGGGGCGTGCTGATGGGGACTGACTGCATATCCGTCAAGCGGCAACGCCACGGCAACATGAGTGTCTGCTGAGCATGGAACTGCTTCCGAGGCTGGATGAGTATGGCACACGACGACGACGATGTGGGCACGGGCTGAGCGGCCAATACAAGTGGGACCTGTGGCACGAGGGGATATGAGACAGTAGTAGGTGTCAGCACTGCACCCTATGTACAGCACTGTACGGATCACAGCTCCCGAAACATTGACTGGTGTCCACATTGACAGCCCCATGCCAAGACGGCTGTGTGCTTGCAGTCACACGTCACAGGTGAGAGGTTGCATTGCACGTGCAAGGTGGCAGACGTACATAGTGGGAGCTGGCATGTGTGTGCATGTGTCTCCTGTTCAGGATCCACCAGATGGGCGCTGACTCTGTACTGACCATTGGACACAGCATGTTCCGTGGAAGGCTTGTGTGTGTGGGATGGTGGCACTGGATGTGCCTCCGTTGGGTGGGGGCCATGCACAGGGCGGGTACGTCGATGATTGCGCATTGTTGGTCACGGTGGGTGCACCAACTAATATGTGTTGCCCTGTGTTCAATTCCTATGTCCGCATGATGATGGACTGTGGATGTGGGCAGACTACACATTGGTCGATGTGCTGTCTATATGCATGTGCCTTCACACCAGGCACAGCTGCCCCTGCACA
Organism: Calotriton arnoldi; assembly: GCA_963921515.1. NCBI lineage: Eukaryota > Metazoa > Chordata > Amphibia > Caudata > Salamandridae > Calotriton > Calotriton arnoldi. The sequence continues at coordinate 14,781 of CAWUFW010000313.1, read as the reverse complement.
TGTGACCCCTGCTGGACTCGCTGCTGGGTCTGTGGAGCTGATGCACCTTCTGCGCGTGGGGCGGGCCGCTCTCCTCACTTCCCTCATTGCGCATGTCATGTCTTTGCCGCAGGTGACATGGATCATGGAGGGCCCACATGTACGCGTGGGTAGGCTACACATGATTGTTCACTGGTCGCCACCCCCAGTCAGTGTTTCGAATGGGAAGGTTGTCGTGCTGGTGGTATGTTCGATGTGGCGGATGGGCGGGCCTAGGTGCGGGCTTACATTCCGGACATGGGGGTAGTTGGATTGGCGACTAGTTGCAGTACACACGGGACACGTCTCTTCCTTTCCACATCTGGGTCATCCCTTGTACTAACTGACAGTGATACAGTCATCATCGCCCCAGCCCTCATGTCCTCCCCTCGCCCCCCAATATGCATGCTCACCTGCGAGGCTAGCGCTTGCACAGGCAGCCCCAAGCTCGCACCAGAGAGGGCAAGGAGTGTATGTGTGGGTCCAGTTGCACGAGTGGGCTGTCTCAGGGTATGATGTGTGGCGGGACGCCGTCCACCTGCGTGGTGCCCCAAATGGAGACACGGCCTGCATGGACTATGCATCACAGTCTTCGCCTTCCGGATCCGCCACCTGCGACACCCAGTGGCTGTGGCTGCCCTTGCGGCCAGGCCGCGTCCGTCTGTGGCTGTTGGCCCACACATTCACTCTTTGGCCTCTCTGGGGAGGGCTCGGGGGTGGTGGCGCACGCGCTTGCACTTAGTCGCAATGGCATGTGGCGTGGTTGGTATGATGGGCAATGGATGGGATGGTGCGAGCCACCTCCCGTGACGTCAGTGCTGCTCGTGCGGTGGTGCGTCCCCCTACACTTCCATTTGACTTTTTGCCATGCTAGACGTTGAGGTTCTATTGCCTGCGTGATATGACCAGGAGGAGCGCGAGGAGACCTCTCACACACCATGCTCCACTGCCATCCCGTGCCCTGTATCGCCTGTGCGGATTGACTATGTTGGGGTTACACCTGGTCGACTGGGGCTGTGTGTGCCTTGTCAAGGGGCATGGCGGGCGCACAACAGGATCCAGCTTGTCCACAGAGGGTGGGCTGAGGTGCACCTGGTACCGCTTTGTACGTGTGCCCGGCTGCTGTGCACACACGTGTTCACTCCCCCCGACAGGTGTCCTCTCACAATGCCCAGGGAAGCGGTGGTGTACTGTTCATGACCCCTCCCAACACGGCGTGCTCCAACTTGGCATGTGCGCATCTACCCGTCGCACCCACCCACCTGAGCACTGCGTCCATACGACTTCACACGACACATGTGTGTCTTCCACAGTAGTGCTACTCATTTGCGTTGACATCCAATACCAGTGGACTACATGGTCATGTCACGACTGCCGTGTACTTCACATACTCTCATCCTCTCTCATTCGTACTTGTGAAATGAGTCAGCGGAGACAGTTTTGGTTTCAAACATTATATTGAGTCTTCTGTCCTCTGTGATGCAGTATAGTGGACACTACTGGCAGCGGAATACATGTTGAGGATATACTGAGCATGATAACAAATGGGATAGGGTGTGGGGTTACATCTGCTTGGCCAAGGCTGTGCTAATGTACATTTACGTATAGCTGCGGAGCTGCGGACTTTGACACAGACGGTATACATGTAGCCTACCAGACCGCTCGGCATCATGGGCACAGTCCATCTCAGTTCCATGTGACAGGTTTGCTGCGGTTGTTCCTCATGCACGCGTGCATGTGAGATGACATCAGGGCATGTGCTTGCGTGCATGCAGCGGCGTGCCACTTGTTGTTGCACTGTGGTGGTTACTGGACATGTCACAGTCACTGGGGTCGTGTTGTTGTTGTATGCACTTGTCGTCCATGCAAAGGTCCTGGTATGGGATTCCCGGGGCGGGGTGGGAGGGGTGCAGCACCCACAGACTCCAGGCGACCTATTCATGTCCACTGAGCGGTGTGTGTGTCCATGTGCGCTGGATCCATGTCGTGTCCTGGTTGTTCGTGCAGTTCCGTCCATGTGGGTGCGATACACAGAGCCCATGCCACTGCCTCCCACGATGCATGCGGTGTTCCTGGATGTGATGGGGAACAGTGTGCATGTCCCGGTCATATCCGATGTCATGGCGATGTCGTTGATGGTGTGGTTACAGTTGCCGGTCGTTTGGTATGGCTGTTGTGGTGGTGACTGGCCAGTCCGTGCGGAAGCTGAGCATGGGTGCGGGGTTGGACTTCATAGGTCACTCGGGGAACCTGCGTTGTGGTCCGACGTATTTACAGGTTGTCAGGTATGCGATGCCGTCCAGCAGGGCTTCCATGTCATTGGTGGTGTACATGTTTGCCAGCCAATGAAGCGGATGGTGGCTGTCAAGGTGTTGTTCGTAGGTTGTCCCTTGGAGGACCATGATGGGGCATGCTGGGTGACATTCGATGTAGCTGTTCTCGATGATCCGTCGTGTGGAGGCACAGTGGTTCCATTTCAGTGCGCGTGCGATGTTGGCCACATACGCCATGCCCCCATAGGCAGAGCAGGCCCTGTCGTGTGCGTCCAGAGGGAGGAGTAGTGGTAGCAGGTCCGCCTTCAGACATGCCGGGTTGGAGAGGCATATCTCGACGGGATGCTGGTAGGGACACCTCCGACAGTAGAAGACGGGCATGACGCAGCTGAACAATGTGATGCGGTAAGCCAGTCGGTAACTTACGTTCAGCAGGGACAGGAGATCGCATCCCAATGTATGTATCGTGTTGGTTTGGTACAGCTTGAGCTGTTCGGCGTAGTTGGGTAGGTGTGTTGCGGTTGCCATTTCGCAGCGGTTCGTAGAGGTGGCGTGCTCCGGCTGTGTGTGCAGTCTGCAATGTGCACGCTCCGGTGTTGCTGTGAGCTCTGTGTAGTCGTGGGGAGACAGGACTTGTGTTCTGTTGGCTTGTTTGGAGGACACGGGCCCTCTTCCCACATGCTTCTCAGACAGTTCAAGGTCAGTGCTGTGTGACTCCTTCCAATTAACTTGCATGTGGCCGACATGGGGGAGTGTTTTCTTCTTTCTTCCCCGTCCGTTGTGTGCTTCTGTGATATGCGCTATCTGCCCTGTGGTCGGTCTCCTCGGCATGCCTGTGTTGGTCTATTCTTGGACAATGGCTGTATTCACCGGCTTCTGTCGTAGGGCTGTGGTTTCGGTGTTGGAATGGAAGGTCATTCAGTGCTGTCTGCTCTCCCTTGTGTGGGCGGCAGGCTGCCTTTCCGCTCTGCGTTGGGCCTTGTGTGTGGATGTAATTCTTGGGCCACCTGTTGTCGGTCCCCGGGCTCTTTGGTGTTCCGTTTCATGTGTCTTGTTCATATGTGCAGGGTGGTATGGGTTTTTCAGTGTGGTACTGGCGTTCCTCTTCCCGAAGGGGCCCTGCTTCTCCTAGTTGGTGTTGCCGCCGCTGTGTGCTACGCCATGTTTGTTACACTGGGGTGTGTCCTGCTGTTGCGTGTCTTCACTGACATGTGTGCATCGGTTGTGTGGCGTTGGGTGTTGTCCGTGAATTGGGCGTTGGGGACATGTCTGTGGCCGGCCTGTCACGTGTCATGTGCGTTCGGGGTGGGGCTGATGTGTGTGCTGCTTGGTTGTGTCCCTGTGTCTGTGTGCGACGCATGCATGGCGCTGCGGTTGGCCTCTGCGTTGTGCGCATGTGTGGCGGCGTCATCGGCGCTTTGTGGCCGTGACGGGGTGGTTGGTTCCTAGTCCCAGGTGGTGTGTACACATGTGTTCCGCGATGTTAGGATTTGGCCTGTGTGTCATATGTGGATGCAATGGTGGATGTGTAGTGTGCACGCGCTGGTGGGGGGTTGTCCGCTTTTTCCGCCCTTGCACTGTGTGCGCTGTTTGCGTGCACTTGTTGTGTGTGTGCCTACCTGCGTCTCCGCGGCACGTTGCGTCCTTGGTGGTGCATCAGCAGTAGCATGGGAAGGGCCTGCAGTGCTGGATTCATGCCCGGGTGCCGCTTCTTCGTTGTCCGTGCTCTGCGTCCGTGTTTCCGCCTCTCTTTCACGTGCGGTGTCTCTTTGCCGTGGGAGCCGTTTGTTTGCGGCATCGTAATTTATGCGCCGGGCGGGACGTGTTTCGTCGGACGGTGTGTGTCAGTTGTGCTGCGCCGCTACGTGTGCGGGCGCACTTTGATGGCGGACGGTGTTGCTGGCTTGCCGGCGGTGTTTGGCCTGCTTTTCGCATCGTAATTGGGCGGGCGTGTGGACTGCTGCGTGCCGGCGGTAACTGGTGGTTTTTGCATCCGCCAGCACGGCGGTTGTGCTTTCGCCCGCCATCGTAATGGGCCCCTTAATCACTAGAAATTTGAAAATCATCAACAAAGCGAACCATAGATCGGGTAATCTCTGCCACCTTTCCCCGAAACGAGTATGAATCTACACTCGATTGCGTACTCATTTTGGAGACTTTCTGGGGTGACATCAAACAAGTTTTTTTTTTTAAATATTTTTTTTATTGTATTTAGTGACCTCCAGAATCACAACCAAAGTATGGCAACAGTTATACATCACAGGAGCCATGACATTAATACTTACACATTCTGTTCAAGAAGAACATATTTTCATCCATATCACATATGGAGTTACATTACTGGATCTGGACAGATCAACGATATTCTAGCAAAAAGACAAAAAACAAACAAAAAACATAACACTTAAACTACCCTCCCCCTCCCTGGTCGCTGAACATATTCCCTACTATATCAGATCCCCCAGGTCGGACCATGTCTCACAAATATTATGTTTCTCCCACAGTTCCGGGCTCCGGGTCACTCCTGTGCATTGTTGCTTCCCCTGAATTAGTGTGTCCCGTCTGTGCCCTCTCAGAGCCTTGCGAGGAGATCCCCCCACCCACGGGAATCTCTGATATAACATTCCAAGCCATCGCATCGTCTTCCAATTTGTCATCCCTCCTGACCCCTTTCATCTGGATCAACTCTGCTACCGCCCACTCCCGCAGATCTTTGGCCCAGCTCGCCACCGTGGGGGGTTCCGGACTCATCCATCTAATTGCAACCCTCCATTTGGCTAGCACCAGCCCCAGCTGCAAAAAAATCCTTGTGAGCTTTTTCCATTTAGGGCTAGGGAGGAGTCCCAGTAGTATCTCCCGAATGGTGTGGGGTATCTGCCACCCTGTGATCACTTGTAAACTATCCACTACTGACCTTCAATAAACTACCAGATCAGTACAATCCCAAAGCATATGTAGGAAGTGGGCGTCCTTAAAACCACATCTAGGGCAGTGTGCCGGACGATCCGGATATATTTTGTGCAAAACTCATGGAGTCAGGTAGGTTTGATGCACGATGTTGTACTGTGTAAGTTTAAACCTAGGGTTAGAACTAAGACATCAGAGAAGTTGATATTCAATTTTCCCCTTTTAGTGACCATGCAACTCTTTTCATGACGTTGACAAGGGGCTTCCTCAAAACTACGTCTATACAAAAAATTCAGAAACCATTATTGGCCAAGAAAAATGGATATCAATTAAAATGGTCCCAAATTGATAAATCTAAACTAGTTCCGCTAATTATATCCAATAGTAAGGAGAACTTATTAAACTGATAGATCTCCGGATTTAATTATCTCTTATTTCTTGAGCCTTTTAGGTGTAGTTAAGAAGGCCCTGACTTGCCCCAAACAAAAATCTCTAGTTCCCTTTAATCACTGGTTTGATCACCCATGTACACAAGCTTTAAAAGCACTGCATACAGTACTTAAAGCAAGACCACGAAATAGTACCCTTATTTCTTCCCACCAGAAAATCTACCTAGAAGCTAGGAAAGCAAGGGAAAGAGCTTTGCGGGAAGAAGCGTGGGTAAACTTAGAAATTGCAGCATCCAGCAAAAACAGTGGTGACTTTTGGAAGGTAATTAATGCCCCCCTTTTTTTTTTTTAAAAAGGCAGACCCCACATTGGACACTCAGGTGAGTGAAGAAGCGTGAGTGGCTCATTTCGAACGGGTTTTTGTCCCGACGTATACCGCACCCACAGAATATCCTTCAAGGTCTCTTCCCGCAACGAAGCACCTAACTTTTACTCTTGAGGAGATCAAATCTGGGTTAGGAAAATGTATGGGTGGGAAGGCCCCGGGTCCGGATGGGGTGCCTATCGACCTGTTTCTAATACATCTAGACCTGTGGGCCCCCCTGCTAACGAATGTGTTTGATGCAATAGCTAGAAAGGGCCCTATAGCTTCGTGGAATTCCAGTATAATCATACCAATTTTTAAAAAAGGTGACAAAGAGAACCCTCAGCATTACAGACCCATCTCTTTGTTGGATACCACTGCAAAGCTTATTGGTCGCTTATTGTTACACAGGATGGAGGAGTGGGCCAGGGAGAAGAACATACTGATCGAAGTGCAGTACAGTTTCCAGAATGGGAGAGGCACTATAGATCAGTGCCTCAATCTTAGTTTGATAATTGATAAATATTCCAGAGCCAAGGGAGGTCAGACTTACTTGGCATTTATGGACCTCACTGCTGCATTCGATTCCGTGACCCATTCCAAATTATGGTACCTAATGGAGACTATGGGGTTTGAGGAGGCAATAATAAACTTCATCTGCCAACTGTAAGCCAATGCAACAGCCATCGTTCGATACGGGAAAAATGGGGAATGCACCCGTCCGTTTAAGATCACTAGGGGGGTGAGACAAGGGTGCGTCCTCGCACCATTTTTATTCTTAATCTATACGAATGGGGTCGAGGCAGCCCTTGGGGAGGCAACACCAGATGTCCCCGTTTTTGATAATATTAAAGTACCAATTCTGGTATATGTGGATGACGCGGTTTTAATTGCCAGAACAGGGTTGGTTCTTCAGCGCTTAATAAAGGCATATGCAGCTTTTATGTACTCCCTCGACTTAAGGGTAAATGAAGCCAAATCCTTTGTCCTCATAAAAGGGGATCCCATAGCCAAAAGAATACCACAATTTTATATCAGTCCTCGCAGATTGGAGCTGGTAGAGTCCTTCCCGTATCTTGGGGTCACGTTTGACAAAAATCAATCTTGGTCGAGCATGGTAGCAAACAGGGCCCTAGAGATGGAGAGGAGTTTGGGTGCAATCGCGGGCTTTGTTAAGAAGTTGGATTCAAAGCTGTTAGCTCCAATCAAAAAGATTTACCAAGCAAAAACTGTATCTGTTGTCACCAAGGGGCAGGCGTGTGGGGCATGGCCGCGGTAGATCAAATAAAAAAATTGGAAGGCAGCTTCTTTAAGGGCATAGTCTCCCTTCCCAGGTCATTCTCAAACCACATTTGCCACCTAGAGCTGGGATTGCCATATGTGTCTGATTGTATAACGTTAGCTCAGATCATGTTATGGCACTCCATATGGCGCAGGGATACGATCAAACTAACCCAGACCATAATAAATAATTGCCTGAAACTAGACAACTCTCATAAATTTACCTGGCTACAGTACGTGAAATTAACTTTGACCTCACTTGAGCTAAAGGAATTGTTTGAGGACCCTAGTTCATGCCGGAAGATCTCAAAGCTCGAACTAAAGACCATTTATTTCAACAAGGCTGCTTGTGACCGTCAGGAAGCTAACCGTTTAAAGAATTCAGTTTTAGCTTATGACAATATACCTGCAATTCCAGCGGGGAGTTCTCCTATCTAGAAATTGTTGAAATACCACTGCATAGATATATATTACTGAGGGGGCACATGCATCAAGCAAAATACCGTGCGCAAATGGGCCGATTCGCAGAATCTGCCCCTTTGCGGCCGGGATTTTGCTATTTGGGATGCATCAACCTAAAAGCAAATTCGCAAAATAGGTAATCACAAAATTTGCGATTACCTATTTTGTGAATGCATTTAGGGAATCGCAATTTGCGATTCCTTAAATGCAATGCAAGAAGCTTTCTAAGATTGCGACTTTGCATTAAGGAATCGCAAATTACCATCAACTTCAAGTTGATGGTAATTTGCAATTCTTTAGAAAAATGCATAGAATTGCATTTTTCTAAGTGCCATGTGGCGCACACACATGCCCTTAGGGCATGTCTGTGTGCCAAATGTGCACACATGCATGTTTTGGGGGTGCATCAGGGTGGCCTTTAGGCCCCCTAGCACCATTGAAATTGCATTCGCAATTTGCGAGTACCTATTAGGTATTTGCAAATTGCGAATGCTGTCCCATTCATTCCTATGGGCCTCTGCGATTCGCAATTAAGGAATGTGTAGGAATCGCTAATATTTTAGCGAAACCTACATGCATAAGGAATTGCGATTCCTTAATAGCGATTCCTTAATAATCGCTATTAAGGAATCGCAATTCCTTACATTGATGCATGTGCCCCGAGGTTTCGTTTGAATCTAATCTCTTTGATGTGAGGCTTCCTGGCAGGAAAATGTAGTCACTCTGAGCTGTTATTCTGCTCCTGTGATAGGGTGTCAAAGCAGTCTGACCTCCATATAGTCTTATTCTGTGGTTTTTATAAGGAAGAATGTGCAATATTTATCCTCCTGATTTTAAGACGTCGTGTAGCAGTTTATTTTTTAAAGAGACTTTCCGATCCATTTGTATGTTGTTCATTGGCCTCATTTTTATGGGCTTGCTGTAGAAAAAGGAAAACCCTGCACCTTAGTACTGTATAATTTAGTATTGTGAGGTGTCTTTGCCTCTTTTCTGTATTGGTCTTACTTATTAATGTATAGGCTAGACATGGGGCAAATCTTTCCTTGCAGAGTTCCTGCACTCTGGAACGGACTCTGCACCTAGTAATGAATTTTCCGTTAATATGTTTACATATTTATTATCATATTTGTTTTATGTGTATTTTTGCACTTTTATGATCTGTATTTTAAATGGATCGAATAAAGAAAGTGATGATGATAATGATGATTGCTAGAGAGAACATGTTCAATCACTGTTTCCCAGAACTATGCCAACACCTGGTTGATTGCAAGTTCACTGACCCCAGAGAGCTTGCAAAGGAGGCAGACCTCTGGGTGAGTAGCAAAGTGTCTGGGAAGGCACTGGGGAGTGACCCTAAGGAGAGTGGCTCAGATTCCTCCCATCAAAGTGAGGGGGAGATACACAGTGACACAGACAGGTCCCAGGTCCCATATTGGGGGGGAAAGGGGTCCCATGTTCCTTCTAAGAATCAGAGGGGAGGTTATGGTGGAAGGAGACCCAGGGTGCCCTATTTCCAACTCCATTGGTTAGATTGCTCTCAGATGGGGTACAAATAGGGGGACCTGGTCTGTACCAAGAGACCAGCCACTGATTGGTGCTCCACAGTATCAAGTGAGCTGGGTAGGGCAGCCATCACAGGTGCCCTACCAGTTCTGTTTCTGGGGATACCACTCCACACCGGAGGGTACAGGGGCAGGAAGTGGAAACAGTCCACAGTGGGAGGACTCGTGGGTCAGGGGTTGCCAGCTCTGAGAACAGAACGGTGCACAGTCAAAATATCGACTTTTCAATATCGATGTACAGAAATATCGAGTTAAGTATATCGACAGTCTTAAATATCTATGTTCTGTATATCGATGTTGAAAATATCGTTTTGAAGTGTTTTGTTAAATATCGATGTTAGTAATATCGATTGAAAAAATATCGACATGCTAAAATATCATTTTTGTCTGATATTTGAACTTCTTTAGAGTTAATGTTAAGTTGGAAATTATTTTAAATGTTATAAAATAAAAGAATATTATTATATTGTTTTAGGAGCGGGATGTTGGTTTTATAGGGGATATGGGTGGGTAGTGTATTAAAAATATAGATTTTAATTATTATTAATTAATAAAAAAATAAAAAATGTAATTTGAAATTGTAATTAGAATTTAGAAATATCTTTTTCAGGAGCGGGATGTTGGGTTTGTAGGGGACAAGGGTGGGGAGTGTTTTAAAAAATATTGTTTAATTTGTAATAATTTCAAAATTTAATATATTAATTTAAAATTTAATTTCGAATTTCAAATAAAAATTTAGGAGCGGGATGTTGGGTTTATAGGGGATAAGGGTGGGGAGTGTTTTAAAAAATATTATTTTAATTTGTAATAATTATAAAATTTAAAATATTAATTTAAAAATAAAAATTCGAATTTAAAACAATTATATATGTAAATTATAAATATAATTTCGAAATTTAAAATATATTTTTAGGAGTGGGATGTTTATAGGGGACAAGTGTGGTGAGTTTTGTAAAAATTAATGTTAAATTTATAAGAAAATAGAAATTAGAAAATATTAATTTAAAAAAAAAAATTATAATGTTTGAAAATAAATGTAGTAGTGGGATGTTGGTGTTATAGGGGCTAATGGTGTGGATTTAAAAAATATATATATATGATAAAATAAAATTTAATTAATAATAATTTAAAAATAAAAGTGTAAAATTGAAGTAAGAAATTATTTACGTGATTTTGTGTTGATAGGGGATAAGGTTGTGTATTTGTTGTAAATATTTAAATTCATTTTTATAAAATGCAATAAATATAATAAATATTTATATTATTATATTAAGAAAATGTAAAATTTAAATTTTGAGTTTGTTGTTGAGTTTATAGGTGATAGTGTTAGGTAGTGTATTTTAATTTTATATATAAATTATTTCAATCAACAAAAAAAATATTATAAAAATAATAATGTTATAGTGAGGATAGTGTAATAATTAAGTTTAATTTTCAGTATCTACTTTAAATTAATTTTTACTGGAATGGGAATAGTAAATTAATTAAGTTTAATGTCCAGCACATATCCTAATTAAATAGTAATTGGAGTGGTAATAGTAAATTAAATAGGTTAAAGGGCCGATTCCGATTCAGGCCGGAAAATGTACCGACCGACTCGGTACGGGAATTTAGTCCGACCGACACGTACCGGCGCTGCCCGATCCGCGAAGTACGATGCAATGCATGTGAATCACGACCGACTCGTACGGAACACAAGCCGAACGACCGAACCGCACGGAAACCAGCTATCCGTCCGGAAAACCACGCGAATCGAACCGACCGACACGCACCAGGAATGAACCCGACAGAAACGTACCCGCGAACTCCGACCCGCGCAGTACGATGCAATGCGTGTAAAACCAGACTGAGTCGCACGGAGCTCAAGCCGTACGACCGACACGCATACAAAACGGAGCCGAAGCAACCCAATACTCCGCGACCGACGCGTACGCCGCACATGAAACACAGCAGAAACACAGCTTGAAAGACTCGGAGAAGCTCGCACGAGACAACTGCAGCGTCCTACTCGGTCAGAAGAACGTCTCCTACATGCCCATAAACTACAAGGGAAAAAATACAAAAGAAAGGGCCAAACAAGCAATGACAAAGTCAATAAATACTGGGGGGGGGAAAAATGGAACAAAGACACACCCACAACTCCACCCATATAAAGGCCACAAATCCCTACCATGATCCTTTGCAAATTCAAATGACCTGCCAGCACAGAACACCATCAGACAGCAACCACAGACACACCCACAACTCATCCATCACACAAGCCACACACCATTAGCACCTCCCAAATAGTACCCTCACATACACCCAGCAAAACCTACACACACACACCCTCACCTGCACACCCACACACACATTAATCCCCACCAACACCCATCACCATGCCCCTAAAGACGAATCCAAAGTTCCTAGACAGTGAATTGGAAGTGCTGGTAGATGAAATCCTCAGGGTAGAGCCACACTTGTTTGGTACATTGGTCCAACAGACCCCCATGTCGCAGAAAACCAAGATGTGGGAGAGGATCGTCGACAGGGTGAACACACAATCACCATGTTTGCGCACAAAGGAAGACATCCAGAACAGGTGGTATGATGTGCGCAGGAGGGTCAAGGCCCTACTCAAGAAGGATTACACCTTGAGCCATCGCACCGGCAGTGGCCCTCCTGCCAAACCAGTATACCTCAGGCCCTGGGAGGAGAAGGTGCGGGCCATCCTACCACCAGAGAGCGTACATGGACTATCAAACATCCCAGAGCCTGGTGTGTACACAACCAATATACCCAATATCGTGTGACAATACACACACATCACTGTCAAGGGGATAGTGAAACCATGCACCGTTAGCAAAGCCACAGTAACCAAAACATAATCATCCCAAGATATGTATGTTAGTTAGACAAACTCAATACCTGCCATCCCATAGTGAAATGTAACTGTGTCATGACATGTACAAACCCAACAACAAATAGAGCAAGGCAGTGGCACAAATCTAACCAACAAACACTGTCAGACATTTTGCCACCACTAGAACACCACCTCACAGGGAAGCTCACTGAAAGGAAGGAATTCTGTGTATGCTGGTGAAGTCAGTGTAGCCAATAGCATGATGGGAGTTGTAGTCACAGATATTGGTCACCCTCACAATTGGCCCATCAACACCACTCTGAACCATGCTCACATCACAGGGAGTGGAAAAGAACTGACAAGATGGCTGACACTGGGTACTGCTGGGTACTGGTTCCCTGCTGGGAACTGTGCACCAACCAACAGCTGGACACCACTGACTGACATCCTGAAAGCCAACTTGCACACCCTGCAATGGAAGCACGTTCCATGGTGGGATATCTGGCTGGGTGGGAAGGAGGACTGACAGCACTGACCATAGTTACCAGCAGCTTTTCTCACACATACCCTTAACACAAACTCCACATAACTCACCTGGGAGAATGCATTGCCTCACACTCGAATTAAATATCCCACAAAGAACCACCACCCTGGGTTATGCTGTGTGAAGCACAGGGACACTTTTGGGACTTGTAGCCAAACTAACGCCAGGACAACACTGTCAGCCACCTTGTCAGCACAGGCACACTACCCCACAGGGAAGCAGAGTCAAAAGGAAGAAAGTATGGGCATGCTGGGAAGGGGGGTGTAGGCAATAGCATGATGGGAGTGGTAGTCACAGCTCAACATCCCCCACCCGCATGGCCCGGCAAGCTCACACTGAAGCATGCACACCTCACAGGGAATGAAAAGCCACTTCAAAGATGTCTGACACTGGCCTCAGCTGTGGGGAGTACAAGAAGAACCTGCTGGGAACTGGGCACCAACAAACAACAGGACACCACTGTCAGCCATCTTGCCATTGCTGTCACACTCACACACAGTGAAGTCCACTCAAAAGGAAGGAAGTATGGGCATGCTGGGAAGGGGGATGTAGGCAATAGCATGATGGGAGTGGTAGTCACAGATATTGGTCACCCTCACAATTGGCCCATCAACACCACTCTGAACCATGCTCACATCACAGGGAGTGGAAAAGAACTGACAAGATGGCTGACACTGGGTACTGCCGTGGGGAGCACAAGGCCCTGCTGGGAACTGTGCACCAACCAACAGCAGGACACCACTGACTGACATTCTGAAAGCCAACTTGCACTCCCTGCAATGGAAGCACATTCCATGGTGGGATATCTGGCTAGGTGGGAAGGAGGACTGGCAGCACTGACCATAGTTACCAGCAGCTTTTCTCACACACACCCTTAACACAAACTCCACACAACTCACCTGGGAGAATGCATTGCCTCACATTCTAATTAAATATCCCACAAAGAACCACCACCCTGGGTTATGCTGTGTGAAGCACAGGGACACTTTTGGGACTTGTAGCCAAACTAACGCCAGGACAACACTGTCAGCCATCTTGTCAGCACAGGCACACTACCCCACAGGGAAGCAGAGTCAAAAGGAAGAAAGTATGGGCATGCTGGGAAGGGGGTGTAGGCAATAGCATGATGGGAGTGGTAGTCACAGCTCAACATCCCCACCCGCATGGCCCGGCAAGCTCACACTGAAGCATGCACACCTCACAGGGAGTGAAAAGCCACTTCAAAGATGTCTGACACTGGCCTCAGCTGTTGGCAGCACAAGGCCCTGCTGGGAACTGGGCACCAACAAACAACAGGACACCACTGTCAGCCATCTTGCCATTGCTGTCACACTCACACACAGTGAAGTCCACTCAAAAGGAAGGAAGTATGGGCATGCTGGGAAGGGGGTGTAGGCAATAGCATGATGGGAGTGGTAGTCACAGATATTGGTCACCCTCACAATTGGCCCATCAACACCACTCTGAACCATGCTCACATCACAGGGAGTGGAAAAGAACTGACAAGATGGCTGACACTTGGTACTGCTGTGGGGAGCACAAGCCCCTGCTGGGAACTGTGCACCAACCAACAGCAGGACACCACTGACTGACATCCTGAAAGCCAACTTGCACTCCCTGCAATGGAAGCACGATCCATGGTGGGATATCTGGCTGGGTGGGAAGGAGGACTGACAGCACTGACCATAGTTACCAGCAGCTTTTCTCACACACACCCTTAACACAAACTCCACACAACTCACCTGGGAGAATGCATTGCCTCACACTCTAATTAAATATCCCACAAAGAACCACCACCCTGGGTTATGCTGTGTGAAGCACAGGGACACTTTTGGGACTTGTAGCCAAACTAACGCCAGGACAACACTGTCAGCCATCTTGTCAGCACAGGCACACTACCCCACAGGGAAGCAGAGTCAAAAGGAAGAAAGTATGGGCATGCTGGGAAGGGGGTGTAGGCAATAGCATGATGGGAGTGGTAGTCACAGCTCAACATCCCCCACCCGCATGGCCCGGCAAGCTCACACTGAAGCATGCACACCTCACAGGGAGTGAAAAGCCACTTCAAAGATGTCTGACACTGGCATCAGCTGTGGGGAGCACAAGGCCCTGCTGGGAACTGGGCACCAACAAACAACA